>OX467086.1:34270766-34889846 GCA_950106755.1 Climacium dendroides
CACTAGTGACGTTCACTTCGATGTCTAATTTGACACGCACTTCTAAAAAAAAATTAAAGCATTGCAAACAAAGGCTACTACGCTACGACACCATCCTCATACAAGGCAATTCATGGAAATAACGTCACTAGCCTAACAAAGGGAGTGCTTCACGTCGGTCACTTGGCACTTAAAATGGAAAGAGAGACGTCGCATCACCTGTTGCTCCGTGGAGGTCTCCATCGTGCTTTCTCTCCTCTCAGATGTTGTTTGTGCCTTGGAGTCTTTGACTATGGCGTACACATCTTCCACTCCTTGCTGACCTTCAGTAGTTTCAGGGATCGCAACTTCACCGGCGCCTTCTACCTGCTCCTCCTCAGCGTTAGCTACAACGTCGTGAACAACATCGTCTTCAACAGCTCGCTTGTCAGAGTTTACGTCAACAAGAACATCATCTTTGACATCGCTTTGGCCAGCTATGGGGACTGGCTCAACGACATCTACAGGAGTTGTGGGCTGCAACACGGGTACAAGACAGTCCTTTTGTGCCATTTTCGACACCTCTGCCCTAGGTGACATGAGAAGTGGTGGATTCCCTGCCCTGATTGGTGAAGATGGCTCCGTGACATCCAAGGTCCCCCTAGTACTTGCTTTACACTGACTTGCGAGGATCTTTCGTAACATTTCCTCCATGCTTTTGTGGGATGTGCTTACGGTCTCAGTAAGGCGACTTACACTGCTCTCAAGCTCATCCATCCGACTGCGCATCTCTTGCAACACTTTGCTATGGGGACTTCGACCTCTGCGCTTCTCTTCTTCCAGACGCTGCAACTCCTTTGCCACTTCTGCATCCACCTCTGCTTCAAACAGTGCTCTGTTCCGCAACAAAGTCTACAAGGGGAAAAAGAATATGCACTTAGAGTTCACATGCAAAGCTTACATGCTTCAATGGCACCGTACAAGGGGAACAAGAATATGCACTTAGAGTCCACATGCAACGATTACATGCTTGAATGCCACCCGACAAGGGGAAGAAGAATATGCACTTAGAGTTCAGATGCAATGATTACATGCTTCAATGCCACCCCACAAAGGTCCTTCCACGTGTGAAGAAAAAGGCCCAGTCCTCCACATCTACCATCATTTCTGACATTTTTTGGAAAAACAAACGCAACATGTATAATGAAAGTGGTGTCGACATGGGCAAGTAGGTGGACGTCAGTTACTACATACTTACCAGCCTCGAGATGACTTCTCTCTCTACGGCCTTATGCTGGGCTGTGCTGAATGCCTTCCCCTTAGAAATGGCAGACATATGGGCTGACTTCTCTTGGGAAGCATCGGTAGCACGAGCCTCCTTCAATGCCTCCCACACATCGTCATCCATTCCGATCGGCCTGGGTTTTCCGCCATCAATCAATCGATTGAGCTTCCAACGAACATGAATGAGCGCTTTTGTGATGAACGGCTGCATCCACTTCTCCGACACTCGCTCGGACTCTCCCTCTATACACCAATCTACAAGCCAGAGGACTTAGTATAGCTACCTCTGCATTGTGTACGACATTGATGTGCCAAAGAATAACAAGAGAATTTACATGGACACCCCTATGTCTTTAGAAAACACTAGAGGATACACACTGCACGTCCCTATGGTGTGGACGACCATAGGGACCACCCCTCACTGTAGAGGATCCTGCACTGACGTTAGTTGTGACATTGTATTCGACGTCGCTGTGGACATTAGAGGTGACATCCACTGCCCCGCCTCATGGCCAATGAGCTACCTTCCACAACATTTACAGTCTTTTGAACTACATGCAACAATGAACTACAAGGTCTATAGTCCTCTTCATATCACAGAGAAGGACTAAATACAAACTTGTATATAGGCGCCTAAATAAGCGCCATTTGTCTTTCTTGGGCCGACCCTCCCATGATCCTAACCTGGGGTCAAGGTCTCTTGCATATTTCTTGATGTCGTTGGAGGAAGGAACCTTCATAGGTCCGAATGGTTCTCCCTATCGGTCTATTTCCACAGGTTTCTTCATTACAGTGCTTAAGCCTTTTTTGCGAGCCTATTCGGGGATCAGCTGCTCGATCATCCACTAGAAGAAACCAAAATTTTCGATGTCTAAGGGAACGGATTTTAGGTGACGTTGAAGAACACAACCTATGTTTTTCTGTCAACAATTATCTCCATTAATGTTCCATTGGACATCATTATTGACATGAAAAATACAGGTTGTTTTTTTCAATGTCACCTAAAATTCGTTCCCTTTGACGTCAGCTATTTTTTTGAATGTCACCTAAAACAAGGTTTTCTTATAGTGATCTCTTCAGTATTAGCATCCGAAGCTGGTTCATCAGACCCTGTGTTGTAGCCCTTATTGTAAAAGGTCAAATGCACTATCAACTTGGGAAGAAAATGGGACTACGTCAGTACAAACAAATCACTCCCGCAACTGGACCCCCGCAAAAGAGATGTCCACATATGCTATTTGCGGCTTCAAAGTACTCTACATGTTCTTCTGTTGCTCACTACGTTGAATCTAACATCGATGTAGATACGCCTAGACGTTGTTTTGAACATTACAGGAACTTTCTCTTGACAAAAACTGAAAAGACGCCGTGGTTTAGGGTCTGTCACCCTTGTAGGGGGCTGACTCCCGTACGTCTTGATTGATCACTTCTGAATTCAATATGATTGCTCTCTGAAGAACAAACAATCACCTTTCTTTGTATAGAGTTCAACTCAAAGAACATGTCCTCCGTGACGAAGACATGAACGTCACACAATTTATGCAAACGTCACATTAAACGTCTATGACGTTTAACATGATAGAGTCGACATCATAAAAAACAAGGTGTGCATTGCACTTGACGTCCATACCAACGCGCGCCTCCCCCAAAACCTTGGATACCACTGGTTCTATACTCAAATTATTTCTTCTTCCAAACTTACCTCCAAGACTACTCTTTGAGTTCCTCCTCTTCCTCTGCGTCGTGCCCTGCCTCCTCCGACAACTCCAACAGCACTTGAGGGGTCCTCTTCCTCTTCGGTGGAGGATTGTTGTCCCGATCTGAAGTACTTTCCAAGGGTGTTCAGGTAACTCCTCGAGAATGTAATGGAGATTTACCCAAATCTAAAACGAACAAATATCTTGTAAATCCAACAGAATATTCAGACCTAGATATCGGCACGACCGGAATAAGGAGGATACTGATTCTCATGTGAGAAATGATCATTTCCAGATTCACAACTTTTGAGTGGATTGTGAAGTAAAACCTAACCACAAACTCCATAGTCAATGGAAAATGTAAAAGAGATTCATACAGTACTATACAAACGCTCATGAAAATTTTGTGGAAGCAGCTCATTTGAACATCCAAACTCAATCAACAGCATTATAAAGACTGCAATTGAACGCGAATTTTGCTTGGAGCAAATCACTTAATTCGATCATTCATAACAACCAACAGTGAAATATTGATCTTATATTCTTGAGCACTTAGTTAGACTGCACATTGTGATTCTCAAACTAGAAACCCAAACCCTAATCCGTCCCTGCATTAAAAGTTTATCTCGATATCCAACAAGAACTAAGAACTTGTGAGATAGGGTAAATCCAACGTAATGAACCTCGGAGAATACCGATTTTTAGGTGAGAAAACGAAAATTGAAAGATTCACATTTGAAAAATCAGATTTTGCGAATTAAAACATAATCACAACTCCATAGTTGATAACAGTAATGTAAAGTACATTCAGAGAGTAATATAAGAAAACAAAGAAGAATATGAATAAATTCTCAAAAGGAACCTCAATCATACATTTACACTAAGAAAATAGCAATTCAATGTCGGTAAATCTGGCTTGCCTAGAGCAAATCGCCAACTGGGGGCAGAGTCTGGGGTTGATCTGGTGTAGGATCCTCGGGGTGAATCGGAACTGCCATCTTCTTCCTTTTTTTTTTTCTTCCAAGAAATTGAACAAGTAGCAAAGCTAAGCTGCAATTTGACAGATTACAATGGCATGAGAGCAAGAGAATGCGCAAAATTGAAAGGAGCTACAAATCCGCTGGCTGCACTGCAATTAAAATCCTAATTTTATTGAGCTTGTCAAATGGAACAGAGATGGATATCACCCAGGTATCAGATCAATTGAGGACCCTACGAGCACAAATTTGATGTCAAACAATACTTTGAAGTTAAATAAAATCTAACTAAGTTTCTATTTTTAGTATTTTATATTTTTGAATTTTTTTTTGAAGTCTAGTTTTAGCATTAGAAATTCAATTTTGAAAATGAGCGATTATGATTTTTCTATTCAAGATTTTGTACAAGGCTGTCCATTGCACAATAGACAAGAGTAGATTTTGAGAAGCCATAAATTGGTTAGGATTTTGCATGTTAGGCCCTTATCCTCATATTTTTTTGGTGACCAACTTTTTAGATTTGGCATGTGAAAAGAGGATTGAAAGAGGAAATAACAGGTTTCCACTTCTTCCCTAAATTGGTTTTGTGGATACCTGAGAATTCATGTTGGCATTCGTGTCAAACAATGTCTGTGCAAAAATCCGACAGACAATGTGAGAACACAACATTGAACACAATATTCAATATTTTGAGAGGTTTAGAGCCTCTCATAATAATATTTTCCATTTAGGCCCTAAAAAGTGAATTGTAATGTTAACTAGTTTAGGTGGGCAAACACTAACTTTGCTAGTTGTAATACACAATTTCCATTAAAATGAGAGTCTTTTTAGTGATGGACTGTTGAAATACATGAAGTTTGCTTTAGGGTATATATTCTGATTTATATAAGTGAAGAGAATGACATCTTTTGAACACCAAGTCATAAGCTCCGCGGTTGGTTGTAAGGGGTTCTTCATCTCATTGAAGCGGTCCGGGTTCGATTCCCATTGGGTTTGTATGAGCGCATGAGAGAAAAAACATGACTTGGTGCTACTAAGTGAACTTTGCCGGCAGGAAAGTTGTAATAACCAACCGACCCCCTACCCAGAATGTGACAAGTGCTTTACATGTTAACCAAATAAATAGTAGATATATCCACTACATTTTTTTCTCCAATAGCAATGTAATTTCAAATAAAATATATTTAGTGATACACAAATAAGAAAATGAATTAAAAAATAGAAAAAATAGAGCTCAAGAATAAAAAAATATATATATATTAAAGACTATATTTAAATTCCATTGTTTTGTAAACACAAAACATACACTTGAAAACAATCATGTAGTATCAAACACTAAAATAGAATCAATCAACGGAAACCTATATCCTCTAAAAAAAACTGAAACGACTATCATCTATTATAATATTAAGGGTCCAACACTTATGCAATGAAAAACAACTTCATATAAGATGTAGAAATAAAACAATACCCTCCATATGAATGTCATAATTAAAATGCATCCAATGTATGTACATGATTTCTCCATATCATGTATATAAAGCCAAACTCTGGTTGATAATTTCGATTTGAACTATAGGGATCTTGATTCTGCATTGGCGAGTACCTCTTCTGTTTTGAGACTTCCATGCTGTAATTAAAGTGTTTGTTGTCTCCCACGCAGATTCTTCGGTTTCATCAACCCTCCAAAGCAAACCTCTATCACTATCCCATCCTTCATAGAAGTCTTGAACTTCTTGATTGCGTGATGTTGGCCGAAAGTATTGAATGTGCACACAGTTTGGTTTCTCGGGGTTAGAGTTTGGATCAGACAATGCTCTAGCAATCCAAACTGGTCTGCTGTCACTGTCTGCAGGGCGAACTGCAACAAAATACCCTTTGTATACATCTCGAGCCACCCTAAAGGATGGTTGTGGACGATCCCTCAAGGGCCCAACATAAGGCTCATCCTCTCCATGCTCTTTGAGATCTTCACCATCTTCGTCTAAATGATCAGCTTCTGTCACTTGAATACGAGTAGTTGGCCAGAAACCGTCTTTTAGAGCACTAGAAGCAGGAAGTGGCTCTTGAAGAGCTACCTTTACACCACGCCAATAGCGCACCACATTCTCATAGCGCCTACGATGTTCTCCACTCACGTTTGCTCTGCACAAGTCGTCCCAATAGTTTATGAATCCTGATAAACCTTTGACAATGTCATGGACACCAATCATTGGGTTGAGTGGTACTGGCAAAGGCACACCACATGGCCATAGACTTCGTCCTTCATCGTCTTCTTTCCACAACTTAATGGCTTGACCGTGCTTACCTAACCAGTTTTCATCCGTGCACTTCAATTTGTACTTCATAACTGGGCATCCAATAGAGTCTAGATAGAACTTCTCTTGTTGCGGTCTTGTGTGTCCCACAAGGATTTCATCACCATCCATCCATTTTCCTGCAATCAAATGCTTGAAATCAGGCACCTCCTCTATGAGGTGAGGGATAGTAGGAATAGACTCAACATCCATGAATGACTTCATGAGCGCCGGGATTGTTGGGAAGTTCTCCTTCTTCAACAGCATGCTCCATCTTCCAAACAATGCATCAATGTCGTCGTGTGTGTGACCAACAATCATGAAGTTGACATACACTTCTCTGAAGATCTTGTTAGCAACAAGTAGAGACCAGAAACAAAAAACATATCTATTCTTGTTGTCGCTGGTGGCATTGTCCATTTGCACATTCAAAATAGGAGGCAAAGGCACTGCTGGAACTGCATTCATTGGAGGTGGTGGCAGTGACGCGTCGCACATTTCTTTACCCTGCAGCACTGCCCTGAACAAATTTGAAGACCCTGACCCAGAAAATAATTACCGAGAAGAAGACTTCGATGGCAATTCCAGATCCCGCAACAACCTTGTCATAGAACCAATTGTATAGTTTGAATCATGTTTAAAGAGATCCAAACCATAATGTGCGTAACGCACATCTCCATGACCATGAGCAATCATGCCAGTGACAGACACAGGCAATTTCACAAGGCCATCAAGCTCCTTACTCCTGTGGGAAAAGACTGGAGAAGCAGTCTTTGCATGATCCATCTTGTCGTGCATAACTGTGAGGCATTCGTGTGGAAAAGCTACTGAACGGTGACGGTTTGCATAATACAACCCCCGATGAGCTCGAGCAATCTCAACGTGCCTATCCAACTTCCGAGAATACTTCAATTCATTGTGCGACCCACTTATAGCACCCTTCTTGAGGTCTTGCAATTTGTCACACGTGCCACATCACGCAAAATTGTCTCCAGGCTTCTTCACCTCATACTCAGGGAACTTACAGCACCTAATCTTACTCAAGTTCGAAGCTGACACCTCACTCAGTCCAAAAACAGCATTGACATCATTAAGTTCTTTCATCTTACCCTTCCATTAGAAGGTGGAAGGTAGGATCTTGGCCACAACTTTCTCTCCTGACTTCAGGGTCTTTGTACAATGAAGCATGTGATCTGCTTCTTTCTCTAGAATGTACTTCAATGTTGCTATAGCTTGTTGAATGTGTTTCCTCGGTTTCACCGTTCCCTTATTGCCATGGTCCTTTGCCTCTCGACCACGCCTCATGTACGATTGGTAGCGATAGAATGTGGCCTCAGGGACCCCAGCTATATGCATCCATGCTTGCATACATACTGATGTATTGTCAATTGACACCATTCATCTACCACGCTCGTCAACATGCACCTGCCTATGCACATCCATTTTCATGTAGGTCCTGTGTTTGAACGTGGAGTTGCGATACATGCGTTCACGAAAGGCTCGAATCTTATCCCTAGGAAATGGCTGAACACAGTTGCGACTACAACATATTTTAGTAGACACTGCATGGATGGAATCTTGAGTAAGCAACTCCTTTGATTTCAAATTTGTTTCATGGGGTGCATTTCGGACCATACTTGTATATGGTCTCGAAGATGTCGAAGAGGGCGGATTTAAGAGAGCCTGTTGGAGACAATTGAATTTGTCCCTAGCCTCATGGTCTCTAAGGCTAGCTCCACGATAGTGTACAAGATGAATAGGCCAAGCCAACAATGAGCACACTTATTCCTCTGGTAGGTCCTCTTCGCTATGTGTTTTGGAGATGTGGATCGCCACGTGGGTGTCACCAAGAGGGCCATTGGCACCCAAAATGAGGTCAGAGTTCACACTATGACAGACACCTTCATCCACAAGCACCCCAGCCTCATTGTACAAGGTGACAACTCGAGTATTCCAAAGCCGACGCGGTAGATCTTCGCATTCCGAAACCCCAACATTCATTGCTTCGACATTCTGAAATTTGTCTTCTGAAGATGCCATGAAATCCTCTTCATCATGTCTGAATTCACTGGATTCAGAACCCGATGACATGTCCACATCATCAGGGTCATCTATAGTATCTATGGATATCTGTAAAAATGCAATGTGAAATAGGGTAAGTGAATTGAAGCATAGATCATGCAATTTCATTCATGTTCAGGTCGACCCGATCTGAATGACCAAATGTTATAGGTACATCTATGACACCAATGAACCTATTTTCTGAAACCTAGGTTTCACCTGCAATTGACATCATTCATTAAAATTCCTTATAAATTCAGATATATGTAAACTTTGTTTTCAGGTCGAATCGACCTGAAGTGTCTGACCCCTTGCCTTGTATAATTTTTATTAGCCAAAAATATAAATGTAAGAAGACTAAGTACAATCCTGAACTTCAGGTCAGATCGACCTGAAGTGTCCCTTGTACTCTAAGATAATGAACCCATCTTCATCTGTCCAATTCCACAGGGAATTTCCAATTTTATTCCTTAAAAAATCTCGAACTTCTCAAACTGAAGTTTGTGATGGGAGTACCCACACTTCAGGTTGAACTGACCTGAAATGAAGATTTGCAGTGAGCCGAATCCCATCTGCACACTATAATCATTACGTACAGAATTTTTGGTGACTGAATCTATGAATATCGGGAATTTCAGCAGGACATCTACGAGATTTTCACTTGAACGAAATTACAATTATAGATACGGTTTAGGTCGACTCGATCTGAATTGCCATGGCACTAGAAGAAAAAGCAGGGTTTTGTGACTGCGTTTTGCGACTGATTTGCAGTCGTATGAGACATTTGCGACTTGGTGATATTCTGGAGTCCGCAGTCGCAGTGGACAAGTCGCATGAGTTGCACTACAGTCGCGAGGATGTTTGTCATTCGATAGGCAATGGAGAACTTCGTCGATAAACTGCTGTGATGTGGTTGCTAATGTGGTATTCACTGCCACGCAACTACATTTCACTCACTTGTGACTTGTTTTCAACTTGTATGCGACTTGATTGTAATTCATCTATAACTTCAATGCCACTGCTATGCAACTTCATTTGAACTTCTGGTAGACTTCATGCAACTTCTGTGCAACTAGATTGCACCTTGTTCGAAACTTTAGTGCAACTGAAATGCAAGTTCTTTGCAACTGGAATACAACTAGAATGCAACTGGAATACAACTAGAATGCAACTGGAATGTAATTATTTGCACTCCTATGTTCCAACTCTTGTGCAACTGCAATGCAACTTATTCCTACCTTTCGGAGAACTGGATTGCAACTCACTTGCAACTCTTGTGCAATTAAAATGCGACTAGTTTGCAACTCCTGTGCAAGTAGAATACAACTTCAATGCAACTTATTTGCAACTCTTGTTCAACTAGAAAGCAACTCATTGGGAACTCCTTTTCAACTATAATGCAATTCGTTTGCAACCTCTGGGCAACTTATTTCCAACTAAAATGCGACTTATTTCTAACTTTTGTGTTATTAAAATGCAACTCATTTGCAACTCCTATTCAACTATAATGGAATTCATTTACCACTTTTGGGCAACTAATTTTCAACTTCAATGTGACTTATTTTCCAGCTTCTGTGCAATTGAAGTGCAACTAATTTGCAACTCTTGTACAACTACAATGCAACTTATGTCCAACTTTCATTGCAACTCCTGTACGACTAGAATGTAACTTCTTCCCAACTTTGTTTGCAACTCCTGTACAACTAACTAGAATGCAACTTCTTTCTTACTTTTATGCAACTCCTGTACAACTTGAATGCAACTGATTTCCAACTTTTGTGCAACTAGGATGCAACTTACTAGAATGCAACTGAATTCCAACTTGTATGCAACTGCATGCAACTTCTTTCCAACTTCTGTGCAATTAGAATGCAACTTATTTCCAACTTCTATGCCATTGGAATGCAACTTCTCTGCAACTCTTATTGAATTGGATTGGAACTTGCTTGCAACTCATTTGCAACTCTTATCAAACTAGAATGCAACTTATTTGCAACGTTTTTGCAACTGGAATGCAACTTCTGCGCTACTGGATTGCAACTTCGATGCAACTGGAATGCGACTTGTGTACTACTGCATTGCAACTTCTGAACAACTGAAATGCAACTTCTTTGCTACTGGAATGCAACTTCTCTGCAACTAGAATGCAACTTCTCTGCAACTAGAATGCAACTTCTCTGCAACTATAATGCTACTTCTGTGCAACTAGAATGCAACTTCTGTGCAACGAGAATGCAACTTCTGTGCAACTATAATGCTACTTCTGTGCAACTAGAATGCAACTTCTGTGCAACGAGAATGCAACTTCTGTGCAACGAGAATGCAACTTCTTTGCAACTTCCATACAATTGGAAAGCAACTTGTGTGCAACTATTACTTGCGACTACATTATAACTTACTTGCAACTACATTGTCACTAACTTGTAACTTCTATCTATGGTAGTCTTCTCAAAATCTCTGCAACGCACACAACAGCCTTACACTTCTTCTATAGAACTCAAATATTACCCTTCTACATCTTATTTTAATTTTTTTACAAGTCTTGCAACACTCATGTAACTAACTATAACAATGCTAAAAATTCGATGTGGCTTACAATACTGCCATTTTTTACAAAACAAAACAACTACATGAAATAGTTATAAACCATCGGCACACACAGTGTGCACATGCTGCAAACAACATTCGTAAATGGTTCAATGTCTTTCAAATACATCATTGATCATGATCCCTATTTGCCGCCAACCTTCCCTTTGCAGTCTGAAGGAATTAAACCAGCAACACTAGCAATGACTGCTATGTACTGTTCTTCCCAGATTGTATTTGCACCCACCACATCTTTCAATTTATATTCATCTCCATTAGGATTAGGATGCATTAGATCAACAAAAAACCCTGGTGCATAAGCAACATCAAGCCTATACCACCTATCCGGAATAGGTTGTCCATGGTACATTTGAGGGCCTGCACCACCACCTACACTCGTGATAGTTCCTGATGCTACTATTTGCTGTGGGGCTGAAGGATTGAGAAGTGAGACTCGTTGTCCTATTACAAACTGCACCACATAAGAAGAAATCAAAAATATTCTTAAGAAAAAGTACAGAAAAAAATTTGTAACGATAGAAAAAAACCATCTACAAAAGGACATTGTGAAAGTTCTATACATGTGTTATTCACTTTGTGTTTGTTTGGAGATTCCACATTTCGACGTCGTGCAGGTTGCATCTTCATCCTTAAGATTTCCTTCTTCGCTGCAGGCTTCTGCAACTACATACCACAATCACAGTTAGTGCATCCACAAAAATTATAAGCACAAAAGAATTCATAGTAGTCTTTTCAAATTCAAATCACTTGTCTTATGCTTTTCTCTCTCACCTCTTGATCCTTCCCTCTTCTTAGCCGTGAAGAGATGGAACCTTCATTGACAAGATTCTGCGGGACTTCATTAATGGCGGTATTACTATTCAGTACCACTAAGTCAACTTGAGCATTAGTGGTGCCTTCAACATCTCTCACTTTTCGTTGTGGACTATCGTGTTCTTCCATTCCAACAATCTCTTTAGTGGTGTGTTCACCTTCTCCAAGCTCCAAGGTAGAGTTCACTATTAACTCATCTGGATCAGTACTCGCATTTATCTCTTCTCCTGTTGGGTGAATAGGCTGTATACAAGCAAAGTCATATGGATCAACAACGTTGATCTCTCCAGTAGCTACAATAGGGTCTACTAGGTTGGCAGCTACAACAGGATCTACTGAATTGACAATGACAACAGGATCTGATGTTGTCTACTTTAAAAATTTCAACAACGCTAACTGCATCCCTTCAACAGCCTTGGTATTTCAATCTGTACTTGCCAACACATCAACTCAAAAGTCTTGAAATTCATCAAGTCTTTGTTCCAAAGCCATCACTTTTGCATGGAGTGAAGAAGATACCACCTGTGTTTCACACACAAACACAAAAAAATAATTTAACATGTTCATATAAGGTAAGATTATTATGCGACTTCTATGCAAGTGCTACTAAACTTCAAGTACTACACTGAACACTTAACTATTGTTTACAACTTTTATGACTTGTGCATGACTACGATAACATATTTTTAGATTGTAACTTATGAACAACATTTTAATGAGTACTCTACAACTTCTATGAGATTCCTACTCACAAAAAAAAACGAACTCAAATGATGAAGCCTACTTACCGATGACCCTGAAGCTTGCAATCCTTCTGCAATGTCAGTGAGGCTAGGACTTCCTTCACTTCCTTTTGTCTGATAGAAGGCCAACATTTCTTTATTTTGTTAAAATGATTTGGAAAGATGATACAAAACATTAACAAATTCAATTGCACAAACACTGTCGTAGCACAGAGTAAGTAAATTCCCTATTATACCCTTAAAAATCACTCTAGAGCATAACAAAATGACCCTAAAGATCGAACCCACGAGATTCTGTGAAGTAGCTAACTCTATTAAGGAGATAAACCCAATAAAATCCTTCAATTCTACTTTCCGGTTGTACCTCGGAAAACCGGAATATCCAAACCCCAACCGGAAAACTAAGACCGGACTGTATCCTATTTCCGGTTTTACTAGTCCCCCGATCTCTGATCAACTTCTCGATTCTAGACCATTCTTCTTCCGGCCCTAAGTATCTACGGAGAGGATCTGTTCCGGTCCATCTTTCTAACCCCGGTTTAGTTTTGCCTCTGTTTTACCATTAGAAGGTTCGCCGCTTGCTTTTGAAAGTGGTAGGCCCACCACTCCTTCCGTGACTTATAGTGGCTGAAGACCCACTTCCTAGCTTCCTATCCTCCTACTCTATCCGGATCCGGTTTGGTCCTTCACAGCAATCCGGATGGCAATCCGGATCACAGGTCACACAAAGACCCCCCGTACGATCCTCTCATACTATAACGACTTTGATGTTGATCCGTTCCGTACAAGTTTCGGTGACTACAAGTGCACCCGTCCGTTCCAACAACTACAGAAGTTCTTCCGCTTTACCCACAACGGGGGCAAGACCTCACAGGAGCCAAGACACTCGACCGGATTTCCCACCCAGGAGTTCTAGCGCAGCTAAGGAATCCCTCCCTATCCGCCTAGCCTAATCAACGGCTTTCTTACTCGGAATACTAAACTTCTACAGATGCTGAGGCACTGGAATCCACTTCTAACTCTTTATGACCTACTCAGATGTACTTAGGACCGGAAACTTGCATCAAAGGGAGAACTCTACTCACACATCCATGCATACCACCTTTCTTCAACCTTATACATTCTTGCCAACACTCGGGAGGAATACACAAAACAAAGTCAATAGAAGGTACACAACGAAATGCCAAAAGAACTCTCTCAGTCTCCAGCTCAGAGACTGTTTTATATACAAAAAGAAAAAAGCAAAAAGTGAATACATGATTTCCGCCTCTGAAGGCGCTGACAATCCGCTCCTACCTTATCCTAACCGGATTCTATTCCGGTTCCTAGTTATAAGTCCTATTTTTACAATCTTTCCTGTTCCGTTTCATACACTCGGGATCCAATGGTTGGGCTCTCATCAGGTCTTTCCAACTGCTCGAAGACCTCAGTCAGATTCCGGTTCCGTTCCCCATCCGTAGGTAGAACCGGATGTTCTTCCTCAGCTTCCGGAGAGTCCAAATCTATCAGCTGATGTCCGGTTGAGGGCGTATCCTTCTTTGCCCTGCTTGACTGGGGCGTCTTGTCCTTTCCAGGCTCCTGAGCGGCGTCTTCCGGAAACAAGTCCGGAAGTGAAATCTCAGAGAGCCGGATCAGAATCTCCGTTAATTTCTGGCTGCTCTCCACGATCCGGTCCGCCAACTCCCGTGCTTTGGATAGGAGCTTCTCTATCTGCTCCTCAAAATCCGTGAGGATGTGTACCACCCTGGTCCCGGATATCTTCTTGTCCTTGTACACCTCTTCTTCAAACAGGCGTGCCTTGGTGACTACTGCTCCGGGTCCTCCAAGCACGTCCTTCACTTCCGTGGCCAACTTCTTCATCTCCTCTGCCATCTCCTTTGTCGTGTTGGCGTTCTCAAGTAACGCGAATAGTTCGGCCTTGAGGGTGTCCACCTCATCTTGCTGCCGCTTGCCGTCCTCCTTCAACTTCCGGAGTTCTTCCGGATTGATCACACACTCAGCCGCCTTCTGTGGCAACTGGCTGTCCGGTTCCGCTCCGATTAATTGTGCGATCTCCCCGAGCATCCGCTTCTTGACTTCCCAATCCGCCCGGATTCCACAGAGGATCCCAACCAACTCGTCGAACGGATCGGCGGTCCCGGATCCGGATGCCACATCCGGTCCGGTTGGGGTCTCACTTCTGTGCGGCCGCGGATGTCTCGAGGGCGTTCCTCGATTTCCGGCTGGTGTGGTCTTCTGCCTCTTGGCGGGAACATACGGTTCCTCCTCTTCCTCTTCTTCTTCTTCTTCCTCTTCCTCGGTTTCGTTTCCGGAATCCGCTTCTTGATCGGACTCGGATTCCCCGTACTTCATGGTTCGCTCTTGGGCCTTCCATACCTTCAACTCCACTTCCGTCAGCAGCTCCTGTTGCTGATAGAGGTGGTAAACGTAAGGGCACAGTGGGGTAGCCCTACTTTTCCCCACTCGTGTAGTAAGCTGGGATGCCAGATCAAAGAAGATCCGGCCCCAGTCTACTTTCCATTTTCCGCTCAGTGCTCCGAAAATCGTATTGGCCAAGGTGATAGTCACCCTGGTAGGCTTTTCCGGATGCAAAACCGGAACCAGGAACTGGAGCAAGCGTTGCTCCCGGTCATCGAGGCAATCTTCGACCGCGTAGCCATCCTTCGGGTTTACTACGCTTTCGAACTTGCCCTAGACAAAATCGTCCTTCCGGTTGGCCAATCCGAGTCCTCCTGGCCGGAACCCGTATACGTTTCGCCACAAAGCCTCGGTCCATTGGACCGGATTCCCTCTCAAGGTATTATCGAACTGATTCGATACGCCACTCAAGATTTCTCTAACCATCCTCTCATCTTTGAAACCCCAAGGTTTCAAAGCTAACCCCTAACAACCCATCAATGACAAATCTTCTCTGAGCTCTCCATGTTCCGGTTCCTTGGTCGGCATGACCGGAACTACTTTTCTAAGCTTAATTTCACTCGGGGGCGGAGTGTTAGAACCTCTCTTCCGGTTCAACCGCGGCATGGGGGTAGCCCTACCCGGTTTTCACTCTACAGTCCTAACAAGGGAGCGCTGATACCAAGGTGTTCCGCTCCGCCTATACACTAACCTACTGGCCTGCTCACACTCCTAGCTTCTCACGTATCCGCTCTCACTCAAGGTCTCAACCACTCATGCCCGGAGGAGATCTCTCCGTCTCACACCCCTCTCTCACTTCCGGACCCTCTTATACTCCCTCTTCTTGGCCGTGGTCAACGATAGAAACGCCAGACGCCAAATCATGACATGACAACACGTGGAAATTCAGAGACCTGAAAATGGGCAGGGTCAGGCTTTATATAGTCCTGACGCCTTGGATATCCGGTCCGGTTCTTGACATCCGGTTATCCCTAATCCGGTCAGCAAGATTCCGGTCGGAAATACTTATCCAGTTGTACATCTAATCCGTTCCGCTTCTACCTAAAACCGGATTAGTTCCGTAAAGTCTTTTTGTGACTATTTTTGGATTTTATTCTTCTCTCTAGATGAATCCGGATACCTATTTCTAATTTCCGGTTCGCTCAAAACGGTAAACAAATAAAAATCAAAAATATAAGTTGCCACAAACACTATGAAAGTCAACAATTTGCATGAAAAATGGTTGACCACATCATATTCTTCCCCTGCCTTCCCTCGCTGCCCACGTTTAGAAACATTCTGCACTTTCCTCCGGGCATTGGTCATCATCTCAGATTTCTTCACTTGATCACCTCCACTCCAGTATTCCTTCAACCGCTTCCACTGGCTAGGATGAATACGCACTGGACAATCGTCATCTTTTCCTGGAACACATAATTTCTTTAACTTATGCCTCTCATTCTTCAAAAACCTTTGCACTGCATTCCGAAAACCCATGTTACTAAGGGGATTTCCCAAATATTCGAACTCATTATCCATGGTGTCCCTCAACTTCTGTAAAGTGTGGGGCTTGTGTTCACTCCAGTCAATGACGCTCACATCAAGGATCAAAGGGGCAAAAGCCCTCATACTTTGATCCCAAGCACTCTTCCCGGAAGAAGATGTATCAATCTCTCCATTCAAATTCACATGCACTACACTTAGTTTCTTCCCAATGTCACTTCTAGCTTTTGATTTCTTCTCATACTCTTTCTGCAATTGGCGCCTAGTAGAACGCCCCATACTATCTGACTGCCCTTTGCATGCAGTTGATTGTGAAGGAACCCTAGCAACTTCGGATTCAACCACAGCCCGCTCCAGTTGTGGCACTGGTTGTCTTGTACCCTGACCACAAGGAAGCGTAGGATTCACAAGTCTTGCACATTTCTTCCTGTTACTCAAGGCTTCCTCACCATCATCTTCGCATTCGTTGGCTTTGTTCCCTGCAAGACAAGAGTATAATACCATTAGTATTGTTTGAATTGAGAATAAATATAGAAATCAAAGTCAATTTCCATATAACCTTGTATTTTCTTGAAAGGAAATTCATATCTATAAAATTCATCAAAACTCACCATCTTCATTGATGGAAGAGTTAGATGTGTTGGTCTCCTCTGAAGTGGACATGTCATCTTCGTGGCTTGTACCTACATTGATAGCCTCTGTGGCTTTGTTGTCGACTCTTGTATTCTTACAAGTAGCCAACGGCTGAAGTTGAACTTCACGGTCCTTCGTACGCTTCCGCTTTGAAATAGAAGCTCCACTACAAATAAACTAGCAATTTCATTAGCAAAAAATGCAAAGCACAAATACACTTGTCAATGAAACTGTAGGAAATTTCCAATACTACAATAACACTTCAGCTGGAACACTAAGTTGCAACTACTTTACAAAAACACTACAATTACATTGCAACTAGAATGGGCGTAATTTGTAATTGCATTGTCACTAATTTTCAACTTCATTACAACTATTTTGCATCTACGAATTGGAACCTACATTGCAAGTACATGACAAGTACACTACAACTACTGTGTAATTTCAAGAACTTAACCACCTACTAATGCAGAGCATTATTTCATTCTTGTTAGTCCTTTCCAAACAAATGCAAAAAGTAATCAGGATCTGGACATTATGACCATTAATAGCAGCCGGATTACAACGTATATTGGGAAAGGTGTAGCTCAATCATTTTTTCCTAGTTCAAATACAGACGACGACCGAGTTCTGAGAATGCGTCGATTAACTTGATTCACAACAAAATTTCCACAGAGAGGATAGTCTCATAGGAGTACAAGAAGACTATAGCGAACTCCAAGTTCCAATTTCTAGAGAGTCTCTTACAATTCCTTTGCTGCTTCTTCAATTGGCTGTATGGCAACAGCTAGCTCCGCTATTCTGGCATCTTGACGCAATTCCATCTCTGTCTTCTGATAGTCACTAGAAGCCATGTCGTCCAAATTCTACTGACCTGCATCCAAAGTCGCACAGTCAATGTGAGGCCACGAAAGGGAATTCAATGCAAAATTAAAATTCATTGAACATCGAAGACGAGCACAACCTGCAACAAGTTGCAGATGAGAGGACCACAACTTGCAATTGAAGGCAAGAAACGAAAGAAATTCAAAAGTATGCCGTTCGAGAGACGAACCTATGAAATCGTAGGCAAGAAACAAAAGAAATTCAAAAGTATGCCGTTCGAGAGACGAACCTATGAAATCGTAATGCTTCTGTGCTCACGTCTGTACAAAGCTCAATTCTGCAACTCACGAAGGTGTGGAACGCAATTGCAACCAAGAAAATCACCTCATGCGGACTCTGAAGCTCGCAGAATTTGACGACGACTGGCCGCCAACGTTGTCCTCCCTTGTACACACAGAAATGACGGAGTACCAAGATCAAACGTTCCTCAAGAGGTTAATGAGGTACCTCTGAAAGCACCCTAGCCTCATGCACAAAACACAGTCGGTATTACTCTCTCCGCAAACGAAATGCAATGAAGCTCCAACATCACTCGTAAGCTGATTCCAATTCTTTCCACAGAACTTTCCAATTCCTCTGGGAGGTGTGATTCTGAACCCAGTACCTCGTACCCTCCAATTCCTCTGGGAGGTGTGATTCTAAACCTAGTACCTCATACCTTCGAATAGAACCCTGGAATTTGCGATTGAAAGTAAAATGAGATCTCACAGTCACCATAGATGGCACACAACTTCACGCAGAGCAAAAGCCGACTGCTCCACCCCAAATCTAGCGCATGAACCATACAATATTGTAGTCCATGCCTGAGATGTTAGTAAATACCATCAATTAGAATTTAGCATGTGTAAGGTGCAGAAGTAAGGCTGTACTTTTTTGATTTCAGGAATCAATGCTGAAATAGTGCTGTCTCTCGAACGAAAGTATTATAGAGAACAGGGGATGGCATTGAGGGTCAAGAGGCATGTTGTTGCAACTCACGACGAGACCTCCTTGTGCATGCAGCTTCAACATGCGACAACAACGGAGCATGGACATATCTACTCTTTTTTTTTGCTTTTATGTGTTACTATCAATGTGTTACTATCAAACTCTTTCAGATGAGTACAAGACAGAGCAGATGATTGCAATAACTAAGAAGAGAACAGAAGCGGCATCCCGTATGTCCCATCGGACGTTGCGGCTAAGATGCCAAACGAACTTGTGGAAGAGAGAGAGAGACAATTTCAGGGTGAATTCCAAACGGGTCTGATGCAAATGAAGCACAAGAGGACACCTCGTAACAATTCATGGCTCCATAAAAACGAAAACTGAAAACCATATCTCTGGCAATACAATTGCAAAGTATTCCACGTTACATTGCGGCAATAGAAGGTGAAGTTCGAATGAATGTGGTTAACTTACATGAACCACGGGACAAGAAGTCTCTTTCAACGATGCTCTCCAATACGGAGACGAGGGCGCTCACCGATCTGTAGCAGCAATCAAATACAAGCGGAAACCCTAGAAGATAGAGAACTCTCTGATATGCTAAGAAAGTAAGAACTGGACTTCACAAGCGAGAACTCCCTAAAGCTCTGGAAAGCGAGAATTCCCTGAAGTTTTGGACTATAGCGACCTCCTTGAAGCTTTGGAAACCGAGAACTCCTTGACGCTTTGGAAAAGCAACACAGAACCCCAGCAAAAGCAGAGAACGATGCAACTGCAGCCCAAAGAAAGTGGCGGCAAAACGAGGGTTCCGAATCAAATTGCAGGCCTGGATCGTTGACACGTCACCTCCTACCTTTGACCGTGGCCGTGCTCGTAAGCCTGCGTTCTAGTTCATCCGTGTCACCAGGTCGCACGCGTTCTAGTATCATCTCGTAAACTAGTAGCCTAGCTATCGCTCTACGTACATTCATTTCTGTTTATCACATGAAAGTACCTTATTAGGTGGTACTCTATTCAGGCAAACCAAAATGTTCAGGTAAGACCGAAGAATTTATAACTGGATAGCCTCGACTCCCTCGAGAGTATGCTTAGTATTCCTTAAGGAAAACACTTTGTAGTGGGATGAGGGCTCACCACCAGCTGGGGATTGCAGTTGGGCAGGCACAAGAGTAGTAACAGTGGAGAACAAAAGCGTAGAATTAATGTCTGGACAGTGGAAGAAGTAGGTGCTGCGATTGGCAGCCATCAAGGGCAAGGAGGCTCACCATGGATCCAAATCTCACAGAGAGGATATGGTGCTCACCAAAAATGCACAAATCTTCATACTTCATTTGGGCGGTCGTAAAATTATATCTTCTCGGTCTCCTTCCATTTTGCGCAGCTCTTAATTCTGAAGGTGAAGGTGTCCAACTCTTAGCCTGACAATTGTGTAGTTTTGAATTAGTATTATTTTTTCAATGGAAGGATGAACGTCACTAGGATGAAATTTAACAACAATGTCGATGACGGACCTATGCAGGATTTGTGCTCGCCGACTTCCGAAATAATGTCCTAAATCTTGGCAGAGTGCTCCGCAGCTGGAATTATTCCGATGAATCACCTTGCAAGTGGAGAGGCATTGTTTGCGACAATGTCACTAACCATGTCATCAAAGTGTACCAAACCCGTCATACTTCTTGTATCTTGCTCGTCAGAAATATTAAATTGTTTATGAATATCAAATGAGGTTAGATGCATCTTGCTGAATTCAAATGTGTACCTGATTCTCTTTGTTGTTTGCAAAAACCTGCCAAGATCTCGCTTGAGTGGTACGATCAATCCTCAACTCACAGAATTGCCCCAACTGCGTCGCTTGTAAGCCTAATCATCATATCATGTTTGCAATGTAATGAAATTGGTGCAACGCCATTTCTTCAGAATAGCACTCCAGTTTTTTGGATTGTACTTTCTTGATGGCTGACCTTGGGAAGACAACATTGTGACAGGGGCCTGCACTTCAACAATCTCACTGGAGTTATTCCGTCATCGATTGCAAATCTAAAATACTTGCAGGCCCTGTGAGCATTTACAATTCTAACCTCTAGGCACGGTTGAAACATTATTGAAAACAAAATGGCCATTGACTGTTGAGGTTCTTGCAAGCAGGATTCGTTAATCTGAATTGTCACGTGGAAGATAATTCTCCTATTACTATATTGCAGGTACTTGCACCAGAATAACCTGACGGGATCGTTACCTGGTGCATTAGGTGTCATGCCGGCTCTTCGAATATTGTGAGTTTCTACGTTCCCATGTATCTTGAGTGTTGCTGCTCCTCGTTTGCACTAACTCTTGTTTGCCATGGCAAGCTCTGAAGACACTGGCAAGTTCATAGTGAAGCATGACTTCATTTGTCTCGTTATTAATTGAATAAAAACCCTAAAGCTTAGATGAAATGATAAGTCTAATTCAAGTTCCTTCCTAACTGCTTACGTAACTCCCGAAACTTGCTAGAGATGTTTCGAGAAACAAGCTGGAGCATTCCATTCTAGCAAGCTTTGCTAGCATGACCCACCTCAAGTTCTTGTAAGCAGCGTCCCCCCATTTCCAAAATGCATATTTTTAGTTTGTGGATAATGTAGTTCATTTCCTTGTTTACATGCCAATGTTAAAGTGTTGAACATGAGCAATTTAAAATTGAGACTTACATATTTTGTTGAAGAAAACTTAAATTGGAGAGCTGCTTTGCTGACTTTACCAGGAACTTGTCTGACAACTTGCTCTCCGGAGAAGTTCCAGGTAGAGCTATGCTTCATTTCTTAGCATCCTCGTAAGAGTCTCAACCGTTATAGCACATTTTAGGATGACATCTTTCAAGATGCTGCTGGTGTGGAGATTATAGTATGCTCATGTTACATTCTTGTGGTCACATTACAGCTTTGCAGGTAACAGTCTGCTTTGTGGGAGCTCCTTGTTGGACTTGCCTGGGTGCGGAAAAGGTCAGTCTTCTTTCCTCTGAACAGGTTTGCATTTGCCTTGGGTTTAGAACAAGCACAATCTTCTATGTAGTACTGTTTGACAGCCCAGGCAGCAGATCGCTGCAGCTCTGCCACTACCTTTTGATGGGTCTGGAGACGATTCACATTTGTCGTAAAAATGACGGTGCTAGCACCAATGCTCCTGTCATTGACACGTAGCTGTGTTCCAGCATATCTAGGAATGCCCGACCCATGGTGGCCCCAAATTCCCACAAATGGCCAAACATAGTATCGTCCCGAAGTACCTGGTCCAACTCACACTGAAGCCAAACACCAGATCAACCTTGTTACTAAGACTGTAATTGCAGATTGGACGACTAACAATTTGGAAGTCATACATGCTTCGTGCAGGTTTACATAAGGCATTGCAGAAAACGATATCAGGGTTCCAAGGAAGATATAGCACGATTAGTCTCACTTGCGGAAACATTGAGAATACCAGAATAAAATATACCAAACCACCAATAACGTCAAAACGCCAGTTTTTCTTCCGAAACTTCAAGATGTTTCCCCATGCAATCTGTAGAAAAGGTCACAAAATCCATTCATAAGTTCCTGGCTCTTGGCAGATTATATGATTGAACTTTATGTTTTGAATTTGCTGCTTTGGTGCACCATGTCGTGTATTGTGAAATATTGTTTATCTTCAAGATAGACACCAGAAAAATTTGACGGAGTAAGGCTGACGTACTTGTTCAGATTCTTTGAGGGAAGGGTATGCAAATTTTTTCTCATATACGCCATCCTGGAATTTATTGAAGCCTCCAAATACATGAGTTGGATGAAGGAAAGCACTGCCCGAGCCGTTCACAATCAGATGCTCGACTGATGAGGACGAACCTGACACCCGTTGGTGTCGCATGTAATTGTGAAGGTCACTAGCAAAGCGAAGACGGCACCGCCCCTTGAGATGATCCTCAATAAAATGAGAAACGTTTCTCCCGGTACCACTGTCCTAATACCAATCTAGCAACCAATTCGGTTCATGGGTCACCACTATGACTGAATCATTCTCCCCCACCTGATGCACATGCCAAAAGAAACAAAATCTGAATAAGCTCATATGCTCCTCCAAGTAACCTCTTGCTTTTGGAGAATTCAACAACTGGTATAATTAACCGCTAGAAGAATCATCCCATAGTTCTTACATGAAAAGTAAGAGAAGTCGTTAAAAGAGGACCCACCATAACATGGTACACACTGTTTGTCATCATAAAAACAATTTTTGCTTACACATTTAGTATAGAGAAACTGAAACTCACATGCTCTCTGACGATCTCCATGAAATACTTGAACTGGAAAATGTCAATGTCACCATGAAGGGCTTGATCAAGGCCAAAGACCCACCAACCGTGTGGCAGCTGCAACGCAAAGTAGCTCTTCTGCTGAGGTAACAACCAACCTCCAAGCCAACTCCTATGACATATATACCTCAGAAATGTATGAAGCCCATCAAACCAATCTGTACCCAGCACAAGCGGTTTGATGTTAACTGATACTATAATCCACCGAGAACAAACTAGAATTCACAACCACATCAACCACAAGGCACTTTACATGTTAACAAAGAATAGGAACTACACTCTGACATTGATTTAGGTGAAAGGTGAGTTGAACAGCTCGCGAAGTTTAAAAGTCATTACCGTGATTGCCAGGAATAGCAAAGCAGTGTGTCGTATGATACTCTTAGAAATGATACTCGTAGAGAATCCTCAGTTGAGACAATTAATTATTTTGTTGTGAAGAACGTACCTGCATGGTCCTCATATCAAATCGACCTAAGAAGAGTGTCACTGATACGAGAAGATCAAAGGCCGTCTTAAACAGATCTGCAAATGTTCTGATCCCGAAAAACCACAACCCAAATTCACACATAAGTCCATCGATTATACAAAGATCTGGGCAAGCAAGAAGCAATTGGACAGGGAGAAGCCCACATACCCCGAGTACCAAGGAACCATATCCAGAAAGTGAGGTACAGTAACAGTCATTTTCTGCGGTCCATTCTTGAGCTCCGGCTGAGGATGTGTCAAAGCCCATCTGTTCAGAGTCGTTTCATAAATGTGAGACGGAGGTTTTCCAAAAACTGCAAAGATGGTTTACTAACACGCACTAAAAAATGATAAATGCTCTGAACGCTTGAAAGAAATAATAGCAAGACCAAGAAAAAAAGGCAAGATAGCACAACCATACCCAGTGGAGCGCTCTACCACATAGTTCGCAATGTAAATTCCAATAAAAGTCGCCCAGAGAGAGTAAACAGGTGAAATAATATCCGTAGGCCCTCCGACACAGGCATCATTGCACACCCGCTGCATTCAAAAATTCTATTTAGGAAAGTTAGCACCATGTGCTGGACACAAGTTGCATCTGATGTGTATACAAAGATATGTAAACATATATAAGCATCACATTGAGATTCGCATATTCCAAAGGTCACGACAGAGACGTCAGACAGCTCTCATTTGTAGAACTTCCGTTATAACAGAAACTTAAGATAGTTTAATTCTTCCGTATAATCGATCGCGTTGGATTTCTTACACCAAACAAAAAAAAATCAGTACGGATAAACAGTCGAAACACGTAAGGGATATTATGCAAACGTATGGTACATAATAAGATTTATTGCTGTTGACCAAGATTCAATGGAGTGGTACCTCGCCATAAAGAGCCCACTTGGAGAAAACAGGGTAATCCGTAGTAGTGCCAACAGGACCCAACCACTCAGTGCACATCTGCTCCTTAGCATGGTGCATGTTTTGCAAGCCAGCAACCCACTTAGGCAAATCCTCAAACACGGACCTTTGCCTCTGAAAAATACCAGGTTGCTCTGGAGCCTGGTTACCACAATGGCTGTAGAATGCACAACACGCAATACTCAGAACCTGAATCGCAAAACATAGTTAAATCAATACCTTGGAAACAAACTTGGGGAGTAATTGTATACAAGGGATTTCCTCCGGGATTCACAACTTTCGTGTGATGATCCTCCCTTTTCCTCAAAGTTTCAGGTTCCACAGAAAACCAAGCTGTCAAGCTCTACAACAATCTGCCACGACACAATCCGTTAGTACATGGACTTACAACTAGATCCAACAAATGCAAAGGCATGTCTGCACAACTTTCTCTGCAGATAGCCCAAATGCTCAGTTGTGCTGCAGTGCCAGAAGATGCAGAGTGATCAAGTACCTCCGAGGTCGTGGAATTATGAGTCCCTGTAGGCGATGGCGTGCATCCAAACTCAAATAATCAACTAGGCTATTAAAAAACTGGCGTCAGTGTGTTTCCTAGTGTGCACGGTGGAAGGCTATATAGGGTGAATTACAGTGACAATGTCATTGTTCTCCAGCGCTTGACTGATTCGGAGGATGCTGAAAAAAGCCATAGCTGTTGCCCGAGCTGGTGTTGTGCAATAGTGGCCTTGGAAAGGTGCAAGAGCATTGATTGGAATCAACCACACTCCGTGTGGTTGCATTTTGGAATCTGATTGCGGCGCATCCACTGCAATGGGGTAGTTTCGGCACAGTCACGGTGGTTGTAGTAACTGGGTGGGTTGTACTCTGATTTGACCTCCATTTGTACTGTAGTTTCAGCCGAGTGAGGTAAGGTACTGAAGGAAGTTTTAGTTTATGCAAGCAGGGTGAGGGCACAATCAACGGCTGTGAGAACAGCATTCATAGAGAAGGCCTCAGTATCTTGAAGATGAGTGCAGTCACTGCACACAATCATACGACCGTTACATAAACTGAAGTTCGGGAAGCATCAAGAATTGGATAGGAAGAGCATGTTCTAATCACAGGACCTTATTCTTTAGCATGTGGTTCCTTTCAAGATGTAGACCTTTGGTGATGTCTGCTACCGTGAAAGTAGACCTTTGGTGATGTCTGCCACCGAATTACCTTATTGGAGTGGAAGCAGAAATAGGAATGAACTCAATGTAGCAGCAATTCAATCGTAAACCAGGTAACGACAATGAAGGAACCAGTGTTAATCTCCCGCTGCAGCTTCGAGCGCTTCCCACACCCAGACTAAAAAATTCTCAGAACCGTGCTAGTAAAGACACAGCATTCGCACGGAGAAGATGTAATTACCTAGTTTATCCTTCAAGAGCTGCAGTTTGTGCAGCTCACTTTTCTCCATGGTGTCCAACTGACGAACCTATGAAATCTACACAAATGTACCAAATTCAAATATTAAAACCACCAGCAGCTGGATTAGATCTCTGCTTTAAGACAAGGAATACAGTGCACATATACACACACAACGTAAAAACAATTCGAATTTGTGCTTCTCAACGTACACGGAAACGAATCACGTCACAAATAAACACTTACAGACGATTTCACAAAGTACAGCAAACACGATTTAGCTGAGAAAGCACCACTTCAGAGCATAGGGCTAAGATACTCCTTTTTTTTTCTAAATGCAGATTACAACAGCAGGTAAAACGTAGAAATGAGAAATAAGTAGGCAATAAAAGGACATTATGTACAGTAGATAGAATGGAATTATTGTTACTCCTATCTTGGAAGTCACATAGAAAGCAGAATGTCGACTGACCTGCTTCGAAATAGTAGTGCAGACTTCGCTATGTGGTTCATTTCGTGCATTGCAGCCAGTGCTCCAAGAAGACAAGTGAACACAGGCTCGGAGAGGGTATCTTTCCTCAATAGTATCCCTTGACAAATTTTGATTTCTGGAACCCTCAGACATCTTTCAAATGTAGCGGAGGAAAGGCACACGGAAACGAAACACGACACAAAGCAGGTACAAACATTAAACACACAGAAAATGAAAACAAAGCATCGGGAAAACTGTGTGAACGCTTCCTTGAAGTTGAAAATCAAGGGAACAAGTTTTTCAATCTTCAATATGGCGGTATGTGACCTCGTAAAAAGTATGCCCCAGGAATGGAGAGGTTCCGATAATGGGAGAGGGAGAGGGTGACAAATTTTGACAAAAAACGGTCGTTTCAATACACAGAAGACTCAGTTTCTAAGGTAGGATGTTACACTTTGTGCCTCCAGTTTACCGTTCAGTGATCAGGAGAGAACTTTGGAGACCGAGCTGTATCTGTCTATTTGTGCTGACTATATTGACATCTTCCTTTCCGTGTCCTTGACTTTGAGGGAGAGAGTGGTGCTTGCTGGCAAAGTGTCATTCTTTTTCAGGATTTGGAAGTTGTGGTTTAGCCATGGTGACCACGGTGTAGGAGGAAATACAAAGAATCTAACGTTGCAAGAATGCTTCGTAAGCAACCAGTGCTACCTTGACGTGCAGCTCTCGTGCCATTTCATGGTCTTACTCATAAGGTATTTTCATGATGCATTTTCTCACTTGCCGGTTCCACTGCACCTCACAGGATCTGATTCATGTGAAATTTTTTTTAGCAAGGTGGGGGGAATGCAAGGTATGGAGAGAGCGTACGATTTCCAAGAGCTTGTGGGTTGTGCTAACACGGTGAACCACCTGGCTGCGATTGAGTACGGATCTAATGGACTGCAATTTGGTAGAGCGCATAACAAGCAGAAAAACATGTGGGCGGACTTGCATCCTCTAGAACGTGGGCAGGCACCTGCAGATTTGGGAGATTATAGCGCCCTTGCCATAGATGAGGACTTCGTGGCGGCGTTGAAGGAAGGTCTGAAGGCAGCCCAATCCCAGTTGAAGGTGCTAAATATGGCTCCATCGACTTATGCTAGAAGGAAACAATGGTTCTTACAGCCTTGGACGGTGGAGGGGTCGGATCCGAAGCACTGGGCATACGTACTGCCCGAAAAGCCAGTCCCCGGCGAAGATGGCGACGGAGAGGTCATGAGGGACTCCCTTGCTGTGCAGGAAGAGGGAGACACTGTAGAGCATGACGGTGAACCCTTAGCCCCGGACGAGAGTGCGTTGGATGCTGAGAGTGCCAACCTTGACGCCGACAGGACTGCTGCTGACGCATCCTTGGAGAGTGCGGAACATGTTTTGAGTGTTGCCGAAGAAGAGTGCCGGGATGCAATCTCGCAAATGCTGGATTCAGCTGAGCCCAGCCCACCAGTGGAGCTAACTTCTCGGAACCCTGCACAGAAAATAGAGCCAGTGGTGCATTACAATGGCAGGGCCATTTACAAATCAACGTTGGTGGGCGAATTGAACGGGAATCCCTTCCTGTCGAAGGACCGCTTGACTCGCATCAAGAACTCTGTCTACTTCAACAACGTTGAGGATTATCTTGCTGCCGCTAATTCGACCACGACCGCTTTCTTGGGCCTTGGAACTGACTGCGGAGTGCTATTTATGCAATCTCCCACTGTAGGCCAGAGTTCTACAGTGAGATCCGCGCAAAAGAAGAACCACTATAGTGCTCAAGTGGGACGCCCGGCTGCTGTGACCACTAGCCCTGACATTGGCACTTGGTGGCTCGGCAGGGTGCAGAAAATGCGGAGGAGGGTTGGACGAACGTGGGGATTGTGTAGGAACCTAGTCGACCTCATGGCTCACACGCCAGCAGGTAAGAAGGTAGGTTCTTCCCCGTCCATTCAAATAATGCTCAATTGGTTCAAATCAGTGCCAGGGAGGAACAAGTACAAATACGACGTGACGGACACCCAATGGATTGACATTGAGAGCGTGATTTGCACCATTGCACTGTCATTCAATTCGAATACCAGCGTTTATACCCTACGAGAGGCTGATCGGCAAGTGCTAGACGAATTTGTGTCACAAAATACTTGAGCACTGCAGGTGGTCCAAGTAGTTGTACCTTGAGCATCCCGGTCTCACAGTTAGCTCTTATTTGTTATCTAACATGGGAGTTTTGCAACTAGAGCAGCCCTCGCATTTGAAACAAGCAACCTTAGAAGCTCCTGGTTATGTGTGTGAGGAGAGCTGGCGGAGATACTCGCTCAAGAGCAGGTGAATTCCATCTTGATTGCTGTAGTTTAGGGCATGAACTCCTCCGAGACGAGTAATGATGTTCGACTTGCTGCTACGCACGCTCTATATAATGCCCTAGACTTTGCTCAAACTAACTTCGAGAATGATATGGAGCGCAACTATATTATGAGGGTGGTTTGTGAGACCAACCTCTCACCAGATGTCCGAGTTTGTTGTTGCTGCCTTCGAATGTCTAGTCTCCATTGGCTGCACTTATTATGATAAACTTGCCCCATATATGCAAGAACTATTTTGTCACTTCGAAAGCAATGCAGGAAGATGAAGAGCTAGTTGCACTTCCAGCGATCGAGTTTTGGAGCTCTATTTGCAATGAGGAGATCGAGATTCAGGAAGACTACCAAGGTGATTTCTCTGGACCTATAAATTTTTGAAACTCGCTTGTGAACCGTGATCATATTGGTGAAATTTTTAGAGGCTGCTTATTAGCACTTGGCTGTGAAGTCCCCTAATACTAATTGTCTTCGATTCAGAGGTGCCTTACTTTCACTTCATGAAACAGGCGTTGCCTGCCCTCGTTCCGATGTTGCTGGAAACGTTGACGAAGCAGGAGGAAGATCAAGATCTAGACGAAGGGGCCCGGAATTTGTCTATGGCTGGTGGGACTTGTCTGGGCTTGGTGGCTCGTGCTGTTGGAGATGACGTTGTGCCTCTTGTCACGCCCTTCGTTCAGGAGAACATTTCAAAGGGTGACTGGATATTTTGAGAGGCTGCTACCTACACTTTTGGATCCATTTTGGAGGGACCTTCGCTGGACAAGCTAAGTACTCTTGTACATGATGCTCTCCCCTTCATGTTGCAAGCAATGAAAGATGAGAACAACCATGTGCAGGATACTACAGCGTGGATCCTAGGAAGGATCTTTAAGTTCCTACATGGACCTTCTCTCGAGGCTCTAGTTATTACTCAATCCAATGCGTGTTCTTGCTTTTACATGAGCTAACCTTTCCATTCTCCGTTTTGTAGCTAAGTTGCAGGCCAAAGCGACCCTCTGGAAGCCACGCAGGTCCATGGCGGCTGCGGCGCCTGGGCCTCTTGTTCGTCAGCCTGTTCGCCGAGAAGAACTACGTCCAAGCTGGAGCGGTACTTGGAAATATTTCGCCGGACTTTGAAGAGTATCAGGTATGTACACATTATTTTGTTTACAACCTATCGCCATGCTGGAACTTGGAATGCATTTCGTTTTAGCATAGTTGGTGTACATTTCCATTGATGCAAGTGTGTTTGTTGCAATGTAGGTGCAGGGGATTTTGAGCACCGGTTACAATAGTGTAGGTTAGCCTTAGTTTTGTTCATGGACCCATAATGTGCAAATTCTGGTCCTATTCACTATGTTTGTAAACACAATGAGAACATTGTTTTTCTTAACTTCTATTATGTTCATGGATACATAATATGCTAACTTTGGTCCCATTCACTGTGTTTGTAAACACAATGAGCATTATTTTTCTTACTCCATCATTGTGTACGAAAACTATGTTTGATGTGTGTCCTAATACAGCTCCCACATAAGACTGAATCTTGTGAGATATCAAGTAAAGGGTGACACCAAATTTTTTTTTGGAGTAAAATCTTTCTTCTGTCAAATTTCGTTGTAACTTAAATTGTCGTTGGCCTGAAATTTTCTCAACATTTTTTGGGTCCATGCTGCATTATATATGTCGAGAACATTCCCTAAACCAAACCACCCCATTCAATTTTGGGCCAAAATTATAGTAGAATAATTTTTCAATCTAATTTACCATATCATTTATTCATAGAAAATTGGAATTGTAAGTAATGCAAGCCCCTTCTCTATTAACCCAAATTAGAAAATTACATAATTGTAGCATATGAAAAAAAAAAAAAAAAAAAGTAATAGCCCCCTATAAAATAGTGGTTGGTCGCTCATATATCCTTATTTTTTTAAAGCACAGCACCCCCCGAGCCTCTATTAAAGAAAAAAGCGAGTAGAAATGAAGTGAACCTTTATAAATTATAGATGAATAATATCACAGAGGCATACTTATTTGATCTTATGAAGTGTGCAGCTTGAATGGCTCTAAACCAGCTTCAAATACAAAAATCATAAGTTGCATCTCATAGTGAACTCATAGTAAACCTACAATGACAATTGTCTACCAAAGTAAGGATGCAACTACAACTCATACGAAATAAGTACTAAAGCATTTTGACTAAGAGCTCTAACTATCTTTGTTTTGTAATCAAACTATAGTCATTATGTTGTTGAATTTTAGTCTAATTGTAGCCAAATTCTACTTCTTCTGTAGTGGAACCGTAGTTGTTTTTTAGTTGCATTGCAGTCTTCTTGTAGTTGCACTGTAGTCATTTTCTAGTTGTATTGCAATTGTTCTCTAGTTGCATTTCAGTCGTTTCTTAGTTGCACTATAGTCGATTTTCAATTATGTTCTAGTTGCATTGCAATTGTTTTGTAGTTGCATTTGAATCGTTTTTTAGTTGCACTGTAGTCGGGTTCTAGTTGCAGTATAGTTGATTCCTAGTTGCATTTGAGTCATTTTTGAGTTGCAATGTTGCCGTTTTTAGTTGCAGCGTACTAATTAGTTTGTTTTCTGTAATTGGAGTAACTACATTTTTCCACGGTGAACTCTACTTCGTCGATAGCTGCCTACATGGACAACTGCAATGAATATTGGATGTAGAATACCTCCTGTCTGTTCTTCTGTTACAGTATCGTAACCCTACTCTTCATTTTCCAACTACTTTGCGACTACAACTACATACACGTCAAATTTGATGCAAATACAGAGGGCTACAGTCGCAGTACAGTTGTATAGGACACATAGTCGCATCACAGTCGGTTGCAACGGACACGTTTTTCTTCTAGTGTGGATACCATTTCATAAATGATATTCGATGACAGAACTATTCAATCTACCTAGGATACGTTTTACATTACTTCAATTACTATCATATGGGTCAGTTCAAGTCGACTCGACCTGAATTGCATGAACGAATGACTAATGTAGACAATCTCACATTCAGGTCGACTCAACCTGAGTTGCATGAACGAATGACTAATATAGAGAACCTCACATTCAGGTTGACTCGACCTAAATTGCATGAACGAATGACTAATGTAGACAATCTCACATTCAGGTTGACTCGACCTGAAGTGCATTAAAATTAATCATGTACCGTTGTTCGTATTCAAGTCGACTTGACCTAAACAGTTCCGGATTTCTCGGACATTGTGTTGGCAGTCTCATAGTAACCGTGATCTCGTGTTCCGGGTTTCTCGGCGAGATAATCGGGCACTGCACTCTCAGAATTCTGCAACTCAGATGTCGAGAACTGAACATTGAATAAAGACCTTGTCACTAAAAATTGAGGAAGCCCAGAACTCATAATCGTGCAACTCGATTTTCAGTAATAAACGTTGGAAACACACGCACTTTGCCAACTTCAGCAACTAGGAACTCGACAATAGATGGCAGCGTTGAAAGAAACATTATATACACTCAGAAAACTACTATGTGCTTACAAAGTAACTATGTCCAATCCATTGAATGAAAATGTTTGAAAATGCTAAAGGCTTCTAACCTAAGGACATACGGAAGGCAACAAGCGCGTTCACCGAGATCCTCGAAGCGCAATACTCCGACACTCTAGATAGTACAAGTATAGAAGTTGATAGAGTTCAGTAATGACATGAGAGAAGTGAAATCTCGCATGAACGTCCATGCATTCGCAACGGAGAAGGAGAGTACCCTAATGCGTGCGGACGCAACGACATTCAAAACAATTTTGGCGGCAATGTGTAGGCGCAAATGCGAAGGCGGGAGCTGTAGGACGGAATTTGAAAATCTCGAACTCCTTCCGCAAATTCCTTTGATTTTTGATTCCCGCCTACACTGTTCATGACAGAAATAGCCACTGACAGCTATTAAGTACTTATGAGGTTGCTTTCTTGCACCGTTAAGCACTAATTTCTAGATTCTATTTGTAACAGAATCTAGGCAAGAGATCTTCATTGTCTTTTTTTCTTTTGCAATTTCTGGAAGTCAATTTGATTTTGCTGAAGTTAGGGTCTGTTTGTAAATTTAGACAAACACAACTTTTTGCACCACCCAAATGTTTGCATGTGATTTTATCAATAAGGGTTTTACGGTTTTAGGGTTTAGGGTCTTTAGGGTTTAGGGTCTCTAGGGTTTAGAGTCTCGGGTTCAGGTATTTTTGTAGATTAATAAATCATTTCATATCATGTTTTTGAAATATTGAACAAATATTTAATTTAGAAGTGAATTCAAGGTTTTAGTACACACTAAGGAATTATACTGCATGCACTTTCAAATTCATTTTATAATGTTCGCAATATTAATTTTTCCATAAATCCGAATTATTTCGCAGAGATTTGCAACTTGTGTGTTATTTTTTCGGACATGCTTCCACGTCAAACCGATACAAATTAATGGTTTGGTTTGTATTAATTACAACATCAATCCTAAAGTATTTTTTTGGAAACTCATTTAAAAAAGTGTGGGGAAGCAATAGGGTTGTCTTAAAATTAAGTTTTTCCATGAATCCTAATTATTTTGAAGATTTGCAACTTGTGTGTTACGTTTTTGGACATGCTTCCACGTCAAACCGATATAATTTATTGGTTTGGGTTCTATTAAATACAGCATGATTTTTAGAGTACTTGTTATGAAATCCATTTCAAATGAAGAAGACAGCGTAGGAAAGCAATAGGTTTGTCTTAAAATTAAGTTTTTCGATGAATCCTAATTATTTTGAACATTTGCAACTTGTGTGTTACATTTTTGGACATGCTTGCACGTCAAACCAATATAATTTATTGGTTTGGGTTCTATTAAATACAGCATGATTTTTAGAATATTTGTTTTGAAATCCATTTCAAATGAAGAAGACAGCGTCGGAAAGCAATAGGGTTGTCTTAAATTTAAGTTTTTCCATGAATCCTAATTATTTTGAACATTTGCAACTTGTGTGTTACGTTTTTGAACATGCTTGCACGTCAAACCAATATAATTTATTGGTTTGGATTTAATTAAATACAGCATGATTTTTAGAGTATTTGTTTTGAAATCCATTTCAATTGAAGAAGTATAGGAAAGCAATACGGTTCTTTTAAAATAATTTTTCCAATGAATCCTACCCGATGAATTCATCCTCAAAATTTCAGTAGAATTTTTATGTATTAGATAAAATGTAGAGCAAGAAATGGGTTGGCGCTTGCTATGCTATTCATTCATCATTAGAATTTTATAAGAATTGTTGTGTAAAACTTTCAAATAAATCTTCAAATAAAAATCTCAAAAACTTTCTGAAGAACTTAATTCTTTTGGAATCCAAAATCACTTCAATTGAATGAATTTCTCAAAATTATTTAGTAGTAGCAATAGAAGATTGAAATCATGAAAACTCACAGCTCACAAAAGAACAAAATCATAGAAGTGCACAAGAGTGTAAAGCCAAGAGAAGCAATGGATTTGCTACCTCTATAATATCATTCTATGGATCCTCTTTAATATCACCTTCATTTCAACAACTATATTATGTCTATAATATCACCCGGTGGAAAAAGTGATATTATAAAAGTGATTGTTGGAGATCAACTCATGGTGTACAAGTGAAAGGTCAATATGAACGTTTATTTTGTGGTTATGATATTTGATTCCTATAGTAAGCAGGTGCCAATATGCGGCGGATATGGTGTAAATCGTTACACCGTTTTACACCTTTTCTGACAGGGTGTATCTCCCCCGTGTAAATTTGGGTCAAGTTGAAGATATCCACGGGATTATTGCACCATCTTGACTGATTTTTTGCCCTCTTTCCAACGGTACCAGTCTCGCCTTCCAATTCGTTGTGGATCAAAAGATATTGGCGTTTGAAACCCGCAATTACCGTCGCCTACAACCACTTCGGCGACCAAAATCTGCATGAGTTCTTGCTCAATGTGAGCGAGTTTGGATTGCTTCTCAACTAATTTTGGCTCCTCTTTCCAATGAGAGTAGTCTCATGCTCCAATTTGAAGTGGATTGGAAGTTAGGGCCGGTCTTGGCTTGAAGGTTGCCGGTTTGGGGTTTGGAGCGACTTCGGCAATGCATATCTTTGCCGATTTTGGCCCGATTCGAGAAATTTCGAACTGGGTCTGGACCGATTTCTTCTCTTCTTTCCAGTGGTCTAAGTTTCAAGCTCGAATTCTCAACTTGTGAAACGTTAGAGCTCCTAGAGTCTTCAAGTCTTCATGTTTCGGCCTTTTCGGGGGGTTCAGGCTTCTTTTCTAAACGGGTTACACCCATGTGACCCGAATTACACCAGTGTAACCCGAGATTTCTTGAGGGTAATCCAGGGTTACACCCGTGTGACCCGAATTACACCAGTGTGACCCGGGAGTGCACTAGTGTAACCCGAGATTTACACTAGTGTAACCCGAGATTTCTTGAGTGTAATCCAGGGTTACACCAATGTGACCCAAGATTACACTGGTGTAGTCCGGGGTTACACCAATGTGGCCTGAGATTACACTAGTGTAATCCGGGGTTACACCAATGTGACCCGAGATTACACTAGTGTAGTCCGGGGTTACACCAATGTGGCCCGAGATTACACTAGTGTAATCCGGGGTTACACCAGTGTGACCCGGCCTCAAGGCGTACACGTATGGTCTGTCCATCGAGAGATCGCGTGATCAAAATCGTACAAAGTCATGATACAGTATGTAACTTCTTCACAGAGAAAGCGATTCGGGTCTTTGGGAGATCTCTCCAATTGAATCACAAGAACCCGGGAGGGGTCACGGTGAATATTGTCATTGTGGTGCCCTCATTTTCATAATCGCCCGACGGAATGGAGTCCTTCAAACTTAGGCAGTACTACCGGGAAATCTCTAGATAAGAAGAGGATATACAGTGTTGGACAGTCATCCTACGATCTCCGGATGAAAACAATAAAAAGGGGAGATTAGGAGGGGTTCACGGCATCTAGAAATCTCTCGACGTGACATTATTTGAAGGTGACTTGGGTGCGGTTTAGAGGTACAAGGTTAGTAGAAGGGGTTGAACAAGCACTATTTTGAGTTTTAGATTGGAAAATCTCTCGATACAAATTGGGGTTTAGGCTGTATCTAGCATTGTTCGGTCACCCGGGGATCTTCCATTCAGTTTAGGTGACACATGACCCTCATTTCTTTGATTTCTCTTGTCATATCTCCCGACAAACTGGGATAAGGCGAATGGATTGTATAAGATTTATAAGAAGGATGGGTCCTTCCTCCACAACCATTGCATGATTGGTGGTGCGACCGGACCTTGAACTCCTCTTGCAACCATCTTGTCACTGAACATACTCTTCTATAAAAAGTCTACAGATTCATCAAATACCGATCCCGACTGGAAACCCATGTCATCACAACTATTGTACTGTTGAAATTGGCCGCAGAAAAATTTCACTTACAATCATGAATTCAGTTAGGGGTTAAAAATTGAAGTAGGGTGCACGCACGTACTTGTGATTCCTCGTACCACTGAACTCGTCGACCTGCATCAAAGGGTTCATGGTGGCGTTGCTCAGATCGGGGTGTCGGGAAAGGGTGTCATTCCAGGAATCCATATCCACATACAGTATTTTAACACGCATAGGGTCTAGGTTGAGCAAGTTTTAGCAATGCTCGATTCCATGTTCTATTTTCAAGAAATTTCCAATATACATCAAACAAAATGTGTCCACTACATTGTACGCCTGAAGGACTTTAGGCTTGTTAGACCTACATTGATGGATCAACTACTCGCACCTCCACTTTCTTCTTTCCCCGATGACTACTGTGACTTTGCAGCACCACATTGCACCTTCTAATACCTGATTATCGGTCGCAACGCCCGCTCAACGAGAGATCTCCCAAAAGAAATCATAACATCTAGGGTAACGCAATAAAAACGGCCATCGGGAGATCTTCGGATATTGGGTGTTTAGGAATTAGGCTTGGTCCGTTCATTGGTAAATCCCCCGATACGAGTGACAGAACTAAGAGTGACAGCGCGAGGAAGTTCATAGGGAGATCTCCCGATGGACACAGACAACTTTGACTAACCTATAGCAAGAAGCGACAGGAATGTGGCGCATTCCGTATAATTCATTACACCTTTTTACAAAGGGCGTTACACCAGTGTAACTTTACTTTGGGAATCTGGGTCGACTTTCTCGGATCTGGAAGTCTTTTAGCCTATCTTGACTGATTTTTTCTCCTCTTTCCAACGGTACTACTCACGAAGTCTAATTCATCACCAATCAAAAGTTATGGCCCTTTTTAGGCCACAGTTCTCATGGCCTGCGGACACTTCGGCGACTCATATCTCAACCAATTCTTGCCTGATTCGAGAATTTTTTTCATGGGTCTTCACTGATTTCTCGTCCTCTTTCCAACGGTTTAAAGCATGCCTTATAATTCCTCAAATGCCAAAAGTTTAAGCGGTATTGGGTTCGTAGGGTTCACCGCAGCAAGTAACTTGGGGTTCACGGATTCAGTTCGATAAACCTTCTTCCAGAACTCTTTACGGGGAGGACCGGGAGATCTCCCGATGAACCTCCCTAAAAGAGGAATCTTATTATTATAGGCAAGGCACTGAGAGATCACCCAGTGAACCTGCGGGACTGGAGAGAAAACTTTCCGCGGAGGCAAATTGATAAACCTTCAACCAAAGAACCCTTGACGTGGAGGAGCGGGAGATCTCCCAATGAATCTCGCTCGGGGAGGAATCTTATTATTATAGACAGGGCAATAGGAGATTGCTTGGTAACCCTCAAGGCAAACGATCGGAAGAACTCCTGCTGATGGACCTCCATGTGGAGGAAACTTGAGATGTAGGACTGGGGAGAAAACTTTCTAGGAAGGAAACTTCATGGAGGATAGGGAAATCTGTCGATGAACTTCAACGCAAAGAATCAAAAGATCGCCCGATAAACCTTTAAGCATAGGATCGGGAAATCACTTGATTAATCTAAAATGATGGAGGATCTTAGAGCGGGAGGCTAGGACACCTCCCCGTGAACGGGAAGGATCAAGAGATCCGTTGATGAACCTTGGCACAGGGGACTGAAGGAACCCACAACATAGGGGATTGGGAAATCCTTTGATGAACCTCAATGCAAAAGACCCTAAGGCTGCATGATGATGCCCAACCTAAAGGTGGCGCAACCAAAGTCCCCCTCATAAACTTGGAGGAACCTGAAATGCAAGGACTGTTGATGAGCGAATTCAAAAATGCAAAAAGGAACCCTAATTTTTTCTTCATTTGTGAGATATAACAACTTTGACTTTAGGGTCGTCAAGTTTGACTTTGCTCTTGTACACTCAATTTGAAGAATTTTTTCAAGAAAATTATATTTTCGGGTTGGGCTTGATAAGGGCTACCCAAAAATATCTTGTACTTCTAAAAATAGTAACTTTGATTTTTAAGTTCCTTAAGGAACAGGGTGCAGATAAGAGTTTCACGAAAGGCATTTTATTTCATTTTTGATTTGATAAATGGATAGGCATTTATGTAGGGGTGACAACATGACGTGGCACTTTTTGATTGGACTCTCTATGTACAAGTTATGGACGGATGAAGTTTCGAAATCCAAACTTCATCCATCATTTGCCGCTACATTTGATGTCCGATTGGGGGGTGCAAGGTATTTTTGGAAAGTGCTCAAGGGCATTTACAAGGTGAAGCATTTACCCCAATCCAAAAATAGAAAATTACGAGGGTCAAAGTGAGAGGGGGTTCAAATGTACTTTCGCATGGAGAAGGGCAATTAAAATCCAAGGGCATCGTCACGTAGGTTTTGTCAAGGGGATTCCAGAATGACGTGGCACTTTTTGATTGGACGCTCCATGTACAAGTTATGGACGGATGAAGTTTGGAAATCCAAAATTCATCCATCATTTGCCGCTACATTTGATGTCCAATTGGGGGGTGCAAGGTATTTTTGGAAAGTGCTCAAAGGCATCTACAAGCTGAAGCTTTTATCTCAATCCAAAAATAGAAAGTTACGAGGGTCAAAACGCGAAGGGGTTCAAATGCACTTTTGCATGGAGAAGGGCGATTAAAATCCAAGGGCATCGCCACGTAGGTCTTGTCGAGGGGATTCCAGAATGACGTGGCACTCTTCGATTGGACGCTCCATGTATAAGTTATGGACGGATGAAGTTCAAAAATTCAAACTTCATCCATCATTTGGCACTACGTTCGGCATCCGATTGGGGAGTGCAAGGTATTTTTGGAAAGTGCTCAAGGGCATCTACAAGGTGAAGCTTTTATCTCAATCCAAAAATAGAAAGTTACGAGGGTCAAAACGCGAGGGGGTTCAAATGCACTTTTCCATGGAGAAGGGCGATTAAAATCCAAGGACATCGTCTCGTAGGTCTTGTCGAGGGGAATCCAAAATGACGTGGTACTCTTCGATTGGACGCTCCATGTACAAGTTATGGACGGATGAAGTTCAAAAATTCAAACTTCATCCATCATTTGGCACTACGTTTGGCGTCCGATTGGGGAGTGCAAGGTATTTTTGGAAAGTGCTCAAGGGCATCTACAAGGTGAAGTTTTTACCTCAATCCAAAAATAAAAAGTTACGGGGGTTACGTTTAGCAAAGTGTGAATTTGTTATAAATTTTTGAAGGGTTTGGAGACCATCATGGCCTAAAAGTGTCTTAGGGGTCAATTGCAAATCCTAAATCCAACTTGATCTAAAAATATATCGAATAGTTGACCAAGAATAAAAAAAAGTACATTGTCCCTAATTTAAAATCAAATTCACAAACATGAAGTCATAGATTTATTTGAATAGAAAAACTTCAAATAATCATCATTTCAAAAGAACCTCATTTCAAATCCATTGAAATAAAATTTAGAGGAAATAGATGAACTTGGATGGATTTTTGACATAGTTGGCTGGTCTATATGGACTATCCCATGTAAAGTGGGATATATTTGGATTTAAGTCACTATAAATCACCCTAAACCATTAAGGTTTATATGGACTAATTTTTTCAGTCGAGATTTTCTATTGCTAGTGTATACAATAAAGTAGGACCACCCCTCACCAATCATTTATGGTTTTCTAGACATGATCTAGTGCTGTGCAAAACAAAGAAAATGTTTTCATTGGTGAAATGATAGAAATGATGTAGATTGCTAAAACTTTAATAATTTTATCTATCGAACTGAAATGACTATGGATTTTGGGAGGTACAAGTTGAGCTTCATCTATGATCAACATATAGAGTCCTTCAATTCCAATCATTGAACAACTTTGCCAATCATCTAATAGAAAGTAATTGTTCCATCTATTCGACTTCAAATGAATATTTGTCGGCACCAGTATGTATTGATTCAACTCTAAAGATTCCAAATTTTGATGAAATAGAAATTAGGCTCTGCAACTAAAATAAGACATGTTAATTACTTAAGTCCACATATAGAAGTCATTGGCACTCTTAGTTATCTTTTGTGGAGCCCCTATAAAATAAAAAATGTAAGGCAATTATTTTTTAACATCTTCATGATTTCTTTTCCTCTTTTTGGTACCCTCAAGTCTTACTTCAACCTGAACTTAGGACTCAAAAAAATCCTAAACCCTAAAGCCATACTATAGTGTACTTTAACCTAAACTTGGGACCAATGAACGGGAAGTACCAGCATTTAGTTACAAGCTAGCCAAATTTTTTTGAAGATTTCCGAATGACATTGAAATGATTAGGATGAGGTTTCGAACCAAAAAATAAGGTTTTAGGAAATGGGTCGGTTAAGAAAAAAAAATCTCGACAATTTGGCCATTTGTCCTTAGAGTATGTAGGAAAGTGACCAATTGAAACTTCTCTTTTCCGGCAACTAGCTGACCGGGCATCTACATTTTAGGAATTTTTTTGAACATGTACATACTACATAGTATACCTATAAGTCTTATTAGTGACATAATTATGCCTCTTTGTGAATCACTAACTTGCAGTCCTGCACAAACAAACTTTTACTGTTGGTTAATTGCTAGTCTAGCAAACTGGCATTCCTAGGCATCATGGCAAATATCAAGACGGCCTTTTCAACTGCAATGCATTAGTGAATGGGGGGACAAAAATTTCAGGGACTTGTGGGGTATGATCACATGGAACCATTCATTGCAAGTCCACTACCCTAACCTTCTTGTTCTTGCTAAAACTGGCTACTATGCAATGTGGTTCCATAGCGACTTGTGAGCATGCTTTTAGTATACAAAATCTAATCAAAACTAGAGTGAGAAACAAGTTGGGTAGTAAAAATTTAGAAAGTAATGCTACGAATTGCATTGGAAGGCCTTGATGATGAGATAGATGATGTTCTTTGTGATGCTATCCAATTGTGGAAGAATGATAGCAAATATCGATTTTTATATTCTAACTGTTCTTGGCATTTTAGTAGTGCTGGTGGAAATAGTATGAGTCATGCATCTTGTTTATTTGGGGCACTTGAGACTCATGGTAGTGGTTCTTAACTTGCAATAATAACTATACTCACCAACCTCTAGAAAATACTTGGACCCTCTTTTGGATCCTTGTATTTTCCGAAGGCTACATCCTTGACCCTAGGTCGGTAGGGGCTTGGCCAAATTCAACTCTTGCCAAGGATACTAGAAAAAAAAATGGAGAGGGTTTAGGGTACCCCCCAATGATCCAAAAAAAATGGGGAGGGAAAGAATCACCCCCCAATGATACCAAAAAAATGGAAATTTAAAAGAACACCCCAACAAAAACAAAAAACCAACTCCATTTTGCACATTAAGGAAAATGGCCAAATGGAAATATGAAAATTTAATATGGAAATATGGAAATTAATTTTTTTAAAGTAGCAACTTTAAGCCTCACTTAAACTTCGAATTAGATTTAGACCATTATAATTATATTTACTTTTAAGTTTAATTTTAAAACTTATAAAATAGGTCCAAAGGTTTTCAAAAACATAAAACATTTACAATTTAGGTCTAAAATGAGGAAGATGTAAGCGGATGAGCTAAGTGATAAATTGGATGAAAATTAGTTACTCTCATCCAAAAAACAAAATTAGAAACTTAAGAAGTAGGAATTATCTAAACTCTGAAAGTAAAATTTAAAGTTAGTTTTGAATTGTAGATCAATAGAAAATAGTAGATGAAGTTTGAAATACCGATTAGTAGTCAAACTTCATCTATCAAAAACTTTCACTAAAAAAGTTCAAACTTAAAGTATTTTAGCATTTTGGATTGGAAAAATCAATTTCTTTAAGTGAAACAAAGTTCAAAAATTTAGAAATAGTAACTGAGTAGAAGTAATTCACCGCCTTAGGGGAAGAGAGATGTTAAGTTAAAAATTTGGAAGATAATCAAGGAAGAAACTTAGATTTAGAAGTTCATAGGAAAAGAACATTGGAGTCCAAAACCAAATTAGACTTTTATACTTAAAAACCTAGAAGAGATTGAAGAATGAAGTTTAGAATGCAAAATGGATGAAACTAAGTAGAGTCCATCCAACCAAGTCTAAACTTAGGGTTTAGATAGGTGTCAATTTAAGATTGTAGGAAATATTGCTAGTCAAATTGAATTTAGGAGTCAATAGAAAATGATGGATGAATTTTGAATTGCTAACTAAAGGCTAAACTTCATCTGGTCATAACTTCTGCTAGGAGTGTCAAATTTTCATGAATTTTATATTTTTGAAAATTTCATGAACTTGTATGAATTATTTATTTTTAAACCATAGTGGCCTTAGTTAGTTTGGCCATTTGACAAAAGATTATGTTTTAAGTTAGGTTTTGTAGATTATTTTGCAAGTTTAAGTCACTTAGAATCATAGAAAAGATCCATTGTTTGGAAGGCCCAATGGACAATGCTTAGGCACCCAAGTAGTACAAATTTCTACATGAAACCTAGAACTTGGTTGTGTTTCCTTTAAATACCAAGGGTGGGTATTGAAACACTTACAAATTCCAAATAAAAAACCTCTTTATTGCACAAGAAATCATCAAAAAAATGACTAGTGTATTGCCAATTCAATTAACTTCCTTTCATTGTATGGTGATTTAGAGTAAGCTATACTTTGTATTTACTTCTAAAATTTTCCATAAGTGAATCTAAATCATGTTCTTATGAATGGTAAAAATCTGCACTTTTATTTAGAGCAATTTTTTTGCTCCAACAATGCTTGAAGCATGTTGGCCTTGTTTTGCATGAATAAATTTTTTTTCTCACTTCAAACGTTATGATCTTTTAATCTACATGGTCAAATGGACTGAAATTTTTTCCACATATTGCTTGGGATATTGCCTTATTTATTTACTACACTTTTGTATAGTTGAAGTTCAAAAAAAATTACAGTTATTTATTTTGGACAATGCATAAATTTTTTTTAAGGTTAGAGATAGTTTTGGACTTTTTTTCTTCCAAAACACCCTCTAACCTCAAAATTTCTTCCAAAACACCCTCTAACCTTTAGGATTTAATGGATTTTGAAGCTTTAGAACACTATAGAATTTTTGGATTAAAGTACAATGTAAGATTTTTCAATTATTTTAATATTAAAAATCTTAAAAACATATAATTAATTGATTAATTAAACCTTAATTATCTCAATTAATAAATTGTAGTAAAAAAATGTCAAAGAATTTTTTATTCTTAATCTTTAGACTCTGCATAATATATTGCAAATATATATTGAATGTTTGTAGGGCAAAAATGGATAACTAGTGATTGTCTTGCAATTTGAGTTTGCATATTTATGTATCAACCCTAAACCTGCAACAAAAAGATATTATTTTTTTATTTTAAAAAATCTATTAATCACACTATTGTGAGAGAATCAATTATAAGCTCATGGACATTGATGGACATTAACTTATATAGTCTACAACTTACTAAAGTCTAAGAGAAGTTCAAACACTAACTCAATTGCAATTGCTAAATTTTTTTATATAAAGTCAAATACAAATCATTTGCAAAGAATTTTTTTTATGTAAACAAAGGAAATATGAAAACAAATTGATATCGAATTCTAAGTCTATAATATAAAGCATCATGGAAGGGAATAAATTTAATGATTTATTTTACCTTGCATCATTAAAAAAATAATGTTATAAATCTTATTTTTATACGATCATATAATGAAAATTAATAGTTCATTTTCACTTTTAAAAAATAAAGTGACGGAAAACATTAGGAAAAAATTGAACCCACAAAGAGGCCTTGAGTTTTCTTATTAATTTTTATACTAATTGAATGAATATGAAGATAGCCATGTCCTCATTAGGGTCACCACTTGGCTTGTGCTCCATTCTTCATGATGGAACAATCATGAGATTTATAAGATGATGGAGATGGATTGGGTAATGATAACAAATTTTTGAGTTCACTATGCAATTCATAGTCCAATTAGTGTATGAGAAGGCTCTTCCCACCTAAATTAATGAGATCGTGGAGATAGATTGGATAATGATGATGAATTTTTGAATTCATCATGCAATTCTTGACCCAAGTAGTAAATTGAGAAGGCTCTTCAACCTCTTAATTAGTTGATAGACAAAATTTATTGACTTTTTTGAAAAAATATTATATATATATTATTTTCACTAGATTTTTATTATTAACGTTGGAGCGCCACGATCACCATTCTGATGACAATACTATGAGATGGAAAGAGTTCAAAAGCATTTTTTAATTCATATTTTTTCTTGTTGACCCTTCATGGCGGGCTATGAAGAATATTTAATTGAGTTTGTACTGTAGTCTTGCAAGTATTTGTCTTCACGTAAATGAGAAGTTAGTAAAAAAAATGGATCATAGAATATGTTATTTCAATGTATTTTGGGAAGTTGTTGTTCCTTGCTCTAAATCTGAAATTTCTTCACAAAAGTGATATTTTTTGAATTTGAGTCCAACTAACAAAATGAAGGTCATCTACTCTAGTTTCTACTCCAATTTGAAATTTGAAAAAATTTATAATATTGAATATTTTATTGCAATTTGAACTTTGGATGTATTTTCAATGTCTCTTATTTTCTAGTTATAGAATGACATGGAAATTGAGTTTACACAATGATGTTAGTCATTGTAATATTGGTGAAATTTTCAGATTCTTTGAACAATTTTCTATTTGATGTGATTTTTCTTCACTTTGTCTTCAAAAATTCTCAAAAAAATCAATTTTTCACAAAAAAATCTAAATTTTTGTGAAGTACCAAAGACATGTAATTTCATCTCCGAAAAATAAATATAAAAATTTTCATACATATTTAGTTGCAAAATGACAACAAATTGAGTGATGGGCAATGAGGTTTGAAATCAATGGTCATGGGTCCGTCATTTAGGGGTTAAATCTATTGAAAACTCTATTAAATGATGAAGATAATTTTTATAAAGGTCTTTTTCTTTAAGATTGTTTAGAAAATATGGATGTGCCACTAAACTTTGATATTTGTACTTGAAAAAATTTATGATCATAGGTTTTCATTTTAAAAGGTCAACAAATGGATCTTATTATGTCAAAAAAAACACAATAAATCGGAGACCAAATGCTCCTATATGACAACTCATAATGTAGCTCTATTATTTTTGAATGACAATACAAGCCATGCCATAAAATTGTTGGAAAAAAACAAGTATGTCACATATTTTCAATCCAATCACTTTCAAGTGATTGCTTAATTAATTTCCAAATTATTATACAAGGTAGAAGGTAATGGTAGTTATAGTTTTAATCCTTGAATGGGATTCAAATGTTGGTTGAAATTGCTTTTGGATTTATATACTAAATTGCTACATCGTGTTTTATAAGCTCAAAGGCAAAGGTACCAAAAATCTTGTGCTTTTGGCTTATAAAACATGATATTGTAAGATTTATTCCATAAGTAAATATTGGATTAAGTTATGATGTTATGATTCCAATTGAAAATAACTAAAAGTATGAATTCAAGTCCAAAATCAAATAAGAACAAAAGAATTAATAAAATAAACTTTAAAATTATGTTAGTGTCAAAAATTATCAATGAGGATAAAAATAGTTTAAAAAAAAAAAAAATCTTATTCATAGAAGCTTTAGCATATGAGGACTTGTAGTATATGACATGATTTGAGGCATGATTTGTTGCAAGTCCAACACAAATACAAGTATATATTTCAAGATATATGGGCAATTTCGTTAAAATGGCAAAATTCCGCTATTTTGGTAGTTTCTATAGTTTAAAGCGGGCGGTTTGAAATGTATAAACATACTAAATGTCTTAAATCTATATCATTCTTAGATGTGTGAAATCTACACTTGTGCTAGATGTCACTTTTACAATTCAAATCATGCGGTCTGAAATCTATAGTAGTAATAGATTTATTAAATCTATAAAAATTCAAGATTTCTGAAAACTATACTTGTCCTAGATGTCGTGTTTACAATTCAAAGCAAGCGGTTTGAAAATGGCACATGGAATGCTACCATTTTAACAAAAAATTTCATATATAGAATCTATGAATTTAGAATTAATACTCAAAAAATATTACAAAGTCTCAACTATATAGTACATATTTTTTTAGAACATTCAAAGAATCATATGCCATTTTAAAGTTATTTCTCTAATGTTGAAAGACTTTAATGTTTCCATAATTTTTTTATAAAATCATTCTTTCATATTTTTGTTTTATTTTTATTTTTATTTTTAATGATTTAAATATTAAAAAATATTTTTAAAAAATCCATTAATTTAGTTGTGCATAATTTTTGGTGAATTTCTTTTTGTCTAAAATATTGACAACACAATATTTGTAATTTCTTACTAATATTTTATTATATTTTTCCCCCATTGCTCAAGTACTTTGAGTATTCCCTCTTATATTGACTCAAATGCAACATAGCCAATAATTTTTTTCATACTTTCATCCCCAAAATCTAACAAAGTTTGAATTGTAGATATTCATATTGCGATTTAGGGAGCATACCGGCCGTATGTTCCTTTTTGACACCGACATAATAATTATTACCGCACTTTTCTGTCCCAAGTTATTCCTCTTACTGTACGACTGGGGTTACAGAGTCACTATGAGGGAGGTACTTCCAGCAGATGGTCCAGATGTCATTACAATTATGCACCAAGTTTTTTTCTCTTATAAGTTTTCTTCTTTAATCCTTGTCCAGAGACCAGGATTGTCAAAAGGGATGTTTCATTGATGCACTTGGTTGTGATCTAGCTTACTGAGATCGATCGATTGTTGTCTATTTACATGATTGTCGATGGGGTGGCCATTGAGTTATGATTATATAGACTTGAAGGTGTATTAATAAATAACCTTAATAGAGGCAACCAAGAATTGGATACAGAGTGCTTCATTATGTTTCATAATTGTGTTCTGTGGCGTTATGGTTTCCATCTTCTAGAGTCTTGCTTGATTATGATAGAACAAGATCCAACCATTGAGGTTCTGTCTGGTAATGTGAAAGGAGTGAAAATAACGTCTGTAGCCACTCCCATGGCTTAGTATGTTATTTTATTTATTTCTTATAATGGGGCTCTCCTTTCACGTTACTTGGTCCATAGAATGAGTGAAGTTAAGAATGACAAAGTGCACTGTGTGTGAGTACTTCATCAAATGCTTCATCGCCATTTGCAATCACCCCTTTCGCTGTACGCTCTATTGATCTTTCCTTTTGCACATAGTTGTTTGACCGTATCATAGCTACTGCCGATTATTCATCGACGTGTTCACCTTTACTGAAGGATTTGTTTGGTGTTCGCAGAAATCACAAGGCCGTAAAGGACAATGTTGACTCACCCAGATGGAAACACTTTGGGCCTCACCAAGCACCCCCCCAGATGTAGCTGAGGTCGTCCTTACACTAAAAAGGCCAAATGTTAACTCTGATATGTCATGCATAGGATAATTCCTTCTTCCGCCTTCTCTTCGAAGTCTGTGCACCTGATTGGGATCAAGATTCAGTTTTCTGATGTATCCATTTGATTTACAAATCATACGTGATCCAAGTTGAAAGTCTTCGACAGTGCTATTACACAGCCGCTTGTAGTATGCTGATCATGAACTAGTTGTCATTTGGGTATCAGATGGACATAAGGGCCCAGGACGGAGCTCTATATGAAGGGGAAGGAGACGTCTTGACACTCAGTGTATTGACGGACGGAAGAAGATAAATTTTTTCACCCAGGCCTTGCGGAACTCGACTACAACATCGTACCTAGGTGGGGTCTTAGGAGAACCCGTACATATCCTGCCTCCAAATCTTTACATACTCATGGGATTTATAGGACTAGTCGGTTTAGATGTTAATGTTTCATCCTGTGTTCATTTTCTGTAACGGAGGGGAAGAATTTTAGCTTCTAAAGTACCAAGGATTCATTGTCTCAATATGAACAATTCAATTTATCCTATTGTGAAAATAATAGAATTTAGATGGGCCAAATTTTACATCTCCTGAATCAGGAATGAACATTGCACGTGTAGGTCAAAATGAATTAACTTGGACAAAATAAAATCAACACGCTATGTCCTAATCAAAACTACTAAACAGCTTTACAACCCCATTTGGGCTTCTTGGTCCTTGAAGGGTTAAAAATGTTCCAAGTATGAGATTGGTTCCGATGGAGGGACATGTAGGCAAATGAGGATGACTTCAAAGGGAAGTTGGGATAGCTGTCCGTGGTGCGTCGATCTTCGAGCAAGATCAAAAGGTAGTAGTTGGATATATATTCTACCTCTTTCCTTTTTGGCTTAGCCTGCTCCTCGTAGCTAGTCATCTCGGATCGGTAATGAACTCGAAGGTTTTCTGGATGCCAGACTTGCACTTGTGGGGTTGGGGCAAGCATAGAATGTCATGGACGCTGTATATGCTTCTGATTCGTGGCTTATTTTAGGGTTCACTGCAACTCGAATCGCCAAACAGCTAAAGGTGATTATCGATCCACTCTGTATGGAGTAGTCCTTGTTCTACTGTAGCCTTCTTCATAGCCTTCCGATGTTTACTTTGCCTGATTAGGCACTGGTTTGTGTGCACACATCGGCAAAACTCTTGAACCACTATGTTTGTATACTAGTTTCGAATCGCTTTGTAGTGTAAAGTTTTTTCATTCAAGTAGGTTTAGAAGTCAAATTTCACCTCTACATGTGTTTAGGGTTGAACTTTAGCACCCATTTTCAATATTATAACATTATAATCTATAAAGGGTTGTGGCCAAATGACTTCAAATTCTGTACTTGTCATCTACAACATTTACACTTGAAGTGTGTATGGTTGAGATTTGTATAACTTGGAGACATTCATTTAGACCTATAAAGCTCCCAAGGCAATGATGTTTTTGGACTTTGAAAATCCCATGATACTTTGGGGGTAAGATTTATTACGATAGGTGGTCAATTGATCCTTTCTCTCATTGGACATGAATAGAGTTTGCATTCCCTTAAGCTTATTTCTAGATTAATTTGTTGCTAAGGTGAGAATTCTAGACTTTGGATGGAAATCCCGAGGGTGTTGAGAGAAATTAAAATTCAAGGGAATTTTTGAAAGTGGTAAAAAGTGAGAAAGATGAGAAAAGAATGATAACGAAGTAAAATGAAAAAATAAAAATAAAAAACAAATGTTCTTGTAATATAAAAAGTATAGTTGTTGGTAAGTTTAGGGTAATTTCTAGAGAAGGAAATTCTAAGAGAACAATCACGCATTACGAATGGGAATAATGCTATAAAAAGTGAGGCATTAGGGTGCAAGGCACAATTTCCAAGAATATATGATTTAAAATGTACAAATAATTCAAATAATAATAATATTAGTATTAAAGAAATTGGAGGGAAGAAAAGGAATTCACGAATAGTGATTTTTTTGGGGTTTTTTTTGGGTTTAGGGTTTAGGGTTATTATTAATAGACATAACTAAGGAGAGGTACATATGGAAAATCATGAAAAATCCATTGAATGGGAGTATAAAAATGTACCTCTGCTTAAAGCAATTCATAAAGGATTCAGGGTTTGTCTAGTGCTAACTGATGAACACTTGTAAAGTGAAGGATGGATGAAATCGCATTCATTTCATTTGGCAGATGGCGGCGTCGGAATCGGTCCAGCCACCTTCCCTAACTTCTTCGACCCGCTTCTGCTTCGTGTTTTACGCTTTCAGCGATCTTATTTGTGAAGTTTGTGCGGGGCTTTGAGCATTCGACTGTATGAAGTTCAGGGTTTGGGATTTGGGTTTAGGGGTGATACGATCGCTCCTCGTGCTGCTGAGTGCGGTTCAGGGTTTAGGGTAGTCACGAGCAGGGCGAGGAACGCTGAAAGCGAAAGAAGGACGACTTTGCAGTTATGTTACTAAAGGTCAGAAGCAACAATGTTCATCACGCTTTAAGCGGTCATTGGATGAGGAGAACTGTGCTTGCTTAAAAGCAAATCAAGCAAACACTTCAAGTAGCAAGCAACTATAAACGAGTACAGCTGGCTGAGAGTTTTTCCAGCGGGAGCGTAGTTGTACAAAGAAGACGACCAAGGCACCTGGTGAGTGACCTTACAGCGATGACATTGGAGTGAATGAGTGGCTGTGCTTTTCAAAGGGTTTTAAGGTGTATGCTTGAAAGCGGCTTGGTTGTGCTACGGTAAACCAGTTCTTCCTTAACCGTAGTCACGTAAAACACGGTAGGGTTGTTGTCTTGTTCAAGTTCAACTGTCGAGCGAAAAGTAAGGCACGCTGAAGTAATGTAAGGGACACTTATTTTTGGAGGTGACAAACATGATGGAAGGATGCTGAAGCCATTTCCAGGGTTTAGGGTTTCAGTCGTATAAGTACTGCTGACTTTTTTAAAACGCTTGAAGCAACTGAGTAGCTATACACGCTTCAGCGGGAACTTCATTCGGTTCAACCGGAATTAGCTTGTTTGGTTCAACCGGGAGTGTGTTTGGTTCAACCGGAAGTATGTTCTCAGCTTCTGCGGTTTAAGGGTTTGCGGAATTATACTCTTGAACAGGAAATTACAAATGTGGTCAGACTTCAAGTCTTATTGGAAGTCAGTTGAAAAACAAAGTTTTCCTAGCAGTATTGAAGCTATCAGCCAAGTTTAATTTGTGGAATAATGTTTCTTTCAAAAGATCTTTCAAGTAGTAAGCAACTGGTCTCAGAAGATAATGAATAGTGTACTGTGAAGAAGCTTGAAGCAAATGTACATTATAGTTTTAGGGTTTAGGAAAGTCAAAGGGTTTCACTTCAAGTGATATGGAACAGAACATCACAAAGATGGCCAAATAGAAAAGGAAGAGCGTGATAAAAAGCCGCTTCAAGCAATTCAATGAAATTAGAAACGCTTAAAGCGATTGAAAATATGTATCGAGGGGGAAGACTAACCCTAGAATATCATATATTAACGAAGTCCATTTCACAGAACTACTTGACCTCATGAGAACCGCTTAAAGTAGGTTTAGGGCATGACAGACTCATCATTTCTTATCATTTTCTCCCGTATTTGGACCATATAGGGCGTTTACCAAGTGAGGAGGTCTTCTGATCCTCGTTAGCCCCATTCGAAAAGATGACGTTCCCCTGAAAGGGCACTTGAGCACATTATGAGAACTCCGGGGAACTTTGCAAATTCTGCAAATTCTGAATGACAGCCGGGAATTGCTGAATTCGATTTGGCACGGTGTAGGGTTTAGGGTGCGGGAGCTGACCTATTCTTCCAGGTTTAGCTACTCACTTTTACGGGAACTGCGGCTTTTGCGACTTGTCCAACCCAACGCTTATGGGCAGCAAGCAGCTTGGGATGGCAATATCCGATGGGTCCTACAGTGAGGGCTGGAAATGTAAGTAGTGACGGTGGTCGTCTGGGGGTTGTGATTCGCTTTTGCGAGGGCTTAGGGTTTAGGGTGAGTTGTAGGCTTCCCTTCTGGGTTGTGGGAAGCCCGGTGCCACTGTTTGTTTCTGTTGGTGTACGGGTTGGCACGACTGTGATGGGGAGGTGGAAACCAAGTCTAAGACGGTTCTTGGGGCTTTTCCAGGGTAACAAGAAATTAGATGCAGCGGTTTAGGATTTATGCAAACATGATGGTGACGGTCTGATTATTATATTTCTCATGCGATGGGAAAGAATGCTAGGAAGAAGTCTGCTATGAAGCAACGAATCTTAGGTAGACAAGCGGTGTCAGGAAAAGCAAACGGTTTAGTTCGACAGGTACCATGCCAAAACTTGTGGATTGTTCAAATGTACTAATTCGACCTTAAATCAATGTTGTTGTTCACTTGGTTTCTTAGAATCGGAAACTTTAGGTCTGGTTTGGTTGGTTGGCTCTTTCGGATTTTAGGGTTAACAAGCTCTCTACATTCAAGTAGAATTATGTAGAATGGACTTGTTATGGAAGGAAAATGGGGCCTCCATCACGTAGTGCCACCAGACTACCTGTGCATGGTGTATCTGAGTGAAATGCGCCCTACATTGCGTAGTGCCAACAGACTAGCTCACATTGGTACGAGAGTGAAATGGGCCCTCCATGATGTAGTGCCACCAGATTAGCTCTCACCATGAAACCCAAGTAAAATGGGGCTTACATTAAATAATGCCATGGGACTAGCTTTTTTTAAAAATTTCAATGAAATAGGGCCTCTATCGTGTAGTGCCACCAAACTAGTTGTGCATGGTGTACCTGAGTGAAATGCGCCCTACATTGCGTAGTGCCAGCAGACTAGCTCACCTTGGTATGAGAGTGAAATGGGCCCTCCATGATGTAGTGCCACCAGATTAGCTCTCACCATGAAACCCAAGTAAAATGGGGCTTACATTGAATAATGCCATGGGACTAGCTTTTTTTAAAAATTTCAATGAAATAGGGCCTCTATTGTGTAGTGCCATCAAACTAGCTGTGCATGGTGTACCTGAGTGAAATGCGCCCTACATTGCGTAGTGCCAGCAGACTAGCTCACCTTGGTACGAGAGTGAAATGGGCCCTCCATGATGTAGTGCCACCAGATTAGCTCTCACCATGAAACCCAAGTAAAATGGGGCTTACATTGAGTAATGCCATGGGACTAGCTTTTTTTTAAAATTTAAGTGAAATCGGGCCTCCATGGCGTAGTGCCACCAGACTAGCTGTGCATGGTGTACCTGAGTGAAATGGGCCCTACATTGCGTAGTGTCAACAGACTAGCTCACCTTGGTACGAGAGTGAAATAGGCCCTCCATGGCGTAGTGCCACCAGACTAGCTCTCTCCATGAAACCCAAGCAAAATGTGACTTACATTGAGTAATGCCATGGGACTAGCTTTTTCTTTACATTTCAGTGAAATGGGGCCTCCATCACGTAGTGCCACTAGACTAGCTGTGCATGACCCTTTACATTTGTACACTATATATTTATCCGGGCATGTTCAGACGGCTCTTTTATAGAAGTATACTTGCTTTGTCGTGTTACATTATGTTTTGTATTTTAGTTATAAATCAAGACCTGTTTATGTTTGGTCAATTGGGTTATTAGCTTCTATAATCAATGTATTATAATATATTTAGCGTGTAGTCATTTGATATCCTATTTGGGTTCCTTTGTTACAGGTTGTTTCGAGACAAGAAGAATCAGTGAATGAAGATGACTGTGCAATTTTCCAAAATAATTTCATTTGGCAGTTGAAGATTACACAAGGAACATCCCATGGTGGTTTAGATTATTGTAGCTATTGTCAAGTACATGTGCCTATTCACCTCAAAAACCTTCAAGAGCATTATGGAAACAGTCGGCACAAGAACAATGAAACTATTCAGAAGTTGTCCCCATTGTTTGAAAGTTATGGAATGGGTTGGACTGAAGGAAAGAGAAGGTTTTATTGTGATGACTGTGACAAAGAGATGGAGGCAAAGTTCAAGACACTGTTGAAGCACATGGAGGTCCATGAAAATTCACTCGAGCAATTGTAGGTGGAGGTGAAGGTGACTTTGGGGTTGTCGAATCAATCATCCAAGTTTTTAAGTCAAAACTTTGGATAGTAGATTTTCAATCTACTAATGTTGGATTAAACCTTCAGTTACTAACATATACTAGATTGAAATCACCTTTTATTTTACGGGAAGATTCCCCATCAGCCTCCTTCATAGGGAGTTTGAGGAGTGGTGTGTTTTCTGAAGCTGATTTGACTTTAATGACTTCCGTTGCATCCTTTTTGGATGAAAATGGAAATCCAGTTGATAGGTCTGAGAAAATAGCGGGTTCAAACATGAAGTTCTTTGGAATGCGAAGAGCAATGGGCGACACAGGCTGGTATTTTTCTGTTTTGCAATGATGTTTTATTTGGAACACTTACCAGAAAACTCAACGGGTTTTTAAGTTTGTGTTGTAATCTTTTTCCAATTTTAACATCGTTGTTCTTTATTTCATAGGTACAAGCATAAAAACACAAACCTTTATAAACTTTCAGAGGAGTTTGTCACATTTGTTACGGAGCAACTTTCAGTCCAATATCCAACTATTTTTCATCATTTGGAGAAAATTGTGGAAGTAGAGGGTGCAGGTGCTGGTGTGACTATAGGGAGTTCTCCTTTTACGTCTTTTGCGGTTACAAGGGATTATAATGTTCGTCCTCATGTCGATCAAGATGACTATGACCTCGGATTCATCCTGTGGTTACAGGAAGGTAAACATTTCCATCATGAAATTCAAATCTGTGACAATTGTCTTTTAGTTTATATAAATATTAACCAAGTGTTTTATTTGGGGTGTTGCAGATGTTGTACAAGAAGGTGAAGACATTTCTCTGTTTGCTTTTCCTGAATTTGAGGTTTCCTTTGTTCCAGGACATGGCGACGTTCTTTGCTTTAGGGCAGGTCGGGTGCATCATTGTACAAGAGTTTTGAAAAAAAAGAATCAACTTGGATTAGCATTCTTTCAAAAGTTGTCTTTGTTCAGACAAGTGAGGAGGCTCTCAAACCTACCCATGGATGGAGTTATAAAAGACATTGTTCCTAAGAAGGGGAAAACTTCTGAAACAAACATTTTCGAGAAGAAAATTGATTTTGAACTTCGGAGGAGTACATATGCAAGGGAATTGTTAGGAGGAACCATTTCCTTGGGCGATTTCTGAACGACTCTAATGGATTACATTTTATTTACAAGATTGATAACATCATTCCATACAGTGAAACTTGTCCAGTGCTATGTGCATTTCTGTGAATGCTTTCAATTGGCTTTTGATTTTATAACTTGTCTGTATAATTGTCAGGGTTTTGTTTTGTTTTTGATAAACTTGTTGAATCCGTCATTGTAGCAATCGTGCAGCCCAGAACATCTGAACACACCGCAGTCAGACATGTTTTCGCCTCAAACTTCCATCGGCTAGACGCTCATAGTCCCTCTAAGAAGTTGGCCGCGAAGGAGGAAATCCTTCGCGTACCTCATTACTAGGCTGGGTTGAGGTCTCGTTCGCTAACGGAATTCACCAAGCAAATCACTCCACCAACTAAGAAATTTGTCCTTCATAAATCCAACATTTTCATCATTCACAATGATTTATGAATGCCCCCAACTGTCCCCATTCATCATTACAAAGGTCTCGAAGACCAACACAAGAGGACCACAGTCCTATCACGTCATCCCATGCTAATGTATTAAGAGCAGAGGCTTCCTTCTTCCAGCACTCTAGTTTTTTCAAAGTAACATCGCCGACTCCGCGTCCGGACCAACACAGCGTCAGATAGGTTGGATGGACCAATGCACACATACAAGGGTCCGGAGTTCACCGGATCAACTATTTAAATACGAAAAGGATTGTGAAAATCCGTGCTGAATGCAGAGGATTGAAAAGATCACCGGATGAACCTTACATGCCAAGCATTGGAAGATCCCCCGTTCAACCTCAGCGCAGAGGATGGGGAAGATCGTCCGATGACCTTCAATCAAAAGAGACGATCACGAAATCTTTTAGAGTGAACTTCACGCAAGGAACCCTTCACATGAAGGACCGCGAGATTTCCCGATGGACCTTCCTGGGGAGGCATTTTATTATTAAAGACATGACATTGGGGGATCGCCTGGTGACCCTCAAGGGAGATGATCGGAAGACCTCCTGCTGGCTGGTGGACCTTCACGTCGAGGAAACTTGAGATGTAGGACTAGGGAGGAAACTTCCCGGGGAGGAAATTCGATAAATCTTCTCCGAGAACCCCGCACGAGGAGGACCGAGAGATCTCCCAATGAACCTTCCGAAGGTAGGAATCTTATTATCACAGGCAGGGCACTAGGAGGTCGCTTGGTGGCCCTCAAGGCAAACGATCGGGAGAACTCCTGCTGATGGACCTTCACGTGGTAGAAAGTTGATTACAGGGTTAGGGCAATGGGAGGTCGCCTGGTGTCCCTCAAGGCAGACAATCGGGAGAACTCCTGCTGATGGACCTTCGCGTGGAGGAAACTTGAGATGCAGGACTATGGAAGAAACTTTCCGGGAAGGAAATTCGATAACCCTTCTCCCTTAATCCTTCACGAGGAGGATTCAGGGTGATCTTCCATCAAACCTCTCTAAGAGAGGAATCTTATTATCCCTAAGAGAGGAATATAGGTAGGGCACTGGGAGACCGTTTGATGACCCTGCAGGACTGGGGCCAAAACTTTCCGCGGAGGAAAATTGATAAACCTTCACCCGAAGAACCCTTAACGTGGCGGAGCGGGAGATCTCCCGATGAACCTCCCTCGGGGAGGTATTTTATCATTACAGGTAGGGCAATAGGAGATTGCCTGGTGACCCTCAAGGTAGGCGATCGGGAGAACTTTTGCTGATGGACCTCCACGTAGAGGAAACTTGAGATGCAAGGCTGGGGAGGAAACTTTCCGGGAAGGAAACTTCACGGAGGATAGGAAAATCAGTCGACGAACCTCAACGTAAAGAATCAGAAGATCGCCCAATGCAACCTTTAAGCCTAGGATCGGGAAATCACCTGATCGATCTAAAACGATGGAGGATCTTAGAGCGGTGGGCTAGGGCACCTCTCCGTGACCCTTTTTCGGGAGGAACCTGAACGGGAAGGATCGAGAGATTTCTTGATGAACCTCGGCACAGGGGATTGAAGGAACCTACAACACAAGGGATTGGGAAATCCTTTGATGAACCTCAATGCGAAAGACCCCAAGGCTGCATGATGCCTAACCTAAAGCTGGCGCAACCAGAATCCCCCTCATAAACCTGGAGGAACCTTAAATGCAAGGACTGTTGCTGGACCTTCCAAGGGGCTTCCTTGAGGAAGATAATTTGTTGGGATCTTCCGTTGACCTTCAACACAGGGTATCGGAGGACCGCCTGATGATCCTATAGTAAGAAGGTGCCGATATGCGGCGGTTTTAGGATAAATCGTTACATCGTTTTACACCATTTTTGACAGGGTGTATCTTCCCCGTGTAAATTTGGGTGAAGTTGAAGATATCCGCGGGATTATTGTGGTTGCTGCATTTGATGTTCTACATGGTGGTTCAAAAAGGGGGCTGAAGTTTTTAGCCTTCTCCCCTTTTTGAACTAGTACTATAGGGGTCTAAAATGGGGGCTAAACCACCCCCAGTTCAGCCCCGACTAAGCAGCTCACACTTCTCCGTGTATGTTCTTTCCATTTCAACAGCTTAGTCCCATGGATCTCATTTCAGCACTCTTTGGAAAAAATTAATGGAAGGTGATCTTCGCCGGTCGCAGTTTTGAATGAATGTGGGTTCAGCGATCCGCGGTCAAGACTCATCTGGTGATCTCCCGATCCTCAGCGTCGAGATCGATCAGGAGATCTTCTAATCCCCGCGCCTAGGTTCCTCCCCAGAATGGTTCATCGGGAGATCGCTCGGTCCTGTCCGTCAAGGTTCCCGAACGTTCAGGTTCACCTGGAGATCTCCCGATCCTCTACCTTGAGCTTCATCGGAGGATCTCTCGGTCCCCTACTATGTTAAGGGTCATCCTTGGCTGCGGCTCGAATACCTTTGTGGCAGTATAATCTGGCAACCTCCTGGCTGTCTCTGTCCACATGTCATCCTCTGATTCGGTAGTGCCTCGCTTCATCTTGCTTAGGGTATAAATTAGGGTGTAAAATTAGGGTGTAAAATATTACCATCATTTTTCATGATTGATTAATGTAGGGAATCCATTCCCGTTGCGAGTGGTTTCTATTATTGGAACTGGAATATTTTGGGTCAAGCTTTCTCCATTTTTGAGTTGCTTCAAGGAGACACTGACCGAGTTGGCTAAGATTCTTAACCCACAAAAGGGTGATCATTTGTATTGATCGCTTGTCGTACATCCGTACGCTTTAGCATTGTATGTGTTGTGTCTGCTCGAACCAAACTTGTGAATAGAATATGTATCGTCTGAATGTCTAGGTGTTTGATGGAATGGCTTAAAAGCTGACTCATGTCCGATCAACGCATGAAGCGATTCCATGTTGAGACTAGTGTGAGTGCACATAAAGCCATTCAGTTGAAACTCTGATTATAGCTTTAAGCTGTTTATTGGCTTCACAGTATGCTCTCTTATTCTCATGTACTATATATAGAAGGATTTCACGTGCTGTATTAAAAAGGGATTAGGGTGAAGGATCCCATGCCCAATTTATGGTCCGTTTCTCGACTTCGGAGTGCTTTCGGAACTAGCAAATGTTAGTGATGCAAATGTAAATTGAATATCATCTATGTCGGAGGCTCACATAATTGAATATGCAAAACCATCAAAACTTGATCACAAATTCCGAAGGCTGCACGATTCATAAACTCGCAATCGAAACACAAAACACGAATGAAACCCAAAACCCGAAACACCGCCAACCCCGTCCAATGATCCTTCCTATCATTTGGCACTACGATGCAAGGGTTTGGGGTTCAATTGAAACAATCTTTCAATGATATTCCAATTCATTTCACCCATGGAAACATTTCCTTCTTTTCGGTCATTTTTTTAATGCTCATTTTACATATTTCTGAACACTAATTATCCACAATCCTTGAAGATTGTAACAGAGGAAGTGGGAGAAAAAAAATTCTATGAATGAAAATAAGGACGTCCACTTTAATCATGGGTTTCCGTGTCGGCATCGGGAATCATTCATCACGCTCCCACAGAGTTCTAATCCAAACATCCGTTTCAGGCTACAGTGTACAATGGTGGTGATTATGCCACGTGGCTCGCTCCCCCCCGATATCGGTTCCACTTTCCTCCCAAACCTCTGGGACCAAAGGCGCAACACTCTTCTGAATTCGGGTTTTCCGGGATGGTGCTTCTATAGGCGCTTGCTTAAGACACGCGGGCTTCGGAGGGTCTCAAAGGCGGGGCGTGCGATCCCCTACAACTCTCTAGGTTTCGGGGATCAGATGGAGCGGTGGGTTTAGGGTTTTCGGTGAATTTGCAGTTTTAGGGTGTCCCTGTGCGTTCAAACCGCCCATGTTACACAGGTCAGTTTCTCATGTCTTCCCATTCCTTGATTTTTGGCCCCTGTTGGGAGAGAGTTGGAAACTTGCCGTAGTTGAGGAGAGCTCTACACATTGGGGAAGCCATGGTCCACAGCGTGTATAACAATGTGCATGGAGAATGGGTGTCTAAAAGTCAAACGACGCTTGACTACATGCATTGCGACAGGCTAGTCCATCTATGGGTGGGGGAATCAGTCAAGGTTCCCTTCGTTCCGTTTTGTTCACTGGGCCAGTGACCATACATTCACGAGAAGGGCGTGAATTCAGTGCTTCTTGAAGACTAGGGGTTGAGCTTGTTTTAGCCCCTACGGGATATTTTGAATGAAGTAAGTCAGAATCTTGGGTTGCACTTCGAAAGCGGAAGAATCCGCTACATCCTTGCAGCAGCGCGTACGTGGGCGACTGCGAATCATCCCCCGATATCACAGAAAGGTGAGAATTGAACAGTTCAGGCAACAAGTTCACCCTAAACTGGTAGGTTTCTTCAAAATCCCGTAGTGGTGCAGCGATTTCAGCATACACCGGGGACGAACGCAATTGTGCAGTGTCATTATAATTGTGCGCTTATATGACGTCTGTGAAATACTCCAAGGGTTTAGGGTTTAGGATACAAGAAAGAAGCGGAGTATTCACGCACTTGCCTGTCGTTGTCCCTGCACAGGAAAAAGCTCGGAACGACTTCTCGTACTCAGAGCCCCCCTCAGGCGTGCTTGGGACCCGCTAACTCAGAGGTGCACTTGGGATTCAATCAGCTTCTGGTGGTCCAGGTTAGTAACTTTTACTTTCTCAATACCGGTTATTCTTGTGTGTTTTATGAAGTTTGATGTCGATCATGCCTTGTTTGTTCGTTGAAACGTGGATCATCGTAGACTTCACTGGAGAATTTTTTTTTCTGTTGACACGAGAATTAGAGTTTTTTTTCATTATTCATGCTAAAGAGTCCAAGCAAATGTAGGATGAGTTGTTGGTAAGAGGGGTCAGTCAATAGGATACGGGATCATGTTCCTACCTGTTTTTGTATCATCTACTTTAGTCTTCATTTTGTTTCTAGGCATCGCATTGTTGAATCTCTTTTTAGATTCGATGCTAGAATTGCAAGTGTAAGATCGTCGGAAGGATGCGACTGGCTAGATTTCTATGTTTCGTCATCCATGTTGAGAAGTTTTGATTTCGGATACTGAGAGATCGACGATGACATTGGTGATGTACGGGCTCTCAACGAAGAAGTAGTAAGCCTTCGTGCAGTAAGTAGTAAGCCTTGCGTGTGCTGTACATCAGGTTTGTATTCCCTATTTTGACTTTTTGGCTATTGTCGTCGATCTGGTGTCTTCATGTTGTGCAACCTACTCGAATAGAATAATGCCTCTCTGCTTTTAGGGTCTGAGTTAAGAAATTAGGGTACAAAGAGAATCATCACAGTACACTTGGGATTTGCCTGAGATTTGCAGTCTTTCAGTGACTCTGTTTGATTTTGATCCATTTTTTGTTACTTTTAGAGTTGATTTGAATCCTCTTCTCATGGACAAATTTGCATCAAAGGCAAATCATTCATAAAGGACTGCTTGGTCCAAACTAGGCTTCATGCTCTATCTTGTAGTTTGAGGAATTTACACAGGGACTTGCTTTCGTCCGATTTCTTGTTTTCTTACTAGCCAATACATGCGATGCTCTTTGCTGATCGAGAGCGTAAATGAACATAAATGAACGTGTGTTACTACAACTAACTCCAGATCTCTCGGGGCTCTGCTTTGTACAAATAGATACTGAACGTGATGACTGAGGACGTATAGACAGATGACTGAGGACATCGAGTTACGAAGCAATCCGTTTTTAGCCTTGATGATGCCACTAGTTTGTGCGATCAAGAAAATTTAGGGTTTTGTCTCTCCTATTCGGAGCTCGTTTTTATGCCGGTCAAATTCCCACCGCCTTCTTCATGTTTTTACGAAATGCAAATACTTTTTCCTCATTTTTCAGTGAACGAGAGATAGATCAAGAATCTAATCCAAGTTGTTTCATAATTTCCACGATTCTTAGGGGCCCGCACGATTCTTAGGGTCAATATATACAAAGAATCTATATTCTTTGTATGTATTGATTTGGCTAATATCCTACTGTTGCTTATCCTTGTACAACGGACTGTCATTGTTCCTCCCGATTTTGCCCGTAAAGGGGCCTCAATGAGATTCTGGTAAGTAAAGACGTACATGTTTAGACAAGCTGTTCAGTCGCTTCGTTGTGTTTTTTTCCAGCCTGGAGCGACATTTGATCTGAACATCGAATTGCTTGAAGTGAAGAAAATCTGCAAATCACAAGGTATTGCATTGTTGCCGTGGGTTTCCCTTGTCTTTTACTTACATTAGTTGGGGGGGATCCATTTTGCGGGGGACGAGCTCCCTTGCCGCGGGTTCCCCTTGTTCTCTACTTACATTAGTTGGGGGGATTTGTTTTGCGGGGGACGAGCTCCCTTGTCGTGGATTCCCCTTGTTCTTTACTTACAATAGTTGGGCGAGATCCGTCTTAACTTTTTGGGGTCTTTATTCTTCAAAGAACGGGTTTTCTTGCTATGGCCTTCTCTTCATTTCACCTCCTTTTTGGGGGGTATTAAGGGTAGTTCTACTAAATGAATGGTTGCACAGTGGATCAAGAAGCTGAGCGTGCGTGGACTTAGGCTCTTCTATAAACATGGTAAGCTTATTCAAATTATGGGACTTGAATGGCTATGTTTTTTTCAAAACGATTGTGTAATAGTCTTGTTTTCATGAATGTATGTATGCATGCATATCATTTATTTCTTTGTCATTTTTTTGTGTTTATTCAAAATTACCTCAATGCAAGCTCTTGTTGATCATTTTTTTTAAAGTTTGTTTATTGAAGTTGAGAGTTCATGACTATTGTCAAATTGATTTCACCTTCACATGTCTTTTGTAATTCTACAGGATTCATATATTGGTCTTGGGGCAAATTTATTGTGCATGGATTGCATGAAAGAGTTTCCAGTCAATCAACGTGCAGACCATGCAAAGTTGAAGACTCACGAAAGGGCTCTTATAACTATGTCCAAAGCACCTGCTGGGGATGAGTTTTATTGCAATGTTTGCAAAAGCATGGGTCGCAAGAATTCAAACCATGAGAAGGGCAAGCAACATACAAAAGCCATCAGTGTCATTCAGGTAATTATTTTAAAATAACATATCATTATGTTTTTGTTATTCAATATGTTTGATTGTATTGTATTTTCTTTTGTATAGAATGTTTATATAATTAGATCATGTGATTATATTCATATAATTTTGATGTTGTTGTGAATGTAGAAATATGAAGAACGGTTTGAAGCTCAACGTGGTGTGGATGACCGAAAATCATGGCACAAGGTACGTTGTTCGTGTTACGTTTTCGATACGGATTTTCTTATTTGTTGAGGATATTAAATGTTGTCAACTTTGAAACAAATGCTTATTACTTTTGAATCATGAGGTTTGTTGTGAATCAAATGTCCAATTATTAATCATATATTGGATTGAGAAACATATAAGTTGCATTTTGGAATGACGAAGGTTAGTGCTGTGAGACTACATGTATTCGTTTGGTTTAGATTACAATTGTTTTTTGGGCTCAAATTCATCAAACATATTGTTGTGTACAGATGACTCCATTTGCTTTGAAGAGGCATACCACCAATGATGATGGGGATGCTCTTCTTCAACCATTTCAAGAAGAAGCGAAGACTTGGTACAAAGGGTCTCTATCCCACATCAACAACTCCATCAAAGCGATTGAGGATGATGAAAGCAAAAACTTACTCCGACTTTTGGTGTAGGTTCAAAAACTCCTGAACAAATCATCATCGGAGATTAGGGAGAATATTCATGTACAGTACAATACCATTCTGAATGCTCTTCAGGGTGTGGATGAAGAAGCATCTGTTATATGGCTCTTTGAGCATAATTTTTCTACAGCGAAGGACTTATTGGAGACTGTGAAGGAGGGCGGCAACACAGACTTGATCCGACATGGATTTTGGGTGGTAAAGGCCAATCGCAAGTCAAGCAACATTGCTAATCGACATGTGAACTTATCACGATTGTTGAACAAGGGTGAATTTTGCCGTATGAAGTTTGAAACGTCTTATTTTGGAAGTTCATTGACTTCACCGACTGCAGCGGGTTCTGCACGAGGATCATCTTGCAATTTGCACGATTTCATCGTGAAGAGCATGGCATTGGAGATGGCCATTGATGAAGTCATGAAGAAGATTGTTGGGGAAGATGTGCATGTGGATGTTTTCCGAGAGGCTTTGTTTTATCATGTTCCATCACATCTTCAAATACTTTACGACAATGATGTCGATCTTGACCGTCATTTTGATACTACACGGTTGAGCTTTAGGAGCGGTGAATCTCTCATTGATGCAAAGGCTTCTCATTTGAAGATTGTTTGTAAAGATGATTATGATGAGCAGGTGGTGGAGGTTTATGAGTTTTTGGGAGATGATATGGATTACATTTCAAAAGGAGATTGCAAGGTTGCTCACAACATCCCACTTGTGGATGATGGTTTTGGATTATGGTTTTGGATTATGTGCAACAATGCGGATGGAGGGGTGTGTGACACGGACAGGTGGATGTTTGAGGGTTATCCGTGGGGTGACAAGGGGTGCTATCATAGCATCCATGTTTGGTTCAAGAACCTCCATCCATGTTGAAGATAGCCTCTTGGCAACTTTCAACATACTTATTTTGGGTGTCCCAAAAATTTGGTACATTGTGCCATTTGAAAATGGTGAGCGGTTTAGGGATTTACTTCAACAGAAAGGGTTGTTGGAAGCTGCCTTTGAAAAACAATGCTTTGTTCAAGCATTTGCTGATGGGAGCATTACTATTTCGGAGGCTGAGATGCGAAACTATGGTGTTCGTCGAGTTGTGCAATACCCTAGAACGACGGTGATGAGTATTCCTGGTTTGATATTCCATTGGACTATATCCACGGGATTTAGTTTGGCAGATAGTGTCAACTATTACTGCCAATTCCCAAGTGCTATGAATTTGAAGGAATTGCAAACTTTATGGACCTTGTACGAGAAGGTTACAGGCAATATTCAAACTCCTTCATCGACAACATCAAAACAATACTTCGATATGTGTGAGGAGTTTGGACTATTGTACATCCGAGGTAAATAAATAATTCGTGTTATTACTGTATATTTGTTTGTTTCAAGATTTCTTGTTGAAATGAATTCTACATGAGTCTAAGTATATGTCTACTTTTGCATTGTATGTAGTGGTTTAGCAATGATTGAACAACTCTTAAGTATTTTACAAATTGAGCTTTTCTAGCTTCGAAATTATTTGAAGTTTCTTTTTTACAAATTATACTTTACGAGTATTTTACAAATTTGTTTCTTGTCATCAGATAAAGGAATGGCTCCCCAAGTTTCGAACTCGGTTAACTTGGACGCACAATAACATATTGAAGTTTCGTAGCAGTTTCGAGATGACGCGCGGGAGCACCTGTAGATAGGTCTTGTACAGAGTGTACCTTCTTGTAGGATACGGCGACAAAGCCAGTGCTTAGCACTGTACATAACGTAGCCAAGCACTGTACAACTTCACCTTGCTTTTCAATGGCAAGTTTTGCATTCTCGTTTGTCAATCGCGCATGGTCGTGGAGGCGGTAGTCACGCTCGCGTTGGTACTCCATTTGTTCTTGGAAAAACAACAGTTGTTGGTTGATTTTGCTTGCGTCCAATTCACGACTTGCAGTGTCCATTTCCTTCATTTGTTCCGCTATTGCGTTTAGGGTCGCACGGGTAGCATCGGCAATCACTGAATGCCCGGAGATGCTTTTCCTCCTGACGCCGGTGTTCCCAAGTTGTCGACCGTCGTTGGCTTCCGCTGTATCAGAGGAACTCAGAATCTGCGGCACAACTCCAGTTAGCAAGATCGTCCGCTGACCTACCGCGGGGCCATCTCTTGTTGTGGCCTTGTCTAAACCCAATAACACCCCCGCCTTTTTCCATTGGCAGGAGTGCCGAGGTTCTGCCCTGACTGTATGCCATCCTCAGACATGTCGGGCGTGTCGAACATGCATGCGGTGTCCGCAGAGTCTTGCAATCCTTTACCATTGTCCCCCACGTCTTCACTGCTGCTCAAAGTAGTGGGCTTGTAAAAATAGTCAGCTTCGATGTCATCACTACTGTTCATTGGCGTCTTGTACACCGAGTCACCTGCGAACATTAAGTCCCGCTGATGTGGTGGTGTCATGGAGGGCTCGGAGCCATACCAGTCATTGATCTGGTTGAAGAGGTCTAGCGGGAAACACCGAGGCAGTCCCTCCGCTCTGCGAGATGAGATCGGCAGCTCCCAGAATGTGAGGCTGTTCTCATCACTGCGTGTTTGGAACCCTGCGATGCGCTTGTATTCAGGTTCCCCCGGATAGGTCATCAGGGGATCTTCCGATCTTTTGTGTGAAGGGTCCTCCTTGGAGTGGTTTAGCGGGGGACTTCCCTGTCCTGGACATCGAGGGTCATCGGGAGATCCCCTGGTCCTCTTCTTGGTCAAGGGTCGTCCACGGTAGTTAGGGGATTTCTCCATCCTGTGCCTTGAAGGTCAACGGGAGATCCCCCGGTCCTCTCCATGAAGGTTCCTCCATATTCAGGTCATAATGGGATCTCCCGGTCCCTTGGCCTAAGGTTCCTCAGGAGATCCCCCGATCCTTTTTCATCAAGGTTCCTCCACGGTAAGGGTATTAAAGGTCATCAGGGGATCTCCCTATCCCTTACCTGTTGGTTCCACCATGGTGAGGTTCACAACAACTTTGTTAATTTTTAGGGTTTAGGGTCAAAGTGTAGGGAGTACCCGATTTGGGTTTAAAGGGTATTTAGGGGTTAAATAAGGGGTCCGGAAACTCGTTGTCCTCACTGATCAAATGACAACACGTTGTCAGCCACGTATGTAGTCCACTATTTTTGCCCTAATTTGAATAAGAAGTCAACATTTTGATGATTGTATCCATTTTTGGTAAATAGTAACCACACTAAATCAAATTAGATTGGGTAGACATCACTTAGGAAACAAAAATTAACACTACCTGGTGAGTTTAAAGATTATAATGTTTGGTCATGAGGGGTTTTAAAAGTGTCAAAGTGAGCTGAGGACCTGAGGTGATTCTCGTGGTCCCTTGTACAGGGTTTTTTCTTGAGGCATTTAAATGCCCAATTTCCTCAAAAGGAAATTAGGCAACTTCAAGCCTATAGAAAAAAATGAGGGTAAATGTGACAAAAAATGCCAGATAGAAATAATAGCCCTCTGTACCATTGCCAACATGCTTCTAAAATCTCATTTCATCTATTATGCAAAGCCAAAATTCCATACAAAAATTCCATCTTCATAGTTATATACTTAAAATTGGCCTCCTTCAATTCAAGCCCCCTAAATGAAGGGGCCAATCGACTTCATACCTTCTTGAAAGGAAGGCCACATTACCATTTGCCCGAAAACCAAAAAAAAAACCTTGCCCTCGCGTCTCGCTTGACTCGAATGAAATGGAATTTCATTATTAAGAGCAAAATGATAAGACCCACCAACCACAAGTGGCCAAGAGTGGGACAAAGACAAAGACAGCAAAACCGGTAAACTCCTAACTTCATCAACAATCATTCACTCCTACTACAGTACAGTAGTGATGATCGCTGCGCCACCTTGAGTTTGGAAAGAAAATTTGACGGCTGCGATTGCGCGATGGCGTGCCGTCGGGCCACCCCCGATAGGGAATACTTTTCTCCCGCTGCCTTTCCTTGGGTTCAAGACTTCTCCCTCACTTGGGTTTCTCTCGATGACGTGCGCGCTTCCATTTCCCCCGATGTTGTGCGTGCTTTCACAGAGCGCGCTTCCATTTGCAACTCTCATGAAAAGTGGAGACTTCGGCCCTCCAGCGATTCCTCTCGATCTTCACATTGCGCTCCTGGAAGACTATGGCGGGAGAGGGTCAAGGGCTTCAGAGGGTCACAAAGCCGCAGCATTCTCCGTTTGGACTTTGGAGGTGTTTAGGTTGCGCTCGCGCTAGTCTGTTGGTTAGGCGCTAAAAATCCAGGGGTTCATGGGGATCGCCAATGCGGGGAGTGCGATCCACTACAACTTGTTGGGAGTGCGATCAAATTGACTTGCAGGGAGTGATTAGGGTGAACTCGCAGTGTGCGTGTTCCTGGGCGTCCAATCGGCTCATGTTATGTACACGTCAGTTCCTCATCTCTTGCCATTCCCTTGTTTTTTTTTTCTGTTGGAGAGACTTGGGAAGTTATTGTAGGTCAAGAGCTACACTCACTGTGAAATCCATCCATGGTCCTCGCAATTCACCGTGAATCATAATGTGCACGGAGTGGGCGTCTGCAAGTCTATTCATGGTTGACGTTGCGATGGGATAGTCCGTGGGTGGGGAAATCAGGAAACATCCTCTTCACCTAGTCTTTTCCCCTTGGCATGTGTGACTATACACTCTTGAGAAGTTGCTTGTTTTAGTGATTCTTGAAGATTGCAAGTCGATATTGTCTTCGCCTTTGAAGTAGGTTTTAGAATGTCATGTCGCTGTCATGCAGTTTGAAGATGAAGAATCCACCATATCCTTGCAAAAGTGCTTACGTGGGCGACCGCAAATCATCACTCAGCTGTACAGAAAGGTGAGAATCGAACAACGCACAAATCGTTGCCCAGAATTTACTAACAATTTTGCAGTGGTTTAGGAGAACTTAGTGCGATGCGTTATTGGCAACCACTCGAGATTGCAATTGTTACAGGGCTCAAAAGCTCAGGGTGATATGTATCGGGTTTTAGGGTTCGGGGTTTAGGAAGGCCAATGCCATCGTATATGTTTAGGACGTCTTCAGCATTACTTGGGTAGAACGCAACGGAGTATTCAAGTACTTCCCTATCATTGTCCCTGTGTAGGAAAGCTGGAGTCAAGTACTTGTAGTGAGAGACCACCTTCAACAACGATGGCAACACAACCGTCAAGCCAAACAATTGGCGTGCAGCTTTGGGATGACCCGTGAATTAAAAACCTTGAACCCTTTTTTATTTTCTCCATTTTCTAGGATTGCAATTTTTTTTCACATTGCTAAACATAAGCAGCAACGGTTCATTACAGAAGGCACGGTCCGGGTCTTAGGGTTTTAAGGTTCAACTACCGCGGCCCCACTAACCCTAGAGGCTTGGAGCACCTGATCATGAGATCCCCCGACTCCCCAGTCATAGTCCAGACAGGGAACCCACAAAACTCGGGGGGGGTAGTCATCGGGCAGATTAGTAAACTATAAGCGAAAAAATGATAGGGTATTTTTTATTCATTTGGGCTAAAAATTATAAAAGAGTTTAGAGTACTATAGGGTATAGAATATGCCCAGAACCACAGTCGGGGACGACGGTGGTTCTGGGGGTACCTTGCGGTACCCCCAAATCCGGTCTCAATACCGTTATTTAGACGACTGAGAGCTAAAAATATCTCTGTGCGACCTCCGAGGCGTGAGAGCCAGATGTACCACTAGGTTTTCCAGTTGGATGAGTCCAAGCTTTGGAAACAATGCTTGTCGTTATTTGAATTTGAGATTGGGTTCACAGACATCCCGTGCATTACACATGACAGTGATCCGCAATGACTTGAACGACTGGAATTTGATGACCAGGGATCTTGCTCACCTGTGACACTTGTGTAGGCGGAGCAGGAATATCTGGAGCCTGACTCATTCCCGGTGGAGCCTCCTCGTGTGCATCCGCTCCATCTCCTCGGGTTCGGCTTCTTGTAGCTCGCCTCATTGCCTTTCTTCCGTCCTCCTCCTGCACAACACAGGTATGTTTTCAGCGAATGTAGCATTGGATGACTTGCTTGGGCGGTTTAGTTTCAGAATAAGCTCGAATACATTGACCGTGAGCCGTCATTGTTGGCAAGAGATTGTGCTGAGATTTTGACAGAGCTACATCGGGAGAGAGAATGGAGGTTCCCATGCCCGACCTGCAGCAGGAGCACAGTCTCTGTCTTTGCGCAAACGTACTAATCTCAATCTTCTTACACGCGACTCCCTAGCCGAGCCGGACGAAGGCTTTACAAGTACGAGATACTGATTGAGAGACTGTGATGTTTTCCATCTTCTTATCCGAGAAGCAATGAACTAACTACTTGCGCTGAACGACTGGCAGGTTAGGTGGAGGGATGCGGGAGTGATCTATTGTGATTTGCAATGGCCAATGAGGCTGTTTCGAACCTGCCCATCCTAAGATACTAGCTGACAACTGCCACGATTAGCAGGAAAAGCTACCAAAATTTAACCGGATTTAGAGCAATGCCCAAATCAGGTGTCACCATTTGCGGGAAAAGGCGTGAGGAGGTGTCAGGATAAAAGGAGATTCCCGAAGCAGGTGGGTCCCTTGTTTTGAAATCTGTGATGGTCCACCTGATTTACGCTCGGAGCAAGTCCAGATGGCCGTAACGCACGCTCGGATCATTTCCAGAAGGTCGCAAGGCATGCATCGAACGCATCAGAGGTTAGTTTAGGATTATACCTTACCGCACTTCTGAGATTAGCTATGAGGTTGATAATCTACATTCAAAGGAAGTCAGGTTCTAGATTTAGGCTTCACGTCCTGACTTGCCAAGGTGGTATTTGGTTTAGTTAGGTAAGAATTAGTATATCGTTTTTTTGGGCTTCATAACTCAATTGTTCTGAGTTTTATGGATTGCTAATGGAGGTTCTGTTATTCTTACTTGCAGGCGCTGCAAGTTTGAAGAATATCTATGAAGAGAGTTTAAGTCTACATCCATTTACGTCATGTATACATGCAGGACTATCTCTTATTTTTTTGTTAGAATTCTTATTTTGTTGAGGTGACTACGAGATGCAGCAGTTGTACATTTTAGATTGGATTTGTAGTTTCAGAAATTAGTACATGAACTCTAGATGCCTATTTTAATTTAGTTCTCTCTAAGATTCCTCTTTCTGTTTTTTACTGTTACTTTCTTTTCTAGCTAAATGTCTCATTTGTGTGACTGCGTCTGACGAAGACCTGTAGGAGTTTTTTAGGAAATTTTTTTTCCCGTATTATGAAGAGGGATTCTTAATCTACACAGCAGCAATGTATTCAATGCTTGTTCGTTTAATGACTTGTCTACACGTAACAATGACAATCACATTCCTAATTAAAACAACAGAGTCCTATTGTATGTAAAAAAGAGTATTATTCTAAAAACCGTGCATGGGCATCTCATACACCAAATCATACCAGTAAATATGTATTCCAATCCTCTATAAAATGATGCGTCCACAATTGTAGAAAATCATTCCAACATACGCTTAGTGGTCATACTCATTCTTCTGTCTATAGAGACAGAGAAAGAAATGCAACTACAATTATTTTGAAAACTCGTTCTATTTGAACCAACTACAATTATTTTGAAACTCCTTCTATTTGAACCAAGTTCTAGGAACAAAGCACGTTATTAAGTACTCCACTATTTTGATATCAAGTGTTAAATCGAATGCCAATAGAAAGTGGTAGGAAATCAATCTGCCATGCATTTCAAAACCAGAAAAAGAACACAGAAATACTTACGCTTTGAACTTGCATGACTCTCTCAGTATTGGTAGAATCCGGAACCAATACCAAGGGTTGCACTTCAACTTCATCCTGCGCGCCACTCCCGCCTTTTCCAAATTGAAGTGCTTTTCGAAGGTTTCCGGCACCGGACTGAGTTACCATTGGCATAGACTTCTTTGCACGAGTCATTCTAGAATGTCTAAGCGCCTTACAAGACGAAAAATAAAGAGAAATGCGCCTCCTCTGCCTCCTAATCTGTCCTGTGAAAACCAAAGGTAAGCCCTGACTATCCACCAGCATGAGTTGGTTGAGTGCAAAACAAGTGTCGCAGTAGCAAAAATGTAATCGAAGACCTCTCGCATGACATAACAAAAGATGAAAGACTCAACTGTTGATGCCAATTTATATGTTCTTTGGTTGCCCTATAGTTTGAATTTTACAAAGTCACTCATAAAAGAGAGTAACGGCGCTGGATTTGACAGCAAGTTCCGGCGCAGAGTGTAATGAGAGCGAGTGAGCCAAATTGAATGCGCCGCGGTTATACACATTTCTGACAGTCTTCTATTCGCTTATTTAGTACCAAAGGTTAATTGATGGAGCATTGGATTCTGTACCCGGGAGACGTCACTTGTAGGGAAATAATACATATTGACGGGTTATTTATTGGGCATCTAAATGCCTAACTTTTCAAAATTGCGTGACTACCTTCAAGCCTGCAAGAACCAAATAAATGTGACTGAGTGAAAAAGGTCAGGAACAAATTATTCCATGCCACCTCAATGCGACAATGAGTTTTAAATGTCGTTTCATTTGTCATGCAAATTAAATACGTATTGAAACTGCATTAGAAATAACTCCCTCCTTCTAGAAATCATCTTCTTCTAGGCCTTCATTTTATGACCCAAAATGATCATTAGCATGACCTTTAAAATATTATGACATCGTCAAATTTAATTTTACTAAGATTGGGAACCAAGAGAACTCTTTGATTTTTTTTTTCTTAATTCATTCAATCATTAATTTAAATAAAATAAATTAAAATAACTAAAGTAGTCAATTGGCAATGTTCATGCTTATTCTTTGTTTGCCTTCGAATTTTTTCAAGTGAAAGAGATGAAGCTTTGGAAGGTGCCCGAGAGAGCTACAACTGGTCTTAGGCATGCTTAAATATAAAAAAACACCTGAATCCCCAAAACGAACATCAACTAACCGGTGGTGTTCTTTGGAAATGCCCCAAGAATTCTATGTTTCAAGATTTCATTAATTCTCTGTAAATCAGCTTCTAAGACTCAAAATTTATAAAATGCTTAGGATGCACTCAAAACATTTTGCCTAACACGAAGATCATTTTGGGATGGATATAGTACATATTCAAATATACATACTTTAGATCGGCTTCATATACTTAAAACACCACAAATGATGGATCCATAGATTCTTGAAGTACTTGAGTGAAAAGCCACCTGATGATTTGTCCGATTCAATAACAGAATACCAGACTTACTTAATTCATGCTAAAGTGCCTAAGGAGGAGTGCAGACGTTTACCACATTCAGTTGCAATGACTTTCATGTAGGCTGGCAAAACCGCTCCCTCTAGTCCAGGACGTAATGATTACTTGCGCGTGCAGTTGTCTTGAATTGTGGCTTTGCAACTACCGTCATATCTCGCCGTCAATCTTCTCCATCTCCAATGCGCTGTACCTATGCAATAGAACGTTGATGGGATACAACTGGGATAGGTTCAACTATGTTAAAAGAGAGGTCCTTGTTTGCAGCTCCAGCGTTGCCTTGTGACGTTAGTCGTAGTGTCTGTAGCTTGTGAGATGGCATATATTCGTGTAGATGGTCACGGAGTCCCCCTTATGTTTCCAGTGGATGGAGATGGACGTGCAAGGATAATGAGCCACTTTCTTCATGTCCGCTTCCGATTTGTTGAATCGTCTATTTATGTTGAAGAAGAAAAGCAATCAGAGTTAGGAGAATTGCTTCAATCTGTTCCTATAGTGAAGTCTCTAGAAGAAGACGGTCACTGTTGGTATCTTACAGTAGGAAACTACAGAGCATACGGGCTTCCTTTGTCCATGCTAGCTGCCTCCACAGAGATTTTGAGCCGGCAGTCAGACAATTCTACTGTGGATATGCCGTATGTCAGCCGGGCAATATCTCCGAGTGCACCACATGATTCCCATACGTTTGTTCTTGAGAGTGCATCTCTCCATGCCGTAAAGGTGGAAAAACTAGATCCGATTATTGAGTTGTCTAGTGAGTCAAAGGGCGAATCCCCGGACGTAGCACTCCGGAAATCAAGCAAACCATTGCTTGCCGCCATGGATCAAAACGGTACTCCAAATTCTCTGTCAGGCACTCCCTCTAATAGTGTAGCCCAATCTCTACTATGTCGCCCTCCATTACAAGAACATAATGTTAAGGTGGTCAGTATCATGAACTGCTTGAGGAGACTGTCCAGCATGCATCGTTCTAGGAATGAACTGTCAACATTGGACTTGAGTAATGTACAGCATCATCGTGTGCAATTTCTTCCGGCTATGTTCAATGGCCCGGTCATCTTTGAGCTGCCTGCCTGTCGCCCGTCCTCTTCAGCATCAACGGCAAAGAGCTTGGAAGGAATGGATAAGCGATATGATGGGCACCCGTGGTGCAAATTAGTCACTACTAACATTAACAACAACGACAACCTGAAGTTCTGTAAGTCCTACTGTACCGGTCACCTTGTTTGTGAAAATCTTAATTGTGAGTACTTGAGGAGGGCTTCCAAACGAAACGAAACAGAGTGGATTGGTTATACAATCTTGCTGTTTGCAGTAGGGGATACCCCACCCAAAGATAGTAGCGTAGCTTGCAAGATTTGCAGAAAAACACCTACATGCGTGGCTACATGTGACGCCAGGATTTACTACTGTTGTAGTGACAATCCGAATATGAGTAGAGCTGCAATTCACCTAGGAGATCATTTCCATCCCGTTGCAAAAAGAATGTACCGAGATTCTACGAAAAAAATCACTGAACTAATTGCAGAGCAAGTGGCGAAGACACCGGCAGCAACGAACTCTGCAATAGCTCTCTCAGCCAGCAAAGACTTTCTGACAAACTACTTGTTCCACAATGGAGCGGGAGAGAAGAAGATGCTGGAGGGTGAAGAGATGGAAGAGGTAATGGACCGCTTTCATTACTTGAGCAGTCCAAGTATACGAAATGTGATTTCATCCTTTCGCTCAAACAATCGCGGCGGAGTAATTGACAACATCATGACCATGAAGAAGGACTCTAGGTTTGAATACATTCATGACAGTGTGTTTCCTGGCCAAGGAAAAGAGAAGGTGTACATCTTCAAGATGCTCACTGAAGGCCCCGGCAGTGGAGTAGACTTAGTGAGGCGAATGCAAGTTGGAGGGAATCTACAGAATGCATGGATGATGTTTGACCACGTCAAGTGTGTGAAAGAGTGGACTACAATGGCTTGCCATGTGTATGATGCAGAGTACAAGAAAGTGATGACAATTGCAACATGCGACATGCAATCAGAAGATACCGAGATCCAAGTACAGTTTTGGAGGAGTTTGAACGTTGTCATGTCGCGACATGGAATTGATTCTCCTCACTTCAAGGGATTCATGGCAGACAGCGCTATGGCCAATTGGAACGCAGTCCGTATTGTTTATGGGACTGGGTCACCCAATGACGTAATGGAGGATCATGAAAGAACATGCCTGCTCCACTGGAGTACTTCACTAATTAAACATACTCAAAAGCACATCAAAGAGGGGTTCCAAGAGCAGCACAATGTATTATGCAAACAGTATAAGAATGCGAAGACTATGGAAGAGGCAGAAACACGTTATCTTGCGATTCGGTCATGGTGGTTATCTTCCGGAGCAGCAACTGAAGAAGCACTTCACCATTTGGATCATTGGCTTGCATTTTGGCACTTTAGGTACCGTCAATGGGGAGGCTTCATGCAGATGGTAAGATTACCATCCATTTGAATTTTATAGTATCCTTGATTGATCAGGAAATTCTACCGTACAGGATCGAAAATTGTCTATATATCTTAATAGACATGTTTCTTTTGCGAGTGCAGCTGTTTTCTGGTTTTTTTTTAGCCTTGACCGTAATTAGGGGTAGAGCAAGGGTGTCCCAAAAGTGCAGTTGGGACCGACGGTGCTTTTGGGGCACCCTTGCTCTACCCCTAATTACGGTAAGGGGATCAAGAAATAAAAACTTTAACATTTTTTCCGCATGGAAGACTAAAGGAAATGGTTTTGGGGATGTTATTGTCATAAAGACTATGGTATGAATTGAATTGTCTAAGATGATCCTCTATTTTATATGTATTGTATATGGAGTCATTGGTTTCAAATAGCAATTGCAATGACTTATATTGTATTTTTGCCATTGAATTTCTGAGGTCATGACTTTTATGGTTGGCTTTTCAGGATTTGAGTTTGGAAGAGCTGGCGGACATGCCTTCCTGCAACTTGTCAGAAACTGTTCACAACAAGTGGCTTCAAATGTCTGGAAATAGAGGTAACAATTTGTTTGACGCCACATGCGATGACAGCATACGCGCTTGGACACAAATGACAAATTACCGTGCTTACTTAGGAGGACATACGTGTGGATCTGGCCCATCAAAGGGGGAATTGAGGTTGAGAGTTGCAAGACAAAGTGGAGATCCGAAGAAAATGGCGGAAGCGTTGAACACCTTGCCCGGAGTAGAAGGTATGGGAACTCGATTGCCGCATTTGGAAGGAGAAGAGATATTTGGTAGCACAAAGAGGAAGTTGGACATACCCATTGGCGATGCTGGCGACTCACATAGACCGGATAAAGTCAACTTCTCTCAGCCTCGTGTTCGGACACGATCAACAACTGTAAACGATTCTTCTGTCCAGAAAGGTAAAGAGCCTGCTCAAATCGCTCCACCGCATGTAGCCATTGCATTCGAAAGTGACTGTGACCCGTCCAAGTGGCACATTGCTAGAATCAGCCACAAATCCAATGCAAAGTGCCAGGCCCAACAACGGGGTACGAATATCAAGTGCACTGCAAAAATATCGAAAGGATAGAAAGGCACCCTGGCTCCGACCTATCGGGGAAGGAAAGAAGACTATGGGAGTAAGCGTGAGGTGGTGGCAGACTATTGGTTTTGTGCAGATGACATAGAACGATGTGTGAAAGGGAGCAAGCGTAAGTGGATAATAGATTGGCTGCAGGTGCCAGAGATATGGCCTGTGTTGATTGGGACAAACCTAAACCGGGAAGAGACATTGCTGCTCTAACATGCTGGCTTCCAATTGCAGGAACGTCCTACATTGTCTCCCCGTCGACTCTTCAACATGTCCAACATTTTCAGCATTGTGTTATATAATTCCCCACCTCCGAAGGATGCAGATGTATATCCCACGGTTCGGAACAACAGAAACATACGTCGAATTGCAAATGCACCAACTCCTGAACAACAAAACAAATGGGAGAGTGCTGGCAATATCTGAGGAGCAATACTTGGAGTTACTTTGCTGCCTTTTCCAGGTCTAGGCGCCATTGTATCATTGGAGACAGGGGGTGATCAGAACAAAAATGTCTACCGCATAACAGTGGGTATGTATCCTTCTTGCACATGTCTAGACTTTACCAGTATGGTTGTTTCAGCTATAGGAGGTCGTCAGCAATACGTGAATTGCAAGCATTTATACTACTTGTTTCGATATTTTTGCAAGATGGACATGTATGAAGACAAATTCATTCATGCAGCTAGTTACAGCTTCAATGAATTGAAGCATCTTCTAGTTAAAGCAGGGATCATTACAGTTGAAGATTAATGATGGCAAGAACAGTTTGTTCATTGAATACTCCTAAAACGTAATATTCATTAAAATGAGAGTATTCCACGGAAATGAGAGTTACAGAAGTTTAATTTCATTTGAAAACGGAGAAGAGAATTCCTCAAACAATATTCAAATCATACAAGAATTAAAATCAGATGAACACAAGTAGGAATCAAATATCATAACCACAAGGTAAATGCTCATATTGACCTTTCACTTGTACACCATGAGTTGTTCCATATATCTTCAACTATGCTTGGCAAAGTCCAGTGACACTATATTACAGGCAACGAACTATAAAGGCCAGTAATGTAGTTCATTACATTGTTCTGCGTACACTGTAAAAGTCACGAGTGTGATTCACTCGAGCTCTGAGTTCTTTTGTAATATGCACATTGAGCTTTCATGAAGCATGAATGTATGACTCTACACTATGAACAAGTACTATACGTGTCATTTATTCTTGAGCACCACGATTGCCTTCGTCATCTTCGACCTGTGGTTGTACTTGCTTGTAATTCATGAGCTTGGAAAGCCCTCCTACTTCCTTGGACATTTGAAGAAGGACCCACGTCCTCACCATATAGTTTCCGTTGTGTTGCTCTATCGCAAGGTGAGGACGACATCGGTGTAGCAAAAACATCGCTAGACTTCATGGGCGATGGAAAACATGATTTTGGACGATGTGGAGCTAAACCCGGGGGACTATCCACCACTCCATCATCAACGGGCTTTAGGGAGAAGTCCATTGTCGAATTTGCAGTGGCAGCCGAACACATGAAGTTTCCTGTACTTAGAATTAGATTCTGCCCGTAGTCGGAGAAAGAGTCAGTTGATGCAGTGCACGGAAGACTGGTGTGCCAAATTAGAGAGGACGACGTTCCCAAATTCTAAGAAAACAAAGAGATTAGAACAATTTAATCAAAAACTGTAACTGTCATTACATTTACAAGTAAACTCCAATAGCAAATTTGCAGTCTAGGAAGTCCTGGCCATCGAATGTGGTCGACCCGACCTAAACTGGAGGAAGAAGAAAATACAGAAAGGTATTCATAAAAAAATTATATTACAGAAATTACGTATATCTCTAACCATACATGCGAATGCACGAGCCATTAAGGTCGAGGCGAGCTGAAGTTCACTAGGAACTCAGAGAACAATCCACATGCCATTCAGCACGACTCGACCTGAACTAAAGCAATAAATAAAATACCCTCTCGTAACGCCGATTAGACGATGACACAGTCACTGCATCCACGTGGCTCATGAACAGCAATGAAATGCAGTGCGCTATCGGTACGCTGAAGACACTTTGACTGCATCCATAAGACTATTGTACATGCCACGATTTCTCTCGTCATACAACATCTTCCGCCCAATTTTCCCCGCACTACTCTTGCGAAATGATTTCAACCCTTCATCTCGAGCTACGTGAAGTCGCCTGAGCCAGGGCAAAAGGACCATGTCCAAATATGAGTCCCTGGGGCCGTTACCCTTGGGAGACCAACTGATGGGGAGAACGACGTTCTCCGACTTGTTCATGAAGTGCTTCATAGGACTATCGTCAACTATGACAGTATTCTCTCGAAGAAAATGCCCATTGAAATTATTAAACAAGGTGTTCGCGTCCTTCACGAACAGGTCCTTGGTGGTGCCTGGCTCCTTGAATGTGACTATCCGGCCCTGTTCCTCACACTTGAGCGTCGTGCAAGACTCCTGCCCAAGTATAATGCGAGGCTTATCCAGACCGACAAAAAGATAATCGACGATTTTTTGAACGGTAAACTTCTTCATGGAGCTCCAAATAGAAACGTGTGCTATCAATCCTAGCTCACGAAGGAAATGAGCGCAATTTGGGCGGACAAAGACCGCCTTAGGTCCCACAATCGCAGGAATCGTGGCGGAGTGCAGTTGGTCTGCATTCCCGACGTGCACAGCCCATCCCTTGTATTTGGCGTCTTCATAGACACACAAGACTCCATTCAAGTCCAGGACAACATTCAGCCACTTATCGGCGACGGTCACCCTAGACGTCAATGGAATCTCAACATCCTTCGACGTATCTCCACGTTTAGACGGGGGAACCGATCCCTGCTATCAAACGGACAAATGTGCAGCCAGTTACTAAGCTGCACTGACACATTTTGAAACTCAAGGAAAAAGGCAAAATCCAATTGTCGCAGACTATATATGAACACAGAGGTACCTATTAGCGCAGAGATCAAGGACGCATGGGCACGAGGTTATCTTTTCCGGCAAAGACAGCGTTGGTCCAACAGGGTCTGGCATTTCAATCTCCAGAAGCTGAGTGTCAGGAATAGAGACGTCATCATCTAAGTGCATGGACTCAGATTCCGGTGCACCTCTACTTGTAGCTTCTATAATGCCACAACCAAATGTTGGACATTGTACATGTTGTACATGAGCAATAGATTTCGGAAGATCATTCGGTCCAGTTGAGATAGCCATCAGAGGAGGTTCTACAATTCAGGAAGGGCCAGACAAACAAGACTTAAAATTTTTACAGAAAGATCTGTATAATTGATTAATAAAATTGAGTACAAAAAAGTCATCATCTTACATGAAGATATGGATTAGCCAAAAAATTGTTTTCTATCAAAAAGTATTGTCTCCCACACTAAGGGTCTCTATCTAAGTACAACCTATGACACAAATCAGCTCGAGTCGAGCTAATTCTATACAAATGACATCGAGTGATTGTGTGGTCAACCTGATGGTGCATCCTGGCCATCCAATGCATGACCCCGATCATCATCAATGGCGATGGCAGGATCCGCGGGCATCTTCGGGCTAGACTCCAAGGTCTCTGAGGACCTGCCGCCATCAAGTGGAACTCGAGCCATGTTCTCGTCATCAGGTGGAGGTGCAGGGGTGGAGGGGCACTCCTCAGTAGGAGGAGGAGCTGGAGGATCTGCGGAACCTGCAAGAGGAGTGAGAGAGACAGAAGGCACCCTAGTCAATCGTGGAGTGGAGGATAAGCTTGAAGATCCATTCATCGTTGGTCTTGTTGGCGCTCCCTGCAGCAAAAGCACTTGGTCAACATGAGACGGCTGTATAGATGCTAGAGGCATGGCCCCACCAAGACTGTTGATAATGGCCTCCAGTTTGGAGTCGTTCTTTTGTGACATTGCCACCATAAACTGTCGCAACTCCGCCATCTCCCTGGCCTGCCTGTCAAACATCATTTGATCCAGTTCCCGCCTCCTCTTCAGCTCTGCAATTTCTGCATCATAGTCGTCGTCGGCTTGCAATCTTCCCCTCTTCCGCTTCTCCTTGGAGGCTGGAGACGGCATGGCAGCGGTGTCAGGTGGTTGACCCGACGACGCTGATGATCCCTGGATGCTTTGAGAGCGGATCACTGGAGGGGTGCTCCGATCCATGGGAACGTCGTCGTCGTCGTCGTCACCGGCTACCCCATCGCTGTCGGAGGACTCACACAATATGATTGCAGATGACCTCCGACCGGACGGCGTGCTTGATTCTCCAGTTGCCTTCCCCTTGCGCTTGGATGACGAAGGCGTGCTTGACCCCGATGGTCGGCGCAGGAATTTGCCCTCATCGACAAAGTACCCCTCTGGAAGAAAATCGTTCTTATCCAATTTCTTCGCAGTGGTCGCAATTTCAGTCCACTGGTCAGACTCCTCCGAGTCCCCCACAGCAAACACATTAACCCCAGTCATCTGCAAAGTCACACACAGCGTCACATACTATCAGATTACGATAGTATGAAAATTCCCTAACAAGGATACAATGGTATTTCATGTAACGTCAGCAGTAGATTGGGTCAGGTCGACCCGACCTGAAGTTCACTCTCGGGCACTCAATGGCATCGGTCAGGTCGAGCCAAACTATGGAGGAACACACTCCAGTGAATGCTACGAGTCAGGTTGACCCGACCTGGTTTCTATCACCTTATAATTTCAAGAAGAAATACATGTCCATTTTATTCAGGTCGAATCGACCTTAACCATAGCCAAAACATTACATTGTGGAATTCATTGTGTTCAGGCTTACCATCGCAGCATACGTGAACTTCGACCCAGCGAAGAATGACATTACGCTTTCTCCAAGAGCGCAGAATTTCCTCACAAGATTGAGGAAGAACTCCATCCGTAGCTCAGTATTATTAATCCTGAACTCTAGCTCGTTGTAAGCCCCGGGCCTCGTAAATGTTTCAGTATTGGGAGCATCATAGGAAGACCTCATTCTCACCGTCCTAGCATTGCTTGGGCTTTGCAGAATGGTCAGGTAAATTGGTTCCACCGCCTTCTTGCTTCGTGCAGACAAGTCACCGATACGCTCATTGGGTGAGGGCATATAGTTAGAGAAACTCATGGAGTATTCCTTCAACGCGGGATTGTTGTCTATAAAGTGAAGTGCTTGCGTTTGCTCGGTGAAGTCGGAACAAATGAGCACCCACACCGGAATGTCCTCGAGAAGGGGCTGGCCCTTTTCTTAGAAGGACTCGACAACTACAGCGAAGTATGGATCGGCTGGCGTACACTTAGACTTTGACACCACATTCGGGAGGTAACGCAGGTCCCACACTCCAAGCTTGATGTCCTTCACGTTCTGTGCAGTGAGCACGCCTCTAGGCCAATCCTGGTGCGTCTTATACATAACGTCATATGGACGATAGTATGCAGTGGATTTTGGGGGCACAAAATTGTTTCTCTGCTGTAGGAAGACCCGGAAGAACTCAGCCGCGTACATTGACATCTCCTCAGTGCTCTTCCCCTTTGCTCTTGACTGCTTTGCCTCCATCCAGTATTCATTCCCTGGTTGCTCTAGCAGCACGTTCATGGTGGCACTCGTGAAGTTCCGACTTTGTTTGAACTCCCTCCACTTCTCGTGGTTCAGCTCGTTCAAGGAGGACATGAGCCCGAGGCTTGCGTCCAGGGCGTGAAGCTCCATCTTCACCTTGTGCTTGCGCTTCCTTCTCTCCACCCACTCCTTAGCAGTGTAGTAGCTCTCCTGTACAGCAGAGAGAAGCTTGATTGTGACCTTTGGGTAGTCCTTGTTCTTGCTCCCTGGATTCTGATGCAGAATATGTTCGGCCAGCTTCGACAACTCATTGAAGGAAAGGTTTCCGAGCACTTTGAAGAACTCATGCGTCAGATTTCCTTGCTCGGGCTTCCAAGTCGCCTTTTCGTTGTACTTCAGTCTAGTATTGGGGTCTATCAACTCCCCGTGCGCAGCACTAGAAATGACCTCGCTCCACAGGTTGTACACGTCGTCCGGAGCTGTGATTATCTTCAGCTCGTTTCGGATCTTGAGCTTCTCCTTGGCGTCCTTGCCTTTTGCAGCCTTCTGGGCCTTTAGTACATCTAGCAGAGCGAACCGCTTGTACATTGCCGATGAGAATTCCTGCAACAAAATTTTGTATGTCACGGTCAATTTGGAGCTCTCTATTCAGCTCGGACCGACCTAAACTACACATTTCATATTGAACGTCAAATGCAACTTTGTCGTTCTCCTTACATCGAACTCTTCATTCATTATCACGTGAAGAGAATCAATACATCACCTATGCTCGCTGGAACACTAGGTGGCAGACGACATTCTCAGATCAGGTCGAGTCGACCTGAATCTCTTACCATGAATTTCTTCTTATTTGCTGTACTCTCAGCGTTTCGCCTGACATTGGACATAGTCGCTATTGGGGCCGCTTCCCTCGGATTGCGTGGCCTCCCCATGAGTTCCCACACTTTTCTGGCTCCCAGAATGTTTGTTGACCACGAGGGCTTCTGCGCCACGAAGTGGTTGACCCTATTGTAGTACGCCGATATGTCGCGTAGTTTCTAGGCATCTGTGGACTAGACCACGTAGCAATCCCATTGACGAAAGTTCTTGACAATCTCTTCGTCAAGGTTTTGGTCTACCATCATTTTGCTGGCAGTCACACTGTGCTGCCCATTGATGATGTAGAAGTTCTTCCTTTCAAGTGCTGGCCAGTCCTCCGGCATTGGCTTCTCGAAACAATCCACTGGCATGACACACAATGTTTGTTTTGTGGACTTATCTGGCATTTCCCAGAGGTATGTCATCATGTCCTCCGCGAGCTTCATTTCATGGCTACGGATGTTTAAGTCCTCTGGGGCCTTGATGAGCTGCTCAATGGAAATTGTCTTCTTATCCTCCAGGCCAAAGATGTAGGCGTCCGTGCAGTGCTTCCAGTAGGCCTTGTATGCCTCCGCGGACGCAATGTAATCATGCGATTTCTTGGCGTCATAAGGGACCGGGACCTCAGTTACCGCGGATACAAAACTCAGTTCCCCTGGTAAAACTGCACTAGGGTCTTGCACTGCTGTTGCCACTGTTGAGGTTGATGCCAACTTACTTTGCCTGGGTGCTCGTGATGGAGTAGCGGCCTGCATGGACTTTCTTGTCCCCCGACTCTGTTGGGTTCCAAGTGTACCCATTGAGCTCTGTCCCTCCACATTACTTGGAAACTCCTGGGAGACAGTTCTGACAGTCATGTCCTTCTTCTTCAGCTCAAGCTTCGTCTTCAGAATTGTGAAGTCGTTCAGGAGTGTCTTCAGGCGAGAGTATAGGGCCTTCCCCGTTGCCAACTTCCCGTCCTTTGTCTTGAAGTAGTTGTGGTCAACTTTCTTCTCAAGGTCGAGAATCTCCGTTCTATATTCAGTCGGTTCCAGCGTTGACAGGAAGTGCGATATGTTGAAGGCACATCTTGAGGAGTCCAAACGAATAGTGAAGTGGTACTGCTCGCTTTCGGGTGTACCAGTCACAGTTGTAACACACCGAATTTTCAAGAATGGACCACTGTCGTGGGCAACGTCCTTTATCTTCTCATCAAATGATATGTTGAAGAAATGGTCGGTGTCTTTGAACTTTGCAGCGAAGTAAATGAGGTTCTTGAAAGGAATCATGTGGAGACTCCAACTCTCAACCTTGTCGGGATTTTTGAATTCCCAGTAGTCTCCGTCATTGTCAAAGTTGTCCCCTTCCTCCCCAGAGGATTCGTGCGCACAGCGTACGTAGAAGGCCTCCAGCTTCTCAATTTGGTCATCCATTCTGCATTCATTATCCAAACGGGATGTTGTTACAACAGGATTTGATGCTATGTTGATTCAGATCGACCCGACCTAAAAACCCGTACATGGAGCTTCTACATTTCATCTTCTATGTGTTCGATCTAATTTGACTCGGTTCGTTTACTCTTCAGGTCGACTCGTATTGAAGTTCTAGTCGGAATATGCAAATATTTCTGCTATTGTGATGGCCTCAATGTTATTGATTAATGTTATTGGATCGTCCTAGTACGTATTGTTCTCACTCTGGAACTAGCAGTTCAGGTCGGTGCGACCTGAATTGCATGCGGTAGTGTTGTCATGTTTGTTGTTTGTAAATGGATGTTTATTAGAAATGTGTCTTTTGGTCAATTTGTTAATTATACTAGGTGTCTAATATAGTCATATATATATGTATGTTGGTGAAGGGTATACGTATTTGCTGTGCAAATTGCAGAGGGTCTTCCTTGCAGTTCAGGTCGAACCGACCTGATCTGCATTTAATTTTGACGATCATGTTATTTCTCTTCTGGGATGTTAGAGACAATGTCTGGTACTCAGTTTCTTCCCTTGTACTGACAATGCCAGTAGGCTTACATTCTAGGTCGGACCGACCTGAAATGCATGTTCATCTCATGTCAACATTGTCCATGAAATAGTACGGACAAATGGAGAGATTTGGGAGAGGATATGATTTATGGGGTTCTGCAATTTAGGTCGCATCGACCTGAATTGTAGTGTGGGTCATGTGACGTACATTACCGGAACATTAATGAATTCATTTATTAGTCAACTTGTTTACAAATAGGTGTCGAATATCGTGATAGTAATTTATTTGTTGGTCTTACAAATTATTTGACATGTCAGATTGCATAGGGTGTTCTTTGCAGTTCAGGTAGGACCGACCTGATCTGCATTTAATTTTGACGATCATGTTATTTCTCTTCTGGGATGTTAGTGATAATGTATGCTTCTCAGTTGCTTGCCTTGTACTGACAATGCTAGTAGGTGTACATTTCAGGTCGGTCCGACCTAAAATGCATGTTCATCTCATGTCAACATTGTCCATGAAATAGCATAGACAAATGCAAAGATTTGGAAGAGGACATGATTTGTGGGGCTCTGCAATTCAGGTCGATGCGACCTGAATCGTAGTGTGGGTCATGTGACATACATTACCGACACGTTAATGAATTCATTTATTAGTCTATTTGTTTATAAATAGGTGTCTAATATCGTGATAGTTATTAATTTGTTGGTCTTACAACTTATTTGACATGTCAGATTGCATAGGGTGTTGTCTGCAGTTCAGGTCGGACCGACCTGATCTGCATTGAACTTGGACGACTTTGTTATTTGTCTTCTGACCTGTTAGTGCAATTTCCTTCCATTTAGTTGCCTTCTTAGGACAGAAAATGCTAGTAGGTATACATTTCAGGTCGGACCGACCTGAAATGCAGGTTTCTCTCATCTGAAAATTTTCTTGGAACTTGCCCGGACCTAGGATATGTGCTTGAGGGGATATGCAATTCAGGTCGATGCGACCTGAATTGCAGTTTCGTTCAGGCGCCTTACATTTGTGGTACGTTTAGGAATTAAGTTTGACAAGATGATACCCGAGTAGTATTGGGCTGATTCTGGGGAATTTGTGTGGTTGTGGCTGCTCATTTCTTTCCTTGACATTCTGAATTCTAATTCGTAGACCTTCAGTAAACCCTAAACCCTAAAACCCTAAGCAATGGACCCTAAAAAAAACCTGGATCCTAGGCACTGAACCCTAAACAAACCCTGGAACTGAAGTACTGGACCCTAATCAATGAATGCCATTTTCTGAACCCTAAACCCTAAACGAAGTCCTATGCATTATAACTCACCTCGGGAATTAAAAAATGAGGATCTTGAAATGCAATGCAGATGGATTAATCTCCTAAACCTGCAATATTATCCACATTTTCAACAAATTCAAGAGTTGAAAAAAGCCAAAGAAATCAAAAACATCTCAAACCAGCAGACCACCTCAACCTAAAACCAAAAAGTCATTGTACAAACCTACAACATCTCAAACAAGCATGTTTCCATCTAGAAACTCCCAAACCATGAATTCTAACAGAAAACAACAAACCTCACGAGAACTAAAAAAGGAACGTACGCTCACGATACATCCCACAAGTTAAACCCCATTGGACATTGCAGCTAGCTTTACAACAATCACAGAAATCACTATTCAAAGCTGAGATGGTGCAAGAGAATTGAAATTAATACATACCTGAGTTTCTACAAGCAAGCGCTATGCAAATTCAGCCTCAACTTAGCTCCTACTTTCAATGTAGCTGCTTATTATGGACTCCACAATCTTGTAACTCCAGTGCTACAATTGTCAATCTGAAATGCAAAAAACAAACCAATTTTAAAAAACTTACATTGCAAGCCAAATGCCAAGAAACAAACTGCAAACATATTCCAAGCAACCACATTCCTTCCAACAATTACAAATAAAGATCCAATCTGTTGGGAGCAAATACCACCCAACAGAATACACAACTCTTATCTCCAGAAGCTCATTTTCTAGAATAAATTGTGCAACCACATGTGAGCAAGGCAAAACAAACAATGAAGTTCTACATACTAACCTCGTTGTTGTTGTTGTAGCTTATCCACCAGTACCTATTCTTGGAAGTAGAATAAGGTTACACAACCTTGTGCTTGAGAACCTCGGCAAAGTGCTCTGGCACAATACAATCCCCACACAAGTACAATGAGAATTCACACAAGTAGCTGAATCCAACAATGTAGAAACGCAGACATGAATTTGTAGAAATGCACGCAGCTTGCATCTTAGAAATGCACGTAGTTTGCATCTCATACAATGTAGAAATATCATCTTATGCATACAAATCATGAAATGTCGTGAAAGTACCTCCTCCATTATTTTGAATTCAAGACTTCAGAGGAAATCCAACAGTATTCCCAACACAAAGCAAATACAAAGCAAAAAAACCAATCCCAAACCCGAAGTGTCCAAAGAAGCAGAAGTGTCACTTTCAAATCAGTACCCTAAGAGGAACAGAGACTCTAATCTTGGAGGAATTGAGAAAAGACCCAAGAGAACCCTTAAACAGACCTAAACCCTTAAACACGCCTGAACAGAACTGACAAACCTAAACCCTTAAACATGCCTCAAGAGAACCATTGCACTAACACAACAGTGATGAATTTGAGTTAGGTTTTTGCCTCAAACCCCAAACCCTACTTCAAGCTGCACATCCTTGAGATCAAGTTGCACCTCGTTCAGATGCAAACACACAGCACTATCCAGCAGCTTCAAGTCCCCCCGATCGAATGGAACTCCAAAATCACACAGAAAACAATGCTCAAGGTCCGCTTCTTCACGACGCCTGCCTTGAGGTTCGCTTCTTCACAGCTTCAAGTCCCCCCAATTGAATCGAACTCCAAAGTCACACACAATGCGGAAAACAAGGTCCTCTTTTTCACGACGCCCGTGCTAAAAAAAATGCGTGTCCACTGCCGGCAAGTGCGAAATGCACAAACAACAAAGATGCAACAAAAGTGCGTCCAAAGAACAGTGGAATGCACGAGAGAACAGCAGAGGGAACAACAGAGGGAACAACAGAGGTGCAGCACGACAAAACAACGGACACGAAAATGCGCGGACACCAAATCCTAGGTTTCCAGACTTCTGCAGGCAAATACCCGGCAGTCTAGGTACCTGGTTCTTCGAGGTGGTTTTAGGTACCCGACCTTCTTCAATACCCAGCTTTGATACCCGACCATCTTCAATACCCGTTCCAGCTCTGATATCCGACCATCTTCAATACCCGTCCCGGCTTTGATACCCGACCATCTTCAATACCCGTCCCAAGTACTTGGACCGTGATATGTCCCTTTTTGTAGCCTCACATAATAATAGATACCCTTTCTCCAAAATTTGGTTTGTTTATCATACTATCATACTACTAAGTCTCTTTGTAATATCACAAATGCTATCATTAATACTAGGGGCTCGTACTTGCTATGCTACGCATTCATTGTATTACATATTAGTAAAAATTTGATATATTTGAATAGATTGCATGATAATGATTTCAATAAGTCTGTAAAATAATTATTTTAAATATTATGTAAAAATATTGTCAATCATGCATATATAGAAATTGTATTTTTACAAAATGTGATATCATAGAAATAGAGTAGCTGTTTGCAACCACTTCTATAATATCACTTTTTACAAATGGTGATATTATAGAAATAATATAGTTGTTGCAATTAAGGTGATATTAGAGAGGATCCATATGATGATATTATAGAGAAGGCAAATCCATTGCTTCTCTTGGCTTTACACTTCTTTGCATTCCTATGATTTTGTTCTATTGTGAGTTGTGAGTTTTCATGATTTCAATCTTCTATTGCTACTACTAAATAATTTTGAGAAATTCATTCAATTGAAGTGATTTTGGATTCCAAAAGAATTAAGTTCTTCATAAAGTTTTTGAGATTTTTATTTGAAGATTTATTTGAAAGTTTGACACAACAATTCTTATAAAATTCTAATGATGAATGGATAGCATAGCAAGCGCCAATCCATTTCTTGCTCTACATTTTATCTAATACATAAAAATTCTACTGAAATTTTGAGGATGAATTCATCGGGTAGGATTTTAGAGTAAATTATTTTAAAAGAACCGTATTGCTTTCCTACACTTCTTCAATTGAAATGGATTTCAAAACAAATACTCTACAAATCATGCTGTATTTAATAAAACCCAAACCAATAAATTATATCGGTTTGACGTGCAAGCATGTCCAAAAACGTAACACACAAGTTGCAAATGCTCAAAATAATTAGGATTCATGAAAAAACTTAATATTAAGACAACCCTATTGCTTTCCAACACTATCTTCTTCATTTGAAATGGATTTTTAAAACAAATACTCTAAAAATCATGTTGTATTAAATAGAACCCAAACCAATAAATTATATTGGTTTGACGTGCAAGCATGTCAAGAAACGTAATACACAAGTTGCAAATGCTCAAAATAATTAGGATTCATGGAAAAACTTAATTTTAAGACAACCCTATTGCTTTCCGACGCTGTCTTCTTCATTTGAAATGGATTTTTAAAACAAATACTCTAAAAATCATGTTGTATTAAATAGAACCCAAACAAATAAATTATATTGGTTTGACGTGCAAGCATGTCAAGAAACGTAACACACAAGTTGCAAATGCTCAAAATAATTAGGATTCATGGAAAAACTTAATTTTAAGATAACCCTGTTGCTTTCCGACCCTGTCTTCTTCATTTGAAATGGATTTTTAAAACAAATACTCTAAAAATCATGTTGTATTAAATAGAACCCAAACCAATAAATTATATTGGTTTGAAGTGCAAGCATGTCCAAAAACGTAACACACAAGTTGCAAATGCTCAAAATAATTAGGATTCATGAAAAAACTTAATATTAAGACAACCCTATTGCTTTCCAACACTATCTTCTTCATTTGAAATGGATTTTTAAAACAAATACTCTAAAAATCATGTTGTATTAAATAGAACCCAAACCAATAAATTATATTGGTTTGACGTGCAAGCATGTCAAGAAACGTAATACACAAGTTGCAAATGCTCAAAATAATTAGGATTCATGGAAAAACTTAATTTTAAGACAACCCTATTGCTTTCCGACGCTGTCTTCTTCATTTGAAATGGATTTTTAAAACAAATACTCTAAAAATCATGTTGTATTAAATAGAACCCAAACAAATAAATTATATTGGTTTGACGTGCAAGCATGTCAAGAAACGTAACACACAAGTTGCAAATGCTCAAAATAATTAGGATTCATGGAAAAACTTAATTTTAAGATAACCCTGTTGCTTTCCGACGCTGTCTTCTTCATTTGAAATGGATTTTTAAAACAAATACTCTAAAAATCATGTTGTATTAAATAGAACCCAAACCAATAAATTATATTGGTTTGAAGTGCAAGCATGTCAAAAAACGTAACACACAAGTTGCAAATGCTCAAAATAATTAGGATTCATGAAAAAACTTAATTTTAAGATAACCCTGTTGCTTTCCGACGCTGTCTTCTTCATTTGAAATGGATTTCAAAACAAATACTCTACAAATCATGTTGTATTTAATAAAACCCAAACAAATAAATTATATCGGTTTGACGTGCAAGCATGTCCAAAAACGTAACACACAAGTTGCAAATGATCAAAATAATTAGGATTCATGGAAAAACTTAATTTTAAGACAACCCTATTGCTTCCCCACACTTTTTCAAATGAGTTTCAAAAAAAATACTGTAGGATTGATGTTGTAATTAATACAAACCAAACCATTAATTTGTATCGGTTTGACGTGGAAGCATGTCCGAAAAAATAACACACAAGTTGCAAATCTCTACGAAATAATTCGGATTCATGGAAAAATTAATATTGCGAACATTATAAAAAGAATTTGAAAGTGCATGCAGTATAATTCCTTAGTGTGTACTAAAACCTTGAATTCACTTCTAAATTAAATATTTGTTCAATATTTCAAAAACATGATATGAAATGATTTATTAATCTACAAAAATACCTAAATCCGAGACCCTAAACCCTAGAGACCCTAAACCCTAAAGATCCTAAACCCTAAACCCTAAACCCTAAAGACCCTAAACCCTAAACCGTAAAACTCTTATTGATAAAATCACATGCAAACACTTGGGTGGTGCAAAAGGTTGTGTTTGTCTAAATTTACAAACAGACCCTAACTTCAACAAAATCAAATTGACTTCCAGAAATTGCAAAAGAAAAAAAGACAATGAAGATATCTTGCCTAGATTCTGTTACAAAAAGAATCTAGAAATTAGTACTTAACGGTGCAAGAAAGCAACCTCATAAGTACTTAATAGCTGTCAATGCCTATTTCTATCATGAACAGTGTAGGCGGGAATCAAAAATCAAAGGAATTTAAGGAAGGAGTTCGAGATTTTCAAATTCCGTCCTACAGCTCCCGCCTTCGCATTCGCACCTACACATTGCCGCAAAAATTGTTTTGAATGTCGTTGCGTCCGCACGCATTAGGGTACTCTCCTTCTCCGTCGCGAATGCATGGACGTTCATGCGAGATTTCACTTCTCTCATGTCATTACTGAACTCTATCAACTTCTGTACTTGTACTATCTAGAGTGTCGGAGTATTGCACTTCGAGGATCTCGGTGAACGCGCTTGTTGCCTTCCATATGTCCTCATGTTAGAAGCCTTTAGCATTTTCAAACATTTTCATTCAATGGATTGGACATAGTTACTTTGTAAGCACATAGTAGTTTTCTGAGTGTGTATAATGTTTCTTTCAGCGCTGCCATCTATTGTCGAGTTCCTAGTTGCTGAAGTTGGTAGAGTGCGTGTGTTTCCAACGTTTATTACTGAAAATCGAGTTGCACGATTATGAGTTTTGGGCTTCCTCAATTTCTAGTGACAAGGTCTTCATTCAATGTTCAGTTCTCGACATCTGAGTTGCAGAATTCTGAGAGTGCAGTGCCCGATTATCTCGCCGGGAAACCCGGAACACGAAATCACGGTTACTACGAGACTGGAAACACAATGTCCGAGAAATCCGGAACTGTTTAGGGCGAGTCGACCTGAATACGAACAACGGTACATGAGTAATTGTAATGCCATTCAGGTCGAGTCGACCTGAATGTGAGATTGTCTACATCAGTCATTCATTCATGCAATTCAAGTCGAGTCGACCTGAATGTGAGATTGTCTACATTAGTCATTCGTTCATGCAATTCAGGTCGAGTCGACCTGAACTGACCCATATGATAGTTATTGAAGTAATCTGAAACGTATCCTAGGTAGATTGAATAGTTCTGTCATCGAATATCATTTATGAAATGGTATACATGGCAATTCAGATCGAGTCGACCTAAACCGTATCTATAATTGTAATTTCGTTCAAGTGAAAATCTCGTAGATGTCCTGCTGAAATTCCCGATATGCACAGATTCAGTCACCAAGAATTCTGTACGTAATAATAATAGTGTGCAGATGGGATTCGGCTCATTGCAAGTCCTCATTTCAGGTCGGTTCAACCTGAAGTGTAGGTACTCCCATCACAGACTTCAAATCGAGAAGTTCGAGATTTTTAAAGGAATAAAATTGGGAATTCCGTGTCGAATTTAACAGATGAAGATGGGATCATTATCTCAGAGTACAAGGGACACTTCAGGTCGATCCGACCTGAAGTTCAGGATTGTACTCAGTCTTCTTACATTTATATTTTCGGCTGACAAAAATTATACAAGACAGGGGTCAGACACTTTAGATCGATTCGACCTGAAAACAGTGTTTACATATATCTGAATTTATAAGAAATTGTAATGAATGATGTCAATTGCAGTTGAAACCTAGGCTTCAGCAAATAGGTTCGTTGCTGTCATAGATATAGCTATAACATTTGGTCATTCAGGTCGGGTCGACCTAAACATGAATGAAATTGCATGATCTATGCTTCAATTCACTTACCCTATTTCACATTGCATTTTTACAGGTATCCATGGATACTATAGATGACCCTGATGACATGGACATGTCATCGGGTTCTGAATCCAGTGAATTCAGATATGATGAAGAGGATTTCATGGCATCTTCAGAAGAAGAATTTCAGAATGTCGAAGCAATGAATATTGGGGTCCCGGAATGCGAAGGTCTACCGCGTCGGCTTTGGAATACTCGAGTTGTCACCTTGTACAATGAGGCTGGAGTGCTTGTGGGTGAAGGTGTCTGTCATAGTGTGAACTCTGACCTTGTCTTGGGTGCCAATGGCCCTCTTGGTGACACCCACGTGGCGATCCACATCTCCAAAACACATAGCGAAGAGGACCTACCAGAGGAACAAGTGTGCTCATTGTTGGCTTGGCCTATTCATCTTGTCCACTATCATAGAGCTAGCCTTAGAGACCATGAGGCTAGGGACAAATTCAATTGTCTCCAACAGGCTCTCTTAAATCCGCCTTCTTCAAAGTCTTCGAGACCATACACAAGTATGGTCCGAAATGCGCCCCGTGAAACAAATTTGAAATCAAAGGAGTTGCTTACTCAAGATTCCATCCATGCAGTGTCTACTAAAATATGTTGTAGTCGCAACTGTGTTCAGCCATTTCCTAGGGATAAGATTCGAGCCTTTCGTGAACGCATGTATCGCAACTCCACGTTCAAACACAGGACCTACATGAAAATGGATGTGCATAGGCAGGTGCATGTTGACGAACGTGGTAGACGAATGGTGTCAATTGACAATACACCGGTATGTATGCGAGCGTGGATGCATATAGCTGGGGTCCCTGAGGCCACATTCTATCGCTACCAATCGTACATGAGGCGTGGTCGAGAGGCAAAGGACCATGGCAATAAGGGAACGGTGAAACCGAGGAAACACACTCAACAAGCTATAGCAACATTGAAGTGCATTCTGGAGAAAGAGGCAGATCACATGCCTCATCGTACGAAGACCCTGAAGTTAGGAGAGAAAGTTGTGGCCAAGATCCTACCTTCTACCTTCCAGTGGAAGGGTAAGATGAAAGAACTCAATGATGTCAATGCTGTTTTTGGACTGAGTGAGGTGTCAGCTTCGAACTTGAGTAAGATTAGGTGCTGTAAGTTCCCTGAGTATGAGGTGAAGAAACCTGGAGACAATTTTGCGCGATGTGGCACGTGTGACAAATTGCAAGACCTCAAGAAGGGTGCTATAAGTGGGTCTCACAATGAATTGAAGTATTCTCGGAAGTTGGATAGGCACAATGAGATTGCTCGAGCTCATCGGGAGTTGTATTATGCAAACCGTCACCGTTCAGTAGCTTTTCCACACGAATGCCTCACAGTTATGCACGACAAGATGGATCATACAAAGACTGCTTCTCTAGTCTTTTCCTACAGGAGTAAGGAGCTTGATGGCCTTGTGAAATTGCCTGTGTCTGTCACTAGCATGATTGCTCATGGTCATGGAGATGTGCGTTACGCACATTATGGTTTGGATCTCTTTAAACACGATTCAAACTATACAATTGGTTCTATGACAAAGTTGTTGCGGGATCTAGAATTGCCATCGAAGTCTTCTTCTCGGCAATTATTTTCTGGGTCAGGGTCTTCAAATTTGTTCAGGGCAGTGCTGCAGGGTAAAGAAATGTGCAACGCGTCACTACCACCACCTCCAATGAATGCAGTTCCAGCAGTGCCTTTGCCTCCTATTTTGAATGTGCAAATGGACAATGCCACCGGCGACAACAAGAATAGATATGTTTTCTGTTTTTGGTCTCTACTTGTTGCTAACAAGATCTTCAGAGAAGTGTATGTCAACTTCATGATTGTTGGTCACACACACGATAACATTGACGCATTGTTTGGAAGATGGAGCATGCTGTTGAAGAAGGAGAACTTCCCAACAATCCTGGCGCTCATGAAGTCATTCATGGATGTTGAGTCTATTCCTACTATCCCTCACCTCATAGAGGAGGTGCCTGATTTCAAGCGTTTCATTGCAGGAAAATGGATGGATGGTGATGAAATCCTTGTGGGACACACAAGACCGCAACAAGTGAAGTTCTATCTAGACTCTGTTGGATGCCCAGTCATGAAGTACAAGTTGAAGTGCACGAATGAAAATTGGTTAGGCAAGCACGGTCAAGCCATTAAGTTGTGGAAAGAAGACGATGAAGGACGGAGTCTATGGCCACGTGGTGTGCCTTTGCCAGTACCACTCAACCCAATGAAAAGTGTCAATGACATTGTCAAAGGTTTATCAGGATTCATAAACTATTGGGACGACTTGTGCAGAGCAGACGTGAGTGGAGAACATCGTAGGCGCTATGAGAATGTGGTGCGCTATTGGCGTGGTGTAAAGGCAGCTCTTCAAGAGCCACTTCCTACTTCTAGTGCTCTAAAAGACGGTTTCTGGCCAACTACTCGTATTCAAGTGACAGAAGCTGATCATTTAGACGAAGATGGTGAAGATCTCGAAGAGCATGGAGAGGATGATCCTTATGTTGGGCCCTTGAGGGATCGTCCACAACCATCCTTTAGGGTGGCTCGAGATGTATACGAAGGGTATTTTGTTGCAGTTCGCCCTACAGACGGTGACAGCAGACCAGTTTGGATTGCCAAAGCATTGTCTGATCCAAACTCTAACCCCGAGAAACCAAACTGTGTGCACATTCAATACTTTCGGCCAACATCACGCAATCAAGAAGTTCAAGACTTCTATGAAGGATGGGATAGTGATAGAGGTTTGCTTTGGAGGGTTGATGAAACCGAAGAACCTGCGTGGGAGACAACAAACGCTTTAATTATAGCATGGAAGTCTCAAAACAGAAGAGGTACTCGCCAATGCAGAATCAAGATCCCTACAGTTCAAATTGAAATCATCAACCAGAGTTTGGCTTCATATACATGATATGGAGAAATCATGTACATACATTGGATGCATTTTAACTATGACATTCATATGGAGGATATTGTTTTATTTCTACATCTTATATGAAGTTGTTTTTCATTGCATAAGTGTTGGACCCTTAATTTTATAATAGATGATAGTTGTTTCAGGTTTTTTTAGAGGATATAGGTTTCCGTTGATTGATTCTATTTTAGTGTTTGATACTGCATGATTGTTTTCAAGTGTATGTTTTGTGTTTACAAAACAATGGAATTTAAATATAGTCTTTAATATATATATATTTTTTATTCTTGAGCTATATTTTTTCTATTTTTTAATTCATTTTCTTATTTGTATATCACTAAATATATTTTATTTGAAATTACATTGCTATTGGAGAAAAAAATGTAGTGGATATATCCACTATTTATTTGGTTAACATGTAAAGCACTTGTCACATTCTGGGTAGGGGGTTGGTTGGTTGTTACAACTTTCTTGCCGGCAAAGCTCACTTAGTAGCACCAAGTCATGTTTTTTCTCTCATGCGCTCATACAAACCCAATGGGAATCGAACCCGGACCACTTCAATGAGATGAAGAATCCCTTACAACCAACCGTGGAGCTTATGACTTGGTGTTCAAAAGATGTCATTCTCTTCACTTATATAAATCAAAATATATACCCTAAAGCAAACTTCATGTATTTCAACAGTCCATCACTAAAAAGACTCTCATTTTAATGGAAATTCTGTATTACAACTAGCAAAGTTAGTGTTTGCCTACCTAAACTAGTTAACATTACAATTCACTTTTTAGGGCCTAAATGGAAAATATTATTATGAGAGGCCCTAAACCTCTCAAAATATTGAATATTGTGTTCTAAACCCTTGCCCTAAATATGTGTGTAATTTTTATTTTCAAAGGATCCATTTCTTTTTCCTAAGCATCTGTTAGTTTAGCCATCCTTCTATTTAGCGTCTTCGCTCAAGTACTTGGAAAATGAATGAGCTTGCCCTTCATGTTTCCCAATGCATGATTGATTGGATTTGCAGAAATTGATGCCAGAAAAGGTTTTTAGTTTGTTAAATGACAACTCAAACCCACTATACAGTAAAATGAAAGTGCTGACCAAGCCAAAGGCTGGTCAAATGAAGAGAGAATGACCATCAAATAAGATAAACTCCGAAAGACAAAAAGTCTAACTACTGACTTCTGTAGAGCCAATATGAGGTCGGGGAGGACAAACGCTAAGAGGTTCCACATGTTCAGAGGTCGCTTTGCAGTTTCTCTTTGTCCCATAACGATTGGCATTTCGGAATGAGTCACTATATAAACTGTCACGTTCAATGAACAATCATGGCTAGAGAACCATTCGGGGGAATAGACGTTGGCCTTAATTGTGTGGCATATTATATTCCCAACGACTCTCTAGCCATTTTTTTAGGATTAATTATGACACGTGTACTTTTTATTCCCGTGACTTTGTACTTGGAAAGAAAATGGTGAGTGATGAATTTGATATTGAATTTTTGCTCATTGATGGTGCTTGCCCTTCACAGTCTATGGCCCCGAAAATATTGAGAATCATAGAGTTTACCTCGAATTAAAATTTGAAAATCAATTTGTATTCATCAGGTATACTTGACTTCCATTTTCACAAGTAGGGTAGGAAAAGGTGAATGATGGAGCTTCTCCAAATTTCAATTACTAAATCAATTTGTATTCACTAGGATAGTGCAGGTTTTCAATTTTAATAGTAGCGAGAGAAAATGGTGAGTGCTGGAGTGATCCCCACAAATAAAAGTACATTTTCTCACAAACCACGGTTATGGGATACACGGTAATAGGTCATCGTTCCAAGACATTCCCTCTTTTCTGTGTCCAACAAAATGAAAAAAAAAATTGGGAAGACACATTTCCAGTTTCTCGAGGTTTGGGGGCTCCAGGGTCACATAAATATATGCTCCATGCTCACAAGCTCACAGGCTCCCCGCTCCCGCTTGCACGCTAGCGTCGTTGGCCGTTGAGATCAAGATCAATCGTGATCTAACGGTCAAAAATGCTTGCTTGGGCCTCAAGTAGGGCTCATAAATGCAAGCTTATCAATAACCAACTTTTCCACTTAGTTTTCACACTTAAAGTTGCTTCCTAAAGCAACTTTCTAGATTTTTGGAATTAGTATAAAAGGACGAAGTTGGAAGAAGTTAGTATCACTTTTTTGCATAAGTTTTGAGTTGGCGGAGAGTATCGTTGGAGCGCTCCTTAAGTTGTGAAGTTGAGAGCTTGGTTTGGGGTCAAGATTCCCTCTTGGGATCTTGATTTCTTCACTCCAATTTGTTCCCGTTTGTTTTATTCCAAAATTGCTTCCGGTTTTTGTTTTGTTTAGGAATCTTCACCCCTCCATGTGTTGGAGCTAAGGGGTGTGATTCGTGTGCAATCTTACTCCAAATCCCTCTTGTCTCCTAAATCTCCTCCACCTCTTAGATTTCTTGGTTGATTCCCCACTTTCCCCCTAATCCCTCTAATTTTTTGTTTTTTCCTTGTAGATTCTTTTTTTTGTTTCGTTGTTTTGCTCCCACTAGTAGGAGGCATTCCGTGAGAAACCGGAAGTGGCCCCACTAAGTGTTGGTAGCTGTTGTCTTTTTGTTGCAAGATTCTTAACTTGTTTTAGATTTTGTCCTAATCCACAAAAATTGAGCAAGGAATTTTAATTTGATTCGTTGTTTAAGAATATTGCGAGGTTAGTAGTTTGGGAAGTGAAGTAAGGGAATCTTAAGTCCATTGTCTTTTTAGTCTTTTATATTTTAGTTCTTAAAAAAAAAATAAGGGGAAAGGAAAAAATTGTGCTTAGAAATCGTGTTTAAAAAAAAAAATAAATTAATTAACAAGGGGCGGCTGCTGCAGCTGCAGTTGCAGGCCCAGGCCCGGCCCCGGCAGCCCGACCCGGCCCGGTAGACCGCCCGGCCCGGCAGAGCCCGACCAGGCAGCCAAGCCGGCCAGGCCATGAAGCCGGCCAGGCTGTGGTGGTTTGTTCCGTTTTTATTTTTATTTTTATTTTATTTATTTATTTATTTAATTTAATTTTTAATTTTTGTTCTAAGTTTTTGTTATTTTTAATTTTTTAGTTTTTGTTTGTTTTTGTCTATTTTAGTTTCATTATTTTTAGTTTTAGTTTTTATTTATTTTTACTTGTAGTTTTTGTGTTATTTTCTTTAAAACAAAACAAATTCAAACATAATAAGGATGGTTTTTTGTTTTCTAGTTTTGTTTTGGAGTATCCTCTTCCTTTTCTTTTTGTGTAGAGCGTGTTTCTTCACAATTACTTTTTAGATTTTCTCCCCATTTTTTTAGTTTTAGTTTTGGAGAGTTTAAGAAATTAAGAACCCATTGGAAGACCAAGAACTTTGTAAACTCAACAAAAAGCATGGTAATGTCTGAACTCCTTTTTGGTTTTGCTTAGGAGGTATTTTTAGCATAGAAAAACAAAGTATCCATTGCTTGGAAGGCCTTGGTAATTTGAATTAAAGTCATTTAAGTAACATTCCTTTAAGTTTACCTACTTTCCCAATTTCTTAGAATAATTGCTAAATTCTTGTGTTTGATTAATCCTAAGAATCCCTCACAAGTTAGTAATAACCTCAGGGCCTGTTGTGAGTTTAAATTACCTCACATTTTTGGTGCGTCTGCCGGGAGGTTATCTCTCTCTAACATTGTGGGTTTTTTTCAGGATTTGATTTGTCTTTGTGAGACTTGTGAGTGGGCCAGGATATCTGAGCTCCGCACGGACGAGGTAGAGGATTTAGTTGAGGGCGGTGAGGCACCAGTTGAGGAGAGTTCTGGCTTTGTGCCAGTTGACTCACCTCCTTACCGTGCCACCAACGGTGCTAGATTGTGAGCATGTGAGCGTGAGCCTACGAGCGTTGAGCATGAAGTATGTGAGTGTGGAGTTCTGGAATTGTAAAAACTTCAATAATATTTATAAAAATAGAATTTTCAAGAAAGGGATTCAAATAAATTCTATTTTCAGGATATTCGTACCCTATTACCGTGGACCTTTTGCCGTGGACCTATTACCGTGGTTATATACAATTTGTATACAATTTTGAGTTGCTATTACTGGTTAGAGTAATAGAAGTGCATGTTGCGAAACGCAAACAAATGACCTGCAAGAAAAAGTAAGTCGAGATTGAAAATAGGTTGTATTGAATACTTCAAAAAATTACAGTATTCAAACATACAAAATTGGTACTTCTAAAGCTATACATTTCACTTTAGTGTATAGTCCTTCAATCATTAATACCAATCACCTAGGGTTTCTTGGACTTCTAAACATGTTAAAGACTGTCCCTTGAAACTTTGATGATGTTGGCCTTTGTGAGAAGGAGCTTCACTTCATTGAAGCTGAAGCTTGGAGAATGTATAAACTTATCCTCCGCCGGATTCATTTTGCTGAAGTAGCGAAGTAAGTAATAAAGATGTTTGCAATGCACGTACTGCTGGCGTCCACCAATTGCTAAAATGGCCATGTCGACAAAATCAGGACAAGTGCACTCTGGATACATGCCAAGTGTAATGCGATAAAGCTTTTGCCGAGGTTCAAGTCCGGATTGAAGGGAGATTATGGCTCCAAGTCCAGGGAAGGGGAGCAAGGTTACTCCTAGAATTGTTCCCTTGACATTACTAGCACTCTCCCATTTATTGCGGTGCTCTGTTGTAGGAGCATTTGCAATACGGCGAATAGCTTTGCTCCTTCGAGTAGTTGGATATGTGTCAACATGCAAAGGACTAGGATGATCATAGTAGATGGCCTGGAATACATTGGACATGGTGAATAAACGTCGAGGAGACATAGATGGTCGTTGTTGTAGCTGGAAACCAGCCTCTTGCAACAACAATGTTTCTTGGCGGGTCAAATTTGTGCCTGTTAGTACAGGCCACACATCCGGAACTTGGGGCCAATCAATTACCCAAACTCGTTTGGAGCCTCGGACACATCGTTCAATATCATCTGGGCAAAACCAGAAGTCAGTCATGATCTCTTTGTTTCCGCCGTACTGTTTTTTTCTACCACGGTAGGTCGGAGTTGGAGTACCTCTAGATCCCTTTGCAATTTTGGCAACACAGCGGATGTTTGAATTCCGTTGTTGCGTGTGACATTTGCAACTGGACTTGTGTGAGATTCTTGCGATATGCCACTGTAAAGTATCACAGTCAGTTTCCATTGCAAATGTCACATGTGGTACATGCGTAGAATCAACCAACGTGTTTGCTTCATTAGGAGCAACCGTGGGTGAACATGTTGATCGTGTTTGTACTCGAGGCTGAGAGAAGTTGACCTTGTCTGGACGATGAGAGTCACCATCTGACCCAATTGGGAGGTCAAGCTTTTGCTTACTGCTACCAAATACTTCTTCGCCTTCCAAATGGGGAATACGTGATGCAACACCAACCCCTCCAGGAAGGTCGTTCAGCGCCTCCACAATCTTCTTAGGATCCCCGCTACGTCTAGCGCCTCGTAACTTTAATTCTTCTTTAGATGGCCCTGACCTTGATATGTTGCCTTTCAGAAAAGCTCGATAATTGGTCATTTGCATGAAAGCTCGAATGCAGTCATCAGAAGTTGCAGCAAACAAATCATTACCCCGATTACCCGATTGCTGCAACCACCTATTATGGACTGTTTCGGATAAGTTGCATGATGGCATGTCTGCCATCTCCTCAACATTTAATTCCTGAAACAACAATATCAATGACAAATCAAATCCAAAATTATGTATCATCAGAGTTCTGAGTTACAATGAAATACTTAAACTTTGATCTCTCTACTATACGGGCAAGGCTCCTCTCGGCGCCGAGGGGAGAATCCCCGATACTCTGGAGTGATCAATATTTTCAAAGAAGGTAGCAATATTTGCTCCAAGCTTTGTTTCAGTAAAATAAAAGTGGATCTAAAAGATTGCAAAATAAGAAAGATAAGGTAGGAAAATTACCATTTGTATGAACCCGCCCCACTGACGATATCGAAAGTGCCAAAATGCAAGCCACAACTCGAGTTCCCTCATAGCATCTTCCGAGGCTGCTCCAGATGAAAGCCACCAAGATCGTATCGCTAGGTAACGCGTCTCAGCTTCGTCCATACTTTTAGAGTCTCTGTATTGCTTACAAAGTTGAGTATGTTGGTGTTGCAAGTCCGGCTTGATGAGCTTCTGTGTATGGCGATGCAAAGAGGTACTCCAATGTAAAAGACATGTCCGCTCTCGGTTCACCATCTTTGTTTTGGGATCTCCTGATCCATAGACAATTCGAACGGCATTCCAGTTCGCTTGTGCGCTATCAGCCATAAAGCCTTTAAAATTCGGATTCTCAATGCCATTGCGTCTCATGACTCTGTTCAAAGATCTCCACATAATGCATTGAACCTCAGTGTCCTCAGATTGCATATCACACACTGCTATTGTCATCACTTTCCGGCATCCTGTATCGTAAACATGGCAAGCCATGGTTGTCCAGTCTTTAACCCGCTTGACATGGTCAAACATGAGCCATGCGTTCTCCAGATCTCCACCCGGTTGCATCCGTTTGACAAGGTCCACACCACTCCCTGGCCCTTCTACAAGCATCTTAAACAAGTAAACCTTCTCTTTGCCTTGACCAGGAAACACACTATCATGGATGTACTCAAACCTCAAATTCCTTTTCATATTCATGATACTATCTATTATCCCACTTTTGCCACTTGAACGGAAAGACGAAATAACATTTCGGATATTAGGAGAACTTAGTATCTGGAACTTGTCCATTACATCATCTAACGAATTCCCTTGCAACATCTGCTTTGGACCTTCACCGTTGTGTATCAAGTGGCTATTAAGAAATTACTTACTAGCTGCTAGGGCAATGGCAGAGTTAGTGGCACTAGGGGTTTTGGAAACCTCGCCAGCAATGAGTTCGGACACAACACCTAAAGACTCTCTACATGTTCCGGAAGCGACCGGATGCACATGATTCCCCAAATGAATGCAAGCTCTTGTCATGCTTGCAGAATCACCAACAACGTAATAGATTCGAGCATCACAGACATTGATGCAATGAGGCGGACATTTGCATATCTTACAAAGGAGGGTAGAATCCTTTGGAGGAATGGCACCAATACGAAATGGTCCAGGAGTGAAACCACACCACTCAGTCTCGTTTGGCTGAGAAGAACGCTTCAAGTAGTTGCATTCTGAATTCTTACAAATAGGATGGCCTGCACACCAAGATTTTCTAAACTTCAAGCCATCATGATTGTTGATGTTAGATGTCATTGTCCTACATCAAGCGTGTCCATCATAACGTTTATCCATGCCCTGTAACTTCCCAGCAGCAGATGATGAAGTCGGCATCGAAAAAGAAGGCAACTCAAAAACTACATCTCCGTCAAAATTAGCAGGAAGGTACTGAACCTTGTGATGGATAAGTGCATCATAGTCTAATGATGCTACTTCATTTCGAGAACCACGTATAGACGCTAGCTTACGTAGGCAACCCACAATATTAATTGCGGATGCACAACCGGGATACGTTGGTGGACGCGAGTACGTGGATAAAGCAGGACTACTAGAAGGCATTAGCTTTGTCGTAGACAATGTGTTGAGGGCATCGTCAGAGACTGTACTAGGAAGTATTGGCTGGTTTGGAGACTCTCCTTTGGACTCACTCGACAGATCTATAACAAGGTCATTGGGTTCTTGCTTTACAGTGAATAAAGGAAAAGGAGTGACAATATTTGTGACATGCTCACTTTCAGAAGTGTTTCGGTTGTCACGATGGGAAGGAGGCATGTCCACTGTAGAATGTTCGGAATGCCGATGTAACATCTCAGTGGAGTCTACCCTCATAACAAATGGTAAACCGTAAGCTCGATAGCGCCCTTCCTGAAGATGCCAGAAATGATTGTCATCAACTACCATTCTCTACATATGGATTGACTCTCTTAAAGTTACAGACTCAGAGAATACCTCCTCTTCAACATAGATACTAGACATGACAAATCCAAAACGTACATGAAGAAGGTGAGCGGAAACCACAATAAAATCCTGATCTCCAAGAGGGAGAAAGAGAGGAACCTCATGGCCATCCGCTCGAAGGGAGGCCATGTTCCCAAAATCGAATCCCACTATTGACACGAACAATATGACCTAAACTATTTCAACGCTCAAGTACGTTTGAACTGAGCACCCTTCCTAAGCGTACTGCATGGCCATATGAATGAGATTAAAATGGATTTGACAATCCAGGATTTGCAACGTTAGCATCTACAATTAATATTCATTAATATAATAGCGACCCGTATATAATATACTTTAAAGAATTACTGATACAGACGGTTGCGCTTGGAATTAAGGAAATGCGCTCAACTGTCCATTGAATGAAAGTAACACGAATGCCAAATGAATTGAACTTTATTAAGCTTAATAGTTAGATTGTGGCACAATAACAACATGAAAATATGTAGATCTTCTTTGTACGCGAGTTTCGAACATTATAAAAATTGGACCACTAACAGTCACCAATATTCTAATAACTGAATTATGGACACAAGCCTGTAAAAGAGGGTACTTCTGTGATGTGGAAATTCATAAATCAAATTAGAAAATCGTGAAGTACTTCCAAAAACAATTATTGGGGTTCAAATGTTGAGTACGGTGAAATCATGAATTGATTAGAGGAATTTGAATTTGAATAGTTCTGACGCTTTGAGAATGAAAGTAGTCCCAATAATATGATTGGTTACCCTAAATCCTGAACGCAGGGATGGTTCGATCCAACTACACTACCCTATTTCTCATTGATAATTATCACTACATACAATGGTCGTATGTATGTAGTGTTAGTCATATGCTTACACCAAATATCACGAGCGATGGAATTCGGCATGGTTCTAGGAAACGGAGGAAGAGAGGAAGAACATTTTTTTCTTCTAGGAAAGAGTTGCAGAGGTCAAGAAATAGAAGTAAGAAGGTTGTATCATTGACTGAGTCCCAGCCACGTGAACAAACTCAAAGTGCTGTAATGCATGTAGACGACTTCAATATAGATCTCATTTCAAAGAGTGAGCATATTGTAAGTGTCCCTGAGGAAGAGCCACCAAGGTGTAGCATTGGCCAAGAGAGATTGCATCATTCGGTAAGTAAATATACTTGGTATTCGCAGTTCCTTTTCCCTTTGCAATATTGTATCTTGGAAGTACCATTTGGATATCCAAGAATGAATCAACTGATGACCATACAAACTCGAGAAAGTCCCCGTTACAAGTAGGGGTCCAAGTTATTTTATATGTCTTTGTCACAGGGCTCATTCCTTACTCTCTACACATTTCCATTGTGCTTCTTCTAACCTAGAAAGCGGACATGGCGAAGAAACGGAAAACTAGGAGCACAGCCGCGGAGGCGCAGAGAAGCGAAGAACACGATGACAACAACAACGATCAAGAAGAAGTGACCCATTCCATGAAGTCGACGGAAGGACCAACAACTCAGAGCTCGGAGGTATTCAAACTCTGCATTCTTGTCAATCCTTGTTTCTCTCAGAAAAATTAAGAAGGTTTAGGATTCTAGGTCGCTCCATTTCTTTCCGGTCTGGCTGTATTTACATCAGGACTCTCCCGCCCCGGCCTTCCTTTCGGCGCCGAGGGGAAGGGGGGAGCGCTACTGTTTTGATGTGCTCCGTCGAAGGTGAGCTCTGGGCCCCTGGACTCGTCCGCGGGGTCACCCCTGTTTTGCTTGAGTCTGGCTATATTTGCATCAAGACTTCCCCGCCCCGGCCTTGCCTTCGGCGCCGAGGGGAAGGGGGGAGCGCTACTGTTTTGATGTGCTCCGTCGAAGGTGAGCTCTGGGCCCCCGGACTCGTCCGCGGGGTCACCCCTGTTTTGCTTGAGTCTGGCTATATTTGCATCAAGACTCCCCCGCCCCGGCCTTGCCTTCGGCGCCGAGGGGAAGGGGGGAGCGCTACTGTTTTGATGTGCTCCGTCGAAGGTGAGCTCTGGGCCCCCGGACTCGTCCGCGGGGTCACCCCTGTTTTGCTTGAGTCTGGCTATATTTGCATCAAGACTCCCCCGCCCCGGCCTTGCCTTCGGCGCCGAGGGGAAGGGGGGAGCGCTACTGTTTTGATGTGCTCCGTCGAAGGTGAGCTCTGGGCCCCCGGACTCGTCCGCGGGGTCACCCCTGTTTTGCTTGAGTCTGGCTATATTTGCATCAAGACTCCCCCGCCCCGGCCTTGCCTTCGGCGCCGAGGGGAAGGGGGGAGCGCTACTGTTTTGATGTGCTCCGTCGAAGGTGAGCTCTGGGCCCCCGGACTCGTCCGCGGGGTCACCCCTGTTTTGCTTGAGTCTGGCTATATTTGTATCAAGACTTCCCCGCCCCGGCCTTGCCTTCGGCGCCGAGGGGAAGGGGGGAGCGCTACTGTTTTGATGTGCTCCGTCGAAGGTGAGCTCTGGGCCCCCGGACTCGTCCGCGGGGTCACCCCTGTTTTGCTTGAGTCTGGCTATATTTGCATCAAGACTCCCTCGCCCCGGCCTTGCCTTCGGCGCCGAGGAGAAGGGGGGAGCGCTACTGTTTTGATGTGCTCCGTCGAAGGTGAGCTCTGGGCCCCCGGAGTCGTCCGCGGGGTCACCCCTGTTTTGTTTGAGTTTGGCTATATTTGCATCAAGACTCCCCCGCCCCGGCCTTGCCTTCGGCGCCGAGGGGAAGGGGGGAGCGCTACTATTTTGATCTGCTAGGTCACCCCGTGAGCTGGGGGACCCCGGGATATATAGTTCATTCATTATTCATGTACTTCATGAGTGACTGACTTCTTTGACTTGTTTCTTACTAATGACATTATTGGATGGCTTGTATGACTTCGATTCAGGTGGAAGTAGGTTCACCAATTCAAGTTTTGGGGAATACCATGGAGCTTGTTACCACTGCTGATATTGACATTGAGGTTGAGAATATTCACCAAGACGAAGGGATAGATGAAGAAAAATTCCAAACTGAGAACGCCTATAGAAGGTCTCAGAAGGTGAACTCTGTAGCCTCCATTGCCGAATTACGCCTAAAACCTACCTCTATATCTCGGATTCGGATTCCATTGTGTCGCCTTGTCCAAATGCCCATGGTTAGACCCGCACTTCAAAGCGATCTTACCAAATTGGAGCAGGAGTTCGTTCATGGGTACAGAGATGGATCGAATGTTTTTTATGTGTCCCTCACTAATGAGCAGGGGGAGAGTGAGATGGTGTCTGATGCGGAAAGAGAGGCTTGGGGGCCGATGTGGAATGAAGAGAACGACAAATTCAATGCAATGTTGTCTTCCACCCCAGGCCTCCAAGACTTTCAAGGGTCTAAGTTCTTCGTTTGCGACGGCAACCACAGACTTCTGGCATGGACCTCTTACATCAACAAACACCACAACCGTGACCGGGATTGGCATATTTCGGTGGATTCCATCATTCTTGACACTAAGGGGAGGATTGGTGATGTCATGCATGCTATGCACGACATTAATAAGTGAGTGCTCCTTTGCAAGTAGTTGATCATTTTGTCTTTTCTATGTGATCGTGTAGGAAGAAATTGATGTGTTTTTGCCTCCGTTTCAGGCATACAGAAAGCTCGTTCATCAAGACCAGTCTTGTCCATACGCTATACCGTGTTCAAAAATATGGCATGCTGCCACTTGAGAAGTTCTCTGAGCATTTAAATGAGACTGAGATGACTCAATGCCAACAAAATCTACGTAAGAGTTGGTACTCAATGTCGGTTGAAGTGTTCACTTCATTCATCTATCGGGTAACAATTCTCTCAAATCATGTGCATATTTTTTCTATAGTAGAGGTGTTTAGAAACATCAATGCTTTCAATGGTTTTCTCACTTCCATGTGGTTTTGCAGTATGAGATAGCAGCGGCCGCTGACCTAGCAGTTAGGTTGTATAGGGAAGAGACACCTATGGACCTACAATCAGAGGAGGGTGTCTTGGATGCCATGAGGTTAGGTACGAAAGAGAAGACAGCTAAGTTAGTTCAAAAATTGGAGAAATTGATTGCCGTTGCCAATCCCAACCTGGGAATTGAATGGCTTCAAGAGGTATGATAACATCCCTTTAGACTTTACCTTTTTTTATTCTTCTGATTTCATTTTGTTCACTTAACTAGATGTGATTTGTGGTGTCAGATCGAGCGTCACTAGAGCTCAAACATCACTCCAGAGATGACTCTAGAAAAGTTGCAGTCCGTGGCAACTTGCAATGTTAGCAAGGAGCATAAGGTAAAGTGGCTCAGATGGTGGAACTCATCAGTTCAGACAAGGGAGGCAAGAAGGTTTCCATTAAAGCCAGCTGGAGAGATAGAACTGAAGTCTTTCCTAGTGAAGGCATGTTGGTATGCTGGAGTAAGTGTTTTTCTTTCATTTCTATCATGTTTCATTCATCTCATTTCTTGGTTGTCATCTGTTCCGTTGTGACATTTGGTCGTTTTTGTAATTTGGAGTGCAAAGTATTTTGTAGAATACCACTTCACTTTTAATGGCCTTGTAGATACAAGACACGGGAGCTGAAATGTTTGATAACATTGTGAAGAAAGACCAACTCAAGTTGGCTTTGGACTCTCCCATGGAGCCCGACAGTTTTCCAGATTATGTTGAAGATTGGAGAATTCGAGTTTGGGACCATGCTTTCTTGCCCCAGTTCAGGGGACATGATGTCTTCAGGAAGTCAGATGACTTCAAGAAACACAAAGGCTCTGACCTAGTTGTCAAACAGGTGATCTATCGGTAAACATCTGATATCTGAATGCCATCCTGATATGCTTGAGTATGATTTCTGATTGCGGCCGTTGAATCAGTTTCTGTATTTTGAAGTATTCGTTCCTTACAGGTATTTCAAGTATGAGTTGTTACCCAAGGGGGCTATTGCGAAGCGCGACCTTCCTCCATTTTTAGGAACATGGTTGGATGTCAGTTCAGAGCATTGCATGTACTCGGCGTCACAATTGAGATGGTGGACGAGCTTACATTTGAAATCCGGTGCGTGGTACTTGGACTGCCCGCCGGAATTCACGCCGTTGCCTGAGGAGCATCTAAAGCGGTCCATCAATACCCAAAACGTGGTCGAGGAGTTTGATGAGTTCGTTGGCCTTGATGAGGATGCAAAGGCAAAGGCAATCAAAAAGAGAGACGACGCAGACAAGAAGATTGCACTCAAGAACTTCGAGGCGGTGGACAAGGCAAAGGAGAGAGCCACGAAGAAGACAAAGAAGGTTGTTGAGTCCGATCGGGTACCATTGGCGGAGAAGGAGAAGGGGAAGAGGCCCCAAAAGGATGTCTTACCTTCATCTTGCAATGACGCGGCTTCCCAGCACCAACGCACAAATTCACATGGCACTAAGCGTGATGCTGAGTATGCTTCACTCAGCAATGACGAGATGCAGCATGGTCCATCCGCTGTGGAGTACTTGCCAGATTCAGAGATTTCTATTCACGAGTTGCTTCTGAATTACTCTCTTACGGATGTCCTAGCCGATCCTCTTCCCAAAGTATACCACGACATTGTCAATTTTGTTGACAAGGTTGGCATTTTCATTTTCATCCATTTGTTGAGTATGTTGGGGTTTTCAAACATGCTTGGTTTGGTTCCTAATCAATTGAATGATTTTGCAGCACAAAGGAGAGAAGGTGCGCTTCTTCCATGGTGCTCCAAGCAATAAACCCCGAGTAGACCTTGTGATTGCGGACATGCCTGAGGGGTTGCCTGTCCCAGGTCTATCAGTACCTACAAATAGTGTTCCGAAATGGAACACAGCCGACCCTTCTTGGCTGGAGGCGGTCTTTGAGTTTGCTGATGGTCATTTGCACGATGATGGTGCATTACTTATTATTCATTCTCGGAGTCCTCTCGCAAAGGCTACGATTTTGAAGTACGCTGCAACATATTCGTTTCAGAAGATGAAGGATTGGTGGGGAACCAATTGGCTTCACCTAGCCTCACCGATCTCTACTGGAAGTACGGTATGTACATCCTTCATTGTTCCTTGTTTTATTCATGTACTCATCCTTTGTTGACGTGCATACTTTCATTCTTTAATTTTCCATCTTCTATTTCAAGTAGTGATTTTTTGGGTAACTTTTCTTTGGATTGTCTTAATTGATTACATCTATGCTTCAATGGGTTTGTTATGGCAACTAATAGTTTAGATTTGTTCATTCAATTTGGACTTATTCACTTGGCACCACTTCACTTCTGCAGACACAGTTCTTCCGTGTCATGTTGCTGGTCCGGAACTTGGATGGTATTGGTCCTTCCAAGTTTCAATTCCAGCCATGCCCCAAGCTGAAGGAGCTAGGAATAGATGTGGCAGTTGATGATGTTATTCAGAATTTCACGAAGAGAGAGACGTTGACCATGGATAGCAATTTCAAACCTTGGAGGGGTGCAAGAGAAAAGGATCCCCGTTTCATGCAGATGTTGATAGAAGCATCAACATTTGCCAACGACGTTGTTATTGATTGCACTGCAGCGACAGGTATTTGCTCAATGCCATTTACTGTCTTTTATTGTTTAGATTGATTATTATTTGTTCTTCTATTCTTATTGAGTGCTATTGTAATTTGTTTTGTTCTGTTTGGGGATTAGGGGCTTCCATCCACGCTTGCAGGATTTTGAGCAGACACATCATTGCACTTGAAGAAGACAAGGGCATTTTTGAGGCTATTTTGGCCCCAATGATTCGCGTGGAGAGAGATGTTCCACCGTCACTTGCACTTGTCGTACAAGATTCTGACGATGATGGAGCTCAAGAACTTGAAGTTCCCCACATCGTGAAGAAGTCTCGTTTCAGTAAATAAGTCTACCCCTGCTTGTTTTTTCTACATTTTCTACAAATAGCTGTATACTATTCGATCACTTTAATTTGACTTTATCCTATAAGTTTCTTTCTTCATGAACATGATCTTTTTATCATTCCTAATAATCATTTTCTCATTTGCAGCGTAACTTGCAATCCACTTGCTCCCCGGCCATTTTTCACTCTATCCTCTTTTTTATCAAGCCCAAAGAAGCCCTTTGTGTTGCCATCGTATGTAGAGGCTCTAGCTGGGACATTGGCCTGTCAAGAGGATTTTTGTAGACAAAGAAAGTCTAAATTTGTAGACCCTAGAATTCTGCAATTTGTAGATGAGACAGCTGTAGAATCAAAGCAGGAGACCTCATCCACTGAGAGTAGTGACCACTCTCACTCTATGTCTTTATCATCTATGTGACTCTGTTTCTAGTTACTTTTCACATGTTGATTTTTATTCTATTGTTTATTGTACGTTGTTTTGTGTATTTCAATTAGGATTACCTACAAAATCTAGATCAAGAATGAATGCTTAGAGGTAGAACTTCATAATCGTGGAAAGTACCTTCATACCCTAAACGCTAATTCAAATCTTTTGTTGAACCCTAAACTACATTTTAATATCCTAAACCCTATATTTCAATATGTAGCCAAACATCATGAACATTATATTTGAAGGGATGAAATTCACATCACAAACCCCAAAAATAAATAACCGTATTTCACTACAATCGTGAACTATGGACCAAATATCTTTTCAATCCTAAAAACCCTAACATAGTATCAATAAAATTTGCAATGAATTTCATTGAAATTGGATTGCGTTATCCTACAATCAAAACATATATATCACATTTTATTTTTTTCCATCATACATCGTTAGGTGTAGTCCTCTTTCCAATTTCCACGGTCATAGGTACCTCATCAAACCCTAGACAAAAAAGTTGTATGCTCACATGCTCACAGGCTCACACATTCCCGCTCACAGGCTCACAGAATAGCAACCTTGACCGTGCCACGAGTCCTATTTTCTTTCCTATCTGGTCTCAGGATCCTGGACTTTCTAGTCCACCGTATCCTGGACCCTCTAGCCCTCAATATCCTGGACCTACTAGTCCAAAATACTTTCCTAGTAGCTCTGGCCATTCTCCCACCGATCTCTCTGACCTTCTGGAAGAGTTGTTCTCTTTTCCAGATCCTTTGGTTGGAGTAGAGGAGTTTGAGCCTTTTGCTGACCTGGTTGAGCCTTTTGTTGATCTGGTTGAGCCTATTGATCCTCCTGTTGACCTTGTGGAGCCACCTGTACAGCTAGAGCAGGTGGTAGATCCTTCACGAAAGAAGCGGAGACGGAAACGGAGGATTCGGTACCCCCAGCGCTTTCCTGTGAAGCGCCCTTACCGTAGGCCCTTACCAGAGGCTCCATTATACTTGGAGCGCCAGTCTCACCGTTTGGCAGCTACTCCACGAGTAGCCTATGGTGATATGACTTGGTTGTTAGGTGCAGTTTCTCTAGACAATACCTAACGGTAATTCGGGAAGAACTAACTTAGATCAGTAGTATTACTGGATCAACCAACCAACTATTCCTGAGATCTGAATCTACCGATATAGTTCGAAGGTGTTCACTAACCAGTACTACCAAAAACTCCTGCAGTCAGGCTTGGTAGTCTACCAACCTAAGGACTAACAACCAATCTGTCCCTCTAGACTGTATTACACTCCTTTTGCAATAACATACTTTGTACAAAAATTGACTAGAGTTTTGATAGACAAGAAAATGGAAGCGTGTCTTGCTTCTCCAAAAGGTTTGTACTTATAGTCTTTGGATCTGCCCTTGGGTAGATCTAGTTTCCTTACATTTTTACCTTACTGTTTTTTACTACCGAATAAGCTGCGGTAGTTATTGTTACTGTATTTTCTCTACTACCACTGTCTACTACTCCTACTGCTACTGACTAACTTTAGCACCCGGTAAGAAATACCGAATGTACTGTTAACCCGGTTAACATTGGTAGCCTGGTTGGAGTGGCTACTAAGCTTTGTACAAAAATATATTTGTATATATACTATAGTTTGGTTTGGTGTGTATCTAGAGTCAAAAAATTTCTAATTATCTTGATTTTTGTTGAAATTCAGGCTTTTTACAGCACCACAAACCTTTTCACCTACAATACTGAAAAAGTGGGACCAGAGCATAGCTCTTTTCCACAACCACTCAGGGTCAGGGTAATTACCCCTGATGAGCTAGTGATTGGACCACTAGCTCTGGGAATTACCTTTGAATTTTGGGAGAACTTGGTAGTCCGCTACCTAAGAAATCCCAACCTTCATGACCACAAAATCCTTCATGCCATTGAAGATGGAGATGGAGGACTGATACCAAAGGAGTTCACCAAACGTGAGTGTTTGTACCTCACGTTGACCTCAATTCTGAGACAAGAAGAGATCAAGTTCCACAAACAGAGTCTGCTGGACGGTTTTGATCCTTACTCGGAAGAAGAGTGGCCATATCCTCAAAGATATCCATCTCAGAGGTTTGCTCACATAAGTTACACTTTGGTGCCCCATCTAGACCGGTATTTCTTCAAGTTTGCTGAAGTACATGATCTGGAGCATACCAGTGTTAACGGAGCCAGCAGTTGTACTTTTCACGAGCCAAAAGCATTCCGAGCTCGTCATTCCAAGAACGAACGGCTGACACTGGATTGCTGCCAAGGAATCAGCTCACGGAGAATCCCACCTCGAGTACACAGCTCTTACCATCTCCATTGGATCTCAGAGTATGCCAACGCTTGCACTCTGTGTCAAGAAGATGCTGATGAGGTAGTCATTGATTTCTTTACAAGAGCGTGGATCTACCATCACCGCCCTCGTTACCATCCAGTGTTCTTTGCCTATGAAGGACGCCTGAATGTGGAATACAAAGAAGTCTGGCGCTTGAAGTTTGTCAATTCTGACGAAGGAGTCAGTGAGGAGGACTGGATCCGCTACCAGTTTGAACCAAGACCAAGCAGGAAGGACTTCTTTCTCCATATCATCGAACAACAACACTTGTGGTACAACCATATTGACATTGGTGAGCAAGGACCTAGAGTAGTGGACTTGCTAGACCCAGAAGGCTCACCAGCAAACAAGAGTCCTCCAACTCCACTCCGGAGGTCTCCAAGACTGCTAGCCAGATCAATTACACCATAGATAAGTGTTTAAGTTTGGATTGGCCAATAGGCTTTGAACATTTTACCTTATATATTGAGATTTGATTGGATTTGAGTGAAACTGAGTCCCAGAAAGAGTTTCCACAAAACCTCATCCAAACAAACACATCAAGAATGCTTAATGCCACCAAAGATAGGATTTAAGCGGCCTTTTCCTGGTAGTACTAGAAAATTAAGATCGAGGCCAGGAAGAGCTAGTAGTGTTGAGAAAACCATAGATTTTGTAGAAGACTTAATCAATTTTGAGTCAGAAGAACACAACCAAAGCTCTAGTAGTGATCAAGATAGTGTTAGCAGCAAAACTCCACCCTCTAGCCCTAGAACACTTAACACAAGCGATCAAGAAGACAATATGGATCCGCCCCCACCGCCAATTGATGAAATTGATCCAATGATGCGACCCCGGGGCTTACCAATTGTGGTACCTCCTAACCTGAGAGAGATACCTATATCTACCCACCTCCCAAAGTTTTCTGGATCACCACACGAAGATCCGACGGCTCATGTAGAGAGGTTTGAAGAAATGTTGGTATCCAGTCTAGTGACTAATCCTGGTCACTATCTAATCTGGTTTCCCAACACATTGATGGATTCGGCCTACTCATGGTACCGATCCCATGTTCCACGAACCTTTACCACTTGGGATCAGCTTCAAATAGCCTTCCTAAGGCAATTCCGCCCTGAGACAGGCTAGCAACAAGCCCTAGCAGCCTTAACTAACACTCGCCAAGGTCCTACGGAAGACATCACCGCCTACGTCAGGAGATTCCAAGCGGTATGTACCCGCTATGTTGGAATACTGCTAAATGATTCAACCATAAGACACTATTTCATCCAAGGGATGGACCGAAACTCCTCACGACGGGATGTGTTGACTCGGCGACCAATTACTCTTGCGAACGCAATTACAGTTGCTTTAGAAGTAGAGGTAATTGAGAAAGAACAAGAACGGATGGAGAAACGAATGGAGGAGCCAATTCATTCATTCATTCCAATTTCTCATCACTCAAACGAGACAGCAAGACCAGAAATGAAAGAACACTATCTAACGAACACAAATAGTGTTTCTTTCATACAGCCAAATCCGTTAGCTACTCGTGAACCTCCACCTTTATTGCCTAATATGGAACAATTACAATTGGTGGTACAACAAGCTACGGAAGGCTTTAAAGAAGAAATGACACGAACAGTAAGATCCTTGACTGAGCAAGTTTCTTACCTAACAAAGAACCAGAATTCTAAAGCCTACCATGAGTCTAGACCACACACTTCTGGAATCTGGTGTACAATCCCAGGCTGTCCAAATCCAATGGGCCACAGTAGTCAATTCTGTCCCTTGTTGCTTCAACAACAACACAAGATGGCTTCACCAAATCAATACCCGCAACAACAATCGACCCAAAAGCCTCAGTTGTATCAACCACCACACAAAGCAAAACAACCAGGGCCAAATGATGAATCCTGGACACGAGGACAACATCCAATTCATGCTTTTTGTGGAAAACGCCATCCAGTAGGATCCTGCTGGATTGAAAACAATGTGGTATGTGAAAAGTGTGGAGGCCAGCATCCGACAGACAAATGTCGTAAGATAGACAAAGTAATCACCTTACAGCCACCTCCTGGAGATTATCCGCAACAAGCTCAAGCCAATTTGCAAGGAGCACGACGGACTGACTCAAACGATGTAGTTGGACCTTCCAACTTGTACTACGACCACCAAAACAACAAACAAACTCATACCTCTCCATCTGGACTACAAACCAAGAAAGGAATCATTCCTTTGACTAACTCACAAGATGTCCGGTACATGGATGCGGTATTACTAAACAACACACCAGAGAAAAAAGAAGACATTGCTCTGGTTGTGTTAAAAAGTGGCCGATTGACCGGAGAGGATACTGGTATCAAGCTTCTTGACAGACCAGTTACTGAAAAGATCGACGAAGAGTCTGAAGAGTCCTCAGGTGATGAACCAGACTTTCTAGAACTAAACGATGCCACAAAACGAGCAAGCAAGGAGGTACAATTGGATAAAGAGCCCCCAGAAGTTCTTGAGAGCGACGAGGATGAATACCAGTTTGTAAATCAACCGGTAAATCCTATTGCTAAGGCCAAACCTAGCAAAGCTACTAATCCAGCTGGTCCATATGATTTATGGATGGATTTGGCTCAGGCCAAGGCTAACATCTCATTTGGACAGCTGATTCAACTAGTACCATCACTACGAAAGAAGATGAGAGAAGGAGCCACCACACGACGAGAACGAAAAGTAGGCCAGCTCAACCATCTTCAAGAAATCAAGAAAGCAGACTTCCATTGGAGTCCAAACCACACTCTGGAACACGAATACGAATCGGTGGAGATTGAGGTAGAGATTGTTGATAAACAGATCCCTCGAACAGTCATAGACGATGGAGCTAACATCAACATCATGCCAGAATCGACCATGAAGAAACTAGGCTTAGCCATTACCCATCCATCAAAATACAGCATCAGAATTGCTAATCAAGCCTTGATTGCACCAATGGGACGAATCCAGGATTTGAAAATGAAGACTGGAGGAATAGATTACCAATTAAACTTTGAAGTGCTTCCAATGAGAGGAAACCTATCCACAGTCTTGAACGACGAAGCTTATCCATTGTTGTTAGGCCGTGGTTTTCTACGACAGTGTGGAGGTGTGGTTGATTGGTCGACCAAAAAACCTACCTTCACTTATGGTCCTCCGGATAATCGAACCAAGGTGCTGATTGAACCCAAAGTAGGAAAGAACGGAGTTAAATTAAGAGCTGAGACTGCAAGTCCCAACAAGCTTCTAAATATTGCTACGTCATCAAGGCCTACTCCAACATCCAACCTGGATTCAAAAATCAAGTGCCTTGGTCCTGGACTATACGACTTTGTGGATGAAGATGGAACCTTTGCTGACTGGTTAAGAGAAAATCCCTACTCTGATGACGAGACCAAGGATCCAGTGACAAAAGATCCTCTCTTCCAAGAAACAGAGAAAAATAGTGGCCAGACACATTCATCCATTCACGAAATCACTAAACCTTCAGCAATGTTCATGGAACAAGTCACCATTGGAAATACTACCAAGCAAGTAGCAACGGTAGATGAAATTTTGGGCCTCAAGGTCCTTCAACCCAAGAACGGTCACATATCTTTCAAAAAACACTACAGACTCAAGAAAAGACCAAAAATAGTGACCTCAGTGTCAGCAAAGACCAAGATGGCAACCACAATAGCAACAAAGTCCATGAGTGAGTTGATCAAAGAAGCATGGAGGGCTAAGGCCAAAGTTGCAGCTCAAAAAACGAAAAGTGGCCAAACGGCCAAAAACCTAAAACAACCAACCTCCTCCACGACAAAAATTCTTTCTTTTGATGATTGGCAATTCAAAAGGCTGTTTGAAAAACATAACAAAGTTCGAGATAACAACAATAGCTCTTCGGAAGCAATGAAGAAGTTAAGTGATCACTTACACTCATCTGGTGATGAAATCACCAATCCTACTATAAGGTTTACAAACCAGATGATCTTTGAAAATTCTCCTCAACAAGCAACAGAGGCAGAAGAAATCTTAGCCCAAGATGTTTTCCGCCTTGAAATTGATGACATTGAGCTTGAAGATTGGGACGCACTTATGGAGAAAGTAATAATCGATAACCTACCACCACTACTCCATTTTCAAAAGACCTTGGATGGAATACAGGTCGGACACGATCTGCCTATCTATCCGTAAGTACCAAATGACTGGTATTACGGGGCAACAAAGACCATAGATGTCCGGCCCTCAGATTGGAAGGAAACTAATTGATATTTTTTCAAACAATTCAGTACAATTAAAGACTCTTGATGGCCAGGATTTTCCCACACTCACAAATGGAAGCCGGTGCAAAGAATATAGAGTCTAAATTGAAGATTTTTACCAAAGTATTTTGGTAATAATACGACTTTCAATCAGACGATTGGATGAGGTGACCAACTTGCAGCCACGATGAGTCTTGTGAGAGAAGATTCATTATTGCTATCCTACGATCTCCAAGAAAAGAATCTGCAAGTTGAGACATAACCTACCCACACTCTAATCGTTCCTATATGATCAACCTTTTAGTCATGTAGGTTTTTTGAGAGAGAGACCTCACAATCGCTAGAAAAATTAGAAAAAAAAAATAATTAGGTCACGGATAAAATCTAGGAAAAAAGTAGATTTCAAAAATCCACCATATCCTGAGATAGTAGAACTTCTGGTAGAAGCTTCTAGAAGACGCGCCGCCTTCATCAGAACGATATATAAGGCCACCAAGCGTAGTCCTCACCCTTACTTCCTTTAGTTCTCTGGTTCTCTCTCTGATAGGCTCCTCCGATAGTTCTCTCTCTCTCTCTCTCTGTGTACTCTCGAGCCCTTGCCTTTAGCCACAGAACAGTACGATGTCAAACCTTTGGGGACTGCCGCAGGAAACTCAAGATCAGATCAGATAGGATCTGAATACTCAACTAGAGCTCGCTCCTCGAGAGTTTCCAGAGGCTCCTGTTGCAGATACGCCGGAACTTTCTCTCTGAGACTTGCCAGAGCCTCCTCCGGAGTCATCCCAGCCTCCTATCATAGACCTAGAAGGCTGGGATGAACATCTTCCGCTTACACAGGAGCAACGGGCCATGAACGTAGACGAGCCCGAGCTGCAATCGCAACCAACATCCTTGGAGCACGCTCTGGAAAAAGGAAGGACTTGGCTCCGTGCTAACCTCCCACGACAACCATCCAATCTTCCGATCCCACATGGTCGAACAGTTGATGAGGAAGAGCAACAAAGGCCTCAAGTGAGACGACGTATACGGAGATCGGTTCCACCAAGGGTACCACCACGAGTATTACCGAGGTTAGCACCACGGCCGACACCACCTACACCGCCAACATCACCATCTTTTGCAGCACCAGCAACAGGACCATGGGTGGAACCTCCTCGACGTGAAGCTCAAGCACGTCGAAGTTTGCCTGGAGTAGATCATTCTCTACTCAATCCACCAGGCTGTGATCCACGCCATCCAAGCTTGCCAATTTATCCACCAATGCCTACACGAGTACCAGACTGACCCGTACCCTCAGTGGACAATCCAAACCTTCCATGGTTTAGAGACCTCATCCATGGACAATCGCACGTGCTCCATCAAATTCTGTGGAGAGGCCGGATCGCAGATGATGGCCCGGTGTATTTGTTCGAGCTGACATTCGAAGGTGACAACTTCGATGGCATTTGGGGGCCTAACGCTTATGCCTGCCATCCTATACACGGTGGTGTAGGATTCCACCGATGGATCTATGGTCAACCGCGAGAACTACCAATGAATCAACGAGGTGCTCACGTGGCTGATATGGTTCAACGTACACTCCGATTCTTGGACATTCCAGACCCATTCCCAGAACCACCTGCCCAGTAAACAGTTATTCTAACAACAACAACAACAACAAAAAAAAAAAAAAAAAAAAAAAAAATGTTTAAAAGACGGCCAGTCGGTTTGGCGGACGTCTCCGATACAACGTCGGCCAACTGGTCGTAGTGGTTAAGTTGTTGGACAATAACCGACTGGTCGGCGGTTCGACCCGCCGCTCCGACCGATAGGTGCTATCCGAAAGAGCTAGTGGGAAATCAGGAAATACCATTGGCCGACGTCGGAGACATGTTGAGGTGTGCTACTGGCAAGTAGTCCAGACCGCCTCATTCTTTTCCAGGTTCTTTTCTTCTGCTTAATCTTTTATTCGAGACTTCTTCAATCAAACCATTTAAAAACCTTTTTAGCTTATCCAGTTAGTACCTTCAAGAAGAAAAATCAAAATATAAAATAAGTACTACAATGACCGTATTGCCCAAGAATAAGACACCTTTTTCATAAAACCAGCAAGTCTAGGTCCGTTATGATTTTTACAAATCAACCCACAGATGGCCGCCATATGTGAGCCCACAAATCACGTAAAGTAACTCAAAATAGTATTTTTGAATATAATTTGAGTTATTTAAATATCTTTAGGTAGTAAAACTTACAAATTAACCAAACTAGTGAACTTAGGAATGGTAAGTCAAAAAGAGGGTTTTAACCTAAGTAGTCAAAAACCACTTAGCCAAACCTTATTGACCATCCTAAGTCATTAGTGGACCCTAATTAGCTAAAAAGTAGAGTTTTAATGATAAACCCCAAAACCAGCCATACAAAATGACAAGATGACCTAAAACCACAGACCTTGATCCTATATACTCCTAGTGGTTCTCCCATACGGAAAAGATTAAGTCCCCGGGGGTCCCACTAGGAAAAAACCCAAGATATTAATTTACTGGTGACCAAACCAGTAAGAAATTGATGAAGGAAACATCATCAATTGGGAATTGTCCCAAAAATGATCCAAAATTCCCAAAAGCCCTAAAGAAGCTTGATAAAAAATTTGGGAATTTTTGGACTAATTTTAGATGGATATTTTGGCATTAGTAACCTCCAAATAGCTCAAAAATTCAAGATAGGAGAAATTACTTGGTGGGTAATTCTCAAAAAATTACCAAAGATCTCAACATCCTTACTAAGGGCTATAAAAAAGTTTGAGAATTTTTGGGCTAAAATTAGATTGATATCTAAGTGCTTGAATCCTTCAATTAGCACTTAGAAAATCCTAGAAAATAGGGATTTGGTCCTAAATTCTTGAAAATATTCCTCAAGAACCCTAAAGGTAGTTGGAATCATAGAATAAATTTCCAGGAAGTTTTGGAATCGGGAAGCAAGTATTTTTAAAGGTTAAAGGAGCTGCTTAAACGCCGTAAGACTGCCCCGGGAGGACCCTGAAGCCAATTGAAGTGAGGGAGGAGTCTTTTCTAGGGTTTTGGAACATTCTAAGACCATTGGAGCAAAGTTTTTCACCAAAATCGAAGTGGATCAAGAAATATCAATTTTTGGAGCAATTACAACTTACGAGGCCTCAAATAAAATAGTTTGAAGCACCGAAACTTGGTGGGAATATTATGCTAGGCTAATTTGGGCCTTCTGAACCCAATGGTGAAATCGGTTTTTCATTTTGAAATGCGGATCGTTTTATAAGTTGCGGACAGCCCTAGCCGTTGAGATCAAGATCAATCGTGATCTAACGGTCAAAAATGCTTGCTTGGGCCTCAAGTAGGGCTCATAAATGCAAGCTTATCAATAACCAACTTTTCCACTTAGTTTTCACACTTAAAGTTGCTTCCTAAAGCAACTTTCTAGATTTTTGGAATTAGTATAAAAGGACGAAGTTGGAAGAAGTTAGTATCACTTTTTTGCATAAGTTTTGAGTTGGCGGAGAGTATCGTTGGAGCGCTCCTTAAGTTGTGAAGTTGAGAGCTTGGTTTGGGGTCAAGATTCCCTCTTGGGATCTTGATTTCTTCACTCCAATTTGTTCCCGTTTGTTTTATTCCAAAATTGCTTCTGGTTTTTGTTTTGTTTAGGAATCTTCACCCCTCCATGTGTTGGAGCTAAGGGGTGTGATTCGTGTGCAATCTTACTCCAAATCCCTCTTATCTCCTAAATCTCCTCCACCTCTTAGATTTCTTGGTTGATTCCCCACTTTCCCCCTAATCCCTCTAATTTTTTGTTTTTTCCTTGTAGATTCTTTTTTTTGTTTCGTTGTTTTGCTCCCACTAGTAGGAGGCATTCCGTGAGAAACCGGAAGTGGCCCCACTAAGTGTTGGTAGCTGTTGTCTTTTTGTTGCAAGATTCTTAACTTGTTTTAGATTTTGTCCTAATCCACAAAAATTGAGCAAGGAATTTTAATTTGATTCGTTGTTTAAGAATATTGCGAGGTTAGTAGTTTGGGAAGTGAAGTAAGGGAATCTTAAGTCCATTGTCTTTTTAGTCTTTTATGTTTTAGTTTTTAAAAAAAAAATAAGGGGAAAGGAAAAAATTGTGCTTAGAAATCGTGTTTAAAAAAAAAAAAAAAAAATTAACAAGGGGCGGCTGCTGCAGCTGCAGCTGCTGGACTGCAGTTGCAGGCCCAGGCCCGGCCCCGGCAGACCGCCCGGCCAAGCAGCCAAGCCGGCCAGGTTGTGGTGGTTTGTTCCGTTTTTATTTTAATTTTAATTTTAATTTTAATTTTTTTTAATTTTTAATTTTTGTTCTTAGTTTTTGTTATTTTTAATTTTTTAGTTTTTGTTTGTTTTTGTCTATTTTAGTTTCGTTATTTTTAGTTTTAGTTTTTTTTAATTTTTACTTACTTTTAGTTTTTGTGTTATTTTCTTTAAAACAAAACAAATTCAAACATAATAAGGATGGTTTTTTGTTTTCTAGTTTTGTTTTGGAGTATCCTCTTCCTTTTCTTTTTGTGTAGAGCGTGTTTCTTCACAATTACTTTTTAGATTTTCTCCCCATTTTTTTAGTTTTAGTTTTGGAGAGTTTAAGAAATTAAGAACCCATTGGAAGACCAAGAACTTTGTAAACTCAACAAAAAGCATGGTAATGTCTGAACTCCTTTTTGGTTTTGCTTAGGAGGTATTTTTAGCATAGAAAAACAAAGTATCCATTGCTTAGAAGGCCTTGGTAATTTGAATTAAAGTCATTTAAGTAACATTCCTTTAAGTTTACCTACTTTGCCAATTTCTTAGAATAATTGCTAAATTCTTGTGTTTGATTAATCCTAAGAATCCCTCACAAGTTAGTAATAACCTCAGGGCCTGTTGTGAGTTTAAATTACCTCACACGGACTAATCCAGAAACAGATTTAACTCCTGTTATGAGTCCCCGTCCGTAGGACCCTAAACCACAGTCAGAGGGGCAGAAGAAGTTGAAATCTATTGTCACCCCTATTTCTTCCGGTCCGAATAAGAAGTTGAAGTCCATGGCCGCTAAAAGTCAGTCACATGTGCAGAAGAAGAGTAAGGCGACCCCGAAGGGGATTGAAGAGAAGTCCAGTTGGCAAAGGGCTAAAATGGTACCGGCCACTGGGGATAGTGGTAAGAAGAAGTCTGCATCAGAGGGAAGTGGTAAGAAGAAGTTTGCATCAAAGGGAAGTGGTAAGAAGAAGTCTGCATCAGAGGGAAGTGGAAAGAAGAAAAAGCCCGCACTTGAGGGGAGTGGGAAGAAAAAGAAGTCTGCATCCGGGGGCAGTGCGAAGAAGAAGTCCGCATCTGGGGGGGTTTAAAATGTGGAGGTGGTGGTTAAACCCGTTGTCACAAATTTAAGTGACATCAATTCCAACGCCTTACCTCATTCATCAGATGATGACGATACTGGGAGTGACAAGCCGCTTCCTCCGCCAATACCAAAAACACCCGTTCCAGGCGCCCCAGTGAAAGTAGAAACCGGTTGGTGGAAAGCAGAAAACGAAAGAAGGGCCAGAAAGAGAGAAAGGAGGCAAGCCCGAAAGGAACAAATGGATGAGAAAGATAGGCAGCTAAAGGAAACAAATGATAGATGTGTGAGGCTGGAAGAAAAAATGAACATAATCATTGCCAGTCAAAGTCAGGGCTTTATTCATCTTGGGCCTTCTAAACTTCCAATCCCTGGTCCTTCCGATCCTGCATCACCACGATCGTCCTCAGTGACTCATGGACTGAAAAATTTCCAAGTAATTGATGGGGGGCATCCCTATCTTCGAGTCGAGGATACCAGAGGTTTGCTTCAAAATCCTGTCGGTGTCCCTCCCTCGACTAGCACTGCTCTACAGTCTCTAGTGCCTTGTCATACTGCTCAAGGGGAGTCTCTCGATGTAATTCCAGAGACTCAGGCTCTCTCTACACCCGTCCCTGAATATGGAGGCAGGGCTCATCTTCGTGTCGAGGATACTTCTGAAGTAAATCCTATCCGACAAGAAGATAGTCTTCTTGAACAGGACAATAAGAGTTATCCTTGAGTCGAGGATAACTCTTTGGTTGGTGCTGCAGAGGCACTTGAGACCTCCGTCCATCTTGTCAATGTAGCTCCTGAGGAGGCAATTGAAGAAGCTTCAAATCCCAGATCCCCGGAAGAGGAACCGCTGGATTATGGCGAAGACAAGGACGACCAGATAGCCAATAATTCAAAGAAAGATGAAGATGATGTTGCGGTTCCGTTCCGAGTGGGTGATGATCGGCACGTGGACAAGTCGGCTGAGGTACACTCTTGTGACCCCTATGACTTTGTCTAAGTCCATGGAATTACATTTTCATGGATTTCTTTGCATGGTTTACTCTTGTTATAGTACTTGTAGATCTTATCACTTATAACGTACTTATTTTGCTTGACAGGATGGCCCTCTTTGATTTATTTGGCATTGACGATCACCTCTCTACCTACCATCCATGTAGATTAGTGTAGCATCAGATGACCGTGTAAAATTACTGTGCCTCAATTGAATGCTGTTTTTAATATGTAATTTATAGTCTTTGTAAATAAAATATTGCGAATTCTACATTTTCATGCGTAGTGACCTAATTGTATTCTTGTCCATGTTTTTTTTGCTCAGCCCAATGTTTCTAAAAGTTTGCACCGTCCGATGGCAATAAAACCACTTGCTAATGGGAGGAAGCAGTCGATTAGTGGGTTTCCGTGCTCCTTCTCGTTGTCTGCCTCACCTGATTCTGTGTTCAAACAGGTAACTCTATTTCTTTGTTGTTCTTCTTTCATCAAGTAGAAGTGGAGGGTAGCGGAGAGGTCATGCTGTGGAATATTTCTGCCGTAGTTCCCAAATCACGAGGGAGGTGGCTTAACATAGTCTTCGACTTGAATGGCATCTTGTGCCATTGTGAGCATAAGTCATATGCTAAAAGAATGAACACGTATCGGTTAAATGACCATGTACTTTGCCACGATACTCCTACCATGATTGCATCTAAGGCCGTATTTGCAAGGCAAAACCTACGCGAGTTTCTGCATGGGGTGTATGAGATAACGGATAGGATTGTAGTCTGGTCGTCGATGGCGCAACGAATGGCGGAAGAGGTTGTGGATCATCTCTTTGACAGCAACAAAAATCCTTTTGATGTCCTAGGCCAAGATCATTGCAGAAAGATAGAGACCTCTCCTGGGAAGTTCTTGCATCGGGGCTCAAAACCTGTTTTTCTAAAGGTGTTGTCCGAACGTGTATTTCCCATTGCTGGAGGGTCAACGTCCTTCAACAAAGACAATACCCTTCTCATCGATGACTCTCTAGAAAAGAATGTTTGCAATGAGAAGGGAAATGCAATATTCCTACATCCCTGGCGCCATGGGCAACGATTAGATAGATTCCTCATGGGGAAGCTTCTACCACGGCTTAGGCGTTTGGACTCAAAATGTAGACAAGGTCGTTTACGGGAGTATGTCCAAGCCAATCGAATTGGCGCTAACCCGCTAGTAGCTTTGGACCGTGCCCTCCAAGACATCCTAGAAGCTATGAGAGAGTCCGCGAGAAGTGTAGGAGCTCAATTTGAAATTCCAGGGGAAAAATTAGTAATTGAATCCGGTGGGTGTAGAATGTAGCATATCTCCCCTAGTGTAGCCAAAAGATCTACTTGGCATTTTTTCCTGTATATGTTGTTTCATACATTTATAAATGATATATGCAGTTTTTAAGTAACATTTTTGTTTGCCTCTTGTGCTTCCGAGATTACCTATCTCTTTGTCTTATTCTTAATTAGGACTTCTATTACATTTGTGTACTTCTTTGGATGAGATAATAATGTGAGTGGAGTCTGTGTCATATTAACTTCGAGAGGTTGGTGCTGCAAATGTTGTAACCTCTTCCAAAAGATTGAAGCTGACAAAAAGTCTTGTATCCGGATCCGAGAAGTCATTGTCTGTGACGTCAGAATCTGGTGGAGGCAGTACGAGGCACTCTCTCTTTTCTGGGCCATACATGATGCGCACAGCTGATGATGCTGCGTCCGCTGCCATCGACTTCTCCAAAGGAAATATAGAGGACGGTGTTGTAGACAGTCCTCCGAGTCGAGGTCTTTTGAGGACCCCCATTTGCTCCCCATCACCGCTGAAGCGGGCATCCTCGAGTCGAGGAACGTCCTTCTCTCCAACTCAACGGACTGAACTTGTTCCAAATAGAAGATTGGACCTTCCTATTGACACAGCCAGAAATTATCCTCGACTCGAAGATGTGGTTTTTTCTCCTGCTTTACTTCCTACTGTTGTAGTGAGTGCTCCAAAGTCTGCAATTGTGCTGGGGGGGCAAACAAGGAGTGCGCAAGTGGAGCCTTCAATTCCATCTACTTATCCGTGGGTCAAAGATAACCGTCCTCGTCCCTCAGTCTCCACCGGAGGGCAACGCTCCCTGTCCGCCGATACTTTGTTTCGTCAAAGGACTTTTAGAGATCATCGGCGATCTCTAGACTCGAAATCTGCTGGAGGTAGACTTCCGTACATAAACAATGATAGTATGTCGCTGCCGAGGCGACCGCCTCTAGGATCGAATTCAGTTTCCATCTCGGAGGGTCCAAAAAGCATCCGAAAGCCAAAGAGGAAGGTTACTAGGCCTCTGAGCGTGGGTGGAGGCAATGCTTTCGAACCAGGATGCGGGTCGCACTATCCTTCTCAGCGTGAGGATATTTTGAGAGGACTGGCAAAGGTAAAAGCGTTGGAGGTAGCGAAAAGTAATTGTACAAGCATTCAAGATACTTAGACAAATAATTTCTCTTTTTGAAATCATCGATTTTGGAGTGGTCAATACTACTAATACCATGGTAAATAAGATACAATATAGTCAAACGTTGAGAAGTGAAGTGCTTTATGTATAGTGAGCCTCTCCTTCTTTATATAAATTCTAAAAATGAAACGGTTTATAAATTAGTCTCTGCAATTCTTCATTGTAGGCAATACTTACAATTTGGTTGAATTCAAATGGTTGAGTTCATCAACCTTTATGAATTCAAATTTTACCGCTTTTCTATATTTGGCATACTTGAAAGTATGTCATGTTGAAGAATATTTTGAATTTTTTATATATTGTTTGTAATTGCATCCCCTGTTAGTAGTGCTTTGTTGCATTATGTTATAGAGTCATTGTCCTCGTAGTCAGTAAGTTGGACTATATTTATCTACTATGTTATGGATTCATTGTCTTTATAATATGTCAAATAATATTTAGCTTTGGATTGAACAAGCATTAATTTAATGTAGCTTCACACTCATGATTTCAAAGTCTCAAAATAAGACATTTGTCTCAATTTAACGAATAAGGCCTTCTAAGTCTGTTGATGTTTAAGAGTTTGAAAAGTTTTTAAGTAAATTAATTGAAAGACAACTTTTGACAAAAGAATCCTCTAGAATGCACCTTGCCCTTTCCAGAATGATAAAGCAGTGTGAATTTGGACCTTTTTTGCAAAAGTTATTCACGGATGAAGTTTGGGTCCAAAACTAGCTCCAAAACTTCATCCAAGGATAAAAAATAGCAAACCTAATCAAAATAATTCCAAATTACAGTGGTTAAGTTAGTTTAATGTTTTCTATCTAATTCTAATTTTTAACTAATTTTTGTGATTAATTTAAGAATTTCATCCAAATTTTAGATCAAACTTCATCCGTCCATTTTTCACTCAATTTTTGATATTTTTGAGAATGAAAAGATATTCTGGAATCTTTATAAGATTCTCTATTTGATTCTAAATTCAAATAATTCCTTCTAAATTTTTTAGTAATTCTTGTTAAAAATGGATTCTATCCTAATCTAATTCCAATTCTACGTTAAATTCCTTCAATAATTTGGTTATTGTTAAAGGTTTCAAATTCTAGTATCCTAAATTAACTGATTTTTCTCTATGACCCTAATCTAATAATTTTTAATTCAAATCATTCATTCATTCATTTAAATCAAAGCAAATTGAAAACAAATTTAGAAAATCAAAAACAATGGAAAGCAAATTTTAATTGATTCTTACCTCTCTGATGAAAATCTTGATCGTGCCATTGTCCAAAACCACCAAATGGATCGTGTCGTAAGCTCCATCAATCTCCATATTTGCTAAGGCATTTTTTATTCACTGTTAGGATGTATTTGTAGTTGATTTTCTCCTAATCTTCTTTAATTCCTAATGGTTTTGGAATTTATAATTGTTTTGGAAGTATTTTTATTAATTCTTAATTTCTCAAGAATTATCAAAATCCAAAAACAATATTATTCCAACAAATCTAACCAAATCCAAACAATTTATTAGTAATTTTTTAAATCTTAATTGATTTTGGGTTATTAGTTGGCAGCTTTTCCTTTTCCTACTTGGCTTATTAGGCTCAATAGGACAAAACTAATCCAATAAAACCCATGGAACCTGTGCACCAACCCATGTCGCATCCAGTGATCCAGTTCGAGAACAGCTGGCAAAAAGCAACTCAGTCCGAGCCCATGCAAATTGCGGCGAAGGAGTCCAGAGTAGGAGACCGATCCAGAAGCTGAGACTGAAGCAAGGAGCCAAAGAAAGAGCCTCAAATACAAGAGAGCTTCACATCTCAGTTGAAGAGCTTGGGAGTGACAAATAATCCAAAACAAATTGATCATACGGCATACTACAGGGAAGTTTCTTAACTCAACTCGTCTCCTTTCAAATTTTAATTGACTATTAACTTCTATAAGTCCTCACAAACATTCTTAAAAATCTCACAACATCAACACTTCAAAACACAACAATGAAATGAAGAGGTTTAGAAGGTCTTTCTACTTCAAAAAGATAGCAACCCTAAATGCAACTTTTAAAAAACTCACAACATCCAACCCTAAAGCGTCTTAAAGAAACGGACACCACCATTGGACTCACAACACCCACAAATAGGGGGGTAGGTATATTCAAAACTTGAAAACATGTTGAAATAAAGAAAGTCAACTCACCCTCAAAAAGTCAAAGTTTCTATATCTCACAATTGGTGACACTTTTAAAGCGGATTTTTTCACCATTGGATAGGCAATACCTTAAAATGGGAGGGTAGGCAAAATCTTGGCTCTAAAAAACCATGTCAAATTTTTGGGGATACCTATGTAACCGCCTAGCCTAATCAACGGCTTTCTCGCCCGGAATGCAAAACTTCTGCAGATACTGAGGATCTGAAATCCACTCCTAACTCTTCATAACCTACTCACATGTACTTAGAATTGGAAAGACACATCAAAGGGAGAACTCTGCCAATACACCTGTACATACCCTCTTACTCCAACTCCGTGCACTCCTGCCAACACTCAAGAAAAACACACAAAGCCAGATCAATGGAAAGCACGCAAAAAAATGCCAAAAGAACTCTCCCAGTCTCCAACTCAGAGACTGTTTTATATACAAAAAGCAAAAGCAAAAAGTGAATACACGATTTCCGCCTGTGAAGGTGCTGACAATCCAATCCTACCTAATCCTAACCAGATTCTATTCCGGTTCCTACTTCTAACTCCCACTTCTATAAAACTTCCTATTCTGCCTCGCCTACTCGAGATCCGATGGTAGGACTCTCGGCAGGTCTCTCCAACTGCTCGAACACCTTAGTTAGATTCCGGTTCCGTTCCCCATCCGAAGGTGGAACTGGATGATCTTCATCAGTTTCCGGAGAGTCTAAGTCGATCGGTTGCGGTCTGGTCGGGGGCGTCTTCTTTTGTGCCCTGCTTGACTGGGGCGTCTTGTCCTTCCCCGGTTCCTGAGCTGCCTCTTCCGGAAACAAGTCCGGAAGTGAAAGTTCAGAGAGCCGGACCGGAATCTCTATCAGCTTCCGGCTGCTCTCCACGATCCGGTACGTTGACTCTCGTGCCTTGAACAGGAGCTTCTCCATCTGCTCCTCAAAATTGGTGAGGATGTGCACCACCCTTGTTCTGGATATCTTTTTTTCCTTGTGCACCTCCACTTCGAACAGGCGCGCCTTGGTGATCGCGGCTCCGGGTTCTCCAAGCACGTCCTTCACCTCCGCGGTCAGCCTCTTCATCTCCTCCGCCATCTTCCTTATCGCGGTGGCGTTCTCTATCAAGGCGAAAAGCTCGGCTTTGAGGGTGTCAACCTCATCATGCACTCGCTTGCTTTCCGCCTTTATCTTCTGGAGTTCATCCGGATTGATGATACTCTCAGCTACCCGGAGTGGTAGTTGATTGTCCGGTTCCGCTCCAATCAAGTGTGCAATCTCCCCAATCGTCCGCTTCTTGATTTTCCAATCTGCCCGGATTCCGTAGAGGATCCCAACCAACTCGTCGAACGGATCTTCGGTTCCTGACTTGGATGGCATATCCGGTTCGACTGGAGCCTCCATCTTGCGCGGCCGGGGCTGAACTGGAGGCGTTCTTTGATTTCGGGTGGCGTGGTCTTCTGCCTCTTGGAGATGAACTGCAGTTCCTCCTCTTCCTCTTCTTCTTCTTCCTCCTCCTCGGTTTCGTTCTTAGAATCCGCTTCCCGGTCGGACTTGGATTTACCATACTTCATGGTCCGCTCCTGGGCCTTTCAAACATTCATCTCCACTTCCATCAGCAATTCTTGTTGCTGGTAGAGGTGATACACGTAAGGGCACAGTGGGGTGGCCCTACTTTTCCCCACTCTTGCAGTGAGCTGGGACACCAGATTGAAGAAGATCCGGCCCTAGTCTACTCTCCGGTTTCCGCACAGCGCTTCGAAGATTGTGTTATTCAGGGTGATGGTCACCATGGTGGGCTTTTCCGGATGCAAGACCGGAACAAGGAACTGCAGCAGGCGACGCTCCCGGTCATCGATATAGTCCTCTACCGCGTAGCCATCCTTCGGATTCACGACACTTCCGAACTTGCCCTGGATGAAATCATCCTTCCGGTTGGCAAGCCCGAGTCCTCTCATTCGAAATCCGTAGACGGCTCGCCACAAATCCTCGGTCCATTGGATCGGATTCCCTCTCAGGGTGTTATCGAACTCGTTCGATAAGCCACCCATGAGCTCTTTAATCATCCTCTCATCCTTGAAACCCCAAGGTTTCAAGGCTAATCCCTGACAACCCATGGATGCTAAGTCATCCCTGAGTTCTCCATGTTCTGGTTCCTTGGTCGGCATAACCGGAACCACTTTCCTTAACTTCACTTCACTCGGGGGTGGAGTGCTAGAGTCCAGTCTCTTCCGCCTCAGCTGCGGCATGAGGGTGGCCCTACCCGGATTCACTCTCTTCTGACCTAATAAGGGAGCGCTCACACTCTCAGCCTCTCGTTGTTCCGTATCCGCTCGCGCTCAAATCTCACCTATTCGCGCCCGGAGGCAATCTCTTCGTCTCACCCGTCACCCTTCTCACTCACTACTGAACTCTCTCACACTCTCAGCTTCTCGCTGCCGTAACGGAAAGGATCAGGCGCTAAGACAGAAAACGACAACACGAAGATAACGTGAAAACCAAAGACCTGAAAATGGGCAGGGTCAGGCCTTATATAGTCCTGACACCCTGGACTGGTCATTATGACAAGTTGGACATCCGGTCCGGTCCTTGTTATCCGGTTCTTTCCAATTCGGTTGGAAATCCAATCCGGTCTGCTTCTACCTAGAACCAGATTGGTTCCGTAAGGTTCTCTTGTGACTATTTTTGATTTATCTCCCTCCTTTTAGTTGGATCCGGATACCTATTTCTAATTTCCGTTCCACTCAAAAAGGTAAACGTACAAAATCAAAAATATGAGTTGTCACATTACCCCTTCCTCATCTGTGAGCGTCCCCGCGAACATCATTCCTCGTTATTGGATGTAGTAGCAACATTGTACTTCTTTACTCTCGATCCGTTCAGCCGAGTATCAAGCCACTGGCCCTACAATGTTTCTAGTTGCAAGGAGCCATTCTGAAAAACTTGATTAACTCGGAATGGTCCCATCCATCTTGTATGTAATTACCTGGAAAATCCTTGTGTCAGTTGTCGCACAGAAGAACCAATCCTCCCTCTCGAATTCCGTGGTCAACCGGAAGTTTCCGGTTGTAGATTTCCTTCCGCTTCTCTTGAACACCCAAGGTCTTTTCTAGTGCTGCATCTTGGATTTCCTCCAGTTCTTCAATGGCAATGAGTCGTGGGAGTGTTTCCATTCTTGACTCGGCATTCCGAGCTGCCATTACTCGGAATGTCTCCACTTCTAATTCCACTCCATGCATTGCTTCTTGTCCAAAGACCAGGAAGTATGGTGTCTTTCCGGTCGTGGTTTTCTCCGTAGTGTTGTATGCATGGACCGCCGAAGGCAGTTTCCGGTCCCAATCCGTCTTGCGAGCGGAAATCATTTTGTTCAGGATCTTATCAACAATACCGTTTGCTCGCTTCGTCAATCCGTTCGCCTTTGGGTTGCAAAGAGTGGTCTTCCGGTGTTTGATAAGATACTTGCTTGTTAGGTCGAGGATGACATCATTGAGAAAATGAGTGCCCTGGTCACTAACTAATTCCAATGGGTGCCCAAACCGCATGAGGATTTCTTCAAACAAAAAGTTCGCTGAAGTTTCCGCATTGTTCTTCCTAGTTGCCTTGGCTTCCACCCATTTGGTCACGTAATCCATGGCCAGGATAATGTATCTTTTCTTCCGCGCAATGACCGGAAAGATAGGTCCGATAAAGTCTATCCTCCATTTCTCAAAAGGTGCTAAAGGAATGATTGGGGTGAGCGGCCAATGGTTCCGGAAGGATGGTGCTCCGGTCCGTTGACACTGATCACAACCCCGCACATAACTTCTCACATCGCAGTGCAAGCATGGCCACCAGTATCCGGCTGTACGGATCCGGTTGACAGTATTTACAAACGCGAAGTGTCCTCCTGAACTTCCGGAATGAAGAGCTCGGATTACCTTCTTTCGTTCCGGAAGTTCTAAGCATCTCCGGAGCACGTCATCCAGTCCTAACTTAAAGAGAACTCCTCTAATCAAGGTGTAAGGAGCCACTTTTCTCTAAAAGATCTCTTTTTTCTCTCGGCTCATCTGATCCGGATATCTAGATTCCACTAAGTAATCTATGATATCTTGGTATTCTGATATAGACTCACTATTGAGGTGAAAGACATCTAATGAGGGAGTTTCCGAAAACTCATCTGGAAACCCAACAGATATATCTGCTACGGATTCCTGTCCCTTTTGCTTGGAAAGGTAATCCGCGTTTGGATTTTCCTTTCCGGGTTTAACTACCACTTCGTAGTTAAATTCCTGTAACAGCAAAATCCATCTAGCAATCCGGCCTGACAAATCCGGTTTGTTTACAAGGTATTTTAAAGAATCATGGTCCGTGTGAAAAATTACCTTGTACCCCAAAAGGTAATGTCGGAACTTTTTACAAGAGTACACCACAGCCAACGCCTCCCGTTCTGTGGTGGTGTAATTCCGCTCCGCCATACTCATTTGCCTACTTGTGTAGTAAATCGGATTCTCACACTTCACTCCATCAAACTGCTAGAGAATAGATCCGAGACACCAACCGGATGCATCGATGGTGATGTGGAATTCATTCGTCCAATCCGGAACATAAAGGATCGAAGCTTTAGCAAGCTGGATTTTGAGGTCTTCAAAGGCTTGCTGCCGGATTCCGGTCCACTCGAATTCCGTATCCTTCTTAAGGAGTTCTGTAAGAGGAATCGCTCTCTTAGCATATCCGTCAATAAACTGGCGGTAGTATCCGACACATCCAAGAAATCCACGGATCTCCCTAACATTGGTCGGAGGTAGTAGGGTTAAAACTGCCCTGACTTTATCCATATCTGCCTGCAATCCGGATTTGCTCACTACATGTCCGAGTAGTATTCCGGAACTCATCCCGAAAAAACACTTGCCCGGATGCAACTTTAGGTTGGTCTCTCAACATCTTTCAAATGTTTTCCGTAAACATTCCAAATGACTTTTCCGGTCATTGTAAACCATAAAGTCATCAATAAATACCTCGATAAAATGTCGAAGAAAATCTCTGAAAATGTCCATCATGAGACGCTGGAAGGTTCCGGGTGCATTGCACAATCCGAACGACATCCGTGTAAAAGCAAAAGTCCCCCATTCTGTTGTGAATGTGGTCTTCAACTGATCGCACCACCGAATGAAGACTTGATTGTAACCGGAAAATCTGTCCAGGAAACTGTAGCACTCGTGTCCAGCCACTTGGTCCAAAATGATATTGGTGAACGGAAGAGAAGGCCTTATTTGTTAAATTGAGACAAAATGGTCATTTTGAGACTTGGAAAATTGAAAACCAAAGCCCCATTTCACGAAGAGTTGTTGAATTCAATGATAAATAGAACTGTTTTCTCAACATCAATAAGAAGTTGCATCTAAAGGCATAGAAGTGGTGATTCAATATGATGACAATCAATTTAATAACGCGATGGTTCTAAAGGTGCTTTTAAGGAAGTTAATCAAGCGAATGAGTTCACTCCAAGTTAAGAAGCTTCGAGGAACCGTGTCATTTGTAATAGACTAGATCATTCACAGTGAAAACGAACGAATCATTGAGTTTATTTAGGATTTTTCCAAATCCATGTGAAAACAATACAGTTCTTCATAGTTACATGTCGTAGCACATCCTCTGTGTTCTAGTTTCTGTATATTTGCTAATCTATTTATAGTAACTACAATATGTCCGTACATACTCAATTTCTCTGAGTACTTACAATTCAATTATCATTCTACTCATGGTAAAATTAAGAGGCTACAAAATGGATGGATTCTAAAACTTGTCTGACTTATGTGCACATTTTCTCTCACATTTTTTCGGGGATGTCCGATCCATCAATCTTTGCTGCTTCCATTGCTTGCAACTTTGCAAGCCCTCGTAGGATATCCTCGCGCCTTGTGGCAACTCATGTTTTTGATTTTTATTTGTTTACCTTTTTGAGCGAACCGGAAATTAGAAATAGGTATCCGGATTCATCTAGAGAGAAGAATAAAATCCAAAAATAGTCACAAAAGGATCTTACGGAACTAATCCGGTTTTAGGTAGAAGCGGAACGGATTAGATGTACAACCGGATAAGTATTTCCGACCGGAATCTTGCTGACCGGATTGGAGATAACCGGATGTCAAGAACCGGACCGGATATCCAACCGGTCATAAAGGCAGTCCAGGGCGTCAGGACTATATAAGGCCTGACCCTGCCCATTTTCAGGTCTCTGGATTTCCACGTGTTGTTATGACCTGATTTAGCACTTGGCGTTTCTATCGTTGACCACGGCCAGGAAGAGGAAGTACAAGAGGGTCCGGAAAAGAAAGAGGGGTGTAAGACGGAGAAGATCTCCTCCGGGCATGAGTGGGTGAGACCTTGAGTGAGAGCGGATACGTAGGAGTATGAGCAGGCCAGTAGGTTAGTGTACAGGCGGAGCGGAACACCTTGGTATCAGCGCTCCCTTGTTAGGACTGTAGAGTGAAAACCGGGTAGGGCTACCCCCATGCCGCGGTTGAACCGGAAGAGAGGTTCTAACACTCCGCCCCCGAGTGAAGTTAAGCTTAGAAAAGTAGTTCCGGTCATGCCGACCAAGGAACCGGAATAGGGAGAGCTCAGAGAGGATTTGTCATTGATGGGTTGTCAGGGGTTAGCCTTGAAACCTTGGGGTTTCAAAGATGAGAGGATGGTTAGAGAAATCCTGAGTGGCGTATCGAATCAGTTCGATAACACCCTGAGAGGGAATCCGGTCCAATGGACCGAGGCTTTGTGGCGGAACGTATACGGGTTCCGGCCAGGAGGACTCGGATTGGCCAACCGGAAGGACGATTTTGTCCAGGGCAAGTTCGGAAGCGTAGTAAACCCGAAGGATGGTTACGCGGTCGAAGACTGCCTCGATGATCGGGAGCGACGCTTGCTCCAGTTCCCGGTTCCGGTTTTGCATCCGGAAAAGCCTACCAGGGTGACTATCACCTTGGCCAATACGATTTTCGGAGCACTGAGCGAAAACCAGAAAGTAGACTGGGGCCGGATCTTCTTTGATCTGGTATCCCAGCTTACTACACGAGTGGGGAAAAGTAGGGCTACCCTACTGTGCCCTTACGTTTACCACCTCTATCAGCAACAGGAGTTGCTGACGGAAGTGGAGTTGAAGGTATGGAAGGCCCAAGAGCGGACCATGAAGTACAGAGAATCCGAGTCCGACCAAGAAGCGGATTCCGGAAACGAAACCGAGGAGGAAGAAGAAGAAGAAGAAGAAGAAGAAGAAGAGGAGGAACCGTATGTTCCCGCCAAGAGGCAGAAGACCACACCAGCCGGAAATCGAGGAACGCCCTCGAGACATCCGCAGCCGCACAGAAGTGAGACCCCAACCGGACCGGATGTGGCATCCGGATCCGGAACCGCCGATCCGTTCGACGAGTTGGTTGGGATCCTCTATGGAATCTGGGCGGATTGGGAAGTTAAGAAGCGGACGCTCGGAGAGATCGCGCAATTAATCAGAGCGGAACCGGACAGCCAGTTGCCACAGAAGGTGGCTGAGTGTATGATCAATCCGGAAGAACTCCGGAAGTTGAAGGAGGACGGCAAGCGGCAGCAAGATGAGGTGGACACCCTCAAGGCCGAACTATTCGCGTTACTTGAGAACGCCAACGTGACAAAGGAGATGGCAGAGGAGATGAAGAAGTTGACCACGGAAGTGAAGGACGTGCTTGGAGGACCCGGAGCAGCAGTCACCAAGGCACGCATGTTTGAAGAGGAGGTGCACAAGGACAAGAAGATATCCGGGATCAGGGTGGTGCACATCCTCACGGATTTTGAGGAGCAGATAGAGAAGCTCCTATCCAAAGCACGGGAGTCGGCGGACCGGATCGTGGAGAGCAGCTAGAAATTAACAGAGATTCCGATCCGACTCTTTGAGATTTCACTTCCGGACTTGTTTCCGGACGACGCCGCTCAGGAGCCTGGAAAGGATAAGACACCCCAGTCAAGTAGGGCAAAGAAGGATACGCCCTCGATCGGACATCAGCCGATAGATTTGGACTCTCCGGAAGCTGAGAAAGAACATCCGGTTCTACCTATGGATGGGGAACGGAACCGGAATCTGATAGAGGTCTTCGAGCAGTTGGAGAGACCTGATGAGAGTCCAACCATTGGATCCCGAGTGTATGAAACGGAACAGGAAGGATTGTAAAAATAACCGGAATAGAATCCGATTAGGATAAGGTAGGAGCGGATTGTCAACGCCTTCAGAGGCGGAAATCATGTATTCACTTTTTGCTTTTTGCTTTTTGTATATAAAACAGTCTCTGAGCTGGAGATTGGGAGAGTTCTTTTGGCATTTCCTTGTGTACCTTCTATTGACTTTGTTTTGTGTATTCCTTCCGAGTGTTGGCAAGAATGTACAAGGTTGAAGTAAGGTGGTATGCACGGATGTGTGGGTAGAGTTCTCCCTTTGATGCAAGTTTCCGGTCCTAAGTACATCTGAGTAGGTCATAAAGAGCTAGAAGTGGATTCCAGTGCCTCAGCATCTGTAGAAGTTTAGTATTCTGGGTAAGAAAGCCGTTGATTAGGCTAGGCGGATAGGGAGGGATTCCTTAGCTGCGCTAAAACTCCTGGGTGGGAAATCCGGTCGAGTGTCCTGACTCCTGTGAGGTCTTGCCCCCGTTGTGGGTAAAACAGAAGAACTTCTGTAAGGTTGGAACGGACGGGTGCACTTGTAGTCACCGAAACTTGTACGGAACGGATCAACATCAAAGTCGTTGTAGTATGAGAGGATTGTACGGGGGGTCTTTGTGTGACCTGTGATCCGGATTGCCATCCGGATGACTGTGAAGGACCAAACCGGATCCGGATTAGAGTAGGAGAATAGAAAGATAGGGAGTGGGTCTTCAGCCACTATAAGTCACGGAAGGAGTGGTGGGCCTACCACTTTCAAAAGCAAGCGGCGAACCCTCTGATGGTAAAACAGAGGTAAAACTGAACCGGGGTTAAAAGGACGGACCGGAACAGATCCGCTCCGTGGACACTTAGGGCCGGAAGTAGAATGGTCCAGAATTGAGAAGTTGATCAAAGATCGGGGAACTAGTAAAACCGGAAATAGGATACAGTCCGGTCTTAGTTTTCCGGTTGGGGTTTGGATATTCTGGTTTTCCGAGGTACAACCGGAAAGTAGAGTTGAAGGGTTTTATTGGGTTTATCTCTTTAATAGAGTTAGCTACTTCATAGAATCTCGTGGGTTCGATCTTTAGGGTCATTTTGTTATGCTCTAGGTTGATTTTTGAGGGTATAACAAGGGATTTACTTACTCTGTGCTACGGCACGCCTCAAAGGATAATGCGACCGACCTCGACTATCAGAAGTATCCCAATCATTCAAACTCTACGTAGCCTTGGCTTTCCGCTTTGGCCTTCAGATGCTTTCGGAAACCTCCAAAGCAGAATGAGATTTTGGACCTTTGAGGGGCGGCCTTGGTAGAACCGGTTTAGGGTTTAGGACTAGAACTACAGTCTTGGTAGATTTTGAGCCCATACTTTGTCTTTGCTCTCTAACAATTCTTTGTCGAAGAAGACTATCCAATGACGACGTTCGCCTTGCTCCCCGAGACTTCAAATGAGGTGATGGATTACCATCAAACGAAGTTTTACAAAACAAAACAGCTTTCCCGTGAAGTAAAATCTCCTTATCTCCCTTTAGAGGTGGATTTGATTCCACTCCAACAATGGGGATAGATGCTAACGGAGTTGAAGTTTGAATGTCATCCTCGAGCCGAGGATATCTCACAACGTTGTCGACCGGGAGCTTTAGTTTCTGACTTGTGGGAGTGCCCATGCACGAAGTTGGTGATGCGGATCGTCCGTGGCTTGAGGACGTGCGCTTCAATGGTGACGGAGAACAGATAGGAGTCCTTCCGGGTCCACAACTCGGGGGGTTGTCCACAACGCCGTCCTCAATATCCCCCTTTGAATAGTCGATGGCAACCGACGCGGCATCCGCGGTAGAGCGCAACATGTAGGGCTTAGAGAAGGGAGCTGTTTCATAGCTTCCACCATCGGATTTTGAGTCACTCGATAGTGCCTTTTCCGATCTAGAGAGGAGGCTCCTTGTGATTTTTTGCTTCACAAGTGATCCCAAAAAGCAAACACCTTCGACCTGCACTAAATAATTATTAATAAGCTCAATTCTTGCCTTCCGCATCAACCAAATAGCACTTCGAGGGCATACAAATTCTTAAACATTGAGCCAGAAGATGATTTAAAAAAAAATGGTTTTATATATTAATTACAACAAATGGTCATTTACTTGAAATACATAGTACAAAATGCCTGGACCCCTGCATGCTCAATCACACGGAAGTGTAAACTCTACGGCGACGCGTCTCTACACGTAGACCTACTGCGGAAAGCTCATATGAGCAATTCATGACCTTCACGGACTCTTTCATGCCCTTAATGATATCTTGGAGGGCATGGTCATCGGGACCAGGCGGGTCTAACCCGATCCGATTCTCACTTACGTATTGTTGCATCCCGTTGTCCGGACAGTTGGAATGCAACCTCCGGAGCCAAGGGAGCAGCTTGCCCATGAACACCTCGTCCCTCCGCTTGGAATGACTCTAAGTCTCGAGGAACAAGGCATTCCCATTATCATTGCAAATACTCTTTTCAGGAGAATCATCAATGAGAAGGGTATTTCGATCATTAAAGAACGGACCCTGACTATGAACGGTGAACAAGCCATCCTCAAAAATCTTCAAGCAGAACACTTTGTTTCTACGATGGAAGAACTTTCCAAGAGCGACTTCTACCTTCGAACACTGCTCCTGGCCTAGTATATCGAAGGGGGCCCTGCAATTGCTGAACAGGTGCCCAGCAATCGGTTCTGCATAATGCTTCATCATGGTAGACCACACAATGACCCTATGCACAATTTCCGACACCTGTCGCAAGAATTCCCTGACATTCTGTCTAGCGAATACTGCTTTTGATCTAATGACAGTCGGGTATCGATGGCTAAGAACGTTGTCTTCAAGCCTATAAGACTTCAATTTATCAGCAAACGCCCTCGGCATGCTCTGGCAAAGCACGCCGTTCAAGTCTAAGACAATATTCATCCATTTTGACATTTTCTCCGTGGCGGAAGCATCAAAGGACGCAAGCTCATTCGCAAGACCTCTCTTCGCCCCTCCGATGCTACCTAATCAAAGCAAAACAAATGAGAATTGGAGTTACCTGAATAAATGCAGAAGTAGAAGAGCTAGCAAGCAGACAGATGCATTTCATTCCACTAATTGACTAGGGACTTCCGCGAGGGAGTGCTTTCATTGGTACTAGACGTTGCACAGTTCTATGTGTATTGAGCTGAGCATGAACACATGCCTGGACAGATCGGTTCAATTAGACGTCATTGTACACAATCTATTGAAACGCTTATACTTTATTTAAGGTAGATTATAAAATACATGTCAAAATTTCTTTTAAGTATGGGTCGTCAAGACTGCGCATTGAGGCCTATGCTTTACTATTCTACACACATGTCGCCTACGGACACAGGTTTCATCCGCGCAATTCATTCAAGGATAGGCACGCCATCCTGTCAAGCATCATGAATTCGAATAAGAGTCGACAGTTCATGCGCACCACATTCCAAACATCCACACAATAACAAACGACTATCAGACTCTCCACCTTGGATTAATACTCTGGATTTGAGGAGTTTACCTGCGAAGATCCACCCGCCTGGGTGGCATCGTCTTCCTCCTCAGCGGGCTTAGAAGAAGGACCTTTCTCTTGAAGATCTTCTTCGCCCTCGCCGTAGTCCACCTTCTCCTCCTCTTCATCAAAGGAGGGAGAATGGCATTCCACAACAGCCTCCGCCGACTCATGCACGGAGGTCTTTTCAATCGAAATTGCCGGGACCTCTGCAACACGATCAGCATCATCGATACAAGGATGATGTCTTGCATCTTGCACAACAATTTTTAGCTCCGGAACAACAACTTCAAATGCTGAAGGGATTGGTGAAGATATCCTTGGCACTTGCGAAGTTGGTGTGTATACAACGACATCTTCCGGTGTCACTGTGAGACCACCGTCATTATCATTGACACAAGGATGAAGGAGCCCAACAACCAGTTCCTGCACGATTGGTGATGTAGAGACAAGTAGTGGAGGATGTGAAGGCCCAGCCTAGGATACAACCAAGGGATTTCCAAGTTGTTGACTAGACTGGGATGACAGGAGCTGCTTGAGTTGCTCAAACTGGGACGATAGATCCAAGATTTGGACTTGTGACTTCATCTGCAACTCCATTATTTTTGCATTCGCATTGGCCAACTCTTTGTCCTTTGCCGCCCTTGCTGCTATTCGTTCAATTCTTCTGGTCCTCTTCTCCTCTTCTAGCCTCCAATAGTCCTTCTCCACCTTGATGATGGAACCCGTGGGCAAGAGCAGTGGCTTCATTTCCTTTTGTTTGGGAGCGCCATCATCGTTTTCTTCATCGTCATCAGATTCTCGAGGATGATCCGCAACATCATCATCACTGCCCAGGTCAATGAAGTTGGGCAAGTTGGAAACATAGGCTTCAACTATGAGTTCATCATCCGCCCCAACATTCTCTTCCGCCCTTGCTCGGCCGACATCCCCAACATTTTCAGTCCTCTTTGCGTTGTCCTCCATCATCTTGTCAAATTCCGTATCTGATTCAATATCCTCGACAATATGACGCGCAATAGGATCCACACCTGCGAGTGCCTGTGATTCATTACAAGGAGGTTGGGCAGGTTCATTTTTGTCAGACACACCAAACACATCTACCAATCCAAGAGAGGAAGGTTGGATGTTAAATTTTCAGAGGTGACGGGATCATTAGTCGGATCTAGAGTTGGCATCGACACCAAGGACAACCACGCACGCATTTGGAACGTATTTGTTCCGAACTCGTTTATTCCGTCCAATCTCGGATCAGAGCTAACGAGGTCTTCAATCTGCACTCGATTTTCTGTCACAGAGGTCCCAACAGGTGATTCCAGTGTCATGGGAGGCGACGGAGGCGAGTCAGACAACACCATGACGGGTCCACGACGAGAGGGTTGGACATACGTGAGCGAGTACGGCGAGTTTGAATGCATGAAGTCATTCTTGTCGAGTTTATATGCAATGTATGATATACTTCTATATCCCTTTGCATCGTGCTTGTCGACGTAACCATAGAAAAATGCCCCAAACATCTGAATCAAGAGAAGAGGATATCAGTGAGTCGTAGGGGAGCAACGAGAGGTTATCGTCGTGTTGAGGATAACAAGAGCATCCTACATCTTTTGTTTTGTATGAAGAGCAAAGAAAAGAACATGATAGGAAAACAGACTATACAAAATAGCTAATTATCGTTGAGTCGAGGATAATTGTGACAATTGCTTCATAGATTTCATAAACCACACTAGCCTAACAAATCCATTCCGCAAATTGACCATTATCCTTGAGTCAATGATAGTAAATGACAATGTTAACGTGACATACCTTTGCAGCAAGCATGAGCTTGACTCCGGTATAAATTCCAAGCACGTTCTCGCCAAGGACTGCAAATGCTTGAAGGATCTCGAAATAGAACTCCATTCGGAGTTCAGTGAGGTGAATTCTCCACTTGCATTCTGTGTTCTTGTGCACATCCTTGTAATAAGGACAAGTTCCCAAAGGCGCTCGATACTCTGGCTTCATGAAATCCCGTACAGATGAAGCAAATTCGTTCTCTTTCTTGAAGAGGAAGAGAAGAGGCACATCTGGGGCGGCGCCTCGGTTCGTCACGTTGTTGAGCATTTCCGCTTTGCATGGGATGTACTTGGACTTCAGTATGTCGTACTCTGTCATGTTCAAGTCAACGAAGCTAACAACCGCGCTCAGATCCTCACTGTCACGTAATATGAAAAGCCAAACATTGACTGCAGTCATACTTGGCTCCAGCTTGTCGTCCAAGAAGTCCAGAAATGGGTCTATGGTTGCTTCTTCTGCTGTGGGTTTTGATCGAGGGACTTCTCTAGTGTCAACCACTGCAAGATTCACCTCTCGACGGCAGTAAGTGAATCAGTTAGTGGTGACAAGTACCTTCGCTGAGACATCCATTCCGCGCATCTCCACTCCACCGCTCAATTCACACTATAAGAAACTTAGAAACCAATGTCTAAGTTGACGTGGTTTTTTTGGACACCAAATGTTGCAAGTGATGTTTTTATGTTAACAATGATGTCCAATACAATATGAAGATTTTACAGTGGACATCATTGTTGACATAAAAACATCAGTTGCGACATGGGTGTCCAAAAAAACCACGTCAATTTAGACGCAGTTTTCTTATAGGATCAAGAAGACTGTATTTCAGCTTCATGAAGCGATTGTACATGTGCAAAACGTCTGGGAATTCTTTTCCTAGGTTCGACACCCGATTTAGCCATGCATCATTCCGTAAGCGCCTCTTGAAGTAGTCGGCCTTGATGTGTGAAAGGAGGAAATCCCATGTAGCAGATGAGAATCGATGGCGAGACTTCCAAGACCTCCACCGGTCATCAATTATGTCCTTCCGGCTGTCTAGAAGCTTTAAGTCAGGTTTGATGCTCATCAAGTCCTGAATCACGATTTTTTTCCTTTTCCTTCGCTCAATCCAGTCCGTACTTGTCATATTGTCCACTGCTAACACCCTCATTTTTGAAATTGAAAGCTTGGGATATGGTGCAGCCCGACCAAGAGTTATCCCAAGCAGATGCTATGCCTGTTTTCCGAAATCCTGGTCAGTAAAATGGCCAGCATATTTAAAGAATTCCCTTCGTAATCCAGCAGGCTTCAACTTGTATCCCTTATTTTCCTTATACATTTTAAGGGTAGCTGGGTCAATGAGCTCGCCTTCACCATGCTTTGTCAGAAAGAGTTTCTAGTAATCCCACAACTCATCCGAGAGGGTTATTATCTGGATTTCGTTCTTGAGGTCCGACGGCCCCCTTATTGTTGCACCGTCTCTTTTAGGATTAATATTCTGGAAACGATCTATAACTACATCGGTAAAGCTCTGCAAAAGAGGTGATGGAAAAATAAGGGAAGAGAGAAAGAATGTTTAAATAAAAACATTGAATCCATGGTGAAATTGAGTTCTAATTATAATTCCAAATGCTGACCAATGAATACAAGGCTGAAAGAATTCAATATAGTCATGCAGCAGGTATCGTCGAGTCGACGATGATGGTATATTTTCGCTCACCTTGTAGTTTAGTGGACTGTACACAGCCTTGTTCTGTCGCACCATATGATCGGTCACTTCAAGAGTGGGATGCTTACAAGCAATCTAGATGTTCCTACAGCTGATTATCTGATTCCCCCACGTTAGCTGCGCATGATCTAGGTGGTTTGTTGCATTGTAGAAGTGCAAAATGTGTCGAAGTTTGTTTGGGTCCAACGTCCAAACAATGTATGCATCCCACCTCTGCAGTTCCACACGCCTGCTTTCACCACATCCTTGCTTTTGAAGCTCCTTGGATGCTGTTATATTGTGTTGGCCATTGATAATCATGAACTGGCCATTTTCAATGTCTTCCCACTTCTGGGGTTTCATTTTCAAGAGTTGTTTATTTTGGTCCACTGGTGTGAAGCATACTTTTTGGCGCTACTTGATGTCAATGAGTTGGATGAGCTACTCTTTCACAGACTTAACCATGTCGTCTTGTAGTGTACGGATTATGTATTGTTCTTTCGCAATTATGCATTGCTTTATGTCCACACTAACAGTGTTTTGATCAAAGAGAAAATACTGATTATGTTCTGCCCAGAACTCCCTTTGAATGATAGCGCACCTCTGGAACTCTTCCATCGGTTCTTCTGATTGAATTCCAACTGATGTCAATGTAGACCCCGAGCTACCTGCACCTATGGTACCTCCCACTAAACTTTTCCTTCTTCTCTTACTTGGTGGTGTAGGACTAGGATTAATGCAATCCTGAGTTTGAGTCTCGGGCAGGGGTTGACTAGGTTGTATCCCCCTACTTCTTCCTCCTTCGCTTCCAGATGACATGGTCCGCTTTCCAATCGATTCGCTTTGTTGAATATTACGTATTTGACCTCCTACAATCGGAGGAGCTTGAACGTTTGACAAAGCGTACCTATCCAATGTCTGGAAGATCAGGCTCAGCTTGTGTCGTAGCACAGAGTAAGTAAATTCCCTGTTATACCCTCAAAAATCACCCTAGAGCATAACAAAATGACCCTAAAGATCGAACCCACGAGATCCTGTGAAGTAGCTAACTCTATTAAGGAGATAAACCTAATAAAAACCCCTCAATTCTACTTTCCGGTTATAGCTCGGAAAACCGGAACGTCCAAAATCCAACCGGAAGACTAAGACCGGACCGTATCCCATTTCCGGTTTTACTAGTTCCACGATCTCTGGCTAACTTCTCAATTCTGGACCATTCTATTTCCGGTCCTAAGTGTCTACGGAGTGGATCTATTCCGGTCCACCCTTCCTAACCCCGGTTTAATTTTGCCTCTGTTTTACCATTAGAGGGTTCGCCGCTTGCTTTTGAAAGTGGTAGGCCCACCACTCCTTCCGTGACTTATAGTGGCTGAAGACCCACTTCCTATCTTTCTATCCTCCTATTCTAATCCGGATCCGGTTTGGTCCTTCACAGCAATTCGGATGGCAATCCGGATCACAGGTCACACAAAGACCCCCCGTACGATCCTCTCATACTACAACGACTTTGACGTTGATTCGTTCCATACTAATTTCGGTGGCTACAAGTGCACCTGTCCGTTCCATCAACTACAGAAGTTCTTCCGTTTTACCCACAATGGGGGCAAGACCTCACAGGAGTTAGGACACTCGACCGGATTTCCCACCCAAGAGTTCTAGCACAGCTAAGGAATCCCTCCCTATCCACCTAGCCTAATCAACGGCTTTCTTACCCAGAATACTAAACTTCTACAGATGCTGAGGCACTGGAATCCACTTCTAGCTCTTTATGACCTACTCGGATGTACTTAGAACCGGAAACATCAATCAAAGGGAGAACTCTACCCACACATCCGTGCATACCACCTTACTTCAACTCTGTACATTCTTGCCAACACTCGGGAGGAATACACAAAATAAAGTCAATGGAAAGTACATAAGGAAATGCCAAAAGAACTCTCCCAGTCTTCAGCTCAGAGACTGTATTATATACAAAAAGCAAAAAGCAAAAAGTGAATACATGATTTCCGCCTCTAAAGGCGCTGACAATCCGGTCCTACCTTATCCTAACCGGATTCTATTCCGGTTTATATTCTATAAGTCCGGTTCCTAATTCCTATTTGTACAATACTTCCTATTCCGTCTCATACACTCGAGATCCAATGGTAGGACTCTCGTCCGGTCTCTCCAACTACTCAAATACGTCCGTTAGATTCCGGTTTCGCTCCCCATCCGTAGATGGAGTTGGTTGTTCCTCAGTTTTGGGGGAGTCTAAGTCGATCGGCTGTGGTCCGGTCGAGGGTGTCTTCTTCTGTGCCCTACTTGACTGAGGCGTCTTGTCCTTTCCCGGTTCCTGAGCTGTCTCGTCCGGAAACAAGTCCGGAAGTGAAATCTCAAAGAGCCGGATCAGAATCTCCGTCAATTTTTGGCTGCTCTCCACGATCCGGTCCGTTGACTCCCGTGCCTTGGACAGGAGCTTCTCTATCTGCTCCTCAAAATCAGTGAGGATGTGCACTACTCTGGTTCCGGATACCTTCTTGTCCTTGTGCACCTCTTCTTCGAACAGGCGCACCTTGGTGATCGCCGCTCCGGGTTCTCCGAGCACATCTTTCACCTCCTCGGCCAACTTCTTCATTTCTCCTGCCATTTCCCTTGTTGCGTTGGCGTTCTCGAGCAAGGCGAAAAGTTCGGCCTTGAGAGTGTCCAATTCATCATGTTGCCGCTTGCTTTCCTCCTTCATCTTCAGGAGCTCTTCCGGATTAATGACACACTCAGCTACCCGCTGTGGTAACTGACTGTCTGGTTCCGCTCCAATTAACTCCGCAATCTCCCTGAGCGTCCGTTTCTTCACCTCCCAATTTGCCCGGATTCCGCAGAGGATCCCGATCAATGCGTCAAACGGATCTCTGGATCTTGGTCCGGATGCCACATCCAGTCCGGGTGGAGTCTCCCCTCTGCGCGGATGAGGTTGAACCGGAGGCGTCCTTCGATTCCGGATTGGCGTGGTCTTCTGCCTTTTGGAAGAGACATGCGGTTCCTCCTCTTCCTCTTCTTCTTCTTCTTCCTCGTCCTCCTCCTCGGTTTCGTTTCCGGAATCCACTTCTTGGTCGGACTCGGATTCACCGTACTTCATAGTCCGCTCCTAGGCCTTCCACACCTTCAGCTCCACTTCTGTCAGCAGTTCTTGTTGCTGATAGAGGTGGTAAACATAAGGGTTTAAGGTTTAGGGTTTAAGTGAGCCCTGGCCCAAATCTACCCTTTATGAATTGCTTCAAGCAGAGGTACATTTTTAGACTCCCATTTAATGGATTTTTCATGATTTCCCCAATCTACCTCTCCTTAGTTATGTCTATTAATGATAACGGAATGCCTTGGAAAAATAAAATCCCAAAAAAGAATCACTCTTCCTGAATTCTTTTTCTTCCCTAAACCCAATTTCTGTAATATTGATATTATTTTTATTTGAATTATTTGTACATTTCAAATCATACATTCTTGGAATGTTTGCCTTGCACCCTGATCCTCACTTTTTATAGCATTATTCCCATTCGTAATGCGTGATTGTTCTCTCTGGATTTCCTTCTCTAGAAATTATTATACCCTGGACTTACCAACAGTTTTACTTTTTATATTACAAGAACTTTCATTTTTCATTTTTCATTTTTTTTCTGTATTATTATTTTCTCATCTTCCTCACTTCTGACCACTTACATCCATTCCCTTGAATTTTAATTTCTCTCGAATTCCACTTTTCACCACTTAAAAAAACACCCTTGAATTCTAAACTAATAGAGTGAAGGGAGATTGAACTAGGAAATTTGTTAAAATTGAAATTGCAGACCTCATTTAGGCATAGTAGATGATATTTTTTCAAAAACAGTTGAACTAAAACAAGTTGGTAAATGAAGTCATGTTTCATCTCCAAAAATCCAATTGATATTTGGAGACTCCGATCAAAAGATATGAGCAAATTTTAGAGATGGTGTTTGACAACGTCCAAAAAAATGTCCATTTCTACCCTTCTCTGAAATTTGCTCATAACGTCCGAGCCGATGTGGAGGACGACGTGGAAGGCATAAAGAGCGGTGGTTGCTTCCATTGCAAGGGCCGGACATAGTACTTACAAACAGACAACGGCGGACGTTAATAAGCTGTTAAATCAGTCGTTTCCATAGATTTCTGAAGTGAAGGAGCGTCTTAAGTTAATTGGCCCCAGGGAGGCCGAGTAATCAAAGACGGCTGCGTTAGGATAATTTAATATTTCCCTTCAAGCGAAATGCAGTGTAGCCATGCCATGCACGTAATGTGCACCAACAAAGGGTCGGAATGAATTGAATGAGGAAGCCGCTGCCATAGCGCGAATTCTGTACAAATGGAAGCGCCCTGCAGGTCGTCGTCACCCTGAGTAATTGAAGTTGAGAAATTGTGAGAGATTGCAGTTTGCAATAGTCAGATAATTGAGCACTTCATTTCCGTCTATCGACGTGCGAGCGCTGTCGTCTAGTGAGAGCCGTGCAAGGGATCTCGCTTTATTGTCATCGTCATCCTCATAGCCACAGTGGTCATTCAAAGAAAACGTCGGCAGAATGGAGAATCCCTCGGCTGGTGGAATGTGGGTTCCGCGCCACGGTGGTAGCTCTGTCGGGGCTGCCGGTCAATGACATCGACGACCTTTGACCGGGTTCTCGTCGTAGTTGTTTTCGTACATCGAATTGCGGTTGTCTTCCTATTCTGAAGTTCACTCTTCTATGCTCTTGTTGACGAGTTGGTACCATTCCTTGTACAGGTCAGGAGCGCATTCCCGCTTCTACGCAAGCAATAGCAAAGACGGCTTCCCACAACGGAGGTAAAACCGCTCCTGTGTATGCTTGTTGGGGTACATTCTTTGATCCTGGGCAGGGCCTTCCATACCACTCCTTATGCGCATGCATGTCATACCATTGACATTTCAACGTCTCGTTCCTAATGTCATGCGCAGGCATGCAGGTCAGTGTTCAGCAAATTGGTGTTGGCCATGCTCACAGGGTGTTGGGTATAGGTGGTTCTACGTCGGCAGAGGTAGACCAGGTATCTGTTGGAGCACCATCGAAGCGCCCGAGAAAAGAACGTGGTCCGAATTGGAATGTACAAGAGGTGCATGCACTAGTAGCTGCCAAGCGAGACGTCTTCCTACGCGAACAGAACTCCGTCGACGCTAGAGACCTCATGGACACTGGTTCCAACAAGTGGCAACGCATCAGTGCCGTTGTCATGCGGGCGGGGTTCTCCCCTTGTCATCGCGATGGCAACGCGTGTAAAAGCAAATGGAACCAAATGATACCTCGATACAAGCGCATCGTAGAGTTCCAAACACGCAGTGATGAGAACGGCCTCACATTCTGGGAGCTGCCGATCTCATCTCGCAGAGCGAAGGGGCTGCCTCGGTGTTTCCCGCTAGACCTCTTCAACCAAATCAATGACTGGTATGGCTCCGAGCCCTCCATGACGCCACCACATCAGCGGGACTTAATGTTCGCAGGTGACTCGGTGTACAAGACGCCAATGAGCAGCAGCGACGACATCGGAGCTGACTATTTGTACAAGCCCACTACTTTGAGCAGCAGTGAAGACGTGGGGGACAATGGTAAAGGATTGCAAGACTCTGCAGACACCGCATGCATGTTCGACACGCCCGACATGTCTGAGGATGGCATACAGTCAGGGCAGAACCTCGGCACTCCTGCCAATGGAAAAAAGACGGGGGTGTTATTGGGTTCAGACAAGGCCATAGCAAGAGCTGGCCCCATAGTAGGTCAGCGGACGATCCTGCCAATTGGAGTTATGCCGCAGATTCTGAGTTCCTTTGATACAGCGGAAGCCAACGGCGGTCGACGACCTGGGAACACCGGCGTCAGGAGGAAAAGCATCTCCGGGCATTCAGTGATTGCCGATGCTACCCGCGCGACCCTAAACGCAATGGTGGAACAAATGAAGGAAATGGCCACTACAAGTCGTGAATTGGAGACAAGCAAAATCAACCAGCGACTGCTGCTTTTCCAAGAACAAATGGAGTACCAACGCGAGTGTGACCGCCGCCTCCACGACCATGCGCGATTGACAAACGAGAATGCAAAACTTGCCATTGAAAAGCAAGGTGAAGTTGTACAGTGCTTGGCTACGTTATGTACAGTGCTAAACACTAGCCTTGCCGCCGTATCCTACAAGAAGGTACACTCTGTACAAGACTTGTCTACAGGTGCTCCCGCGCATCATCTCGAAACTGCTACGGGAGAGGAAGATGCAGAGGGTGCAGTCAGAGGCCCTGTTGCTGCCATCGACAGCGCTTCTTAGTTCAGACTCCGCAGTTGTGTCCCGACACTCCTACAGCCCCCCAAAGAACCCTAAACCGCGGCAGTATATTTCAACAGTGTCAGTGATCGAGTATAAGGAGCACGGTTTTGTCAACGACGCTGACAGTAGCTAGCAATAAGCCATGGTCATGTACGTGCATGCATGACAACGAAGGCACCCTGCAGTCCATGGCGGTGGAGTAGTCCCCCGCTCTCTAGGAAAAGATGTCCACTGTGTACATTGTAGTAATGAACCCTAAAAATTTTGAATTCCTTGTCTCCGTGTCTGAGCGCAATTAGTCCACAATTCACATTCGATTATTTGGTGAAGGGGACGCTACTATTTGACCCTAAACCCCTTCCGAGCTCCGACACCCCCTACATTAGTCTCTGCTATTGATAAAATCGGGCTCAAGACCTTGGTACGACCTTCATTCTATGGACACTGTGGCCCCTTCATCCAAATATCGTACTCAAGATAGCAAAATGCCTAATTGCGTCCGCTCTTGTACAGCCTCCTGCATGTCCTGAGGCTGTTCCGCAGCTTCGACAAACCCCCTAAAACCGCCCTTCCTCATCCGGATCAGAAGTGTGTTCCCCCTCACGCCGTAGAACTTCAAGGAAGCACTCCACTTTCTCATGACTTGGTTTGAGTGGGATGTTGTGAAGAATACCGCAGCAGACTACCACGTCTAGGAGGAATGTCACATGCAAGTCGGACTTCGAACGCAGCTCACAAAACGTCTGCTTGAGGAACGCAAATGCATTCTCCACTACAACACGCCCTTTGCTGAACTTCCAATTGAATAAGGCATCCACCATGGGAAGGTTTGTGTCCTGGCGATGGGGAACCATCAACCAGGGCAGAAGTGGATAACCAGCGTCTCCAAGTAGAAAAGCTGTGAATCCATGAAAGGATTCCACCCCAGGCCACAACATTCTACGTTGCCCTCGATGGAAGAGAGTAAGTCTGCGAAGGACTCGAGAGTCATTTGTGGAGCCGGGCATCCCGACATTCATGTCCCCAAAATGCTTTCCAGAATCCACCATGGCTGGATAGTGCGTACTGTAACCCTAAACCCTTCCAAGTAGAAATCCTAAACCGCTCCAATTTTCGGTTTGGCTATGGCAAAGTGGGTACCGTCTATGGCACCCACGATGCCAAACAGCCCACAGAGGCGCTGGAAATCGGCTGCAACTCCTTCGATAGCCTCACCTGAAGGCCACGAGATTTCCCCTGGAGGAGGTCTGTTCAGTTCCCACACCCTTGTCCTCCCACCCTTGGACAGTTCCTGCATTCCATCTCTCCTCAAACTTTGCTTCGACCTGCATAGAAAATATGTAACTTAAGAATAGAGCCTGCTGGACGGTCTCCACATAAGATGCACAAAAAAGAAAGAAGAGCAAAATTATGCAAACCCTAAACCAGGCGAAATCCAAATACTGCTATGGAAGTAATCTGATATCGTAATGTTGGCTGGGGGAAAAATAACAGCTGATTGTGATGCATACTGACCCATGGCAAAGATCTCATCCACGTCTTGTAGAGGTTGAGTACGCTCAAAAAATGAAAGCAAGTAATCTGTCATTGATTTTCAGTAGTCTGGATACTGTCTGCAATTCACAGAAAATAGTGAAGGGCACGCTCCCGACCTATTCATTCAAGGCGCACAATGACTGGTAACAGGGAGTTCAAAATTGCAAGGAAATACGGTAAACAACAAAGAAGAACCAGACTTACTTTGTTAACTTGACAGCGCGTGGGATCTTATGTGTTTGTGAAAACTCGTCTAGAAAAACGGAATACTCCGTAGGCTATCCAAACTTGGAGTTCAGGAACTGATTGTATAGCTCATGCAGATCTAGGTGTCTTCCATGCACTTCCTGAACATAAAATAAATATCTTCAGAATATAATGAGATCACAAACCCAAGCAACTCTAATAGACGGAGACTGCATTAGGTTATATCCTAAACCTGTATAGACTGCATCCCATCATTGCCAAAACAAGGACTCCAATTTCATTCTACAAAAATGGACGGTAACAATATGCGTTGATCCAAACCTGAAATCGGTATACCCGAAAAGCACGCAGCGATCTTAAAACTGTGATGACTTTCTCTCAGACGCAAGACTGATTGCACAAGTTCCTAATTAAAACTAAGAGAAACTATTCATTCACACGACTTTGCTAGTAGTATGCCTCCAAACTGACTTCTGGCAGCATATTCTACAAGAAACTACATGGAAGGGGATGAGAGCAAGAGAGCAGCAGTGCCAGATCCAGGGCTCTACCTCTCCAGTGAAGTCGATGTGAGGCTCTTCCTTAGAGATACTCTTCATGATCATCCGCTGGCTGTAACAGCCTCCCGGACATTAGGATGGCGTCTATGGTACTCCCTTACCTACGAGAGACCAACAGTGATATTTCTATTATACAAAGAGTATGCAAACCTATGGCCGTGCAGCCACTTTCAAATACTGACATGCTTGGAATGGTCTAGCTAAACCCTAAAACCATAAGTCGCACCTTCCAATGGTGCATTGTGCGTTCTACACTAATTTTCTGGTTGCCAAAGGAGCCTGGGTTTAAGACATGAATAGAGACAGTACCACCGATCACGACACCAGAAAATCTAACATTCTCAAGCACAAGGCAAAATCAATGGCAAATCAAAATAACAAACTTCACTTTCTTCTTTAAACCACTCGTAAAACGATGTGAAGTAATTCTGACCAGCACCTTGGACGCCAAGCGCAGCAATTTCATCTTCTCGAGCATGGTCCTTGTCTACGTGAATCTCTACTGACATACGTGCAACCATTTGAACTCAGTGATGACACTTACACCAGTGAACGAACGATCGCATCATAGAAGACCTCATGAACATCACAACTATAAACCAATCTAGAGCTCGGACTTCTAGCGAAACGTCAAAAATCGCATAGAATTCAAATTTCATATCAGTAGGAGTTGAGCAAGAGGAGGAATTTTACCGACTCCTCCCCTCATTACTTCATTTAAGACTGTGAAATAAATTGGAAGTTGACACCAAGAACGCACGAAAACATGGATGCAATCTGAGAAATGCAAAGAGTCGCTCCATAGCGATAGAAGCGAAAAGGTAATAACAAACTCACTAGCTTACCCGTGGCGTCAAGTATGGCATGGCGCATATTATTCACACGATGATTCTGGTGCAACCTCGATCTCTTCGTACGATTTGGTCTCCTTCTGAAGCTCCTGCACTACACATCGCTCCAGCCGCTCAATCTCCTCATGAAAGCCCCGCGTCTGCTCCAACTCATTGTTACTCACTTGAAGATCCAAATATTTTCATAACTTTTGATTGCACGATTAAAAACTTCTTGTAGAAATCCTGTCATATTTTATTCGAGTTGCAAATTGTGGCACCAAGGTAGGTGGCTCTACTCTGGACCCGCTTCTGAAACCGATTTGGTACATTTTACTTCTTCTAAAATGTATCAGTTGCGTACATTTCAGGAGGGGGTCGGTTTTAGAAACCACTGTTTTTTAGCTTCAAAAAATTTGTAACTAATTCCACGAAGGTCCAAAAAACATGAAACAACTTGGATTAGATGCCAATTCCATTTTTCTTCCTATCAAAATTCACTGAAAATTGTTTTGAGCTGTTTAGCTTTCCCCAAAATGCGATCAACTCTTAAAGGGTCGATTTAAGAGCCACCGACCTTAGTCTACTGTGTTCATTATTAATGAATGCTTGAAACTGTACATTGAAATTATATTTTATTCAAATCAGCTTGTTATCACGTGATTTACAATAGTATAACGAAGTGCCCCCCTTGTGGCTTAACCTTTCCAAGTGTGGATGTTAAAAGAAATCCTTGACTTTGGGCCATTCTAGGGTATATGTTTGACACCATTATATCAATTTGGAGTCTTCGATTGCAAGGTTTAGGGTTTAGGGTTTAGGTCTTTGATTGCAAGGAATTTTTTCAAAATTTGAAAAAAACATCAAGTGTGAAAAAGATAATTCAAAGGGTTTGCACGTAGGATTGAGGGAGTGGTCTCCCCCCCTGGCCTTGTACAGTCAGGTCCACTTCATTTATTACATGTATATTTTTGCCGTTCACCTTAAACCCTTACATAGCTCAGGAGAGTTTGGGAATTTCTCATCTTGCATTATTTACACTTCATTCTCTCACTATCCCACTAATACCTCCCAAACTTGAGCCTAAAAAAAGCAAAATTCTAGTTTTGGTGGATTTTTGAATTTATTTTTTGTGGTTTTACATAATATTTTATAGAATACCATTCGTGAATTTTTTTTTAAATTCGATTGCATGGATATGTGATTAACATCCGAACGCACATCTTTTATATTTAAAAACACCCCATTAGGTAACAAAAATATGAGCTACTAGTGTCTCAATTAAGGCGTCACATGACGGAACTTTGTGAAATAGGTATCCCTATATTTTGAATTAGATTCTAGCAAAGACATTGTACCACCATGATCAAACCCTAAACCGAATTAGTTACCACGTGAGCGAGAAATAGAAAAAAATAGATATAATAAAGAAAAATCTATGTTTACAACATTTGGACATTGCCATCCTGACACTTACAACTCTATAGAAGGAATTGTCATATTTTTTTGATTGAATATGACTACAGAAAGTCATGCGTAGGAATGTTCTCTACATATGTGAAGTGGTTGGCTCTAGTTCAAAACTAGATGTGCAAAAATGAGGTCAAAGATGTGAAGGTCACCCTGAATTTTAGAAGAACACCACATTTTGAATCCATTCCAACGAGTGTTATCCAGAAGTGATAGTGTTTTACTTGTAATTGAATTTGGAAAAAAACTTTTTAATTTTTGTTTCAAAAATTATAAAATAATATTGGTGAAAGCATTAGTGGATCTTATCGTATGGATGGAACTTGAAAATCAAAATGTACAACTTCCATTTGTATACCAATTCCAAAACATTTTTTCGAATCATAATTTATAATGGTTTTCCCCAAATCATCAATTTTGGAGATGAATTTAGACATTTAGGAGGTTAAGGAGCACCACTACTAGTGAATTTTCGGGTTCAAGGTCATTGTTTTTTAGATACTCAATGGTGGCAAAAGATCATCATGTGTGGACTTCTTTTTTGCCTCGCTCAGATTCATTTCCTTGAATTAGGTAGTGTTGTGGAGATTTTGGGGAAAAAAAAAATAGGAAGTGTTGATTGACTCCTTTAGTCATTTCACTTTCTTTTCTTCTGTTCATAATGGCATGGATGCAAGAGGAACTACTATGATTGATTTTTTTTGTTTCCGAATACCTATTGGAAGCTAAAGTTGATAAATTAGTGATGTGGCCGAAAACAACAGGAAGATCCTTTCAGGATAGAAGAAGACTGTAGTTTTATTTGGTTTTTGGGCAATTCAAAAAATTCTTAAAATACTTTAGCTTTGATGTCATTGATTTTAATTTGTCTTTGTTTTGAATATTATCATGTCCTCTTCACCAAAATAAAAGTATTTTAGAAGGAAGTATGTTTTTTACATCTAAAATGAATGCAAGACAAATATTTCCAAAAACGTAAGCTACAACTTTATTCCCTACTTTTCATTAGTCTCTATACTAACAAAGACAATTATCTTGAAATTTTGGAGACCTATCTGTATGTTAATTTCATGCTCCTTTTGGGTCTCCTTTGCAATGGTGGAATTATCCCTTTATGGTAAGTTATTTCAATTCCCTTTCAAACCTTCAAAAGCCTTCCTAAGTTATAAAAATCTTTACAAATCCATGATGTGATCGAAAGAGGGAAATTGAATAAAATAGAGAATCAACCTCAAATCTTATGAAGCCCTATTGAGCTTGAAGTACTATTCATGACTACCATAGGTTAGGGCATGGTTGGCACATTTATGCCAAAAATTTAATGAAAGTTCCGAAAAAAATCTTCAACGTTATAAAATTTGATTTTTAAAGATTCAACATCATATTCAATCAATTTCAACGTTTACTACAGCTGGCTTCAATTCGAGGGGGTCACTTACAGAATCCATTAGAAACGTAATATTCATTAAAATGAGAGTATTCCACGGAAATGAGAGTTACAGAAGTTTAATTTCATTTGAAAACGGAGAAGAGAATTCCTCAAACAATATTCAAATCATACAAGAATTAAAATCAGATGAATACAAGTAGGAATCAAATATCATAACCACAAGGTAAACGTTCATATTGACCTTTCACTTGTACACCATGAGTTGTTCCATATATCTTCAACTATGCTTGGCTAGGTCCAGTGACACTATATTACAGGCAACGAACTATAAAGGCCAGTAATGTAGTTCATTACATTGTTCTGCGTACACTGTAAAAGCCACGAGTGTGATTCACTCGAGCTCTAAGTTCTTTTGTAATATGCACATTGAGCTTTCATGAAGCATGAATGTATGACTCTACACTATGAACAAGTACTATACGTGTCATTTATTCTTGAGCACCACGATTGCCTTCGTCATCTTCGACCTGTGGTTGTACTTGCTTGTAATTCATGAGCTTGGAAAGCCCTCCTACTTCCTTGGACATTTGAAGAAGGACCCACGTCCTCACCATATAGTTTCCGTTGTGTTGCTCTATCGCAAGGTGAGGACAACATCGGTGTAGCAAAAACATCGCTAGACTTCATGGGCGATGGAAAACATGATTTTGGACGATGTGGAGCTAAACCCGGGGGACTATCCACCACTCCATCATCAACGGGCTTTAGGGAGAAGTCCATTGTCGAATTTGCAGTGGCAGCCAAACACATGAAGTTTCCTGTACTTAGAATTAGATTCTGCCCGTAGTCGGAGAAAGAGTCAGTTGATGCAGTGCACGGAAGACTAGTGTGCCAAATTAGAGAGGACGACGTTCCCAAATTCTAAGAAAACAAAGAGATTAGAACAATTTAATCAAAAACTGTAACTGTCATTACATTTACAAGTAAACTCCAATAGCAAATTTGCAGTCTAGGAAGTCCTGGCCATCGAATGTGGTCGACCCGACCTAAACTGGAGGAAGAAGAAAATACAGAAAGGTATTCATAAAAAAATTATATTACAGAAATTACGTATATCTCTAACCATACATGCGAATGCACGAGCCATTAAGGTCGAGGCGAGCTGAAGTTCACTAGGAACTCAGAGAACAATCCACATGCCATTCAGCACGACTCGACCTGAACTAAAGCAATAAATAAAATACCCTCTCGTAACGCCGATTAGACGATGACACAGTCACTGCATCCACGTGGCTCATGAACAGCAATGAAATGCAGTGCGCTATCGGTACGCTGAAGACACTTTGACTGCATCCATAAGACTATTGTACATGCCACGATTTCTCTCGTCATACAACATCTTCCGCCCAATTTTCCCCGCACTACTCTTGCGAAATGATTTCAACCCTTCATCTCGAGCTACGTGAAGTCGCCTGAGCCAGGGCAAAAGGACCATGTCCAAATATGAGTCCCTGGGGCCGTTACCCTTGGGAGACCAACTGATGGGGAGAACGACGTTCTCCGACTTGTTCATGAAGTGCTTCATAGGACTATCGTCAACTATGACAGTATTCTCTCGAAGAAAATGCCCATTGAAATTATTAAACAAGGTGTTCGCGTCCTTCACGAACAGGTCCTTGGTAGTGCCTGGCTCCCTGAATGTAACTATCCGGCCCTGTTCCTCACACTTGAGCGTCATGCAAGACTCCTGCCCAAGTATAATGCGAGGCTTATCCAGACCGACAAAAAGATAATCGACGATTTTTTGAACGGTAAACTTCTTCATGGAGCTCCAAATAGAAACGTGTGCTATCAATCCTAGCTCACGAAGGAAATGAGCGCAATTTGGGCAGACAAAGACCGCCTTAGGTCCCACAATTGTAGGAATTGTGGCGGAGTGCGGTTGGTCTGCATTCCCGACGTGCACAGCCCACCCCTTGTATTTGGCATCTTCACAGACACACAAGACTCCATTCAAGTCCAAGACAACATTCAGCCACTTCTCGGCGACGGTCACCCTGGACGTCAATGGAATCTCAACATCCTTCGACGTATCTCCACGTTCAGATGGGGAACCGATCCCTGCTATCAAACGGACAAATGTGCAGCCAGTTACTAAGCTGCACTGACACATTTTGAAACTCAAGGAAAAAGGCAAAATCCAATTGTCGCAGACTATATATGAACACAGAGGTACCTATTAGCGTAGAGATCAAGGACGCATGGGCACGAGGTTATCTTTTCCGGCAAAGACAGCGTTGGTCCAACAGGGTCTGGCATTTCAATCTCCAGAAGCTGAGCGTCAGGAATAGAGACGTCATCATCTAAGTGCATGGACTCAGATTCCGGTGCACCTCTACTTGTAGCTTCTATAATGCCACAACCAAATGTTGGACATTGTACATGTTGTACATGAGCAATAGATTTCGGAAGATCATTCGGTCCAGTTGAGATAGCCATCAGAGGAGGTTCTGCAATTCAGGAAGGGCCAGACAAACAAGACTTAAAATTTTTACAGAAAGATCTGTATAATTGATTAATAAAATTGAGTACAAAAAAGTCATCATCTTACATGAAGATATGGATTAGCCAAAAAATTGTTTTCTATCAAAAAGTATTGTCTCCCACACTAAGGGTCTCTATCTAAGTACAACCTATGACACAAATCAGCTCGAGTCGAGCTAATTCTATACAAATGACATCGAGTGATTGTGTGGTCAACCTGATGGTGCATCCTGGCCATCCAATGCATGACCCCGATCATCATCAATGGCGATGGCAGGATCCGCGGGCATCTTCGGGCTAGACTCCAAGGTCTCTGAGGACCTGCCGCCATCAAGTGGAACTCGAGCCATGTTCTCGTCATCAGGTGGAGGTGCAGGGGTGGAGGGGCACTCCTCAGTAGGAGGAGGAGCTGGAGGATCTGCGGAACCTGCAAGAGGAGTGAGAGAGACAGAAGGCACCCTAGTCAATCGTGGAGTGGAGGGTAAGCTTGAAGATCCACTCATCGTTGGTCTTGTTGGCGCTCCCTGCAGCAAAAGCACTTGGTCAACATGAGACGGCTGTATAGATGCTAGAGGCATGGCCCCACCAAGACTGTTGATAATGGCCTCCAGTTTGGAGTCGTTCTTTTGTGACATTGCCACCATAAACTGTCGCAACTCCGCCATCTCCCTGGCCTGCCTGTCAAACATCATTTGATCCAGTTCCCGCCTCCTCTTCAGCTCTGCAATTTCTGCATCATAGTCGTCGTCGGCTTGCAATCTTCCCCTCTTCCGCTTCTCCTTGGAGGCTGGAGACGGCATGGCAGAGGTGTCAGGTAGTTGACCCGACGACGCTGATGATCCCTAGATGCTTTGAGAGCGGATCACTGGAGGGGTGCTCCGATCCATGGGAACGTCGTCGTCGTCGTCGTCACCGGCTACCCCATCGCTGTCGGAGGACTCACACAATATGATTGCAGATGACCTCCGACCGGACGGCGTGCTTGATTCTCCAGTTGCCTTCCCCTTGCGCTTGGATGACGAAGGCGTGCTTGACCCCGATGGTCGGCGCAGGAATTTGCCCTCATCGACAAAGTACCCCTCTGGAAGAAAATCGTTCTTATCCAATTTCTTCGCAGTGGTCGCAATTTCAGTCCACTGGTCAGACTCCTCCGAGTCCCCCACAGCAAACACATTAACTCTAGTCATCTGCAAAGTCACACACAGCATTACATACTATCAGATTACGATAATATGAAAATTCCCTAACGAGGATACAATGGTATTTCATGTAACATTAGCAGTAGATTGGGTCAGGTCGACCCGACCTGAAGTTCACTCTCGGGCACTCAATGGCATCGGTCAGGTCGAGCCAAACTATGGAGGAACACACTCCAGTGAATGCTACGAGTCAAGTCGACCCGACTTGGTTTCTATCACCTTATAATTTCAAGAAGAAATACATGTCCATTTTATTCAGGTCGAATCGACCTTAACCATAGCCAAAACATTACATTGTGGAATTCATTGTGTTCAGGCTTACCATCGCAGCACACGTGAACTTCGACCCAGCGAAGAATGACATTACGCTTTCTCCAGGAGCGCAGAATTTCCTCACAAGATTGAGGAAGAACTCCATCCGTAGCTCAGTATTATTAATCCTGAACTCTAGCTCGTTGTAAGCCCCGGGCCTCGTAAATGTTTCAGTATTGGGAGCATCATAGGAAGACCTCATTCTCACCGTCCTAGCATTGTTTGGGCTTTGCAGGATGGTCAGGTAAATTGGTTCCACCGCCTTCTTGCTTCGTGCAGACAAGTCACCGATACGCTCATTGGGTGAGGGCATGTAGTTAGAGAAACTCATGGAGTACTCCTTCAACGCGGGATTGTTGTCTATAAAGTGAAGTGCTTGCGTTTGCTCGGTGAGGTCGGAACAAATGAGCACCCACACTGGAATGTCCTCGAGAAGGGGTTGGCCCTTTTTTTGGAAGGACTCGACAATTGCAGCGAAGTATGGATCGGCTAGCGTACACTTAGACTTTGACACCACATTCGGGAGGTAACGCAGGTCCCCTTGACGTTCTCTGCAGTGAGCACGCCTCTAGGCCAATCCGGGTGCGTCTTATACATAACGTCATATGGACGATAGTATGCAGTGGATTTTGGAGGCACAAAATTGTTTCTCTACTGTAGGAAGACCCGGAAGAACTCAGCCGCGTACATTGACATCTCCTCAGCGCTCTTCCCCTTTGCTCTTGACTGCTTCGCCTCCATCCAGTATTCATTCCCTGGCTGCTCTAGCAGCACGTTCATGGTGGCACTCGTGAAGTTCCGACTTTGTTTGAACTCCCTCCACTTCTCGTGGTTCAGCTCGTTCAAGGAGGACATGAGCCCGAGGCTTGCGTCCAGGGCGTGAAGCTCCATCTTCACCTTGTGCTTGCGCTTCCTTCTCTCCACCCACTCCTTAGCAATGTAGCAGCTCTCCTGTACAGCAGAGAGAAGCTTGATTGTGACCTTTGGGTAGTCCTTGTTCTTGCTCGCTGGATTCTGATGCAGAATATGTTCGGCCAGCTTCAACAAGTCATTGAAGGAAAGGTTTCCGAGCACTTTGAAGAACTCATGCGTCAGATTTCCTTGCTCGGGCTTCCAAGTCGCCTTCTCGTTGTACTTCAGTCTAGTATTGGGGTCTATCAACTCCCCATGCGCAGCACTAGAAATGACCTTGCTCCACAGGTTGTACACGTCGTCCGGAGCTGTGATTATCTTCAGCTCGTTTCGGATCTCGAGCTTCTCCATGGCGTCCTTGCCTTTTGCAGCCTTCTGGGCCTTTAGTACATCTAGCAGAGCGAACCGCTTGTACATTGCCGATGAGAATTCCTGCAACAAAATTTTGTATGTCACGGTCAATTTGGAACTCTCTATTCAGCTCGGACCGACCTAAACTACACATTTCATATTGAACGTCAAATGCAACTTTGTCGTTCTGCTTACATCGAACTCTTCATTCATTATCACGTGAAGTAAATCAATACATCACCTATTGTGTCTGGATCACTAGGTGGCAGACGACATTCTCAGATCAGGTCGACTCGACCTGAATCTCTTACCATGAATTTCTTCTTATTTGCTGTACTCTCAACGTTTCGCTTGACGTTGGACATTGTCGCTGTTGGTGCCGCTTCCCTCGGATTGCGTGGCCTCCCCATGAGTTCCCACACTTTTCTGGCTCCCAGAATGTTTGTTGACCACGAGGGCTTCTGCGCCACGAAGTGGTTGACCCTATTGTAGTACGCCGATATGTCGCGTAGTTTCTAGGCATCTGTGGACCAGACCACGTAGCAATCCCATTGACGAAAGTTCTTGACAATCTCTTCGTCAAGGTTTTGGTCTACCATCATTTTGCTGGCAGTCACACTGTGCTGCCCATTGATGATGTAGAAGTTCTTCCTTTCAAGTGCTAGCCAGTCCTCCGGCTTTGGCTTTTCGAAACAATCCACTGGCATGGCACACAATGTTTGTTATGTGGACTTATCTGGCATTTCCCAGAGGTATGTCATCATGTCCTCCGCGAGCTTCATTTCATGGCTACGGATGTTTAAGTCCTCTGGGGCCTTAATGAGCTGCTCAATGGAAATTGTCTTCTTATCCTCCAGGCCAAAGATGTAGGCGTCCGTGCAGTGCTTCCAGTAGGCCTTGTATGCCTCTGCGGACGCAATGTAATCGTGCGATTTCTTGGCGTCATAAGGGACCAGGACCTCAGTTACCACGGATACAAAACTCAGTTCCCCTGGTAAAACTGCACTAGGGTCTTGCGCTGCTGTTGCCACTGTTGAGGTTGATGCGAACTTACTTTTCTTGGGAACTCGTGCTGGAGTAGCGGCCTGCATGGACTTTCTTGTCCCCCGACTCTGTTGGGTTCCAAGTGTACCCATTGAGCTCTGTCCCTCCACGTTACTTGGAAACTCTTGGGAGACAGTTCTGACAATCATGTCCTTCTTCTTCAGCTCAAGCTTCGTCTTCAGAATTGTGAAGTCGTTCAGGAGTGTCTTCAGGCGAGAGTATAGGGCCTTCCCCATTGCCAACTTCCCGTCCTTTGTCTTGAAGTAGTTGTGGTCAACTTTCTTCTCAAGGTCGGGAATCTCCGTTCTGTACTCAGTCGGTTCCAGCGTTGACAGGAAGTGCGATATGTTGAAGGCACATCTTGAGGAGTCCAAATGAATAGTGAAGTGGTACTGCTCGCTTTCGGGTGTACCAGTCACAGCTGTAACACACCGAATTTTCAAGAATGGACCACTGTCGTGGGCAACGTCCTTTATCTTCTCATCAAAGGATATGTTGAAGAAATGGTCGGTGTCTTTGAACTTTGCAGCGAAGTAAATGAGGTTCTTGAAAGGAATCATGTAGAGACTCCAACTCTCAACCTTGTCGGGATTTTTGAATTCCCAGTAGTCTCCGTCATTGTCAAAGTCGTCCCCTTCCTCCCCAGAGGATTCGTGCGCACAGCGTACGTAGAAGGCCTCCAACTTCTCAATTTGGTCATCCATTCTGCATTCATTATCCAAACGGGATGTTGTTACAACAAGAGTTGATGCTATGTTGATTCAGATCGAACCGACCTAAAAACCTGTACATGGAGCTTCTACATTTCATCTTCTATGTGTTTGATCTACTTGGACTCAGTTCGTTTTGCTTCATACGCTTCAGGTCGACTCGTACTGAAGTTCTAGTCGGAATATGCAAATATTTCTGCTATTGTGATGGCCTCAATGTTATTGATTAATGTTATTGGATCGTCCTAGTACGTATTGTTCTCACTCTGGAACTGGCAGTTCAGGTCGGTGCGACCTGAATTGCATGCGGTAGTGTTGTCATGTTTGTTGTTTGTAAATGGATGTTTATTAGAAATGTGTCTTTTGGTCAATTTGTTAATTATACTAGGTGTCTAATATAGTCATATAAATATGTATGTTGGTGAAGGGTATACGTATTTGCTGTGCAAATTGCAGAGGGTCTTCCTTGCAGTTCAGGTCGGACCGACCTGATCTGCATTTAATTTTGACGATCATGTTATTTCTCTTCTGGGATATTAGTGACAATGTCTGGAACTCAGTTTCTTCCCTTGTATTGACAATGCCAGTAGGTTTACATTTCAGGTCGAACCGACCTGAAATGCATGTTCATCTCATGTCAACATTGTCCATGAAATAGTACGGACAAATGGAGAGATTTGGGAGAGGATATGATTTATGGGGCTCTGCAATTTAGGTCGCATCGACTTGAATTGTAGTGTGGGTCATGTGACGTACATTACCGATATGTTAATGAATTCATTTATTAGTCAACTTGTTTACAAATAGGTGTCAAATATCGTGATAGTAATTTATTTGTTGGTCTTACAAATTATTTGACACGTCAGATTGCATAGGGTGTTCTTTGCAGTTCAGGTCGGACCGACCTGATCTGCATTTAATTTTGACGATCATGTTATTTCTTTTCTGGGATGTTAGTGATAATGTATGCTTCTCAGTTGCTTGCCTTGTACTGACAATGCTAGTAGGTGTACATTTCAGGTCGGTCCGACCTGAAATGCATGTTCATCTCATGTCAACATTGTCCATGAAATAGCACGGACAAATGCAAAGATTTGGGAGAGGATATGATTTGTGGGGCTCTGCAATTCAGGTCGATACGACCTGAATTGTAGTGTGGGTCATGTGACGTACATTACTGACACGTTAATGAATTCATTTATTAGTCCATTTGTTTATAAATAGGTGTCTAATATCGTGATAGTTATTTATTTATTGGTCTTACAACTTATTTGACACGTCAGATTGCATAGGGTGTTCTTTGCAGTTCAGGTCGGACCGACCTGATCTGCATTGAATTTGGACGACTTTGTTATTTGTCTTCTGACATGTTAGTGCAATTCCCTTCCATTTAGTTCCGTGCTTTGTACAGAAAATGTTAGTAGGTGTACATTTCAAGTCGGACCGACCTGAAATGCAAGTTTATCTCATCCGAAAATTTTCATGGAACTTGCTCGAACCTAGGATATGTGTTTGAAGGGATATGCAATTCAGGTCGATGCGACCTGAATTGCAGTTTCGTTCAGGTGCCTTACATTCGTAGTACGTTTAGGAATTCAGTGTGACAAGATGATACCCGGGTAGTATTGGACTGATTTTGGGGAATTTGTGTGGTTGTGGCTAGTCATTTCTTTCTTTGACATTCTGAATTCAAATTTGTAGACCTTAAGGAAACCCTGAACCCTAAACAATGGACCCTAAACAAACCCTAGAACTGAAGTACTGGACCCTAATCAATGAATGCCATTTTCTGAACCCTAAACCCTAAACGAAGTCCTGTGCATTATAACTCACCTCGGGAATTAAAAAATGAGGATCTTGAAATGCAATGCAGATGGATTAATCTCCTAAACCTACAATATTATCCACATTTTCAACAAATTCAAGAGTTGAAAAAAGCCAAAGAAATCAAAAACATCTCAAACCAGCAGACCACCTAAACCTAAAACAAAAAAGTCATTGTACAAACCTACAACATCCCAAACAAGCATGTTTCCATCTAGAAACTCCCAAACCATGAATTCTAACAGAATACAACAAACCTCAAGAGAACTAAAAAAGGAACGTACGCACACGATACATCCCACAAGTTAAACCCCATTGGACATTACAGCTGTCTTTACAACAATCACAAAAATCACTATTCAAAGCTGAGATGGTGCAAGAGAATTGAAATTAATACATACCTGAGTTTCTACAAGCAAGCGCTATGCAACTTCAGCCTCAACTTAGCTCCTACTTTCAGTGTTGCTGCTTATTATGGACTCCACAATCTTGTAACTCTAGTGCTACAATTGTCAATCTGAAATGCAAAAAACAAACCAATTTTAAAAAACTTACATTGCAAACCAAATGTCAAGAAACAAACTGCAAACATATTCCAAGCAACCACATTCCTTCCAACAATTACAAATAAAGATCCAATCTGTTGGGAGCAAATACCACCCAACAGAATACACAACTCTTATCTCCAGAAGCTCATTTTCTAGAATAAATTGTGCAACCACATGTAAGCAAGGCAAAACAAACAATGAAGTTCTACATACTAACCTCGTTGTTGTTGTTGTAGCTTATCCACCAGTACCTATTCTTGGAAGTAGAATAAGGTTACACAACCTTGTGCTTGAGAACCTCGGCAAAGTGCTCTGGCACAATACAATCCCCACACAAGTACAATGAGAATTCACACAAGTAGCTGAATCCAACAATGTAGAAACGCAGACATGCATTTGTAGAAATGCACGCAGCTTGCATCTCATACAATGTACAAATAACATCTTATGCATACAAATCATGAAATGTCGTGAAAGTACCTCCTCCATTATTTTGAATTCAACACTTCAGAGGAAATGCAACAGTACTCCCAACACAAAGCAAATACAAAGCAAAAAAACCAATCCCAAATCCTAAGTGTCCAAAGAAGCATAAGTGCCACTTTCACATCAGTACCCTAAGAGGAACAAAGACTCCAATCTTAAGAACAGGAACACTTCCAAGACCGACCTGGACTTCACTGGAAACCTCCTCGCATCAATAGACGCCATAGCCATGGCTCACAAACACAAATTCTCGAAGATGGTTCGCTTTACTAGACACAAACTCTCGAGGAAAGACTCTCCCAAGTGGATCAAGCCTCCTTTAGACAATTGTGAAAATTCACAGTAACAAAAATTCAGAACGCAAAAGCAAGACTCCTATTGCGCGAAATCCTAGCATCGTTGAGCACAGAACTGACAGACCTTGGAGGAATTGAGAAAAGACCCAAGAGAACCCTTAAACAGACCTAAACCCTTAAACACGCCTCAAGAGAACCATTGCACTCCTACAACAGTGATGAATGGAGTCAGGTTTTTACCTCAAACCCCAAACCCTGCTTTAAGCTGCACGTCCTTGAGATCAAGCTGCACCTCCTTCAGATGCAAACACACAGCACCACCCGGCAGCTTCAAGTCCCCCCGATCGAATGGAACTCCAAAATCACATAGAAAACAATGCTCAAGGTCCGCTTCTTCACGACGCCCGCCTTGAGGACGGTCCGCTTCTTCACAGCTTCAAGTCCTCCCAATTGAATCAAACTCCAAAGTCACACACAAATCAATGCGGAAAACAAGGTCCTCTTCTTCACGACGCCCGTGCTAAAAAAAATGCGTGTCAACTGCTGGCAAGTGCAGAACTCTGCAGGCAAATACCCGGCGATCTTGGTACCTGGTTCTTCCAAGTGGTTTTAGGTACCCGGCCTTCTTCAATACCCGCCTTTGATACCCGACCATCTTCAATACCCGTCCCAAGTACTTGGACCGTGATATGTCCCTTTTTGTAGCCTCACATAATAATAGATACCCTTTTTCCAAAATTTGGTTTGTTTATCATACTACTAAAATCATAAGTCTCTCTATAATATCACAAATGCTATCATTAATACTAGGGGCTCATGCTTGCTATGCTACGCATTCATTGTATTACATATTAGTAAAAATTTGATATATTTGAATAGATTGCATGATAATGATTTCAATAAGTCTGTAAAATAATTATTTTAAATATTATGTAAAAATATTGTCAATCATGCATACATAGAAATTGTATTTTTACACAATGTGATATCATAGAAATAGAGTAGCAGTTCGCAATCACTTCTATAATATCACTTTTTACAAAGGGTGATATTATAGAAATAATATAGTTGTTGCAATTAAGGTGATATTAGAGAGGATCCATATGATGATATTATAGAGAAGGCAAATCCATTGCTTCTCTTGGCTTTACACTTCTTTGCATTTCTATGATTTTGTGCTTTTGTGAGCTTTGAGCTTTCATGATTTCAATTTTCTATTGCTACTACCAAATGATTTTGAAAAATTTATTCAATTGAAATGATTTTGGATTCCACAACAATTGAGTTGTTTAAAAAGCTTTTAAGATTTATAAATTTTTCTTTTCAATTCTTCAATTTGGATTGCCATTTTTTGTAACAATGGAGTCAAATTTTTAACCCTAAACCCTAATGTATGTGTATCTTTTATAGTATTTACCATTGCATATGTTTCATTCATCATTCAATAAATTTCTATTGTACATTTCAATATATGCTTACTTTTAAAAAAAATTATACAAAGATTTTAGTCATTTTTATTTGAAGATTTATTGAAATTTTTGTTCTGCATTCTATCTAATATATAAAAAAATTATAAAATTATAATGATGAATGCGTAGCATAGCAAGCGCCGACCTCTAGTTGAAACAAAAACCCTAAAAAGTTTGTTTACAAACTTTAATATCACAAAACTTCATTTGAATAACGTAACATTTTTTGTACTTAACCACGATAGTCAATCCTTCAAATTCAATCCCAATGATACCTAAAAGCTTCCTCACATGAAAACCTATGTAGAATACATATTTTCATTCCTAAATTTTTTAACGGGAATTGGAAGTGAATCCTTTACCTTTTAATCTTTAAATATTGATTTCTTCATTTGGAAATCATTCTTTTTTTCACTATCTAAATCATTGGCTTTAGTAAGGTGTACGAACTTTCATTTGTATACTGACTACTGCTAGAGACCTCCCATTTTAACAAAAAAAATTCGATCATTATTAGTTGCAATTTTGTTCTAGGCATTAAGTGCATACTATAAGAACGATTGCCTAATAGTTTCCTTAGATGAATTGGTACTAACTGTAGTAATTACCCCTTTTTATTGTGTAACATAATTGATGTAATTCTAAAAAAACTGAAAGAGCACTTATGAATTCCATATAAAAACTTAACTGACACCCTTGGTCAAAGACCTTTAGACCACTCCAGTGTTCCTAAAGATTTCAATATAAATTTTTAGGGAAACTTTATTTATAATTTGAATTATACATATGAATTTCTTTATGGCGGTAGAATTCTTAGCTTATTTATAATTATTCACCATCCTAGCACTCTTCACGATGAACCTTGGAGTGACTAGCCATCAAAACAGTTCTATATACAAATTCTTATTGATTACTTTGAAATAACACAAAAACAATCACCACAAATTTTGCTCACTATTAGTCATAACGTAATATTCATTAAAATGAGAGTATTCCACCGAAATGAGAGTTACAGAAGTTTAATTTCATTTGAAAACGGAGAAGAGAATTCCTCAAACAATATTCAAATCATACAAGAATTAAAATCAGATGAATACAATTAGGAATCAAATATCATAACCACAAGGTAAACGTTCATATTGACCTTTCACTTGTACACCATGAGTTGATCTCCAACAATCAGTTTTATAATATCACTTTTTCCACCGGGTGATATTATAGACATAATATAGTTGTTGAAATGAAGGTGATATTAAAGACGATCCATAGAATGATAATATAGAGGTAGCAAATCCATTGCTTCTCTTGGCTTTACACTCCTGTGCACTTCTATGATTTTGTTCTTTTGTAAGCTGTGAGTTTTCATGATTTCAATCTTCTATTGCTAGTACTAAATAATTTTGAGAAATTCATTCAATTGAAGTGATTTTGGATTCCAAAAGAATTAAGTTCTTCAGAAAGTTTTTGAGATTTTTATTTGAAGATTTATTTGAAAGTTTTACACAACAATTCTTATAAAATTCTAATGATGAATGAAGATTCATGGAAAAACTTAATTTTAAGACAACCCTATTGCTTTCCTACGCTGTCTTCTTCATTTGAAATGGATTTCAAAACAAATACTCTAAAAATCATGCTGTATTTAATAGAACCCAAACCAATAAATTATATTGGTTTGACGTGCAAGCATGTCCAAAAACGTAACACACAAGTTGCAAATCTTCAAAATAATTAGGATTCATGGAAAAACTTAATTTTAAGACAACCCTATTGCTTCCCCACACTTTTTCAAATGAGTTTCCAAAAAAATACTTTAGGATTGATGTTGTAATTAATACAAACCAAACCATTAATTTGTATCGGTTTGACGTGGAAGCATGTCCGAAAAAATAACACACAAGTTGCAAATCTCTACAAAATAATTCGGATTCATGGAAAAATTAATATTGCGAACATTATAAAAAGAATTTGAAAGTGCATGCAGTATAATTCCTTAGTGTGTACTAAAACCTTGAATTCACTTCTAAATTAAATATTTGTTCAATATTTCAAAAACATGATATGAAATGATTTATTAATCTACAAAAATACCTGAATCCGAGACCCTAAATACTAGAGACCCTAAACCCTAAAGATCCTAAACCCTGAAAACCCTAAACCCTAAAGACCCTAAACCCTAAACCGTAAAACTCTTATTGATAAAATCACATGCAAACACTTGGGTGGTGCAAAAGGTTGTGTTTGTCTAAATTTACAAACAGACCCTAACTTCAGCAAAATCAAATTGACTTCCAGAAATTGCAAAAGAAAAAAAGACAATGAAGATCTCTTGCCTACATTTTGTTAGAAATAGAATCTAAAAATTAGTGCTTAACGGTGCAAGAAAGCAACCTCATAAGTACTTAATAGCTGTCAGTGGCTATTTCTGTCATGAATAGTATAGGCGGGAATCAAAAATCAAAGGAATTTGCGGAAGGAGTTCGAGATTTTCAAATTCCGTCCTACAACTCCCACCTTCGCATTTGCGCCTACACATTGCCGCCCAAATTGTTTTGAATGTCGTTGCGTCCGCACGCATTAGGGTACTCTCCTTCTCCGTTGCGAATGCATGGACGTTCATGCGAGATTTCACTTCTCTCATGTCATTATTGAACTCTATCAACTTCTGTACTTGTACTATCTAGAGTGTCGGAGTATTGCGCTTCGAGGATCTCGGTGAACGCGCTTGTTGCCTTCCATATGTCCTCAGGTTAGAAGCCTTTAGCATTTTCAAACATTTTCATTCAATGGATTGGACATAGTTACTTTGTAAACACATAGTAGTTTTCTGAGTGTGTATAATGTTTCTTTCAGCGCTGCCATCTATTGTCGAGTTCCTAGTTGCTGAAGTTGGTAGAGTGCGTGTGTTTCCAACGTTTATTACTGAAAATCGAGTTGCACGATTATGAGTTTTGGGCTTCCTCAATTTTTAGTGACAAGGTCTTTATTCAATGTTCAGTTTTTGACATCTGAGTTGCAGAATTCTGAGAGTGCAGTGCCCGATTATCTCGCCGAAAAACCTGGAACACGAGATCACAGTTACTACGAGACTGGCAACACAATGTCCGAGAAATCCAGAACTATTTAGGTCGAGTCGACCTGAATACGAACAACGGTACATGAGTAATTGTAATGCCATTCAGATCGAGTCGACCTGAATGTGAGATTGTCTACATCAGTCATTCGTTCATGCAATTTAGGTCGAGTCGACCTGAATGTGAGATTGTCTACATTAGTCATTTGTTCATGCAATTCAAGTCGACTCGACCTGAACTGACCCATATGATAGTTATTGAAGTAATCTGAAACGTATCCTAGGTAGATTGAATAGTTCTGTCATCGAATATCATTTATGAAATGGTATACATGGCAATTCAGATCGAGTCGACCTAAACCGTATCTATAATTGTAATTTCGTTCAAGTGAAAATCTCGTAGATGTCCTGCTGAAATTCCCGATATGCACAGATTCAGTCACCAAGAATTCTGTACGTAATGATAATAGTGTGCAGATGGGATTCGGCTCACTACAAGTCCTCATTTCAGGTCGGTTCGACCTGAAGTGTGGGTACTCCCATCACAGACTTCAGTTCGAGAAGTTCGAGATTTTTAAAGGAATAAAATTGGGAATTCCCTGTCGAATTTAACAGATGAAGATGGGACCATTATCTCAGAGTACAAGGGACACTTTAGGTCGATCCAAGCTGAAGTTCAGGATTGTACTCAATCTTCTTACATTTATATTTTCGGCTCACAAAAATTATACAAGACAGGGGTCAGACACTTCAGATCGATTCGACCTGAAAACAGTGTTTACATATATCTGAATTTATAAGAAATTGTAATGAATGATGTCAATTGCAGTTGAAACCTAGGCTTCAGCAAATAGGTTCGTTGCTGTCATAGATGTAGCTATAACATTTGGTCATTCAGGTCGGGTCGACCTAAACATGAATGAAATTGCATGATCTATGCTTCAATTCACTTACCCTATTTCACATTGCATTTTTATAGGTATCCATGGATACTATAGATGACCCTGATGACATGGACATGTCATCGGGTTCTGAATCCAATGAATTCAGACATGATGAAGAGGATTTCATGGCATCTTCAGAAGACGAATTTCAGAATGTCGAAGCAATGAATGTTGGGGTCCCGGAATGCGAAGGTCTACCGCGTCGGCTTTGGAATACTCGAGTTGTCACCTTGTACAATGAGGCTGGAGTGCTTGTGGGTGAAGGTGTCTGTCATAGTGTGAACTTTGACCTCGTTTTGGGTGCCAATGGCCCTCTTGGTGACACCCACGTGGCAATCCACATCTCCAAAACACATAGCGAAGAGGACCTACCAGAGGAATAAGTGTGCTCATTGATGGCTTGGCCTATTCATCTTGTCCACTATCGTAGAGCTAGCCTTAGAGACCATGAGGCTAGGGACAAATTCAATTGTCTCCAACAGGCTCTCTTAAATCCGCCCTCTTCAAAGTCTTCGAGACCATACACAAGTATGGTCCGAAATGCGCCCCGTGAAACAAATTTGAAATCGAAGGAGTTGCTTATTCAAGATTCCATCCATGCAGTGTCTACTAAAATATGTTGTAGTCGCAACTGTGTTAGGCCATTTCCTAGGGATAAGATTCGAGCCTTTCGTGAACGCATATATCGCAACTCCACGTTCAAACACAGGACCTACATGAAAATGGAAGTGCATAGGTAGGTGCATGTTGACGAGTGTGGTAGATGAATGGTGTCAATTGACAATACACCGGTATGTATGCGAGCGTGGATGCATATAGCTGGGGTCCCTGAGGCCACATTCTATCGCTACCAATCGTACATGAGGCGTGGTCGAGAGGCAAAGGACCATGGCAATAAGGGAACGGTGAAACCGAGGAAACACACTCAACAAGCTATAGCAACATTGAAGTGCATTCTGGAGAAAGAGGCAGATCGCATGCCTCATCGTACGAAGACCCTGAAGTTAGGAGAGAAAGTTGTGGCCAAGATCCTACCTTCTACCTTCCAGTGGAAGGGTAAGATGAAAGAACTCAATGATGTCAATGCTGTTTTTGGACTGAGTGAGGTGTCAGCTTCGAACTTGAGTAAGATTAGGTGCTCTAAGTTCCCTGAGTATGAGGTGAAGAAACCTGGAGACAATTTTGCGCGATGTGGCACGTGTGACAAATTGCAAGACCTCAATAAGGGTGCTATAAGTGGGTCTCACAATGAATTGAAGTATTCTCGGAAGTTGGATAGGCACAATGAGATTGCTCGAGCTCATCGGGAGTTGTATTATGCAAACCGTCACCGTTTAGTAGCTTTTCCACACAAATGCCTCACAGTTATGCACGACAAGATGGATTATGCAAAGACTGCTTCTCTAGTCTTTTCCCACAGGAGTAAGGAGCTTGATGGCCTTGTGAAATTGCCTGTATCTGTCACTGGCATGATTGCTCATGGTCATGGAGATGTGCGTTACGCACATTATGGTTTGGATCTCTTTAAACACGATTCAAACTATACAATTGGTTCTATGACAAAGTTGTTGCGGGATCTAGAATTGCCATCGAAGTCTTCTTCTCGGCAATTATTTTCTGGGTCAGGGTCTTCAAATTTGTTCAGGGCAGTGCTGTAGGGTAAAGAAATGTGCGACGCGTCACTACCACCACCTCCAATGAATGCAGTTCCAGTAGTGCCTTTGCCTCCTATTTTGAATGTGCAAATGGACAATGCCATCGACAACAACAAGAATAGATATGTTTTTTGTTTCTGGTCTCTACTTGTTGCTAACAAGATCTTCAGAGAAGTGTATGTCAACTTCATGATTGTTGGTCACACACACGATAACATTGACGCATTGTTTGGAAGATGGAGCATGTTGTTGAAGAAGGAGAACTTCCCAACAATCCCGGCGCTCATGAAGTCATTCATGGATGTTGAGTCTATTCCTACTATCCCTCACCTTATAGAGGAGGTGCCTGATTTCAAGCGTTTCATTGCAGGAAAATGGATGGATGGTGATGAAATCCTTGTGGGACACACAAGACCGCAACAAGTGAAGTTCTATCTAGACTCTGTTGGATGCCCAGTCATGAAGTACAAGTTGAAGTGCACGGATGAAAATTGGTTAGGCAAGCACGGTCAAGCCATTAAGTTGTGGAAAGAAGACGATGAAGGACGGAGTCTATGGCCACGTGGTGTGCCTTTGCCAATACCACTCAACCCAATGAAAGGTGTCAATGACATTGTCAAAGGTTTATCAGGATTCATAAACTATTGGGACAACTTGTGCAGAGCAAACGTGAGTGGAGAACATCGTAGGCGCTATGAGAATGTGGTGCGCTATTGGCGTGGTGTAAAGGCAGCTCTTCAAGAGCCACTTCCTACTTCTAGTGCTCTAAAAGACGGTTTCTGGCCAACTACTCGTATTCAAGTGACAGAAGCTGATCATTTAGACGAAGATGGTGAAGATCTCGAAGAGCATGGAGAGGATGATCCTTATGTTGGGCCCTTGAGGGATCGTCCACAACCATCCTTTAGGGTGGCTTGAGATGTATACGAAGGGTATTTTGTTGCAGTTCGCCCTGCAGACAGTGACAGCAGACCAGTTTGGATTGCTAGAGCATTGTCTGATCCAAACTCTAACTCCGAGAAACCAAACTGTGTGCACATTCAATACTTTCGGCCAACATCACGCAATCAAGAAGTTCAAGACTTCTATGAAGGATGGGATAGTGATAGAGGTTTGCTTTGGAGGGTTGATGAAACCGAAGAACCTGCGTGGGAGACAACAAACACTTTAATTACAGCATAGAAGTCTCAAAACAAAAGAGGTACTCGCCAATGCAGAATCAAGATCCCTACAGTTCAAATTGAAATCATCAACCAGAGTTTGGCTTCATATACATGATATGGAGAAATCATGTACATACATTGGATGCATTTTAACTATGACATTCATATGGAGGGTATTGTTTTATTTCTACATCTTATATGAAGTTGTTTTTCATTGCATAAGTGTTGGACCCTTAATATTATAATAGATGATAGTCGTTTCAGTTTTTTTTAGAGGATATAGGTTTCCGTTGATTGATTCTATTTTAGTGTTTGATACTACATGATTGTTTTCAAGTGTATGTTTTGTGTTTACAAAACAATGGAATTTAAATATAGTATTTAATATATATATATTTTTTATTCTTGAGCTATATTTTTTCTATTTTTTAATTCATTTTCTTATTTGTATATCACTAAATATATTTTATTTGAAATTACATTGCTATTGGAGAAAAAAATGTAGTGGATATATCCACTATTTATTTGGTTAACATGTAAAGCACTTGTCACATTCTGGGTAGGGGGTTGGTTGGTTGTTACAACTTTCCTGCCGGCAAAGCTCACTTAGTAGCACCAAGTCATGTTTTTTCTCTCATGCGCTCATACAAACCCAATGGGAATCGAACCCGGACCGCTTCAATGAGATGAAGAACCCCTTACAACCAACCGCGGAGCTTATGACTTGGTGTTCAAAAGATGTCATTCTCTTCACTTATATAAATCAGAATATATACCCTAAAGCAAACTTCATGTATTTCAACAGTCCATCACTAAAAAGACTCTCATTTTAATGGAAATTGTGTATTACAACTAGCAAAGTTAGTGTTTGCCCACCTAAACTAGTTAACATTACAATTCACTTTTTAGGGCCTAAATGGAAAATATTATTATGAGAGGCCCTAAACCTCTCAAAATATTGAATATTGTGTTTAGAAACCACAGGTGAACAAAATTGTGGACCCCTATAGACATTTTGAATTTTAATTAAAAATAAAAAATAAAACATGAATAGATTTTTCTACTTTAAAAGTTTATGTTTTGAATTATTGATATTTTATTTATTAATAAAAACGAATTGCACATTTTTGAAGTGAAAAGAGACATTGTAGAATTGAAAAATAACTTTCAGACCCCATATAATATAAGAGATTTTTTTTCTAAAAAATGAACTAAAAATTCCTAAAAATAACTCTTTATTAAAAGCTCATGTTGAGTCGAATATTGATGCAATGGTCATGTACATATGATTCCCGAGTTGAAAAACATACCGTTTTGGTTCATTTTCAATGTCTTCTAGAAATTGTTTCATATTTTGTTTGAGTTGTAAATTTTGGCAATAGAAACCTATATTCATAATTAAATATTGCTCAAAATTTTAGTTTGAAATTACAGTTTATTAGAAACCACTTGTTTGCATATTGTAATAGAACTGAATGCACCCCCTGGGGGCTTTAGAAGACACGTATTTCTGTTGTACTCTTAGGTAGGAAAGACTAGAGTGGATTTCGTTATGAAGACCTGTCCACCATGCATGCACACTAAATGGCAATGAAGAATGTCCTTCTATTTGACATTGAAATTTTTCACGCTTGAACATGGTCTCCGGACTTTTTGATTAACAGTGAACGTTTTTTTTCAACAATTAGTTCACTTCATTATTATTGAATTTGGATTTTTTTTTCATTTTATTTTTGGGGGGCGAGGATTCTTATAAAATAATGATTGATAGGAGAAGACAAATCAAATGGAAAGCCGAAAAGATTTTATGCGAGTAAAAGGACCTCATTAATGTAGTGAAAATGGTATCGAAGATGTGCATTTCGAAGGTTGAAACCGAATTTGACACTCTACAAGTTACGCTTATCCTTTCAGGCATGTTCTATGTTATCATTGGCCACATGCACCCTGAACCCTATTTATTTTGGATACCGCTACATAGATTTCAGGATTATTAAATCAAATTTTGACATGTTCTATTGAACAATTGCTATTCCTCATCTTCATTCGTGCTTGAACTATTTGAATATGAAGTTCACAAACAAGATAGAACATAGTCAATTCATTTCCGTGTTCAGTACTTTCAAAATAGAATGGCTTAACCCTTCACCTCATTATTTGAATGTCAGTGGTTTCTATTTTTAATCCATGTAGTTTAATCTAGTGAAGTAGTACTCTTTACTTTCCAAGAGAACAAATTATCATATTGAAGAATCTACTTTTAGTAATCCATTTTGAAGGAAAACCCTTCTAATGTTTGCAACCTTCATCAGAGTGATTCGAAGGAGAACTTCATAATTATATGGATGAAGATGATTGGCATCCATCCTGAAAAAACAACCATTTCAACGTTCTAATTCTTAATGCTGAACAAAGAGGATCCATGGACTTCAAGAATGTTCATTTGTGCAAACCAGTGGTTAACTTCCAAATATTAACCCTAAACCCATATGAAGAATTTGATCGAATCCAAGATATTGAGATATATTCGTAAACATAGAATTTCTTTTGGGGGGGCTGGAATCCTAAACCCTCTGTCTTGATTTCGTTGCCAAGTGTCTGGGGGTCTGCATTGCAATCACTCACTAGTTTTTCCATTGCATTTTTTTTTCTGCAGACAGTTGACCGATTATATATAAATTGCAAATTCAACCGCAAATAAAAAAGGATTGTATTCATTGAACGACCTGATCCGATAGAAATCCAATGGTCATCTATGACAACATAATGATTGGGAGTCTGTATGTACGTGGCATTCAGAATGCCTTTATGTACCCTCTAAACTTCCAATACATGTGCTTCGTTCGAAGCACTGGAAGTCTGGAACTCCGACCTAACTTTTCTTACCCAAATTCGATATATTTCTACGCATTAATTGCGTGAGCTCCCTGACCTGCAGTCTGCTTCAGGTCTTACGCAGTTCCACATGACTTGCTTCTAGAGACCTAACAGAACAATACAACACACTTGCACCATTGGCAAATCATCAATCTTCATCCTCTTCCGTTTTTCACTCATTGCAGATACCGTGACGTTGCACGTGCAGGAATTGCCGTGCACCTTCAACAGCTTCAGTGCGCCGAACAAACAAAGGACATGATCACTGTGGACAACAGGCGCTTGTCTTTTGCAATGTCAACTGCAGCCTTTTCGACAAATACAATTGTTTCTACTATGATGCACCCAGAAATTCAAGTTCTCCGGAAATGACACTTACATTATGACCCTAACCCTAAACCTTCGCGTCATTATGAATTATACTGAAAATGCAACCAAATCGTAAATATGATTTCAAATGATATGAAAAAAGTAGCCTAAGCCTACACATGATTTCTTGAACGTGCATATGATAAACTTCTACGAAGTGACGTTTCTGTTTTGGACTACTTTAAGCTTCTATGCAGACAGTAGTTCAGAGGAAAATGTAATTTTACGACAGGACGGAAAACATTGTCGAGCATTATAAATTTGTATGATTCGCACTGCCTACTGCCACGATCAGTGAATACATCAATAGAAGCTTTCATGATACTGTACAGAACGGAGCAAATTATTAGCAGTGAGTAAAGAATCGAGGCTCACATGTGTAGAGACGTACTTTTGGATTTCTTGATTCTATAATCGAAGGCAAGCCCTGAAAGAAATCTCCAAAAACTCCAGTGCAAATGTTGGAGGACACTGTCGTGATCTTTGACCCTAAACATTCAACTCATAACATAGTTTCTTCTACCTCACTGCAAATGAACACGTCTGGAGTCTGTTGTGCAAATGCTTGCAAAATTGGAATGGAATCACGTTACTTCATTAAATTCCATCTAACAGTGAAGGGTTTAGGATAAAGTGCTACACTACTAGAAGTTTACATGCATGGTCAGGAAAGGAAAGCATTCACGTTCATAGTTAATTAACATAACAAGCTACTATGCTAAAGAAGCCAGGGGGGACTAACTTCAAAAGCCATCACAAGAAATCATGTCATGGACTCAAGGACATCCAACATCGTCTCCGTGAAATCTATGAAAAGGACCACGACAGTGCCTGGAATAGGTGAATGCTTCCTGGAGTGGTGCACCTAGAACTTGAAGAACTCCAAGACTTGTGACGAAGACGGTGCTTGAGGATCTGGTTCCTCTGTTTTCACACAATGAAACATATGCAACAGCAAATGAACTTGCAATGGTAATGGGAAGTAAGAGATTGTGGATTTCATGTAAATTGCAATCTGTAATTCATCTTACAGGACTGTGAAGGGACGATGCTGTCATGTACATGGAAGGATGTGTCAAGTGAGCTGCAAGTAAGTGCAGATTTTTGCAAAAATCAAATTGTCATCATGCCTTAGGTCTTGAGAAGTCAAGTTATAGAGATTGCCGTATCAGCGCATTGATGGTGTGATGCGAAACTTCGGGGATACAGACGACAGAAAGGAAATGACATACCTTTTACAGTCGTGGGAGACGGCTACCTTGATGGTTGCCCTTACTTAAGAGTGAAACTTAGAAGCAAATATCTTCAGGTCTTCAACGTTCTTGTGTGGCACACAAAGAGAGGACCGCCTCTTTCCATGGTTGCGTTGTTTGAAGTATTTGGTTGCACGCAATACCTTGCTTGCTTTGTGTCCCCAAATCTTGCAAAAGTTCTGCACAAAACAAACGAAGTTAGAGACTACATTTTGCCACAAAATGCCAGAGCTTAGTGCCTACGAGATGAAACGCCTTGTCACAATCTGAGATAACCACTTGCTACTGAAAAAGCTTTGCGGTTCAGGGGAATCTGTGTAAGTTCCTTCGATTTCACCTGCTCTTTCTGAGTACCACTGCAATTGCCATGTTTTTGTTTTCACTCCACATTTTTGCGTCCGTATGAGAACTCGTGTCGCATTGTACGCAAGCTTCGCAGAGATACTGACCCTACAGCGCCTGTCGAAAATAACTATGCATAATGTTAGTAGATATCTTCCGCACTTCCTAAAAACGGAGAGGGAGCAGATGGCGTAGGCCCTCCTGCATGCGCACTGAGCGGCTGCAGTCGTAGGATGGAAATGCAACGTTCACATAAGCAGCCGTGCCCAAACCAGAACATTTCTACACGCACCCTTGAGTCTAAACAGACGTAGTGAAAAAAAATTACAGCCGCGCAAAAACAGGTTAAACCTTAAACCCTGTTAAGGCACGCTTCCCGAAGCACTCCATTTTCCGTTTACGTAGAGGGTGAATGTTGTGGGAGAGCAATTTGAATGTGGGTAGTGTTAATTTACCTTCCAAGAAATCTTTATCCATCGTGCCGCACTGTTTTACTTCGCGGAGTCTGTAATCGATTTTCGGCTGTCCTCCTTGGTCCCTCACTGCGTCGCTAATTTGCAACTTTTGTGTACTTTTCCAGGTATGAGTTTCAGAACTCTAAGTCATTGCTGGAGGTGGCAATGGCTTTGGAGATGGGGAGGCTTCCGATGCCAACTCCACCGGGGTCTACTGCGTCTGAAAGTAGCGACGGCGACATGGAAGACAGAGAGGTAGTAAACCCTCTTCAGAGCAGGACTGAAGTGCCGATAGCTCGTGATGCACAGGCAAGCAATGTCAGGGTAGACGATGTTGCGGAGGTCACACAATTGGTGGGAGAAAGCACACGACTGCTTCGGCCGCGGAAGAAGGTAGTCGTCGTCGCCCAAAAAACAAGCGACACCTTCGAAGAAGACGAAGACACAGCATCTGACTCAGACGAAGATTTTGTAGTAGGGAGGACTGCAGGGAGTTCGTCCAGCGAAAACGAAGGAGAGGAAGCTGAAGAGGACGACAAAGAGGAGTTTGAAGACAGCGACAGCAATTCAGAAGACACTGACGGAGAATGCGATGGAGAAACAGAAGCTGGTGCAAAATCAATATCGAGCAGCGTCGTCGCGGTCAAGAAGGGGCCTGACAGTATAGGAAGAAGTCGTCGGACAAAGCCTTCATTGCCCTCGCAGTTTAAAAACACAGGAGCAGCAACCTCGAGTAGAAGACAGGAGGTGAGCGTGCTTACTTTCTCTGCATAAATTGAAAGTAAGTCGTGTGTGTTTGCACGTGCTCCTGCCTACATGGCTCTTTGTCAATGTTCTGGCCCAAGGACGACTGTTGAGGGTTTTGAAGCATAGTAGAAGGCAGAATTGACTTCGATGATATTTGAGGAGCTTCCATTTTCAGAAATTCTGTTCCAAGTGCAAGAGAAGTACATAATGAAAGAACATTGCTGACTGAGGCACATTGAACACAGACCTTGTGCATAACTGATCACAAGCACATTAGGAATTCTTCTGCGATTACTTGAAGGAAGTGCAATGCATGACGTCTGTTGCCAGAATTTGTACGTAACTGTATATGCCAATGGGATTCGGGACGGATAGGGATCAACCGTTTGGACATTCATTATTGCCATAGTCTTGCATATTACTCATGTGCACTTCATGAAATTGAAGTTCGCGAGGGAAGAGGTCTTTCTTGTGATTGCGATAAGAGTTGGAGTTGTTAGTTATCTTTGTTTAAGCCTTTGTTTTTTGTTAGTTGAATGCACTCCTCAGCAGACATTGAAGCGGAAAGAGTACAGAAAGGAAGTGAGAGTACGACTTGAGTACATGAAGAAGGAGCGTTTGTACAGAGAGGGTCAGTTGAATGTGGTCACATCCTAGGATGAACCTGTATCGTTTGGATAATAAGGTGGACGAATTGAAGATGAGAATTGCTGAACTGAGAACGTACACCGTTGAATTCCCTTTGTAGGTGGCTTGAAAAGTACAACTGCCATTGTTATTATTCACTATAACAAAACATGGTAAAAAAGGCCGCACTCAAACTCAATTTATTGGCCTTTTTACCATGTTTTCGTGGCAGTCAAATCCATTGCTAAATAACTCGGAAACGAACGACTGTCATTTGATTTATTGGATGTCATACGCGCAGTGAATTCAATTGAAGTGAATGCATATATGTTATAGTCATGTCTTGTTCTTGGTAGGGTGGTTACATGTGACGAAAACTAATGTACACATCACTGATACACATAACTGTACCTAAGTACAGGTACAAATGAAACTGAAATAATTCATATGTACATGGCATATTTGTACGTTCATATGCGCACATGCATGTTGCACTCGTAATTAATTTGAGATACACGAACGCGCGCACTAGTTGATATTGAAACAGAATTGATTGATTACATGTGCATATTGGTGTTTCATATATATTTTGAAATACAATTACATGTGCCATACGTTCCAGTGTATGATTTTGAAACACAATTATGTGCGCACGCTACGCACGCACGCTACGCGCACACACTAGCTTCATGTATATATGTATAGGCTGCATAGTGCGTGTGCGCAATCATATACATTCATTCTTATTTTTACCAGATGACGATGCATGTTGTAAACATCTATTTAGATAGTTATTCATCTTCAATAACAGCTGTACACACGTAAGCGCGCTAATTCTTAATTTGCGTCAATTCTAAAATGTAAATGTCTGCATGCAAACGCCTACACCTTGCCTCAATCCTAAAATGCATGCATGTGCGCGTGCAGATGCCTACACCTTGCCTGCATTCCAAAATACAAGCATATATATGCGCAAAGACACTTTGCAGCAATTGTAGAATGCATGTATGCATGCATGCGTGCAAGCGCACTACCTCTGTACTCTTCAACTGACATTTGCATCCTGCTTACAATCACCCTTACTTTTGAAAGCATACATGAACATATGCCACAACTTTTTTATGTTCAAGTATGCCTGTACAGCTGCAAAAGCAAATGCAGCAACACATTTTCTATGTTCAGGTGTGATTATTTTCATGAGCTACTTCTTCCCTACTAAATTTTAAACATGCATGTTCAGAATGAAATGCACATGCACTACAATTAATATGGTCAACAGATGAATACATACTCAGAGGAAAAGCACATTCAATCCAGTACAAGTTTATTCCAACATACAATATAGTGAGAACTTATATGTCGAAAAACACTATGCAGGTCTTCTGTAAATAAGAATGGCCTATCAATTTTCAAAGTAACTTCCACATGCTACTATACAGTAGCTGCTACAAATTGAAGACTTCCATCTGCACAAATTTCATTTCCTCGGTCTTGTGTTTGTATGGAGTTCTGCAAGAACAATGATGCATAAAAAACATCAATAACAACAATGAGTAGTGACGAAACACTATCTAAGCATTCAAAGGCACATTCCAAAAACATTTTCAAGAACACTACACTTCAACTTCATATGTTTTCCCAAGAGCAGAAATAAAAATTAAATCACATAATGCTTTACATTTCCGTACGTATATCTAACTCTTCTTAGCCAATTCGACTGAACTGTTCTGCAAAGTCTTTCGTGCTCCTGTTTCATCCACCAAACTGAACCTCATACTGCTCAGAAGAAGAGGCAAAGCAAATGTTCTTTACATTACCAAGTGATGATTCGAACACTTTACAATCACTAGCATTATACACTTTTAGTATAATATGAAGTCCAAGTCTCCAAAAGTCATCCTTTCATTCATAGCATCCTACTTTACCATTTCACTTAATTGGACCTTTTGAGTGGCTACAGAAAGCGCACGAAGTCCATTTTTCATAGGCTACCATCTCTGCACTTTTAATATAGACATCAATCACTGCCATGCCTACAGAAAACATGGTAATCACCTCCAACATTAACTACTTCTCATAATTACCAAAGGCAAGCCAGGGCCCACAAATTGCATGGTAAATGCCGTCATCATACATGAACTATTCATACCAAATAAGCTTACAATTTCTTCAATAAGCACTCCATGAGTCCAATAATAAAGAAGGGAAAACAATATACCACATGCTCACTCGTAGCCTTCCATGCCCCTGGTGTAGTCTTGGATTTGCAAACAATCTGCTCCGCACTCCACCAAGCGATTACTGCATCCTCCTTCACAGCATAATGGGGAATTCTTCTCCACATCAGTATGACAGGTGACATCCATTATCGACTTCCTCATAGACTATACTAAAACATTACACTGCAAGTACAAAACCAGCTTCCCATTTCCACGAAACACATGACTCCCACTATCATTGACAATTCACAATTTGCAATTCGCATGGCAGCCCTGTGTTCAAAAATAATCATGCACTAAGTTGTACTAGATAGAATTCTATGCTTGTCCGAGGTATCAGAGGAAAACCAGATTGTGTATGTCGATCAGTTCTGCAAACTAACTTGGTGACGCTGTAAATGCACAAGCAAAGCGGCGGTACTTGCTGCTATGGATAGGTAAAACGACGCCACAACCTCACGACGAGCCTCAACGCATCCAATACTGCCATTCCGAAAACCAACTTCGCTGTCCCTCAGCTCACCGCCATCTTCAGCGCTGTGGAACTTGTTGAGAAAGGTGCTGACGCACTTCCCAGTACATTCATGAACTCTCTAATTCCGTGGCTTGCAACCATGATTTTCACTCTTCTACCTCCAATTAAATGGATTGCAGACGTAATCTTCATTTTACAACTCTCAATTCACATGAATTGCTATCTTCATCTTCACTCCTCAACTCACAAATTCTATACATTCTAAATGTAGTCTCCATTCTCCGACTCCCCAACTTCATGGACTGGAACACTACTATTCACTTCTCGACCCTCAAAACCAAATGCCAACAACCCTATCAATAACATTTTGAGTTCGAAAACGTAAATCCCATGTGCGCACTTAAGAAATTCCAATTCTTCAAAACTTACTCACTTCAAATTCACAATCGTGCAACTATTAATGAACTGATTGCTAGAGTTCCGTCACTCTCATTAATATCTACCTTTTCAAGAATATCAGTAAGAGTATGACAAGTATTCGGGTTTTTAAAATAGCCAACTACTCTTCATATCTGCAAAAAAAAGACTGCCACTCTGTATTATGGAAATGAACTTTTACAACTAACAACTCTCCAGGTACGAACTAATTTCCATCTGCCACTAACGTTTTCTCAATATCAACCACTTCCACGTCAGTATGTTGACACATACAACAATTTATTTCACCTACATGAAAACGAGGAACACCTAAACAAACACACGGGCGTACAAGATCTACATCCTCTCATTTCCAAGCGCATGAGAGTCTTCTCCCATGGTAACTGTACGCCAACCTACGCCAATAGAATGGTTGTGTACCTTTCAGGCTATCGTACTCGTCAATTGTCACCGGATTTGCGCACCATCCTCCAACCTTTAGAACCCTGCGTACCGCTTGTTCCCGTGTTTGAGAAACAGCCCCTCCTCTTCTCTTTCCCTGCTTCTCTGCTCAAAGGTGCATCCCATTTCTTCCAGCTATCTTCAAAGTCTAAGTCGCTGTTTGTATTGTCCTGAGATAATGGGGTAATTACCTCACCGAACAACCTCGTTATTTGGTCTATTGGGGGAATCTCAATTACATGCGAAGTGCACCACAAGATAGGTGCATTGGGCACACCCTCCACTTGGTCTAGATACTGAATATCTGCTGGAAATCGCATTTTCGAATCAAACATTACAGGGGTGTTTTTATAAAAACAACGCACCACTATTATCATCTGTTGACCTTCTCTGCAAACCTCATTCACAGAGTCCACGCACCTTGACTTCCGATTCACTCTAGCATGGCTTTCTGCCACAACCTTCCCCACATGCTTCGGATGAAGAATCCACACTCTCGTCCGGGTCTTGATTGGATTCTGCGTATACAAAACCATTTGTGAGCAACTTCCACATAAAAATACCCCTACATTCCACAACAGAATTTCATCTTTAATTCAGCCAACGTTGAATCCATGGAACCCATAGATTGTTTCCAATGCATGCAACTCTCACAATTTGCAGTTTTTTGGTTCATTTTAGCTATACTCATAAAGGTCTTCAGTGCACTCACAGAGTTCTTCGGCCGCTTATATAACACCAACTTCTTCACAACTGAGGCGTCGATTTCAGCTAACCTCCGTTTTCTCTATACCTCCTTACCACTGCGTGGTTCACTTTCTGTCTCGATTTCGCGCATTCATCAGCAGCCACTTTACGTTTCCTGATAACTCTTGGAAGTACAGGAGGTTCTTCATCACTCAAAGCATTCACCTCCATCTCAGGCCGGTCGGATTCACCATCACTTTCTTCCGATGCGGTATCTTCGTCTCCCTCCAAATCCACGTCATCTTCAATGACCGACATTACAGATTTCCTTGTCATTTTCACCTTCTTCAAACTCCCAGACCGTTCAAAATCCACAGCCACTTTCCCTTTTCCTGAGACTGTGCCTTCTTCTTCTGCAGCAAATGGCGTGTCATGTACATCTTCACGGATATTTGCTATCTCTTCCATCATGTGAAGTCCAACATCTCTATTGCTCTTAGGCTGTGCAACCCCACTTAATCTTCCTAATCGCGGCAACACTTCCATGTCTTCCACGTATATTGCCTTTTTTTTTTTCAGGCAGCTTTCTGCTTCATGGACGGCAGAAGCTCTTGGAAATCTCCGTAGTCAGAGAATTCATCGTCTGATGATAGCAACAGCGTCTCCTCCTTCATGATGCCAACCGTGAATTCCGAAGTATACTTCAATTTACTTGTATCAATGACCTCAGTCATTGCATTCCTCGAAACCATCTTCTGCTTCCCTGATGAACCCGCTGTCAACACTTTCGCTACAAAATTCTCCTACATGCGGGAACTACGCTCGCCTGGGAGTCTACTTTTACGAATCGGTTCTCTTTCAAATTCTTCCACCTCCGGACGCTGCAAGCTATTCACGATCTCTGCCGATGTTCGGCTGCTCTGTCGACGCTTCATGGCCGTTTGATTTTTAGCGACTGCCCCTAAGTCCTCAGCTTCCCCCAAGTCCTCTTTCAAACAAGCTCAAGAGCCACAATGCTCAGCATAGAAAGACAAAACGGTGTCCACTGCGTTGTGGAATTCGTTGCTGATGTCCGCCATTGGGATCCTTTGTGTAACTGGAAACACCGCACTAGTTGTTTTGGACACCGTGCAAGGAAGTCCCAAAGAATCCTACCATGCACATTTCGAAGTTTTGGTGACAATTTTGCTCTACATCCAATACATTTCTTTGCATTTCCATTCAAAATGTGAACTACATTGACAAGACGAATCATTAAATGTTACAAAGTATATTGAGACTGGTGTGAAAGGAATTCCCAATTCCTGCTGCTCAACATTCTCGACGTCGAGTTCGTCCATAGTCTTCCCTTTCCTACACGCTCCGTCTCCCTTCTGATACTTACAACCATTCCACAATATAATTGATTTTCAAACAAAGTGATACCAACTCCTGTACACTGCATGATTATATCACAGACATTGTAATTGTAAAGAGTTTTCATAACCAAACAACGGCGACTTCTAAAATGTCGTGCATCTGTTTCCATTTTCAAATACGAACCGTTTACCCTTAAAACAAGGTCCTCCGAAAATGCAAAAGCAATTTTTTATAATGATCAATAATCATAGGAGTACATACTTCGATCAACAACCCTGCACTGCTCTTCACATTATACAATTTCCAAAAGGACTGAACACGCGTTGTGTAATTCCTCATGTCCAACTTATCCATACGACTGCAAGCACATGTCCCACTGAATTTAATGACCACTCCTGATTCTCAAGTGCCACATACTTCTGGTTGCCCATGTACTCACCCTTTCCTCATTTATTTCAATTATGTTCATATATCACATACCTCATAAATTATCACACTATACGATGAGAATTACACATTATACAGAGAATTTCTACAACTTCCACTGGGATGAACAACGTACCCAATTTGTTTTCTCTACAGCTGCATTGCCGTCGATCCGCTTGTGTTCTTTTTGCTCTTTTGCTGACTTCCACTTCTCTACCAATTGCAACCATGCCCTCTATTTACAACCCTCCGGGTTTTTTTTCTCTCCTTCTTTTATCCAAAATTGACGATATTGAGCTCTACTTCTTTTAAAACAACCCTTCAAAAAATTCTCCACAAACCCTGAAGGCAATGGTCTGAGCAATACAAATTGTCTTCCTACCTCCTCCATTACGTCATTCATTAAATTCTGGTCATGAACGTCTATATATGCATCATGAACTAAGGAATAAGCAGCCAACTTCAGAGCATTCAAAAACTGCGACTTAAACCGGACAATGGTGCCGTCCCTGTCTGGCACTACATTCACCTGCAGAACCCTGCCCTCTGCGATTGCTCTCTTCTCTTCTTTTAAGTAAAACTTGTCGTCCTCTCTTAGAGCCTTCCGTTGGTTCACAGAGTCAGGAGTTCTTGACTTACTTGAAATTTCCAAATGTCCATGCGAATGGACATTTGATGGCGACGTCGGGGCATCACTTGCTTCGCTCTGCCTCTGTGATGGTTCACTTCGTTCGGCACTGTCCGCGACATGACCTTCAAATGGTAACTCAGAAGTTTCACCTGACATTGGCGGCGACGACCTCACCTGTTGCGATGGCTGAGGAACTGCCTTTCCTTTGTTTCTTGAAGGATCCACATCAGAAAATGCCTTCTTACTACCGAGAATGCCTGCGTCAGCTCCCATACATTTCATAAACTCATCTTCCGTTTTTTTTTGGCCACTGCAGAATAGTGGAACTGCATTGGTTGTCCCTTCCTTAGTTGACGAAGGGTGCGCTTCTCGAAATCGCTCTGCACGAGCAACCTGCTGCTGCCTCTCGAGGATATCAATCATGCTTTGACGCATGTTTTGCAACGCCAACCATCTGTCGTTTTCAGTGGCCCACCTTCCGCTTGCTTCTTGGAAGAGCATGAAGTTGTCCCAACCAGGAGGTACACTTTGAGATGCAGACATTAACGATGCAGACGACATAGGATTCAACATTCTTGCCGCAAATGACGGGTACATCGCTGTTCCATACAACTGCTGCATAGGGTGCACTCCCGAACCATACCCTGGTACATAATTCGGCCACGCACCCTGAAATCCAAGTGAAATCTGTGACAGAGACGGACATTGGTTGACCTGCATCACCAACATTTGCAGAACTGTCGCATCAAAATCTCAAGTACACTACTCTTCACATCCCGCGTGTCTACTACTAACTTCCTCTCTCATATGTTTCCATTCCGTGGTTAGCCCATTCATATCAAAAACTCTTGTTCGACCAGTCGGGATTTTTTTTTTTTGGTTCAATCTTTCAGTGTCCATGGACACTTCCACGACTCAATTTATTTTTTCTCCCAGCCGATATTTCACTACCTTCATGTACTCTCCTCAAAATATGGACTCATATTCTTCTCATCAGGGACGAAACTGTGGTCTTGACCAATAAACAGGTAAACATGCGGTGTCTCATTTCCTTTCATTGCTTGGACAACTACCATACTTGAGGAAACCTCTGAATTGGAAAACGTTATTTATATTTCACTCCACACCAAAACGGATCACAGAAAACCTCCAAGTTCATTATTCATCCGGTAGCATTATTAATCTACTCTGATAATTGAAGGCCATGACAGCCCACCTCCTGCACTGACTTACGGAAATGCTAAGCCGCAAACGAACTACACAAAATGTAGCCGTCACTAAAATCATGTAGCTATCATTGTATACCACTTCTCATTCATAAAAATGAAGGCTCAGCATTCATGAGTCACCTGCACGTTATGTAATTGAGGCGGACGCATCGGCACCTGAGACACTTCCTGCAAAACAACAAACACTAAGCATTTAACGTTTTCTTGTCTTCCACACAACTTCCTTCACAATTTTCCTTCCATTTTCTTCAATTGCTTTGGTAAACATCATTTAAAGAACTTCGTGATCTCACTTACTGTAAATACGCACTAACTTACCACGGGTGGAATGGCAGAGCTTGCCTGTGCCGAAACAAACGTTGGCTGAACCTGTAAAATTAATATACATCAATCATTAGGAAAGCATGAAGCGACGCTAACATTTTCGAAATTTCATTCCAGTCACATTTCGTTAATAAAACCCTTCATACATTCTATATTGTGTCTTACCTGCACGTTCAACGAAAGCTGAGAGCCGTTGCAATCTTCAGAGAAGAATTGCGTACTTTTGACGACCTTGCCGTCAACAGCATTCACGGACTCTACGTGACTGTCCATGTTTCTTCAGATGCCTTTCAAAGTACAAACGAAATTCACTTACAACAAACGAAACGTGCAATCCAGTCTCTCCTATTCACATGCACGACCACTCATGCATTACGAATACCTCTCTTTCCCTCAACGAACTCCATCCACAACTGTATACACGAACATCAATAACGCGTGGTTGAAGACACTTGAACCTACATCCAACCTCCGTCCACGTAGTCAGGCGCATATTTCGGATCTCTAACGCGACGTGCCTATACGGTCCATGCCGTCACGTTCCACCTCCCCTAATACAGACAACTTTACTTCTAAAAAAGAGAGAGGCCATTCAATGCTGCCGCAATTTCCACTGTCAGCGAAAATGTCGTACCTAACTTCCCATCAACAATATGTCAACCTGAAACAGGTTGAACCCTTCATTTGCTACATGGGTGACTGCCTGGCACACAAAACGAACACTATAAGAAATCAATGTTTTTTTTAACAAGGGAAAAAACGTGCTGTGATGTCTAAGTTAACAAGGACAATGCCTGTAGTGACGTCTAAAAAAATCCGTTTAAAAAACGTGCCATGTTATGTGCTGAAACGTGCTTAAATTTTTTGTGACATCGAAAACAACAGGGTCACCCAAGAGTTTCTGAGAGTGCCATGTGGAGGGGTTTTGGCATCCACATAGGATTTTTAACGATGGGCAGGGACACGTTGGACAACTTTTTCATCCATTGACGTTGTGACGTGTCCAATGACGTGGACCCCTAAATATCCGACGTGGAAAATAATTTCTGGTGCACGCAGCCTACGTGGCAACTGACGTGGCACTCTTCTGCGGTACATGTCGGTGTTCTGTGTGATGTTCTCTGGAACGTCACATTTGACAGGAGGATGTTTTAAATGACATCAGAGTCAACGAGAATGTGTGCTTTAGGAAACGACCTGGGTGGACAATATTGTGGAATTTCTTCGTTGCTGAAATCGCAGACATCGTCCACATACACGTCTATTGTGACATTAAGTAGAGCAACCCGTGTACTGGGGTATGCATTGCTTTGCGCTCAGTGTTCCGTTTGACACGCACAATGACATCTGCAGTGTTTTCTTGAGCATTACAGAAGACATACAATGCGAGAGGAAGGATGTTTTCTCGAACGAAATGAACAACGTAAATCATAAACCTCAACATCAAAGACGATGTACTCTACAACCCATATACATGAGTGAATGGAAGATTGAGATATGCCATTAGAAGATGAATTATGTGTCTTTGTAAGAGATGTCCAAGCATAGAAGCCTGTGTTTTCAATGGCATTGGGATTATAAGGCCACTTGCCAACTTCTGCACAAAAATGCCATAGTCTAGTACTACAAAGAAATCCACAACAACATTAACTACAGCACTTTCGATGAAAACATGGTGCGTTCTACTCAATGTTCTGAATAACATGCTTGACCATCATATGCGATGTGAAGTTGGACACACTATGGCAAATAGAGACTCACTTCTTCCGAGGTGCATCCGATTTCTTGACAACAGCAGCCTGCATCGTACCACACCAAGTCAAAACCAGCAGTACCTACTCATGCATATTTATTTCTGGGATTCTTATACAGCCACAACAAATGTCAAGGAATGCTACACTTGCATTACTCTTTTAAGTTGCATACAGAAACAAATGAAAGTATGGGTGAATGGAATGCAGGCTTCCTAACCTTTTTAGTGGGTTGGGTAGGTTTAGGAAGACCCACCGCTTTGGAAATTGCTGCCTTCGGTGTAGCCTTCGTGCCCTTCGCAGCTTGCGTGGTCCTCACAGCACGCCGAGGCCGGCTTGAGAACTCACCAAGGACTTCAATGTCTTCCTGCAACACCATCACACAATTGTTATTCACTTCTGACATCTCTAATCACCTACACTTCCTAGCCTTACCTGAGCACCACTGAGGCACTTGCTTTCCTATAAGATGCACATAGTTATTGTAAAACATTCCTGTGCATTCAATGGAATGGGGGACTGAAAGGAAACTTCGACTTCCGCTTACATAGTATTTTGATGTACTCGCTTTGAAAAGAACAAGCTCAGCCCAAGAGTGCATCAGCGTCTGCCACTAGTGACGTTCACTTGGATGTCCAATTTGACACGCACTTGTAAAAAAAAATTGAAGCATTGCAAGGCATCCGCTACTACGCTATGACACCATCCTCATACAAGGCAATTCATGGAAATAACGTCACTAGCCTAACAAAGGGAGTGCTTCACGTCAATCACTTGGCACTTAAAATGGAAAGAGAGACGTCGCATCACCTGTTGCTCCGTGGAGGTCTCCATCGTGTTTTCTCGCCTCTCAGATGTTGCCTGCACCCCGGAGTCTTTCACTATGGCGTACACATCTTCCACTCCTTGTTGACCTTCAGCAGTTTCAGGGATGGCAACTTCACCGGCTCCTTGTACCTGCTCCTCCTCAGCATTAGCTACAACGTCGTCAACAACATCGTCTTCAACAACCCGCTTGTCGGAGTTAACGTCAACAAGAACATCGTCTTTGACATTGCTTTGGACAGCTATGGGGACTGGCTCAATGACATCTACAAGAGCTGTAGGCTGCAACACGGGCACAGGACTGTCCTTCTGTGCCATTTTCGATGCCTCTGCCCTAGGTGACGTGAGAAGTGGTGCATTCCCTGCCTCCATTGGCGAGGATGGCTCCGTGACATTCAGGGTCCCCCCAGCACTTGCTTTACACTGACTTGCGAGGATCTTACGTAGCATTTCCTCCATGCTTTTGTGGGACGTGCTCACGATCTTAGTAAGGCGACTTACACTGAGCTCAAGCTCATCCAGCCGACTGCGCATCTCTTGCAGCTCTTTGCCATGGGGACTTCGACCTCTGCGCTTCTCTTCTTCCAGACGCTGCAACTCCTTGACCATTTCTGCGTCCACCTCTGCTTCAAACGGTGCTCTGTTCCGCAACAAAGTCTACAAGGGGAAGAAGAATATGCACTTAGAGTTCACATGCAAAGCTTACATGCTTCAATGGCACCGTACAAGGGGAACAAGAATATGCATTTAGAGTCCACATGCAACGATTACATGCTTGAATGCCACACGACAAGGAGAAGAAGAATATGCAGTTAGAGTTCAGATGCAATGATTACATGCTTCAATGCCACCCCACAAAGGTCCTTCCACATACGAAGAAGAAAGTCGAGTCCTCCACATCTACCATTATTTCTGACATTTTTTGGATCAACAAATGCAACATGTGTGATGAAAGTGGTGTCAACATGGACAAGTAGGTGGACGTCAGTTACTACATACTTACCAGCCTCGAGATGACTTCTCTCTCAACGGCCTTATGCTGGGCTGTGTTGGATGCCTTCCCCTTAGAAATGGTAGACATATGGGCTGACTTCTCTTGGGAAGCATCGGTAGCACGAGCCTCCTTCAATGCCTTCCACACATCGTCATCCATTCCGATCGGCTTGGGTTTTCCGCCATCAATCAATCGATTGAGCTTCCAACGAACATGAATGAGCGCTTTTGTGATGAACGGCTACATCCGCTTCTCCAACACTCGCTCGGACTCTCCCTCTATACGCCAATCTGCAAGCCAGAGGACTTAGTATAGCTACCTCTGCATTATGTATAACATTGATGTGCCAAAGAATAACAAGAGAATTTACATGGACACTCCTATGTCTCCAGAAAACACTAGAGGATACTCACTGCACGTCCCTGTGGTGCGGATGACCATAGGGACCACCCCTCACTGTAGAGGATCCTGCACTGACGTCATTCATGACATTGTATTCGACGTCGCTGTGGACATTACAGGTGACATCCACTGCCTCACCTCATGGCCAATGAGCTACCTTCCATAACATTTACAGTCTTCTGAACTACATGCAACAGTGAACTACAAGGTCTATAGTCCTCTTCATATTACAGAGAAAGATTGAATACAAATTTGTATATAGGCGCCTAAATAAGCGCCGTCTGTTTTTTTTGGGCTGACCCTCTCATGATCCTAACATAGGATCAAGGTCTCTTGCATATTTCTTGATGTCGTTGGAGAAAGGAACCTTCATAGGTCCGAATGGTTCTCCCTGTCGATCTATTTCCACAGGTTTCTTCATTATAGTGCTTAAGCCTTTTTCGCGAGTCTGTTCGGGGATCAGCTGCTCAATCATCTTTTCAGTATCAGCATCCGAAGCTGGTTCATCAGACCCTGTGTTGTAGCCCTTACTGTAAAAGGTCAAATGCACTATCAGCTTTGGAAGAAAATGGGGCTACGTCTGTACAACCAAATCACTCCCGCAACTGGACCCCCGCAAAAGAGATGTCCACATACACTATTTGCGGCTTCAAAGTACTCTACATGTTCCTCTGTTGCTCACTACGTTGAATCTAACATCGATGTAGACATGCCTGGACGTTGTTTTGAACATTACAAGAACTTTCTCTTGACAGAAATTGGAAAGACGCCGTGGTTTAGGGTTTGTCACCCTTGCAGGGGGCTGACTCCCATACGTCCTGATTGATTACTCCTTAATTCTTACAAATTTCTCTCTGACTAAGGAACAAACAATCACTTTTCTTTGTATAGAGTTCAACTCGAAGAACATGTCCTCCATGACGAAGATATGAACGTCACACAATTTATGCGGACGTCACATTAAACATCTATGACGTTTAACATGATAGAGTCGACGTCATAAGAAACAGGGTGTGCGTTGCACTTGACGTCCGTACCAACGTGCGCCTCCCCCAAAACCTTGAATACCACTGGTTCTATACTCAAATTATTTCTTCTTCCAAACTTACCTCCAAGACTGCTCTTTGAGTTCTTCCTCTTCCTCTGCGTCGTGCCCTATCTCCTCCGACAACTCCAACAGCACTTGAGGGGTCCTCTTCCTCTTCGGTGGAGGAGTGTTGTCCCGATCTGAAGTACTTTCCAAGGGTGTTCAGGTGACTCCTCGAGAATGTAATGGAGATTTACCCAAATCTAAAACAAACAAATATCTTGTAAATCCAACAGAATGTTCAGACCTAGATATTGGCACGACCAGAATAAGGAGGATACTGATTCTCATGTGAGAAATGATCATTTCCAAATTCACAACCTTTGAGTGGATTGTGAAGTAAAACCTAACCACAAACTCCATAGTCAATGGAAAATGTAAAGGAGATTCATACAGTACTATACAAATGCTCATGAAAATTCTGTGGAAGCAACTCATTTGAACATCCAAACTCAATCAACAGCATTATAAAGACTGCAATTGAACGCGAATTTAGCTTAGAGCAAATCACTTAATTCGGTCATTCATAACAAACAACAGTGAAATATTGATCTTATATTCTTGAGCACTTAATTAGACTGCACATTGTGATTCTCAAACTAGAAACCCAAACCCTAATTCGTCCCTGCATTGAAAGTTTATCTCGATATCCAACGAGAATTAAGAACTTGTGAGATAGGATAAATCCAACATAATGAACCTCAGAGAATACCGATTCTCAGGTGAGAAAACGAAAATTGAAAGATTCACATCTGAAAAATCAGATTTTGCGAATTAAAACGTAATCACAACTCCATAGTTGATAACAATAATGTAAAGTACATTCAGAGAGTAATATAAGAAAACAAAGAAGAATATGAATAAATTCTCAAAAGGAACCTCAATCACACATTTACACTAAGAAAATAGCAATTCAATATGGCAAATCTGGCTTGCCTGGAGCAAATCGCCGACTGGGGGCGGAGTCCAGGGTTGATCTGGTACAAGATCCTTGAGGTGAATCAGAACTGCCATCTTCTTCCTTCTTTTTCTTTCTTCCAAGAAATTGAACAAGTAGCAAAGCTAAGCTACAATTTGACAGATTACAATGGCATGAGAGCAAGAGAATGCGCGAAATTGAGAGGACCTACAAATCCGTTGGCTGCAATGCAATTAAAACCCTAATTTTATTGAGCTTGTCAAATGGAACAGAGATGGATATCACCCAGGTATCAGATCAATTGAGGACCCTACAAGCACAAATTTGATGTCGAACAATACTTTGAAGTTAAATAAAGCCTAACTAGGTTTCTATTTTTAGTATTTTGAATTTTGAATTTTTTTTTAAGTCTAGTTTTAGCATTAAAAATTCAATTTTCAAAATGAGCGATTATAATTTTTCTACTCAAGATTTTGTACAAGGCTGTCCATTGCACAATAGACAAGAGTAGATTTTGAGAAGCCATAAATTGGTTAGGATTTTGCATGTTAGGCCCTTATCCTCATATTTTTTTGGTGACCAACTTTTTAGATTTGGCATGTGAAAAGAGGATTGAAAGAGGAAATAAACAGGTTTCCACTTCTTCCCTAAATTGGTTTTGTGGATACTTGAGAATTCATGTTGGCATTCGTGTTGAACACTGTCTGCAAAAATCCGACAAACAATGTGAGAACACAACATTGGACCCATTACAACATCATCCACCGTAAAGGATTCAACGATGTTCTACATACCATGTCCGTTAGCTGGCGGCGTATGCTGCGCCATCCAGAGGAATATTCAAATTAGGCCTTGAAGCAATTCTTGCTCTTTTTGCCGCTTCTGCCTTTTTTGCCGCTTCTCCATCGTAATGTGCAATCACAGAATCAAGAGTTTGGGAAATTGGTTGTAAAAGCCTCGACAATTGGTGCCGTGCATCAGATGCAACACTCTCCTTCATACTTTGTAGCTGACTGTACAACTGCGACATGGCAACCTTCAACCGCAAGCTCAGGAGCAATGGCGGGGTCTCTTTGCCTCTTGGTCTGGAAATCCTTCAACTGTTTCTTGAAAGTACTAAGTAATTTAGCAGGATTAATAGACGCCAAATTCGTGGTTCCTCCTTCGAGCCCTACAGACTGCTGTGAATCGAAGTAATTCCGGGGATCCTCGATGGTAAGCAGAACGAAAGAGGATTGGGGGGGACCCTGGAGATCTTCTATTTCTGTCATGATAGAAATCCTCTCCGTCCTACGCTTTTCGGCTCCGCGATCCGCTGCCTCATTAGACAAATGTTTATTCAGTGCCCTTTCCAGAGTATGAGCCACTGTGGTCGTATCTTTGAGCTCAGAATCCAAAGGGCTTCCTTCCAGCACAACGACGGCGTGGCGATTGATATCATGTATAATGGTGTGTTTGCGGGCACCACCCTGAATCATCTCCACGCTTTCTTTGGCCCCATCTCGAAGCACTCCATGACTAGGTAACGAGAGATAGTCATCGTTCAAGTCAATTACCATGTCCAGTGTCGGATCCTCCCTCCGGATTTTATGCCTGGCACTGCGTGCAAGGATGTCGTCTTCCGTAGTGAATACTGCCAATTCCTCATCCTCGGCTGCCTCCGTCGCTGCTGCAGCACTGTTTTTGGTCCTATACAAATACTCAGCCCGACAATACTTGGTTCAGAATGCACTTTCTGTCATCTTCGAGGGAACGTACAAAAGAAATGCACGGTGGACGGCGGGCTTCTCTACGAAAATCTGGTGAATGATCTCCGGAGTGAGGTTGAACGTAACCTTATTCGACCTTCCATCTGTAAGTGGGCGGACATCTGCGAGCATAGCACTTCGAAGGCTAGTGCATTGCTTCTGCACCCCACCTTGGTCCTCTTCCAGCAAGTTCTTCCGAGTGGCCCAAAACTCCACTTCTAATAACACGTTCCCACCAACAAGTTGTTGATGAAGCTTCAGCAGATCTGGATCCTGTTGCAAGAGTCTCATTCTTCATCCCATCTCAACCGGGTTCAATTGGTCCCCAATCGGCTTCGCTGGAGTTGATGCGGACACTACAGCTGGAGCAAAAGCTCCGGTCTTATTCCTGGCTAAAACATTACTCACAGCATCTCGCGCCGGCGCCCGCGCATCATAGTTTTGAAACTCGAACAAGTATGACTTGCCGTCAACATCCGTCACCACTTTCATGAGCACTTTCTTGTTCGGGACTTCCTTGCTACATTGGTGCGAGATTATGTTGCCGGAATTGACCTCCAGAGGCAACCCTGAGGAAGGATCATTCGGAGTCCACTTAAGCCCCTGCACATTTATCATCAACACCCCCGGTATACCGGAGTCCCTCGGATTCCCGGTAACAAAAAACGTCGCACGCACAGTCACGGGCAGCATATCCATGATTGCCAATTACAATCACGGGCGGCATATCCATGATTGCCAATTACAACACTCCTAATATCAAACTGCGTGCGAAGAGATGGATTGGACGTCAGATCACGAATGGCAGCTTGTCCTTTCGGGCATCCTCGGCAGGGAACGATCTTGCAGTTTCTCACCCGCCTATGCGAGTCTTTGTCTACTAGTTGCAGATTCTGCTCCAAAGTTTTTGGCCATAACTTCAGCAATCCACTCTTGATACCCTTTCAAGAAACCATTGAGTGCGTCGCGGTACGCGCTTGCGCGTGACGTGTAGATACGTTGTAGGGCAGGCTTCACATTCTTTGAAACCATTCTTGACAGTCAGAGCTGCACAAATCCAAGTAGATCAAAAATGCATAGCAGTAGTCAACCAGAATTCTAAACCCTAAACCTTGCATCCAAAATTCTAACGGTCCAATGGTTAAAGTAAGGCTCAGGCACATGCGTGGTTTCCAAGACTACTTACCAATGTCATCTATCACGGACGGCTGAGCTCATTTCTCCTGCTCTGTAACTTCTGGATCTTTCGGTTCATCGAGGCCAGCTCTTCAGAGAACGGGTCGGTTTCCGAACAGTTGAGCGATTGGAACCTACGAATCCATCATCCTTGACCGTCGCTTGCGGAACTTGAGATGGGATAAGCCTATAAGTGCAGTGAGGGGACTTGGGCAAGGAGGACGGAAACGCAATCTCCTTCCAGTCAAGCTCCCTGCCACGCTTCCAAGTCCGCCATGCCACGCCCCACTTCATCCCGACTCCTCCAACGCAGGCAGGCCAGGGGAATTGCGCATGTTGGCAGATTAGGTCGAGAGAAGCGAATGGAGGCACGAGAGGCGATGCGCGGCGGATGGTGATCGCTCCCACCTCGGCAAGGGCGACAACAGCAAACATAACAAGAGGATTGAAAGACTTCAAATTTCTTTTACAATTTCAGCATCCTTATGATGAAACATTATAATCTTTCAATCCATAAGTAATATTGTTGTGTTTTCTTTTCCTATGTGATCTCTAAATTGTTTAGTTTGCATTTGTACAATTATAATTCCAAAAAAAATGATACAACTTATAAAATGATGTCTTTTTGTTCAATTTAGAACAAATTCCTCAAAGCTCAAAAAAGGCCTTGGGCATTTAGGGGTTAAACAAACATCTATACTATAAGAAGTTTTGTCCTTGTAATAAAGGGACACTGAAAATCACTACTTTTTCTATTGAAAATAGTTCCTATTATTCTATTAATAGGTAGGAACGAGTTTAGCTAATTTTTGAATGACTTTCGCGATGATAAAGGAGTTCATGGAGATGAAGTTGAAAGTTTAAAACTACCCTAAACCATAAGTAATTCTTCACGAATAGAAGCAAGGAAAAAAGTCAAACAAATATTCAAAATTTTGGAGATTTAAGCAATAGCCATACTACAGTATGTGAATGTAGTGCTTTACTCATCAAAAAATGAACGTAAATATTATTTTTTGTGTCTTTTTTCCTCTGCAAAAGATAATGCCCATCTGACTTCCACATTCCAATAGATATTGTAATTATAGTTCTACTATCACCAAGAAGCCCTTGCATAGTATATATATTCTATCTTTGTACAAACTATTGTGCATTTTTTATCATTCATTTGGCCTGTACAAAGTCATTTGTAATTATTTTGCAAACCTAACACGCTTTTGTTGTTGGTGGACGTGGAGCCTCAGAGGCAACCGGCCGAAGATGGTGGCACATACATTTGACCATGGATGCAGTCTTGAAGTGAGTAGGAGAGAGATGGACGACAGTAGGCAAATGGAGGCTGATCTGTTATGAAACGGCTGCTACACACTCATTGTCAATGTTGACATTGCACATGATGTGCGAATGGATGTCAAGGAGGACGCCCACTCTAACACGCTTGTTGAAGAGGACGTTGGACATAACATTCCAGTGGACACATTCAAACCAAGGTCGCAGGCATGCTCTCTCGAATTGGGGCACCTTCCATTCTGAATGTTCTTTTCGCTACAGTAAAAACGTTTTTTGTTTCCTTCCCATGGAGTTCTGAGGTGAAAGTTGCATGGAGAATATCTCAAACACCATATTTGCTGTTGCCTTCACCCCAGAGCGAGGTCTAGGTACTTGCATGTGCTAGCACAAGACCTTCTCATAGATCTTAGGAAGATTGTTTAGTGGAGCATGGTGATGCAATGGAAGAAGTCATCTATGCATTGAATAGAAGGATTATCAATGTCTTGTATAGAATGGAATGTCACACCCCATGTTCCGTAGTAGTGAGAGGAGTTGTACTTGTAATTATTGTGTTCTACCATATTCTAAGAGAGGAAAATAGTAATGAATCAGATTGGGCTGAGTACATAATGTGCTCTCTATTTTTTTGTGGGCAGAGATCTCCCCACCTAGAAGCCAATGGAATAAACTTGGCCGGAACACCCCCATGTTGTTCCCATTTGATTTTCCTCCCAACTCCCTAAATCTGAAAAGCAATCGAAGGAATGTACTATGGGGTGAAAGCACACAACACTGAATACACGTTCGTCAAAAATCAGGAGTATTTTCAAGTGGACATGAAGTACTTGAAGTATATAAAGTGCCTTGGTGGAGTACCATTAGAACTTAAGGAAACTTTAAATGGATGCTTGTAGATTCATGCCATTACAAAGTAACATACTTATAGACAAGAGTTTCTTAATGAACATCTTCATTTGAACTTGAGTTTATTGGAAGTGCATTTTAGTGTGTTAACACAATTTCTAGTTATTCATGTCACTTCGAACCTTAAGAAACTTATATGCAAATTCTACTTCCTACAATAATCTCACTATTGGGATTAGTGCAATTGAAAGCTATCCTAGAGGTATTAATAATGTAAATTTGCCTTGTATCTTGATCTTTCTTCTATTTAAGAATTTTTTGAAAATGAGAATGAAGTGGCACGTGGGAATTTTTTCCCTTAGATTCTCAACTCGATTTTCCAACATAAAGATTTAAAGTTCATAACTCTGTAGTACCCAAATTTCAGATTAAGATTAATATTCAAAGTCAAATATTTTAATTGTACAATACATTAAAAGATAATCGAAGCCAAAAAAACCCCAGAAGTTCCTTGAAGTTCCTAGATTGTGGGAATTCGCCACATTAGCATTTTATGCAAACCATGCCATAGTACATAATATTAATTCATAATTTTTTTTAAATAAAATTGTAATTTTTTAAAAAAATTTAAAATTTTCAATTATAAGAAAGTAATTAAAATTATTTGACAGCAGTGGCTAATTCGAAATTCTTAGGCAACAAAGGGAAATTAAACAACCTTGAAATGCCCCTCCCTTGCCTTCAGAAATCTTTAGTAGTGTTGAAGAACTTGTGTTTTAAAATTTGAAAACGACTCATGGAGATGAAGTTGAAAGTTTAAAACTACCCTAAACCATAAGTAATTCTTCACAAATAGAAGCAAGGAAAAAAGTCAAACAAATATTCAAAATTTTGGAGATTTAAGCAGTAGCCATGCTACAGTATGTGAATGTAGTACTTTACTCATCAAAAAATGAACGTAAATATTATTTTTTGTGTCTTTTTTCCTCTGCAAAAGATAATGCCCATCTGACTTCCACATTCCAATAGATATTGTAATTATAGTTCTACTATCACCAAGAAGCCCTTGCATAGTATATATATTCTATCTTTGTACAAACTATTGTGCTTTTTTTATCATTCATTTGGCCTGTACAAAGTCATTTGTAATTATTTTGCAAACCTAACACGCTTTTATTGTTGGTAAAGTACTTTGTAGAGGATGGATGAAACACTAAATTGAATTAGAATGTGGTAGAATACCTTCTCTACATAAGTATCTACCAACTGGATCAATTGAAAAGTGAAAATAATGTTTATTTTATCTAAAAAAAAGTACGTTATATAAATACATCCTCAAAAAGTACTTTTCTGACGTACTTTGTAGGGGGGCGTAATGTGCTTTCACCCTATGGAGACTGCAAGTCACTTCCAAATTGTTTGGGCCATCCCTAAATCCAGGTGGGAAAGCACTTCCTGGTACTCCCCACATGACCATTCATCCCAATTTTTTGGGGGGAACCCCCGAGCCCCAACCCAATGGAATGAACTTGGCCATAACCCCCCCATGTTCTCCCCATTTAAATTTTTTCCCAACTCTCTAAATCCAAAAAGCACTGGGAAGAATTCACTGTGGGGACTTCAAATTACTCCCAAATTGTTTGGGCCATCCACGAACCCCCAATGGAAAGCACTTCTTCGCACTTCCCGTACTACCATTCACCCCCATATTGGGGGGACCCCCAAGCCCCATCCCAATGGAATGAATTTGAACTGAACACCCCTATATTCTCCCCATTTAATTTTCTCCCCATTTAATTTTATCCCAACTCCGTAAATCCAAAAAACATTGGAAGGAATTCACTATGGGGACTGCAAGTCACTCTCCATTTTATGGGGCCTAATTTGCAATTTCAAAGCCAATGGAATAATGACACATTGATCCCAACACTTCCAAGTAATCCCCATTTTTTGTTCTCAAAACCCGTCTCCAAATAATATTGCGTAACTTCACCTCTATGAGAAGGTTATCCCAATGAGTCTCCATTTTTATTTCCCATCTTTCATGTTTTAGGACCTAAAATATTTAATTCTATACATCCTTTTTATTTTGGCATACCCTAGACTTGTAACACCACAACACATTTCTTGAGTCATTACATGTGTCTATGTCACTTTCATCCTACCTTGTACCCATGACTTCACATCCTCCCAGAAAGCCTGAAATTTTACACCCTGGAGCTCTTTCCTATACTGATCAGGTGTTTTCCCTGTAGGGCAGCACCCCCCCTGCCCTCTCAGTGCTAGCAGTGCACCTGCCCGCAGTGAAAGACGCACCAGTGGCTGACGTGGCCGATTCGTGTTTTTTTGGACGTCATCTGAAATGTCCTTTATTTTTTTGGACATAGTGATAAACACGTCCGTTCAAAGTGACATCCCTATATTTCCTGACGTCTATTATGACGTTTCAGATGACATCACAAAAAATTGTCCCTGAACTGCGCGTTCGTCCAAAAACGTAGTGACGTCAAAAGTAACGGTGATGTCACAGCGTAACGCAGAGAAAAACACGGGTTTCTTATAGTGGAAAGCCACGTCTCCATTTCAAAAAGAGATCTCCATGAACCACCTTCCGCAGTCTAAAGTCACGGAAACTGACACTGACCTGAATTTGTAAAACACTTCCGCCAAGCTATGGATGAGTAATGCTTGTCAAGTGTTACCCGACTCTGCAAGTTCCTCCGCCGAAAAAACTCAAGTACACAAATTACGAATTCCTACCGAAAAATATATGTTAGCCCACAAAAAAACCTCACTTTCAACGAATTCGTCTTTGTTGCCACAGTCATTCTACAATTGTAGTGAAACAGTACTAACAGTACATTGTTCCTGTTCCACTGTAAACTTCTTAATTGAATATTACTTTTCATCCACTTCATTGTCACTTATCTTCGAAGAAGAAAAACCAGTTATTTTTCACATTGCCTCTGTTTGTTTCCCCATAACTGTACTAATCAAACTTACATGAGATAGCAACTTCTAAATTTTTAACGTGAAAAGAAAAACTCAAATGCACAAACTTGTCAGTACGAGGAAAAATATTAAGCATGTTTCCCATTCTCTCATTTTCCATGAAATTCAAAAAAAAAAGCCAATGATACAGGAGTACAGGACAGGCTGATTTCGCCTGTCATTTCATACCGTTCCATGGGTATATGCCAAAAAAAAATTGATTCTGTATACCACATACTATATTCATGAATTCTGTAATTATTCCTAAGAATGTTCTTAAATTATTGAAATCCATACACTTGTCACTGAAGAATTTGCATGTATGAAGTCTGTGCTGGGTCAATTACTTTCATTCATTTCTTAAAAACATCAAGAAAATCACGATTAAAATTTTTTTTTCTCTATATACTGAAGTCATACCAAAACTTAAAGAAGTACAGACCAAGCACTCCTGCAGGTGCTCATGGAATCCTACCTCATATACTTTACATTCTATGCTGCTTTAGGGCTTCCAACATTCCCAGCACATTAGTAATCGTTTCCTACCGTGCGGTCGTACATCATAACTACCGTTCATACATTTCTATGAGCAAAACTTCTAGAACAGGTCCACTCTTCCTTCTTCAACACTAATAACTAAGTAGTAACAGACAATAAATTCGAAGAATCCTCATACTCCGTGTCCACAGTCATCTACTAGTAACATCGCTACCCTCACACTTCCTCATTACAAACACAAACAAATTTCGTCTACACTAGGATATCTGGAGAACAGAGCCACTTACTTCACAAAGTAGTGAAGTGAACACTTGGTCACATTCGTCCTCCCTCTTCACAGTGTTCTTGTCCATGACCTTGACATGGGCAACAGTCTTTCCTACGATTTCGCCAAGTCTTTTCCTTTTCTTACACGCTCATTGCGGCGGATCCTCTGTCGACGTCCTCTACCTCCACTGAATACTACCGAGGACTCTACAAGACGGTCCAAATTCGATCCCATTCTCTTCAACTTCATTCGCATTTCATCGAAGATATTCGTGCTCTGAATTTTCAGAGTCAGGGACTGCCTGTATAGGCCTTCGGTTCCATACTCGTTCTCCTATTAGCACAAACAAGTACTTCACTTCAACGAAAATGGGTAAGGTGTTTTCACATATTCAGGTCTCCATTCCAAGTTCTCGAAATCTCAATTATTGTTTTCAGCATTTATCTCCATAATCTAGAAATAGTCAGTAGAAGACATAGACGTTTGACCCGCACGTATGCTACAACAAATATTTGACTTACATTAATTACAGAACGTTATTCTCTGGAGGCTACTTCACTATTCAGTCAGAACTTGAAGAAGTATTATGAACTTTAACTTTTTCTCATAATGAATTGCATTTTCTCTTTCTCTAATACAATTTGCCCAAATTCGGTGTCCAATGCAGAGAGAAAGGGCTCTCCCTCACTGACATCGACTAGTTGTAGCAGCAACCGGCCATTCTCAGACGCTGATAGAAGCTTCACATCATCGAATTCTTTCATTAGACCTCTGCATTTTCCATTTCAAATAATCAAATTTGCATATACCATCTACTCTAACTCACAATTCCTACAAGTCACCTCTGTTTCATAGTGAGCTACTATTGAACACATCTCAAATTCTGTGAAAATTTCCGCACCTAATCCCTTTCACAGACATCATTAATACATTCACCCGGGCCACACTACTTTCTAACACGCAAAGGCCTTCCATACTCAATCGACTTGTCACCATCTGCCTTCCACAAAACATCCACTCATCCTATGAATTACAAGATTCACCCCTAAATAAGGGGCAATCATTTCTGTCATTCAAATTCTGTTTGACAAACTCCTGTCCTAAAGGTAAAATAACTCTCTCATTGATGTCATATGATACCATATACAGGAATCCAAAACTTTAAAAAATGCACAACTACGACAAAGCAAAGATGTTTCACACGACCTTCACATTCTTCAGTGCAATGAACATTCTGTGCAGGACTTGAAATATACCATATGTGCATCACACACTAATGCACGGAGCCACACGTCACTTTTCTACAGAAATGGCAGAACATACCGCAGATTCTTCCAGTTCGCGCCATGCTGCACCTCACCGTACTCCTCCATCATCGCCCACACTTCTCTAACTTTTCCATCAAAAGAAGGTCCCCACTTCACATGCTCTTCTCCATGCAATAGTGCAACGACACGCCCTGATACACAGGAAACCTAACTCATGACTACACTTTGCACAAGTTCAGCGAATTTGGAGCTGTTCAGAACAACATCTGCTTAGCCAGTCCACTCTAATCTGCAATGACAGTCTTCAACCATTGCAATGAAATTTTATTCTCGAACTTCCCCTTACTTCTATAAATGACAGAAGAAAATTAAAAATACTACAGAGATTGTGTCGCTATATTCCCACCCATTTTGCTGGACAAAAACTGTCTTCTCGATAGTCTGCAATGCGAATAACTTCCAAAGCAGTAAAGCTTATAGCCTTCCCAGAAGTTGCCGAACCTTGTACGCCGAAATCAGTTCAGAACAGCAGGTTAACAATTTTCCCATGTGAACAATATAGTTTTCTGATCTTCAACAGAAGCTGTACAGTGCTCTAGTGCTCCAATTAGTGAGGCACACTGTCACCATAATTTAGACGAAGAACACAGAAATACCTGAATTGCTCTTCGTCCAATACTTCTTTCACCGTGTTCGTCAAAATTCTCCTCTTCTCGCTTACCGACTCCTTCCTGTTTTGACGCAATGCTACTGCTTCTGCAATAAAAAACGTTTTCTCATTGCCAAAAGAAAGAGCAATTCACAGGTGCAAGCTCTACTACACTGAAACATTTACCTGAAACATTTCCAAAATAAAATTCACGGTGGGAAGAAACACAGACGGTGTTCCCACCGCAGTGCAAACTCGAAAGACAGGGCCATGGACGATGTTACTCACCTATCGAGAGGACAGACTTATCCATTGTTTGAGAGGAGACGTCTCACACATTCACAAAAGAACGTCCACGACCTGTAAGCCCGACTTCCAACAAGTTCACTCTTACAAACATTCCTTATGACTTTCAGGAGACTCCTACTGCCCACTAGTCGTCACATATGTCTCCACGCTTCCTCGGGCATCTAAAAAGTGCATGAAGCAATCCCACCGTCAATCGAAAAACTTGTTGTAGCACCTTCCTAAACTTTTGTTTCCCTTAGTTTTCCACGACGCACCCAAAATATTACGGTATACAATGGTCAGCGTCACGACTTTTCCCAACGAGAACAAGGATGTGGTACTAACATTACTATGAGAAATTGGTGAAGCTTCTGAAACCCTAAAACCCTAACGGACTTCACTGTTTGATGCACTGACTACAGGACGTCAAACGCTCAGTTGAAGAAGTCTAGGATTTCACACCATTGAAAGTAGACATGTTAGAAATGTCAAAGGAAAAAAAGAAAAAAATATCACTTGTACAGTGATAGATTACAATGTTTAACCGAGTGTTAAAAGTACAGAATACTTTGAACCTTGTTTTGAAAATATGAATTAAAAGAAAAAGGGACCAAAAACATATGAGGTTGAAGAGCCTAACTTGTATAAGTAGAAACAAATTATGATATGACTTAAAATATACTCTATTAGTTTTGAAAACACATTTTCAATGTACTCTCCTCAAAATATGTACAAGTATTTTAGAACATTTTGCAAGAGCTCTGCACAATATAGGAAGTGAACATTGCAGTGGGTACCGTTGCACAAAATCTCCTATAGAAAAATCACTAAAAATTGGTTCGAACAAGGCATTTTCAAACTAAAATTAGACTTCACATAGTACCGTTTAAGAACATTAAAATTCTAAAAATAGAAACTTCATTGAGTTCTATGTGACTTCAAAGTTTTCCGAAAACAAGATTCTAGTGCTTCTAGTTTTGAAGGGTTCATAAAATACTGCAAATCATTGAATGTGGTAACTGTAGTAATCTCAATACACAAATTATTGGATTTCAATTACATCTTCAACGTATTAATTCTTTAGAAATTACTTATTCTTGCACATTTTCCTAAGTAACAACTTTTTTAAATAATAGAAATGAACTTGTTCCTATTTGAAGCTTTTTCTTTCAAACTTCTAACAAAAGTCCTGAATGTAAACATTTTTAAACTACATCTGCACTTAAAACCTCCACATTTGTATGAAAGAAAGTCCTCCTGATTAATTTAGGCACGTGAAGTACATGTTTGGTAATTTCCAAATTATATGCAATCCTAAAACATATATGGAAAAAGGAGTAAGTACAAAGAAGTACAGAATGATTCAAAATTTGAAATTGCTTACAATTTCAACATGTAATTGAAAAATGTCAATCCTTGCGGTTTTCATGTTGTAATAAACAAAGTACATTATATTTTGTTAAAATTTTTCCCTCAAATGTTGGAAAATGAGTTCAATAAATGGCTTCACTATTCATTTCATTCCAAAAATAATCTATAATTGCCTACAGAATCGAACTCCCTATAACTTTCATTTCACTATTCATAATGTTATGATTCCGAACTTTCTTAAAAATGGATTGTAAATTCAATTTCTGATTAACGTAATGTACTAGGACTACCCAATTGCGGAAGTGAACTAAGTATCACATGATAATGTTTCAACCATTTGATCCAAAGTGATCACAATAATTAAGACTTCAAGAAGAAGTTTCTTGTGTGGTTGTTTAAAAATTGAAAAGAATAAAACTTAAAGATTTCATTTGTAATGAGCAGTCCAGAATTTCTATATTGTTGAAAAACTGAATTAGTCCCTTTGTAGTATGGTCTTCAAATGTCCCCTTATCTTAAACCGTGTTATACTTAACAATTTTGTGAACAATTAAAATTCCGTGTTCTTCTTAAGAAGAATTCAAATTTTGTTTTATATTTCAATCTATGAATTGTTTACATTTGAGGAGGTGGTCACTTTGGGCCTTGTAAATAATTCTTTCTAAACTTAAGCATACTAGTCGACCACCTCTATTGCCCCAAGCTGGGGTAAATGTAAAAATTGCCCGCTATTTGGGACCATGTAAAATTTGTTTCTCTACACCTCCCAAGACTAATTTAGGGTCTAAATTTGCAAATAAGAATTCAAAATTTGCAAATTTTTTAATGGATGTCAAATAAAAAGATTCCAGTGTTTTATACAGGGGTAGAAAACGGGGCAATAGAGGGGTCAGTATTCCCTAGCCCATAATAGTCTCCATTCGGAATGGTTAAAAAGTGGAATTCACGTGAAATGAGTTGAAACAAAATTGTGGTGTCAATGTATTTTAACCATTCGGAATGGTTAAAAAGTGGAATTCACGTGAAATGAGTTGAAACAAAATTGTGGTGTCAATGTATTTTAACCATTCGGAATGGTTAAAAAGTGGAATTCACGTGAAATGAGTTGAAACAAAATTGTGGTGTCAGTGTATTAGAACGATACGGTGGTGTACAGCACAAGGCCGGATGTTTCGGGAATCATAGCTTTGAGGGTTCAGATTTTTCAGTGTTATTCATTGTGAAACATAACAAGCAAGCAGATCCTAAACTGTGAATGTAGTCTTCAATGTGAACATACGAGGCAAACAACAATACATGGAGTTTCTCATTGAAATGCACTGCCTTGAAGGGAAAATAAGTCAGGCAAACAAATCCAGTGCGAGTTCACTGCTGATGAACACTTCAAATGAAGCGAACGGTTTAAATGTCTACGTCCTTCTGTCTACTAGAAGCGCTTTAGCATTTAAAAGAAATTGCAATTAACAGGGAATGTACGAGAACTTCGGAACTGAGGAGAAACTATATTAAGTCACGGAGGAACTTAGAACAGTGCCGAAAACATGTACAAACCAAAAAGAAGGCCGCTTCCATGTACCCAAAAACGTCCAACGCATTTCGCAGATGGACTGTACGTTTTGTACTTCGTTGTTGCAAGTGCATTTGCCGCATGCTAAACACCATAAGTGGAGTGCACCTGTGTTTGGTCTCTCAATGTTCCTCCACGTGCTCCACGACGAAGTGGTTCTGGGAAACGAGGGAGAACTTGATTCGCTGCCCTCTGCGCATCTGATAGAACTCGACAAACTCCCTCCAGCCTGCTCCGAAAGCTGCATGAGGACTGCCACTTGTGTTCCATATTGTCACAGTGACGCTCCATAGGAGTTCTCCACCAGCATAAGAGATTTGGGTGCGTTCGTTGAATTCTTCCGCATAGGCTTGAACGAAACTCACAGGAATACCCTAGCGACAACAAACAAATAGTCAATTATCTTTTGTTCACATCTTCATATGTTATTCATAGTCAATAGAAGAAGGTGATAGTGTCATTTTTCACGAATTTATCTATTGGACTTTTAAAATCATTGAAGTTGCTAGCAGGCACGCATATGAGAAGAAGCATCAAAGTAGATTCAAAGGAAGGAAAATGAACATGTGCCTGAATAAGTGTTTGTACAATGTTGCAACGGAGTTTGAGTAAAAGGACACGCGCAGTGCCCATACATCGCAGAGGAGACTGTAGAGTTCCGACATTTCGGAAGAAACAACTACGCATTGAACAGTTTCATGAGGTAAGTAAATGACAGAAATTGAAGGAACTAACCATGGACTTCTTCGAAGTTTTCGCCATGACCTTCTCGAAGCTCTTGTCGGTAGAGTACGTACGCACTCCACTGAAGATCATTGCCGCAGCTCCTCTCCGTCGCGGCATGGTCTCCGGCTTCTTTCGATGGAAGGAAGGGAAGCAGACGTCACGTTGAGAAGAGTAGTCAGTGGAGGAAAGCGAAAATGCAAGTGTTTCGCTTTCAGGAAAGACTGAAGACTGTAGGCACAACCACAGCTCACTGCACTGCATGAAGTGCAAAGTGATGATTTCAGTCAGATTTACAACATTAAAGTCAGGATTTGGAAGTAATCATGACATGGCCATCGTTTTTAAGAAAAAATATCAACTAGAGAATACTAAGCAAAGATTTCGTTGGGCTCTTGAAGCTTCTTTTGATTTCATATGAAATGATTAGCAAAATCTGAAGACCGTAACAGAAAGATACGGGACTTCAGAAGTGATTCGTTTCTAGGACGTCACATCTTCACTCTGCGAACTGTAATATCATTCAGAAGAGAAACTGCCAGACGTAGGGAATATGTCGAAAAACACGTTTGCCAGCAGTGTTTCTTCCATCAAAGAAACTATTTTGTAGAATAAGAGTTTGTTAAAGGAAACTTGGCAGTTCCCGAAAATTATGTCTTCAACTTGGATCCGTAGTTGAAGGGAGTTTGAATCTCCGACTATCAGCCCTCGGGGTTACACATTGAATTCCAAAATGCAATCTGAGTCTGTAGTGCTCATGTCTTGAATATGTTGACGGACCAGAGGTCTGTGAAGTTCTCCCCTTTTTTTCCACGAACTTGCACATATGTTTTTCCATTTACTTTTAGTCATTCAGGTACTTGTTTTTTTCGTGAAATTTCAGTGGACGTGTTCCGCTATATTGTATGACCACTGAGACCTTGAGTTCTGGTGACACTGACTTGGGGATATGCACAAAATGTTTGATGTCATCAGGATTTCTCGACACAGTGTAAAATAGAAGTAGTTTGAACTCATTGGGGAATTCACACACTGTTTATAGTGTGAATAGAGTTTTACACAAGTAGGTTTCCATTCAACAGTGAAGGGGAAAAGATTCTCACTTACTATTATGGTGGAAAAATTGTTTTTCCCAAAACTGACGGAGTGTTTGTTGTCGTCAGGCTTGTCGTATTGTTTTCCGAGCATGGAACATGCAGATGACGTCATAAGTTCTACTCAAAAATTTGCGTCCACGAGGTGAAATTGAACTCAGAAGCACAGGCGATAGTAGGAGCGAAAGGAAAGAATGCAAAGTTCGGAACACCTTCACGAAAGATTGAAATCTTAGTATGGTATGTACGTACTCATTTTTTACCTAGAAGTGGAACTTGAAAAAACAAACTTCAGAAATTGCATGTGGGTTTAGGAAAGTCCGCGGTCCCATACGTTCTAGACGGAATGATGTCCAACAGAAGTCTTATCCTTATTCAAAGAATATAGACATAATGACGTATAATGTTCTGAAAAATATGGAAATATTTGAATGTTGGAATGCATTTGATTTTGTAATTTTCAAAAAAACTGTAATATTCAATAATTGTTTGAAGTTGCCTTACTAGTTCGATGAAGAGTAAAAATGACATATTACGCAATAACTTTTTGACAATGTAGTCACAAGCTCAGAAAACCATTCAGCCTTCAAGGTATTCCTTGGGTAAATATTGTGTAAGAAATTGAAAGGAAAGGAATTAAAAATTCATTTGTACTGAGCTACCTTAAATTTTCTTTCTGTTCTAGACATTAGATCCTATATGCCTTAGGGAAAGTAACTGAAGATTGAACTGCTATGTTATATTATTTTTGAAACTTCTGTACAGTTTGGTTTAGTATTTGGAGAGAATGAGAAGCATCATACTTACAATTGCAATTGAACATGTTCACATAACATTCTTTGGAATCCATGAAGAAATCACACCATACAAGAATAATATAACATCCATGAAATCATATGTGAATGTTATCCTTGAAAAGTAAATTTATATTTAAAATGGGAAATAATTCAGTATACAATGTCTACCTCCTTCAAATTATGGAATAGCAAAAACAACTGTAGGAATTAATGCTATGTCTACCAATTCATATGATGCAGCACTATTTTTTATCAATTTTTATTTTGGACATCTGAAACAAAAACTTCCATGCATTTTTTCGTCTTCATACATACGTACTAGACAGAATGCTTTTGCTACATTTGTATGTTGTTCACTTAATTTTCTAAAACATTTCAAGAACAAAAGAAGTTGTCCATATGATGCTTTTTTTTCCTCCCTTTCATCTTCCATCATTTTTCATACAGTTTAAACCCATTCTTTTCCATGAGAAGATGGTGTTGCACATGGAAACATTGGAATGTCTCTATATTTTGAACTTTGTCTTCGACATAGAGCTACAAATCTATAAGATTGCAATACCTCATAAGATAAAAATGTTAAGATAGAATTGTTTTCAATACATTACAGGACTAGGTTTCTTGACTGTGAGCATGTTTAACTACAACTTGAAGGAACACATAGTTATGAGATTCACATGTTCTTAATGGAGAATTAATGTAAGAGTTGAGGAAAAGAAAAATAAATTGAAGAAATTGAAATTTCATTCTTAGAAAATGCTTAAGCAGAAACAAGTATAAGATAGAAGGAAAATTAGAATATTTGAAACGTTTTACATGGAATTAAAATGCATGAATCCAAATGGCAACATTGTTATGAAAAGGTAACTCAGTCATGCAAAGAAAATGGAGATGTTGAAAAAATTTCAGTCATAAATGAATAATACAAGATATATTTTTGAAATACATTATTGAATTCTTTGAGAAACAGGAATGTCTATAGCTTTCTCATAATAAATCCAAATTCAGTAATCAAAGATTCTTACATAGACAGAAATGAAATTAAAAAAAATTAAGCAACATTTTTTTAGATTTAATTTATGAAATTGTAATACTTAAAATTAAAAGATATTATGTTTGAAACATTCAAAACATCTCATATTCTGAACATATGAATATGATGTACTACATGTTAGGACGTATAATCTTATATTGTATTGGTGACCCACTTATTAGATTCTGTATGCGAAAAGAAGTGTGCATGACTTCAAATGACTTTGGCCTATTCAACATCCTCGTAGGGGAACATTCTAATCTTTCAATCCACAAATAATATTGTTGTGTTGTATTGTATTCAATTGTTTGAAACAAGAGAAGTTTTTATTTGTGTAATTAAATAAAAAAATTAATCCAACTTATTGAAATATTGATTTTTTGTTCAATTAAAAAAAAATGTTGTTTCAACAGAAAAGGCATGCTTCTGCTATTTGAGGATTTCTTGGCTTTTCAGTTTGGAAGTTTATGGTGATTCCAAAAATTCTCTAATAATTGAAAGAAGAGGTTTTAAATGCTCTTAAGCTCTAAAATTAACCAACTCCTTCAATGTGCACTAATTGTACATTTCTCTTTATATTAGGTTGTAGCCATGTAATTATACACAATGCAAATTAGGAGAGGTGACCCATTTAAAAGAACTACTCCTTTTGAACATCACATTTTATATCACCAATTTCATAGAATTGTAGAAAATGTAGACGAAGTTAGGTTACATGTCAATTCTCACTGTGTTCCAAAGAAAATTTCATGAAGAATATTTCAAGATTTATCACCTTTTTGAATTTAATGTTTAACCCTTACGATAGGCGTCTGTAATCGTAACCCTATTGTTCAAACCGTCTTGTACATAGTTGTAGAATGGATGCTAAGTGATCCTGGAATGGTCTTCTTTGATTTGGTAATAAATTGGAGAAAAAATATTGTTATTTATTGTAAGAACCCATGACATTCTAAAATTATGGCACGTTTCTCTATGAGTCACAACGGGATGGATATTAGAACACATATGCTGTGCAAACTATAAGAAGAAATTGGTGATAGCATTGGTACATGTAAGCCTATGGATGGAATGTAGAAGTTAAGTTGTACAACTTTCATTTGTTCATCAATTCTTGAATACTCTTTAGCATAGCACTTGATAATGTTTTTTCAGAAATTGGCAGTTCTAGTGAAGGATATTGGCATTTCGTGATTAACTTCTATCCGTTCATCGTTTTCGAAAGTGTATTACAAAATGAAGTTTATAATGACTTCTCAAAAGCACTCAATTGAAAAGGTGAATCTTGAAGTTCAACGATTCCGTGATTTGGGGAAAAATATGAATACAAAAAAATAAGCCTATAGGTAGAAATATGAGGGTCACGCTTGTCCACAGTGAGCCGTAATGATAGCAACATTCAATGCCAGAAGAGCGGTCACCATCCCTTCTTTTGGTTTTTAAAAAAAAAAAGTGTGGTATTCAGCGTAAATTTGGAGAATCATTTTTTTCCTTTGTACATCCGTCTTCTGTACCGTATAATAGTTTTGAATGAAATCAATACAGTTTTTCATCCGAATTTGACAATGTCATCCATATTATAAGTTGGATTGAAACTTCTTTGGCGAATGAAGATTACTTTGTGTGTGCGAAAAAATTCAAACATTTTCTCTGTGAAATGCTGCTTTCTCGCTCCATGTGGACACCCAGAAGTAGGTGGTGGTAACAGTGTACTCTCTTAGACTTCGGTGGGTACAGAGTTCCGAAACTGAAGTCCAATGTCTCGCTTTCCAGTGGATTTATGTCTGGTATTGTGTACATTTCTAAATCGAATGCAAAGGGTTGGCCACTTTGACGGGTAGGTAGGCTACCTCACTGCTCGTGAACAAGTATTGGAGCGTATTTTTGACGTGTCCGAGGTCCCCTTTTTGTCGAGGGGAGTAGGCGAACCTCTCGGCACAAGAAGCAGCAGGTGAAAAGGAGTTAAAATTATTTTACCCTCACTTGCGGCAGACGGAAGATTAAATTCACAGAGGAGACCTACGCCATGGCCACAGGCATAACCGCAAAGACTGCCATCGACAGCCACATAAAGTAACCATGTAAGCGGAATCATAATCGGGGTGACAGGAGTGTCTTCAAAGTTCAGGTGACGCTGCAAAATCGGCAAGCGGTCTTTAGGCGATTTTCATGGGAGAGTGGAAAAAGGATTTGACGAAGTGCAGCGCAATAAGGACCCGCTAGCAATCTTTGGCAGGTTTGACGGTCATTGTTGCTGAAAGACTTGTGTCGAATTAATGTCTTTGTTTGTTGTATTTCCAATTGTGGAATGCATTCTTTCTATGGTGCTTCTCTAGAGGAATCCTGAAATGTAGGAAGCAGAACGTGCAGTACGTTCTATTGGAAGGCCAGCAGTATCTGCGAAGTCGGCGCAATTAATTACGCATTCTCGGACTTTATTTAGAATTGAGGAGCGTGGAAGACGTTGTGGAAACTAATTTTCAGTGGGAGGTATGGCTTGTGGGACAGCCTAATTTTTTTTAGAAAGACAACCTCTGGTACTGTTAGTTTTAATGTGCCCGAGCTTTTGGCGTTGGAAATAATGGGCAGCGTTGCAGCGGTGGACATCGCCATGGTGGATGCCAACTGAAGCCTTTGTGATGTTTTTGGACGTATGCAACAGGTCGGCTGACATTGTGGTGTATTTGTAGGATTTTAAACAATAGCGTCTCTTTGGTGTCATTCCACACTCCCTTCTTCCATTGTCCGAAAATTGGAAGTTCTGTTTCCATTGAATTTTATGTCATTCATTCATTATGAGGAGCAGTGACACTTAGTTTTCAATGACGGTAGAATGACGAAGAGGCTTAGGGTTTAGCAAGATCGGACATTGAGGGTTTCGACGGAAACTACATTACCGCGAAAGCATTGATGAAAGTATCTTGATGTACTGGAGCATGAAGTGTTCTGTCACCTGAACTTGGTAAGCATGACGAAGACTTTGAATTCTAGGAACTGTGATGGATTCAAATGTATGGCCGATAAAGCAAGTTCGAAATATGTTTTATGCCAATTTGTTTCTGAAGTTGTATTAGAGTGAAGCTTGTCAATAATGAGTGCTGCAATGAAATAGGGATAGTCAGGTGGAAACGAAGTATGAATTCAAGAGGAGCATGAATGTGTTGTTGCAGTGTTGATTTGAATTGTGCACTTACTTATTGTCTTTTTTGCATTATTTTGTTCTCGACTTCTCGTAGTGGGCAGAGCATGCATTTCTACGTGCTTAGGAATGAAAGTACGACTATGAAGAGGAGAGGAGGTGTTTGAGGCTAGTGGTGTTCTCTGACTATTGGAAGTCATAGAAGCGTCAGCGCAAGGGCAGGAGGCTTCCGACCACAAGGTAATAGTTATCCCGTATTTGCCATGAGTCAGGACTCTGAGGTCGAGAGCAATTTAGTTGTTGGTTCAAGCAAAGCATCTGCCGTTGAAAACAATTCAGTTTTTGAAAAAGAAGCAGGCAATCTTGAAAGTGTGGTCAACTTGGGTGCAGAAGAATTTGGTAGGGCCGAGGAAAAATACCTCGAGCACCTAACTTTCCAATATGGAGAGCACATGGAGCTACTGAGCGAAGGATTTGTGCGTGGAAAAATATTTTGGTGGCGGACGGTAGAGGATCTTTACAACGAAAATATGTATAGTATGTCATGTTTTTATCACGGTGAAATGGCATTCGATACCTGGGAGGAAGAGTATGACAATTATCTCTATGAACTAGTCTGTGAAGCGCAGTAGAACGAGAGGCTGAAGTGAAAACGGGAAGAGCAGTTTTTGTATTGTTTCCTCACAATTGATGCAGCCAAATTCTATACGGAAAGGTATGTGAAAACTTCTGGACTTTTGCAAATATCGGGAATGTCGTCAGTGAATGTGGAATGTCGCAATAAAAAAAGGGAAAGTATATGAGAGTGCAATGCGGTTTTCGGTTACGAGACATCAGTCATTCGTGTCGTTAGATCATGTGAACCTGAAAACAAAAAAGCATAAGTCGTTTTAAAAATTTAGCATGTATTTGATGGAAATGTGTGTGAGAGCAGGAGAAGACTGAGTTGGACCGGAATTGAAGAAGTACACCATGGAAGTTCAGAATCGAGGGAGACTGCCGCTCAATCATATAGAGCGAATCCAAGCAAGGGATTTGAAACTATTCAGACGAGACGAAGAGAGAGCTGCGAGATTTGGTAATGACATGTACAGATGTCCGTGTAATCTGTGTAGTGGCCGAAGGCGACCTGTGAGTAGGGGGACGGTTTTGAAGCACTATAAATCAAAAGGAAGGCACGGGGCTCTCAGAGGATGGACAGAGGTGCATATTGTTTCATACAATGCAATTGGTTTTGTATATCATGAAACTCAATATGTAATGAACCATAACAGGAGGTGATCTTGGAACTCATAATGTTGTTTTGCATTGTATAGGGAGATGTATATGATTCCTCGGATGGCGAGTGGGAAGCCCACATCGGTCAGAATGCAAGAGCTTTCCTAGGATTGCAGGAACCTGTCGTAGCACAGAGTAAGTAAATTCCCTGTTATACCCTCAAAAATCACTCTAGAGCATAACAAAATGACCCTAAAGATCGAACCTACGAGATCCTGTGAAGTAGCTAACTCTATTAAGGAGATAAACCCAATAAAACCTTTCAATTCTACTTTCCGGTTGTACCTCCGAAAACCGGAATGTCCAAACCCCAACTGGAAAACTAAGACCGGACTGTATCCTATTTCCGGTTTTACTAGTTCCCCGATCTCTGGTCAACTTCTCAATTCTGGACCATTCTACTTCCGGTCCTAAGTGTCTACGGAGCGGATCTGTTCCGATCCACCCTTCCTAACCCCGGTTTAATTTTACCTCTGTTTTACCATCAGAGGGTTCGCCGCTTGCTTTTGAAAGTGGTAGGCCCACCACTCCTTCCGTGACTTATAGTGGCTGAAGACCCACTTCCTATCTTCCTATCCTCCTACTCTAATCCGGATCCGGTTTGGTCCTTCACAGCAATCCGGATCACAGGTCACACAAAGACCCCCCGTACGATCCTCTCATACTACAACGACTTTGATGTTGATCCGTTTCGTACAAGTTTCGGTGGCTACAAGTGCACCCGTCCATTCCATCACTACAGAAGTTCTTCCGTTTTACCCACAACGGGGGCAAGACCTCACAGGAGTCAGGACACTCGACCGAATTTCCCACCCATGAGTTCTAGCGCAGCTAAGGAATCCCTCCCTATCCACCTAGCCTAATCAACGGCTTTCTTACCCGGAATACTAAACTTCTACAGATGCTGAGGCACTGGAATCCACTTCTAGTTCTTCATGACCTACTCAGATTTACTTAGAACCAAAACCATTCATCAAAGGGAGAACTCTACCCACACATCCGTGCATACCACCTTACTTCAATTTTGTACATTCTTGCCAACACTCGGGAGGAATACACAAAACAAAGTCAATAGAAGGTACACAAGGAAATGCCAAAAGAACTCTCTCAGTCTTCAACTCAGAGACTGTTTTATATACAAAAAGCAAAAAGCAAAAAGTGAATACATGATTTCCACCTCTGAAGGCGCTGACAATCCGGTCCTACCTTATCCTAACCGGATTCAATTCCGGTTCCTATTTATAAGTCCTATTTTTACAATCCTTCCTGTTCCGTTTCATACACTCGGGATCCAATGGTTGGGCTCTCATCAGGTCTCTCCAACTGCTCGAAGACCTCAGTTAGATTCCGGTTCCGTTCCCCATCCGTAGGTAGAACCGGATGTTCTTCCTCAGCTTCCGGGGAGTCCAAATCTATCGGTTGATGTCTGGTCGAGGGCGTCTCCTTCTTTGCCCTGCTTGACTGGGGCGTCTTGTCCTTTCCCGGCTCCTGAGCGGCGTCTTCCGGAAACAAGTCCGGAAGTGAAATCTCAGAGAGCCGGATCGGAATCTCCGTCAATTTCTGGCTGCTCTCCACGATCCGGTCCGCCGACTCCCGTGCTTTGGATAGGAGCTTCTCTATCTGCTCCTCAAAATCCGTGAGGATGTGTACCACCCTGGTTCCGGATATCTCCTTGTCCTTGTGCACCTCCTCTTCGAACAGGCGCGCCTTGGTGACTGCTGCTCCGGGTCCTCCAAGCACATCCTTCACTTCCGCGGCCAACTTCTTCATTTCCTTTGCCATCTCCTTTGTCGCGTTGGCGTTCTCAAGTAACGCGAATAGTTCGGCCTTGAGGGTGTCCACCTCATCGTGCTGCCGCTTGCTGTCCTCCTTTATCTTCCGGAGTTCTTCCGGATTGATCACACTCTCAGCCACCTTCTGTGGCAACTGGCTGTCCGGTTCCGCTCCGATTAATTCCGCGATCTCCCTGAGCGTCCGCTTCTGAACTTCCCAATCCGCCCGGATTCCACAGAGGATCCCAACCAACTCGTCGAACGGATCGGCAGTCCCGGATCCGGATGCCACATCCGGTCCGGTTGGGGTCTCACTTCTGTGCGGCCGCGGATGTCTCGAGGGCGTTCCTCGATTTCCAGCCGGTGTGGTCTTCTGCCTCTTGGCGAGAACATACGGTTCTTCCTCTTCCTCTTCTTCTTCTTCTTCTTCCTCCTCGGTTTCGTTTCCGGAATCCGCTTCTTGGTCGGACTCGGATTCTCCGTACTTCATGGTCTGCTCTTGGGCCTTCCATACCTTCAACTCTACTTCCGTCAGCAGCTCCTGTTGCTGATAGAGGTGGTAAACGTAAGGGCACAGTGGGGTAGCCCTACTCTTCCCCACTCGTGTAGTAAGTTGGAATACCAGATCAAAGAAGATCCGGCCCCAATCTACTTTCCGGGTTCCGCTCAGCGCTCCGAAAATCGTGTTAGCCAAGGTGATAGTCACCCTAATGGGCTTTTCCGGATGCAAAACCAGAACCAGGAACTGGAGCAAGCGTCGCTCCCGGTCATCGAGGCAGTCTTCGACCGCGTAGCTGTCCTTTGGGTTTACTACGCTTCCGAACTTGCATTAGACGAAATCGTCCTTCCGGTTGGCTAGTCCGAGTCCTCCTGGCCGGAACCCGTATACGTTCCGCCACAAAGCCTCGGTCCATTGGACCGGATTCCCTCTCAGGGTGTTATCGAACTGATTCGATACGCCACTCAGGATTTCTCTAACCATCCTCTCATCTTTGAAACCCCAAGGTTTCAAAGCTAACCCCTGACAACCCATCAACGACAAATTCTCTCTGAGCTCTCCCTATTCCGGTTCCTTGGTCGACATGACCGAAACCACTTTTCTAAGCTTAACTTCACTCGGGGGCGGAGTGTTAGAACCTCTCTTCCGGTTCAGCCGTGGCATGAGGGTAGCTCTACCCGGTTTTCACTCTACAGTCCTAACAAGGGAGCGCCGGCACTCAGATGTTCCGCTCCGCTTGTAAACTAACCTACTGGCCTGCTCACACTCTTAGCTTCTCACGTATCCGCTCTCACTTAAGGTCTCACCCACTCATGTCCGGAGGAGATCTCTCCGTCTCACACCCCTTACTCACTTCCGGACCCTCTTGTACTTCCTCTTCCTTGCCGTGGTCAACGATAGAAACGTCAGGCGCTAAATCAGGACATGACAACACGTGGAAATCCAGAGACCTGAAAATGGGTAGGGTCAGGCTTTATATAGTCCTGACGCCCTGGATTGCCTTTATGACCGGTTGGATATCCGGTCCGGTTCTTGACATCCGATTATCTCCAATCCGGTCAACATGATTCCGGTCGGAAATACTTATCCGGTTGTGCATCTAATCCGTTCCGCTTCTACTTAAAACCGGATTAGTTCCGTAAGGTCTTTTTGTGACTATTTTTGGATTTTATTTTTCTCTCTAGATGAATCCGGTACCTATTTCTAATTTCCGGTTCGCTCAAAAAGGTAAACAAATAAAAATTAAAAATATGAGTTGTCACAGAACCCATACAAGAAATTCCTCTTGATGGTGGGCTTGCAGTTGACGAAATGGTTCAAGATGTTTTGTGGAGAGCCGAAGATGTTCATCATGCAACGAGGGATGCAGGAAACAATAGTTCTTCGAGCGAGTACGGGGACAAGGAAGAATTAATGGGTACACAGTCATCAGAGTCAGAAGAAGGAACGGAGGGTTCGGATAATTCTACAGCAGAGGACGTGCAAGGCCAGAACGACGACGTCACTAACAAGGCGGACATGTATTTCTCTCCCATTGATGTAGATGAAAGGGCATTTAAACGATGTGGATCGCAAGGGGGGCAAGATTCTGAAATTGAAGAGGACAATTTGGAGGAGTTTCCGAAGCATATCCCGAATGGGCAAATGGGTGAGAATGCAGCGGTGGACATTGCCGCCACGCTTCCGCTATTCGAGGGAGCGAGTATGTCAATGTTCGGTGCAACTCTGTTGATCTTGAACTGTTGCCGTACCCATGGTGTGTCCAATGCATTCATGAATGAGTTGCTGGTACTGTTGGCCATGAGCATTCTACCAGCGGGCAACGTGATGCCAAAATCAGAGTACGAAGCAACTAAGATGTTGAAGCAGTTCGGACTGGCGTATGACATTATTCACGCTTGTCCGAAGGGTTGCATTCTTTTTCGCGGAGCTTTGGAAGCAGAAAATAGTTGTCCGAACTGTGATAGTTCCAGGTACAAGTAGTGTGGTCGGTCAAGAGTACCAGCGTTGATTTTGCGGCATTTTCCGTTGATTCCAAGATTGCAAAGAATGTTCAGTTCTAGGAAGTTATCAGAACTGAACGTATGGCACTATGACAACCGTAGTACAGATGGCAAGGTACGACATACAGCAGATTCGCTTCATTGGAAATTTGTGGACAATGAACTGGAACCTGAGACAGCAATGAATAGGTTTGGTTCAGATCCGAGGCACATTCACTTAGGTATGGCAACGGATGGCTTTAACCCGTGGTCAGAGAAACGTAGTACAGACAGTATTTGGCCCGTCATGTTTTTCAATTACAATCTTCCCCCGTGGCTAGTAACGAAGAGGTATTTCATAATGTTGTGTTTACTTATCCCTTCGAAATTGTCAGTCACTGGAGAAGTGTTCAATGTTTTTATCCAACCTGCAATCGACGAACTGCAGGAGCTGTGGAAAAGTGCGGGTGTGCGAACAAGAGACGCAAGGGCTCCTAGAGGCATTGAACATTTTAATTTGAGAGCTTGTCTAATATGGACCCTACATGACTTGCCAGGATATGGAGTGGTATCTGGTTTAACAACGAAGGGCTTCAAAGGCTGTCCAGTGTGCGGTCCACATACAGTATCTCGATATTCGAAGGTGCTTCGAAAGATTGTGTATTGTAACTGCCATAGACGATTCCTTCGAGGTAATCACTATTTTAGAGGAGACTTTGCAGCCTTTGACTATGGAGCAGAATTGGAGATGGAACGGGATCCTCTGTCGGGGAATGAGACTATTCGGAAGGGAAGAGAAAGCGAGCGTTACCTTGAACATATTGGGAGAGCTAGGGATGCTGCTTTTCCAGCTAAGGAGCATGGAGTGAAACGAGTGTGTTCTTTATACCAATTGCCGTACTGGCGTGTAAGTGTCAAAAACAAATTTTTTGAATACTTATTCTGAGAGAAGTATTCTTTATTGAGGTAGGAAGAATTCTTCGAGTAGTGTGAAGTAGCATGTTCCATAGTGTCTACGAGTGGGAATTTCAATAAGTTAAAAAAAGTAATAATATTGTTTCATGTTATGACATTTGATGACAGAAACTTCCTCGCCATCATTTATTAGATGTCATGCACATCGAGAAGAATATATGCGAGAGTTTGTTGAAGGTATTGTTGGGAATCACAGATACAACTGCTAGTCGCAGAGATATGGAGGAGGAGCAAATTAGACCCCATTTGTGGGTACGACAAAATGACCAAGCACAAGGGAATTTCGTGAAGCCACCGGCTCCTTATGTACTGACGAAGGACGAGCAAAGAATTTTCTTCCAGCAAATTGTTGGCATCACTGTTCCAACAGGCTACTGTGCAGACCTGAAAAAACATATACTGAAGAATAAGCTCAGGAATATGAAGTCCCATGACTTCCATATTCTTCTTCAATTCATAATACCAGTGTGCTTAAGACACCTAATGCACCCCGGACCAAGGACAGCCATTATACGATTGGGCCGTCTTTTCACGATGTTATGCAAGAAGGTACTCACAGTATCCGAACTTGAAGCATTGGAAGAGTATGCAGCAAAAACAATTTGCTTGTTAGAGGTATGGTTTCCCCCTTCAGTTTTTGATATCATGTGGCATTTGCCGGTCCATTTACCAAAGCAAGTGAAAGAATGTGGACCACTTGCAAACTCATGGTGTTATCCCGTGGAGAGGCACATGGGTTTTTTCAAGAGGTACATTCGTAAGAGATCAAGGCCTGAGGCGTGTATAGTGAATGCCTATATGTATGAAGAGGCTTTAGGTTTTTGTACTGAGTATTTTAAGTTACACACGCATACAAAAAGACGGGTGTGGGACGAAGATGAAGAGCCTGGTGATTGTGGGGAAGCGTTGATGGGAAGTGCTGAGGAGAAAATGTTGTCCCCTACTGAGCGTAGAGCGATTCATTCCTGGATCATACGGAATTCTTTGGCAACATCAGAACCTTGGAGGTGACTGCCTTCGTATCATGCACTGTATATGTTGTTTGTCACATTGGTAGTAGTAAAGAATGGCCACTGCAAATTAATCAAATGTGATGAAGTATGTATTTTTAGTAAATTTGCGAAAGTTATTTTGAATTCAGAAATTAGTGATGTATGTGCCGCATGCTGTCTTTGCATTGTGAACTTGTTTGTTTTAAAAGTTGGAAGGTGAAGCAGTTAGGATCCTTTGTAATGGAAAAGTACTTGTACTGAAGTTTTTATGCTGTATCGTAGCAAATGGTTAGTTACTATCCAGTTTCGTCATATTGTAAGATGAAATTGCGATTGATTCAGGTTGTACTGTGAAGAGAAAGAGACATGTGAAAGAGAGCAGGAATTATATCGAAGGGAAGCTGCAGCGTAGGGGATGTCAAGAAGGGAACAAGTTCTTTACGCAGCTCACCGTCGGGAAAATCTGCCAGATTTTGTGGACTGGCTTAGTGATTACACGGCTACTCTAGTTCGCAATGTAGGAGTCCGGAGTGTGGATGTAGAGCTACGTAGACTATCCGAACTGCCAAGTGAGAATGCGGAAAGTTACAAGCACATGTGGGCATATGGGAATCATTACAGGGTGCATGAAGAAAATGGGCAGTGTGGGTATGTGACAAGATTATGGGATTTCTTGTGTGTTTGGAGCTGAAGAGGGACGGAACGCTAGTGTTAGCATGGTTGGAGTTCTGAAGGACATAATAGTTGTTCGTTATTCAGCGAGAAGAAGAATTGTTATGCAAGGATCGTGGATTCGAGGCAATGGTGGTGAACGCCCCTCTACAGTGGTGGATGATTACGGATTTACGACAGTGCGATTTAACGATTAAATTGCAGCTGCTCGTGAACCGTACGTTATGCCCGCAACGGTGCGTCAGGTGAGTTTTGAGGGTAGTGAAGGTCACAGTGATTTCTGAACCGAAACCAAAATGGAAATAGGTGGGTAATTACAGTATTGCTCGTTCATATGTAGGTATCTTGTAATTTTTTCATATGCACTATAAATTAGGCAGTACAGCAGAGACGACTGGTTCAAGCAAGGTTAGTATAGTACAGTTACTAGAGGTGAATGGATGTGCAAAAATAATCTGGTGTTCATGTCCTGAAACTCCCCTTCGAAACAGTCAGTAATGTTAGCAATTCGCAGGAAAATGACATTCCTATCTCAAAATATGATGATAATTGTAGGTATTTTTCATAGGCAACTAGATGCGCCCAGGCTGGAAGGTGGTCTTACCGAAGGAACCAAGGTCGAGGCGGGTCGTGGACTTGGAGGACGAGCAGATCTTGGGAATCTCAGATGACTATGGAGGGTTGCAGTTGCCGCGTGATCTCAATGGCCAGCAGTATAGACCCGTGATTCGATTTGATGGAGATGTAGTGCCAGATGTAGAAATTGCTCGGCTCAACGCATTGGTGAACGGAGAGCGATTACCGAACTTGGCATAGCATCGTCGTCGTAGGCGTGATCAACGACGTCGGGGTGTTCAATGAGCATGCTACTCATACATGAGCAGGTGAGTGTATTTTTCATATCACTAAGTGTTAGTTCGCCTACTTCATGATTCTCGAGGTATGTTTAGATTTGTTTCCACGCTGAAGTTTTATCGATGTCTCCTTGTATAAATCTTTAGGAATAATTAGGTCAGCTTTTTGTACACAGTGATGTAGGCTAAAAGTGACCATTAATTTCAACAGCGATTGTGCTATGCCATTGATTTTCCAATCACTAAGTTGCAATAGGAGAATGATAAATAGTTAAATACGTAAGTCTTAAACCGAGTTTGTTATGAAGGAATTAGGAATAATACGATGTGGAACCTTATTGACTGGGAATTATTTTGTGAGGTAGTGAGTACCCGTGTGCTATAACGTGATTCCAAATGCTAGGAATCGTTTGCATGTTTCTGGCTGGGGAAGTGGAAGAAACTTCTCATCCGCTTAGAGAAATTATGAAGCTATCTTTAGAGATTCGTTTGGAAAAAGATGTTTGGACTGTGCACAAAATCCGACAAAAGATAATCCTTCCAGTTGGCATTATTCTTCATGCAGATGGGAGCCATTCTTCATACAGTCAAGAGCACTACCATCACCATTATTCGCACCACAGGTATGAAGTTTCTTGTGCACATTAATGTTTCTTCTTAATTCCGTGTGTCTCCCCTCAGGGATATAGTGTCTGTAGTGCACCCCTGAAATGAATTTCGTGCTCTTCTACTCATTAGTCGTTGTGAGGGATTCCTATTATTAGATGGTGAATTTTGAGGGGGATGTCGTCCACATTTTGAAGAGGATTCAATCACAATAGAATACGTATGATTTAAATATTCTATGAATAAGTTATGAGTTGTTGGAGTCTGAAGTCAGACAATGCCAATCGGAAACCTTGACTACCCTTGAACCGTGAGTTGCATCTACAGTATATGTCATGGAAACATGAGAACATCTTTGACTGTTGTGGAACCTAGAAGTATGTCATTTATCACGGGCGACGTACTTGGATGTCACTTGTATTGTACATGGGTGACGTTTCAGAGCGTGGAAGAAGTCACCACGTTAATGGCTTTCCATAACCATACTGTGATTCATCTTAGAGAATTTTTTTTCAAATTTTCTACTAATTGCAGTTGCAAGTGATTAGTGGCAATTTCTACCAAAGTGTTCAATTCCTCATTTACTTTCTTTTTTGCTCTGTAATTGAAGGGTGTTACTGTGTTGGGAACTTTGTGTTCTTGTTATTTGGGGAATGTGTTTTAGTTTACGGTTGTATTTCATCCCTTGTGGTAGGTACGGCCTTGCAGATGTTGGAAGGGATCGTCACCGAGGTGGTCACTTAGATCAAGATTGGTCTGACCGTGATGAAAAGAAGCCTCGTCATGAGTGAGAAAGTACTTGCTGCCTGGAGTGAGAAAGTACTTGCTGCATTTTGTTGTCTGTAGATGTAATGGAGCTCTCACCCTGTTAGTAGGATGTGCTGTGGATGCCAGGGAATGAGAGGTACATATTTTGAAATATAAGTTTCTATGCACGGCTTGCAAGAGGGGAAAAAAGTGTGCTTCGGGATGAGGCTAGAGATTTTGATGTTACAATGCACAATGTACAGTGCATGTGAAGTAGTAGTGCAAGATATGTTGTCAGTGGATACCGTTTCATTGCAGTTGGTGTCCAAGACGCACTTAGGAATCCTCCTGAAGTGCAAGAAGTGATTACAAGTAGGAGCTAGTGTGGATATTCCAACAGGCAGGAAGCATCGGGCAGCCATGAATTTCATGGCTTCACTTATTTTTGATCACGGTCCTTTGAAGCTGATATGTACTTAATAAAATAGGATGTGTGGTGCATCTTTGAAAATTACGTTTCTGGTGCTCAGGTGTGAGAACACTCTTGTCTCCTACTCGTTTTGCCATGTAGTGATTTGTAATTCAGTTTTAAGCTATCAGATTCTTTAGTGGACTTTGTGTCATTGTTTTGGCTTATGGGTTTCTCACGAGTTGTAACAGAACAATGGAGAGTGTTCAGTTTCATAATTCTGTGTACAGCAGGGTTTCAATGTTACTGTTGATTTTGTAGTTGGTGTACACAGGTGCAAATGAAATGTGGAACGCAATTTCTGTTGGTTTCATGTACGTGTATGTCTTCGCAGCATTCAGATTTTGGGACATGTGTATGTCATGTAGTTTTTGTGAGTCATTTTCATTTTTGTTCATCTTTAGAGTGATAGATGTATTGAGTTTGGCAAGTGGAAGTTCCACAACTGCTAAAGACTTGCACTTGTACCATGAGCACTAGTCGCATGAATGCCAATTCAATTTGTAGTAATGATGTCTTTGACCTCATAGATTTATGGCTGTGTGCATGTGAGTGCTCATAAGTTGATGGCTGGAACAAGTATGTTGTAGCTGCACATATATCCACCATGCCCACTTGTTGCACGTAGGCACAGACCTTGCACACATATTTCTGCCCGTGCTCTTGTAACTGCACATGTTGCATGTGCAGTTGCACATGAATTAAGGACTTTTATTCACACATGATGCACACACAAGCATTTAATTCTACGTGCCCATTGGATGTACTGCACACGCGTGGCACAAAATCATGGCCTATTTATTAATTAGGTACATGGATTAGGCGCATAGACAATTACATTTCTTGTGCATACAAAAATTAAATGATTGCGAAAAAAACAAGTGACAGTCAATCATTCCTTCCAAGATCAATAGAACAATGCAATGGATTTGACTGCCACGAAAACATGGTAAAAAGGCCAATAAATTGAGTTTGAGTGCGGCCTTTTTTACCATGTTTTGTTATAGTGATTGTTTCAAAGACCTAGAGTCTTGAATTCATATGCAATTACAGCGTGCACCCTAAACCCATTTCCATGTGTTAGGTGATTTTGAGCATGGACGCCTCCGAAGAGGAAGGAAGTCGAAATCAGGGCTTCGAAACTTGGTTGAGGGGTAAGAAGTCTAGACAGAAAAGCACGTCAAATGAGAAGGTACTGCCCAACCAAAAAGGGAATGAAGCAAAAGTGCCTGCAATTGATAGACTTGTTAAAGAATGTAGGGCATCAGAGATTTCAGCAAAATCCAATCGCACGGCAAAGGCAGCAGTTGTTGCACAAGGTAAGTCACGAAGTGGCACGATTCTTGAAGGTCGAGCTGAAGGAACTGTGAACATAAGCGAGAAAGAGTATAGAATGCTCTTGAGCATGAAGGAGACGTTGATGGCAGCAAAGGCAGCAACTTCCAATGACGGTGAGAGTCAAGATTGGGTTCGCATGTGTAATGAATGAATGCAATGGTTACAGAATTTATTTATTTGTATCATGACAATGAGAGGATGCAGCGATCCTCGCCAATGCATACATAGAGTTCAAATATGCAGACACCGAATAGGATTGAGCCTTTAGTATTGGTAAGGAGCCAGCAGAAGCTTTCTCAGTACTTGGCCACGAAGCTACAAATTGCGGGAGTGTTGTTTTAAACCCTAAACATGAGCCCGTGAGTTCGAAATATTTGTCCAGGATGTTTTCTGAAGGATGCTTGCATGTAGTCAGCCATGATGGTATGACATGTATTTTGAAAGCAATTGTTTGTGAAGACCATTTGTTGTAGATGTCTTTCTGTGTGTGTTTCTGGATTATGTTCATTGAAAACGTCCTCGATGGATATGTAGGGTGGGTCATTGTTCGTCCAAACGAAGGTGTGTCTCCTTTTATTGACAAAGCCCGACCTTAGAAGAGAAGGAAAGTATGTGCAAGTGTCACCGGGGAAGAGTTAGAGAATGAAGTTTAACGTAGGAGGATGTGTGACAACGGCCCAGAACATGTGCACTCGCTAGTTTTGCCTGTGGATGAGCTCAGACATGGAGAGGACATTCATGGGAAGGGCAAGCGGAAAAAGGAAGAGTTAGCGGAAGCGGAGGATGAGGAGACACTTGACACTGATCTCGATGATCCGCGTAAGGTAATGTGTAGTGAGAATGGCAATGTACATGATTGAAATTCTATTCTAATAGAAAGCTTCAATATCATAGAATTGTCTAGATGTGTAAATGAAGTTACCATTCTCAATTTGTACAGAAATGCATTTAGGTTTGTGATGTGTGGTCGCAGTGCTTTAATTTTTGTGACTAATGTTCTCTTCTGTGGATGGGAACAGAGACGTGCTGGGATGGTGCGCATTGGAAGTCCTTTGTTGAAGGAGAGTCGTCTACATGTTTCCATTCGGATGTTGGAGAAGAATGCAGCATTGCATCCTACATTGCAGTTCAAGGAAGATGGCTTGCAGCTTCTGCCACAACAAGGGTCGACGCAAGTAATTCTTATAAGTGATGACGACTTCCAAAATGTTTCAGTTCCTGATCGTCGCAATAGCCCCTTGCCCCAGACGTCGGTTCTGTCAGAGTCGAAAGGCAAGACTATTCGTAAGAGGAAAAGGGCAAACAGAGACCTTGCGATGCAAAGGAGGGAGTCGTCAGGGGAGAAACCTTTTTACATAATGGTGAATGGAAGAAACACCACCGTTTTTGACATTTTCTTGTAGAAAAGTGAGCATCTCAAGTGCAGGTGCCCAATGTGTAGCAAGGTTTAAAAAAAAAATTTCAATGCATTTCAACACTTGTATTGTACAGTGTACAGAATGCAAGTTTTTGAATTTTGTACCACATATTTTGAAGTCAATTTACTAGAAGATCCTATGGTTAAATGTGTCAAAATCAATTGTCCCCCCGAAATTTGATAGTTGTACTCAAAAGGGTAGTTTCAAAGCATTTCTGATGGAAACATGGTCATAGAACCTTAATAGTTAAACATATGAACTTGTTGTCATAAAAGCATTGAATCACTACTTCTAATCATTTACATAGAAAAGCAACCCTTTTTTTAGGTACAGAACTTTAGATTTTAAAATTTCAAACTAATTTTTAGTTGTTTGCATCCTTGTGAAATGACATATGCCAAATCCAAAGATTTCTATACTATAGGTTCAAATTGAATTCATCACAAAATATTCGAATGCATTTGCGGTTTAATATATATTTTCGGAGCATTGTATTGCTAACATGTGATTCGAAATCGTACATAATGAAATATAGATTGACCAACTTTTCCTAGTTTCAAGATTTTTGAAATAAGATGTTTTACTATGCCTAAATGAGGTTTTAAATCCTAGTTTTAACCCTAAACCCAAAATTTCACTTCACTATGTCTCATAGAGCTCGTATTCCTTCTAATTTACATATCCCACATGGTTTGATCTATCCCCTCAACACCATCCTTATGAATATAAGGAGCTCCTCACTCCACAACATACTCCAAGGAAATGGAAGGAACTTGTTTATGAATTTGTATTGTCACAAGTAAAGTAGAGTTCATTACATTTGTATTGAAATGTACTTTACCTGTCCATGAAAATTGATAAATAAGTGTTTTCTACTTCTCAATGTTTATAACGCAAATACACATTTTTTAATCCACATGTTACAAAGCTAAGCGAGGCAGGTCTAGTAAAGAATGAAAAACAGTTTCAACCACAAAATTCAACGTGAAGCAGGGGATCTCTAGATGGAGCTTGACGTGGAGCATTGGGAGATCGCCCGGAGAGGTGACCCTTCTTAACTTAAGGGAAGCGTAGGGACCTGTACGAGGTGATGCGGGAGATCTCTGGATGGAGCTCCACGTGGAGCATCGGGAGATCGCCCGGTGAGGTGACCCTTCTTGACTTAAGGGAAGCGTAGGGACCTGTAGGAGGTGATGCAGGAGATTTCTGGATGGAGCTCAACGTAGAGCATCGGGAGATCGCCCAGTGAGGTGACCCTTCTTGACTTGAGGGAAGCGTAGGAACCTGTACGAGGTGATGCGGGAGATCTCTGGATGGAGCTCGACGTGGAGCATCGGGAGATCTCCCGGTGACCCTTCTTAAGGGAAGCGGAGGGGGAACCTACACGAGGAGGATTGGGGGATCTCCCGACGGACATCAACGCGAGGGAGCCGGGAGATGTATTGAGGAACCTCAGTACAAGGGATGGAGAAGATCGCCTAGTGAAGCTTAACTCAAGGGAATGCGACATCTCTCGATGAACCCAAGCGCGGAGGATTGGATGATTGCCTGTTCGGAAAAACCGTAGAGGAAATTTGGTTCGAATTGGGAGACCTCCACTCTAGGGTTCTATTGATGGGGGTTCATCATGGAGGTTGGTGTTGTCCTCTTGGATTTTTGGATTCCTACTTCCGCAAAGACGATGGATTCCTACGTCATTCATTTATTTTTTGAATTCGCATGATGTTTTGGCCACACATACTAGACTTAGATGTGCGCAACTTTTCTATGGAAATGTATTGAAATTGGACTTTGAATGAAGAAATAACAAGTCGCGGAAGCTCACTGCACTCCAGAAATGGTAGGATTTGGAACTTTGAATTGCTCCCAAGTGTTCAATACAACTTGGATTCACCTGAAACCCAAAACCTGCCATAAATAGACTCACCACCCTGAAACCCTAAACCCAACAAATTTTATTGGAAACGAACAATGGACGAAGGAGATACAAGGCCCCAAAGACTAAACCCTTACAATGCAGTTTGCTAAACTGAAATAGAACCTCCAAACTTTGGGTGGCTTCCAAAAAACCGAAATGCCTTACACTAACCCGAAGATTGAACCACACAAACTAGAAAAGAGAATGAAACTTGACCAACAAGTTTTATCGAATGTGGTCCTTGCATGCGAAAGTTGTGACGCTTTAAACTGAAACTGCACTTGAAAAAGTGTGAGGTGAGGACACTTTCTGTCCCTAATGTTATTTTTGAGGTTTAGGGTGTTGAAGCAAAGGAGGAGGAGTCTTAATGAAGAGGAGGATTGGATCGGGACATCCCCTGAAGAACCTAAACGTAGGGGATTGGGAGTTGTCTCGATGAACCTTATCAATAATAAATGTAGGGGAACAACCGATGAAGCACAACGTAGAGCATCGGGAGATCGCCTGATGAACCTTGTTAAGGAAAGCGGAGGGGAACCCACACGAGGAGGATTGGGGGATCTCCCGATGGATATGAACGTGGAGGATTAGGAGATCTGCCAATGAACCTTAAGGGAAGCGGGGGGGAACCTAGACGTTGAGGATTGGGGGATCTCCCGATGGACATGAACGCAGGGGAGCCAGGAGATCTTCTGAGGAACCTCAGTGCAAGGGATCGTGCAGTACCTGAACAGATTGATAAGGTTCGAAAGCTTAAGAGGTGGAAGGTGGGAATTGAGTAACTAACAACGGCATAGAATATGTTCCCCCCGTACCTCTTGAATGGAGTCACCATTCACTAAATCACGTCAACCTCAAGCTACCAGATCGAGAAAAAACTACATTGTAAGAATTCAACAAAGCAAGGAGGCAATAGTGGGAATCAATCGCACCCAAGGACGCACTACAATTGCAAGCAATTATTTTGAGTAGATACTGCTTCCTAAACCCTTTTTTCACACAGGTGACTGTGAAGTCACTACAAAGAAATACCTCGCGAAAGGATTTCAGTCCAGAATGTCGACTTGTTGAGCAAAATCAAGACGAACCATTTTGTGGGCAACTTGAAGATTGATTGGAAATTGGAAAAATTCTGCACCCATTTCAATAGCATGGCATTTCTTAGGGAAACAATAGCAGAAATCACCTCTGTTTCTCCGCTCAAACAAAGCACTAAAAAAGCACGGAAGAACAAGCGATTTTCACCAGGAAAAAACGCAATGGAATTCAACAGAGAGCATCGCAGGCGTGGATCATACACAATACTGCACCAAAACTTGAAAGGAGAAGCTCCATGGAATCACAAGAGGGAGATTTTGACAATACACGACACTACAACGACCACTGAACCGCAAGTGTAGCTCAGAAGCTTTTCTCCGACGTGGGAGAAATGCGGACAAACCTCGGCAGCTCGTTGGGGACTCCTCGTAGAGACGAGAAGAAGGGGAAAGAAGAAGAATTGTTGCATGCATAGAGAAATCTACTGAAACGAAGATCTCCTATCTAATGAAAAGAAAGATCTCATATGGAACATGATCCTTCAGGAGATATTATTGTAGCACCGCCATAAGATATTTCGAGAACCAGTGACTGAAAGTACTTGTCCAGTCAAGGGCGACTGATGGAACTGGGTTCTCTCGACCGACCAACAAACCGCGACTCAAAGGTACCCTATATTCTCCTTCACAAAATGACCACGTCTCTTGTAGTGGAAAGGAGCACGAAAACAATGTGGCCCAACTTTCCTAGTGAATGACTTCAAGCGAAAGAGCATTTGCAGTGCATATTTACCTAGAACATGCATTCACGGTAATTACAAAGCACTCGGTTTAGGATTTAGGGTTTAGGCACACCACATTACAGAACTTTGGAAGACTGCATGATTAGATAATGCGTCAGCACATGGACAGCGTACCTCTCTGATCTCCAACGTGCGTTTGCATCTAAAGGGAAAAAATGGTTACCCAAAACCTCAACATGACCCGAAGACGTTCAAAATCTATCTCACATGGTCGGTTCTGTATTGCCAAATCGAGCTCCAAATACTCTCGCAGAGTCCCCACGTGAAAAAAACGAAACAAGACGGAGCATAGAACCCACTGGAAATTAGTATCACAATGACACTCGTCTCCTAACTAGAAAAAGGAGTGCGCAGCAGTAGAAAATGACAGCTTCCTTCACGACTTTGTGAAGATGGTGAATCTCGAGAATGAGGTCTTTGTGCCTACTTGTGGACCCTAAATCCTATTTCAACTTCCATCTGTTGTAGCTTCATTTCCCGATTCCGTCTGGTCTGCTAGGTCTCTCTTCTGTCTCAGAATCAGCTGGAGGTCCCTACAAGCGCCTCTGAGTCAAATTGGAGCCCCTACCTAACCGAAGTACCAGGAATAACATTCGAAGTGAGGGTTGCTTTCACAGTTCAGATGATATCAGAAGAAAACAAGCAGGATCGTCACCACAATCATACTTGTTGCGAATAAGATTGAATTGGAAACCAAGTCACGTAGACTCGAAAGCAATTGAAGATACGATGAAAATAACAAAAAACGTTGCTTCCAGATTATGTAATCCACATGTTCTGCTGAATGCAAGAGAACGGCAAATCCTCGCGTCGGACCTAAACCACTACTTATGAGCGACTGGAATTGCGGTAATGGAAAACGACTGTGGCGATGTACGTCCAAGACTAAATCCTGGAAATCAATCAATTACAGGCAAATGTCAGTGTACCACACAAACAGAGTCAAATTTTCCGAAATGATAACCATTTTGGAGAGACAGATCTTGAAAGTCAAAACTGAAATCCCCATCTGTTTTGCAAGAAATCCGTCTCCCACCTCTCAAGTTGTGCTACTTCTGCAGAGGTCGGCCATAGCATTTAGTAACAACATGTTGCATGAAGTGAGGTCACGTCTTGAACATGCCGTTCTGGGTCTCAGCCCTGACATTGTAAACCCAGCTGGACCAAGCTACATCGAGAGGGAGCTTGTCTGTACCGTAGACAAGGCCGAATAAAGCCCCAATCTGTAAGATTTGAAGATGGCCCGAACACACACACACACACCCGCTTACAGAAAAAAGAACTAAACCCGCACGCATGCACACGCCCGGTGACCCCCACCGAGCCGACCCTAAACCCACTCTAGACACTCTAGGAAGAAATCAAATAGGGAGAGCAGTTGAACTTGCATGACATTCGGACCCTGCAGAGGGAAGACACAACTCAATATTCTCAATATATCACACCATATTGAAAGAAACCAATTCCATCAAACACACACGGTCACTCGCTCCATCCACAAGTTTGATTGGAGCAGGTACAACACACCCAACGCTTATGAAAAGTACACAACTACTACGACCGATGGAGACAAATTATCACAAAAAGAAATGTTTATTTACAAAAGGAAATGTTTATTTACAATGTCCGACGTTTACATAGCCCCCCCCCCGCTGGAGCTTTTGACTCAAACTGTCAGGAATCAGCGCCGCTGCTTAGATGCATTCTGACCTTCACTGGATCGGTGTTCCCACTCTTGGGCTTGCTTCAAGCATTTGAACAGGTGGTCATCCGCTTTAAGCGCTGAAAAATTATGACGGGCTTGATGAGCTACAAAGCGTTGGCAACTCGGGTAAAAATTAGTCTGCTCGTCCACCAAGGAATGATGCACCCCAGCAATGAAATTGGAAATCGCCATAGCTTCAAGCAAACGGGTGAATCTGGAACTACTGTACTGCAACCGCATAAAAAGCCAAAACTCCTTTCTACCGGCATCAAACACGTTCATGTCCAGAGTCACCCGAAAGTTCCGACACCAGTGTGCTAGGATGGCTGAAAATACCGCTGCTCTGAAGCAAACTGGATTATGATGACTCCGATGCTGCTCAAAGAACCTGGTATAAGTTGACGCGCATTCATCAGGAGAATAAAACGGTCCAAGAATTCGCGGCCAATTGTACTCCATGCTGTCGATTGTGGCCCTAGGATCCCACCGATAACGTCGTTGACATGGACAAAATCTTGGATCACGCACCACAGCCGGAGGAGGATGGAGGGTCCATGTCGTATCTGCTGCATCACTCCTCAACCACATCACCTTGTCTGGTGGTGAATCCAGCATCCTCGCCAAGCCAAAATCCTGCAACATCCACTCGATGGCCTTCCAGCTGATGAAGGGAGGTTCGCTGAAGCGATCAAACAAAGCCTCGTAGGAGCCCAAGTAAGTATTGTCGCCTAGCGCTTCATTAGCATGTGCAGCTCGAAGCTCGGCTACCCTCCGATCATGGGCTACACGTTCCGCTTGAAGCGCTTGTTTCTTTTCCGTGAAGAGGGTGTCCCAGTCCTCCTTCTCCCTTCGAAGTCGATGGATTTGATCCTCCTGGGTTGTCACTGTTAACTCCGACGCTTCCAGACGTTTCTTCAGCCGAACACATTCTTCGTCCTTGGCTTGAAGTTGTTTGTCACTACACCCTCCACCTTTCGCATATTTTTCAAGCTCTTTGGTTTCCTCTCTTAAAATCCGCAATGTCTCCTCCAATTGCACAATACGTGTGTCCCGGACAATCAAATCAAACGCTGAAGCGATCTGTCCCTTGAACTGTTCGGTTACACCCGCTATAATTTCTTAAACCCAACCGGAAGGGGAGGTTGGCACTGGAGCTGATCGGAGTTCGGTCCTTTTCTTCTTGCGCGATGTTTCCCCAGCTTGAGCGCCGGAGGGTCCTCCTTGGGGTGGATTGGAAGTCAACTTCTCCCGCTTCAAGCGATTCATTTCCTCCTCCGAGACTGGTCCTTTCTCCCTTAAGGGTGGGACAAGCGAAGCAATCGCCTTATCAAGCGGAACAGTGAAGTTGAACCTGTAGCTCATCTCCCACAACATTGTAAGGATGTGCTTCACGGGCTTATCTCCGAGTGAGCCTGCCTTCATTTCTCGTAAAGATCTCTTCAGGTGGTGGATGAATAGCATACTCCAATCCAACTGAATTTCCTCCAAAGCCGCAACCGCCCTACGAACTATAGGCATCGGCAACTCTGTGGGAAATTCCTTGAAACAAATGTATCGGTTGACAAAAGAAAACCATGCATTCCAGGGCTCCACGGCTTCCACATACTCCCACCTCCGAGTTCGCGGATCATAAGCCTCCTCCTTACCCCCCGGGAAAATGTCCTTCCACACCTCCTTGGATGGCTCCGGGAGTCGACTCAACGTTGCACAGCGTACACTGCGAGGGAGTTGAAGAAACATTGCTGGAGTGGCTGAGGTGATACGCAGTTGAGAGCCCGCAAATTGCACGATGAGGTCATCCAACTCTTCCTGAAACGTTTGTACCATGGATTCCGAAATGTCCTCCCGATAAGTGGTAGGTTCATGGAAGCGGTTGACGTAGAACCAAAGTCCTGCTTTCTTCAACTTGTCTTGGCAAGCACTCAATCGTTCCTTAAAGTTCGTGGGGTATATTTCCTTCGGTGCAGCCTTCTCCATACTTACTGCCCAATTATCTGAATAAAAAGCGAGGTTGCTCAAGTCAGTTAGCCTCACGCTTTTGTAATCACTCCAAGCATTTTTCATTTGCTTAAGCAGTTTTTGGAAACCCTAAACCTTCATGGACACGCGGATCTTCTTGGTTCGGTTTTAAAATCCAGAACCCTAAATATACATATCTACTTTCGATCGCTTCAAGCGTTTCTAATTGAATTCAGTCGCTTGAAGCCATTCTGTCCTTTTCTACTTAGTCTTCTCTGTAAAACCGCTTCAAGCGAAACAAGGACTGCCGTTATCCCAAGACTATCATCTGCCTTTGCTGAAAGCTTCTTTACGGTACACAGCAGCCTCATCTTCTCAATTGAATTACTCGTGATTGAGAGATCTTTGGAAAGGGTTTACGATTCCACGAAGTATGTTTGCTCGGCTCAAAGCTTCAACCGTATCAGTCGGCCTAAACCCTTTGACGTGGAACCCCGACTTCCAGCAAGACTCAAACTGTAATCCTACCTCTAATTTCCTCTTCAAGAGTATTGATGGCTTGTTTTTGAAGCTTGAGCTAAAAACGGGCTCACCGGTTGAACCGAACTAACTTCTCGTTGAAGTGACTTCTTCAACTACTTTGTTGCTTTCAACATTCCTTAGAGATCAACAGCAGTTACACAACTTAAAGCGCACCGCCGGAAATCGCTTCAGCATCTTCCATTCATGTGTTATACCCCCAAAAAAGAGGACTCAACCCTGAAATTGCTTGGAGTTACCTGACTTTTCTGCATGCAACTGAACTTCAACAACCCTACTTCGCTTCAAGCGACGACTTCCGAAGGAAAACGGGTCTAACCCCGCACAATGAAGCCGCTTTCAAGCACCCGACTCTCTCACTTTGACACGCACGGCTGCTCACTCATTCAAATGATGGCACTATGAGAGGTCTCTCACCGTAAACCCTGATCTTCGTCTTCGTACCACGAAGGCTTCGGAAAACTCCCCTCCGCGATTGGTCGCTGTGATTCCAACTCCCTGTACCGTAGTTCACTCCCGCTCGAAACCGCTCTCAGTCGCACTCGTCTCCCGTTGCCTGGTGCTTGATGGGTTAATCCTCCTCCCGATGTAATGTCTCACCTCCGGTAACAGAGATCCGAAGCCGTCCTTCCTCTTCCGCTTTAAGCGTTTCTCACCCTGAACTCCTGACTTCACCCACCATGGATCAATTTCCATACCATTCATCGCGACAAGGGATCCTATCAGTACTTCGGAACAATCGCTGCTCAGTAAACCCTAAACGCGAACAGCTCCGCAAAGAAGATCGCTCAAAGCTCCGCCTAAACATTCACAACAACTAAGCATGAGCTAGGAGACGACAGCAACTGAGGAAGTCAAGTTGATTTGATTCCGGCGCCGCCGTCTAGCAAATCATGAAATGAATGCGAGTTCATCCATCCTTGAAGATCAGGTCTCGTCAGTACTGGGTAGCATCTACCCTTCATTTCATTAATGCTTCCAGCAAGGTACATTATATTTAATGGTTTTTTTCTGATTCCCCAAATCTACGTCTCCCCAGTCATGTCTCTTAATAATAACTCATCAATGTCTTTGAAAACAGGATTCCATGCAACGTATGGGGAATAAAAGAACCAACCGCATGAAATTGGCAAAATATTGTTTTCATTTAAGACTTGTAGGCCGTAGTAGCGGTTGGCGCTTGCTATGCTACACATTCACCATTAGAATTCCATTAGAATTTTTATGTATTAGATAGAATGAAGAATAAGAATTTCAATAAATCTTCTGCTAAAAATTACTAAAATTTTCATATAATATTTTTTATTGATAAGCATATATTAATATAAACAATAGAAATGTAATGAATGATAAATGATATGCATTCAATGATGAATATGGTAAAAGATACACATACATTAGAATGCATTAGAAATTTGATTCTCTTGTGGCAAAAAATGGTAACCCAAATGGAACACTTCCGAAAAAAACTTATAAATGTCAAGAAAATTTGTGAACAACGTAATTATTGTGGAATCCAAATTCGCTTCAATTGAATAAATTTCTCAAAATCATTTGGTAGTGGCAATAGGAAATCGAAATCATGAAAGCTTAGAGCTCACAAAAGCACAGAATTATAGAAGTGCAAAGAAGTGCATAGAAGCCCCAAAATATAATATCCTCTGTTTATGCGATCAAGAGATCGCACGATGAGTGTTCTCACTTCCACGCTTTCGATTTTTATGTTTTTCATCGGGAGAACTCTTGGTGATCGTCTTCTAGCCGGAGACCTCATGGCTCACGATGAATGAGTAGGGCTGCACTACTACAAACCCGCTTGACGACCTCTATCGGGAGATCTTTGGATGACCGGACCCTACTTGACCAATATTAAACATGTCCTCAAACCCCTACATGCAGGGATCTTTCGGGGGGGGGGAGCATTCGCACTTTGCTTTCGTCAGTTCTATCATTTCAGCGGGGGCGATCTTCAGAAGAACGGACCGAGCTTGCTACTGAAATTTTGCTGTTTCGATTGCCCAGGATATCCCCCGATGATGAGATTGAGTTCTTGCCTTCCGAAAATGAGATTGGAGTATAACTATACTACCCGAAGGATACCCTGAAATCAACCCTCGCCCCCCCCCCCCCCCCCCGGTCGTTGTTTTTAGTGAACCCTGAGCCCTAAACCCTGATTTCTGAACCCTACGTAGTAAACATATTTCATGTGTTCATGTATCCTTGACTCTTCTTCCTGCAATTGCAACCACAGAGCATTTTGGAAACAGTAAAGTTCTTTTCGAAGAATGAGCGAATGAAAAAGGACTCCAGGGTCACACTTTTGGATACTAAATACAAACCTCGGAAATTGAAATTTGAACTTCATAAGATATACCAGGAGAGGAGTGAACTGACAATATTGGCCCTACACGAATGTAGGAATTGAGTTTGTAGGCAACTGACTGCCCACCACAATGCTAGAAGCCCGTGTGATTTACTACCTTGTTGTCCAGACTCGTGTTGTGCAGACAACCTTGCCAATCCTACTTCATATCTTGGAGCATCACCCGATTGTGTGTGGCCTGCAATGCACAAGAAACCAGTGAATGATCCCCATCTACTCCGTCACCATGGAGGCATGTCTCAGGACCGAGCAGAAGGAGGGTGTTTTCCATGATGGACGTAAAGTCCAAAAGTATTGAAAGGCGTCCGTATTCGTGGAAGGTGACGAGGCGAATGAGATTTCAGTACCAAGTCAGGTCGAAATCCTAATCCATAGTGACTATGAGGTCCAGGATTGTCAGAGCTCGGAAATTGTAGAATTGAATACCAGTTGTTCCCCCAAGGAAATATCCTAAAGCATTGCACCGGAGAAAGTGCAATGCAAAAGATTATTTGCTTGAGGGAACAGTTGGTATTCGACTCTACAACTTCCGAGCTCCAACAACCCCTACATTAGTCTACCAACGAAGCTCAATGTGAAGCATCAAGAGATCACCCGATGAGATGAACCTTCTTAGCTTCTTGGAGGGACCTATGCGAGGGGATTCGGGAGATCTCTCGATGATGCTCAACGTGAAGCATCGGGAGATCACCCGAAGGTGTGGCTGTGTGTTGATGCTTCCTGTTTTTATTTCTTTCTGGAGATCTCATGATGTAGGTCCTTATCTGAAGAAGGTGTACTAGTTGTGTATTGGTGCTTCCCTTCTTCGTGTTTCCTTCACGTCTTGCTAAAACCCAAAGGAATGAGGCGTCAACCCCCGAGTTGTTGGCTGCCACAAAAACCCTGTGCCTAAACCGACGGTGTAACCTGGATGTAATGCTAGTGTGACCCAGGTGTAATATCGGTGTGACCTGTGCCAAAATTGCGTGTACCGACGGCGTGACCTGGGTGTAGTAATGCCGGTGTAACCTACACGAGGAGGATTGGGGGATCCCCCGACGGACAGTTGTAGACCTTCTTGATGTGGTTTAGTTGTAGTCTAGTTGCTTTCTACAATCCTAAACTTCACTTTGCAACTAGACTGCAACTACACCACATCCCTACAATCCTAAACTTCACTTTGCAACTACTTTGCAACTAGAACAACATGCATAACTTTGTTTAGTACAATTAGAGAGGGCTACTGTTGCAAAGTAGTCGTATAGGCCACATAGTTGCACTTGAGTCGGTTGTAGCGGATAGGTTTTTCTTCTACCGATGTGATCTCTAACATGTCTAGTACTTTGATTTTGTGCAGTTGCAACTCAAAAAGAATGGATGCAGCTTATCAAAATGTAGGCATTTTGTTCAACTTAGAGCTGATTCCAAGAAGCACAGAACAAGCCTTGGATTAATAAGAGAGTGCATTGTAAGATCTCCTGATGGATTCCAGCACTTGGGATTTTGGAAATCCCCTGGTAAACCCTTATTTACTCTCTATGTAGATGTATTCATCACAGCGATCCGCTACAAGATTCAGGCCTACTTTATTGTGCTCCGTAGGAATTGAAGTAACTGCCCTATCTAGACCCTAAGCCCCAGACAAAATACATTTCGTGCACCCTAAACCTCTCCACATTTCACCAGGCACCATTGACGAGGTTGCTGCTGCTACGTTCTACCCCCGTTGGTCCAAAAAGCGAATAAAAAACGTTGGTCTGTTCTACTTCGAGGACTGGTTCTCATTTCTAACATAGCAAATGAACAAGGCAACCAGATTTGTTCTGTACTTCTCATGTGCACCCGTCAGCCACTCCGCATACTGGAAATCGGAAATAGCTGGTGGACAACCCGACTCCTCGAGCAACCGTTGAAACTGTCGGGGATTCCTCCACATGTACCAAGAAGCAGGGATCAGCTTGTCGTTGACTAGGGATTTGCAATTTCCCTCGAATGTCTCTGCGTGGATCACTTGAGCACCCAATTTCTTGGGCAAGCCGCATCCATAGCATCCTAAATCCTTGAACTGCAACTTCCATTGGCAGTTCTTGCCCCGGTGCCCATCATTTCCCATACACTTCAAACACAAACCCCTCAAGTGGGGGCACTACCACAACAGATGTCTGTAGTCAGGCACCTCGTCACCATGCATGGTGCAAACGATGCACTTGTCTTTCACTCTCTTAAGGTATTCTCCTAAATACAATGTCATCAACAATAGATCTGCATGACTTTCTTGGGTCCCCTTCGCTGATTCAGACAACAATGCATCCCCTAAGCAAATTCTCTTTGCTGGTGGGTCGTAATCCTCGGGCGTGCCTGAGGTGCCTCCGTCATCTGGGCTAGAGAACAAGTCTATATACTCACTTCCGTGGAAGCTCTCGAGGGATTCGCTGGTGGAAGAAGATTCCGTCCGTTTGGCCGTTGATAGGCCGGATTGGACGCGGCCAACCAAGGACTCACAAACATCGCATCTTTCCGATCTAGAGGAGAAGCAGTCCAATCCATGACCGTCCATGTACTGTTGGAGGCTTGGAGCACCCAACGCCTGCACTTTGCCCCCCCAAGATACTCCGCCATTGCGGTACAAGTCCCATCTTGCGTTTTCCTATACTGGGCCAGTAATATGATATGTTTGCTGGGAGACCCATCGCGGCCTCCCCGGCCGCTCTCTTGGGCAAGGTTGATCATTGAATAAGGCTCGTTCACGTGCACAACCAGGCGCACCCCGGGCAAATTGATGCCCGTACCGAATGCTCCGGTTTCCACCATGATGCCCGCTTCCCCGCTTGTCCACGCGCCGTGCGCTGCATTTCTAGCCCGCATGTCTAAATCTGCGTGGTAATGCACAGCAGTGAGGCCAAGGCCACACAGCATCTCCGCCAATTCCTCTGTTTCTGCCTTTCCTCTGCTGAAGATGATGGACTTTGGAGTCGTCGATCCCGATGTCAAAATCGCCCACAAGCTTGCATGCAGTTCCCCCTGGGCCTTCCTCACTTCATATATGAGGTTGGGACGGTTAGTGGGAGTACGGATGACAGCAAAATGGGAAGTGAACAAGTTCTTCATCGGACCCTCTAGGTGGGGGGGCACCGTCGCTGACAAGAGGAGGATTTGAACAACTGATTTTCGAACGTACTGAATGTCATCTAGTATAGGACGCCACGACTTGTCTGTTAGCGCTACGTGGCACTCGTCCAAAACAATCCTCCGAGTTGATTTCGTGCATGTAGGTCCGCCAGGTGACTTCGGAAAGCTGGCAACGCGTAGTGCTCCACCGAAACGAACAAGATGTCAGCTCTACCCGGGGATGCGTCTCCTGAATATACCTCCATTGATACGTTTGCCTCCCGTGTGTGATGCTCCAACTCCATCCTTAGTGCCACAAATGGACAAATGACGACAGTGGTATAACGTCCACGTTCCAAGAATACGGGCAAGAGGAACAATAGAGTCTTGCCTCCTCCGGTGGGTAACACGACCAACAAATCCTCTTGCCGCTCCAAGATTCGGGGGATGGCTTGGGCTTGGTGTGAACTCTTGAACGTGGTGTGTCCCAATGACATCAATCCCAACACTACGTGTTTGGAACAAGTAACGGATAGGTGGTCGATACCAATGTCACCCCGACAATGGACCACCTTGATTTCATGGTGGTGGTGGCACTAGAAGAAAAACGTGTCCGTTGCAACCCACTAAGATGCGACTATGTGTCCTATACAACTGAGATGCGACTGTAGCCCTCTATATTTGCACCAAATTTCACGTGTATGTAGTTGTAGTCGCAAAGTAGTCGGAAAATGAAGAATAGGGTTACGATATTGTAACAGAAGAACTGACATGAGGTATTCCACATCCAACATTCATCGCAATTGTCCATGTGGACAGCTATCCGCGAAGTAGAGTCCACCGTGGAAAAATGCAATCGCTCTGATTATAGGCTGCAACTAAAAACTAGAAGATTGCAGCTTAGAAATGACTCAAATGCAACTAGGAATCAACTATAATGCAACTAGAGCCCGACTACAGTGCAACTAAAAAACGATTCAAATGCAACTAGAGAACAAGTACAATGCAACTAAAACATGACTGAAAATTGATTCAATTGTCCCATATCGATTGTCAAGAATACCATCAGCTTGAACAGATAAGAATGGTAAGTTATAGCATTCTTGTGTAATGAATTTTGATAGTGAAATTCTAATATTTATATATTTTGTAGATTTTTATACTTTGTAGATTTTTACAATTTGTAGATTTCTATAATCTACAACTGTATATATTATAACCAAGTCGCAAACTAGTTGCAAACCAGTTGTATATCAAACGCAAACCAGTTGCACACTAATCGCAAACGAGTTGCACATCAATCGCAAACTAGTTGCACACCAATTGCAAACCAGTTGTATGTCAATCGCAAACCAGTTGCACTCTAGTCGCAAACGAGTTGCACATCAATCGCAAACGAGTTGCACACCAGTTGTATGTCAATCGCAAACCAGTTGCACATTAGTCGCAAATCAGTTGCACACAAATAAGTGAAATAACTTCCACATCAACAACCACGTCACAGTAGTTCATCGACGAAGTTCGCCATTGCCTATCGAATGACAAACAACCTCGCGACTGCAGTGCAACTCATGTGACTTGTCCACTGCGACTGCGGACTCCAGAATATCACCAAGTCGCAAATGTCCGATACAACTACAAACCAGTCGCAAACCGCAGTTGCAAAACCCTGCTTTTTCTTCTAGTGTAGTGATGGTGCTGGATGTCGGGAGTTGGAGTTGTAGACACTAGGGATTGCCCAACCCTAAATCCTAGACCACGTTCCTAGCCTAGTCCAGGTCTTGAAGGAGTGGGGCCCGGACGTCTGCCAATCGACATGATGGCATTATTATCAGGATTCGGAGGGTCTTCGTCGCTTCGGAGGCCTAGAATTCTATGCCACCCTACGGATACGCGCCTATACAATTGGAACTCATTACGTCCAATGCTGGGATGGTCGAAGTTTGACCAAGCATAATACTTGGTGGCCACGCGTTGTGAGTGGCCGGCTTGACTGTCCACAGCGTCGTTACCTGTGAGCTCCATAACACTTGTGTACCCTAACAACCTATGCATCCATGCAATGGCTATGTGCCGCCAAGGAGCAAGCGTTACATGAACTTTCAGGTGATTTAGAAAGATGCTTGCAATTCCATTGGATAAGGTATGGCTAGACATAGATTCGCCTTCTTGGACAGCCAAAAGGCGATTATATAATGCAGTTTCCGGTTGTCCATACAAGACTTTCGAAGCAACAATCTCCATTTCCCGCACATATGTGAGATAGTTTATCAGCAAGAAGGAGGTTTCTTTACAAAGGAACCTTGCAACGGGTACTTGGCTACCCCGTAGGTTGTCTCCTTTCCCATAAAGGGTCAACAATATGACGAGACCATCCACGACGTAAACACCACGGATTTGAGCCGGTGTGTTGCGGGTGGAATAGGCCAGTAGTTCCGCGCCATATGCTAGTTGTCCTGCAACAAGATGTATGATGCTCATCAATTTCTGGAGCCACTTCCCCACTCGGCACATCCATTTTCTTAATGCATCCTTCTTCCATATGATCTCCTAGGTGCCCTCCACTTGTACTGACTCGATGTACTTACTATGCAAATGAGTAGTACGAGCAATGTGTAGAATAAGGCTAAGGGTATATCTTGAACAAACATTGTTTTTGTTGCTGATGAACCACTGCCCATTCTTGAGGTCGGAAAGCTTGTCTTCCAAGAGCCCCCCGGATTTGTTATAGAGAATGCGGCCTTTATTCGAATGATACTCTGGCATCTTTAATAGAAGGTCCTCTTCTAGTTCCCTATAAAGTTCTTGGATTGAGCAATGAATGAGCGCAGAAACGTGGGAAATACCCACATGGACGCCATCTCTGATTTTGGAGTCACCGTCTCCCACCCATATAACCTTTGGGAGTTGAGTCTCATTCTTTGTGATTGACCTCACAAGCCTCTTTGCCTATAGTATGGCTGCAAATGGTGTCCGTTGGTCTTCACGAGTGTATAATAAGAACCCTCCTTCTACCTTGGCGACATCATCCCCAAGGTTGAGTGGATAATGCACGATCTTGTGTAGCACCAGTGATCGACACCAATACATCATCCTTGAGATGCGGTGGGTTACATCATCGGGTGTGACTACACGATGTTGTTGCATCGATGAAAAAATCACAAACCTGAAAATCAATAGTGATGCCTCTGGGATGGCATGCGACGGACGTGTTACAAAAAAAAGGTCTTCCAAAACTTCCGTGCAATGCAATTTGGACTCTTCCAATTGATCCTTTGTAAACTGTCCATCTCCATCCACTACCTGCAACCCATCCCAAAGGCGATGTAAGGACCCTTGCATTTTTTCCTCCAATGGAACCAACATCCGTCGGATGTCGCTTGTGTTCTCCTCCTCCATGTTCTTGCTGTCAAGGGCCCTCAGCAGAATGAGGAGGAGGTGAACTAACTCCCTGACATAGTCTAGGCATGACTGCTCCAACCTTGAAAAGGGATTTGGTGAAATGTTCGTGGGGTTTGTAGACCTGACCTTCCTCCGCAACAATGTTTCCGCATTTGCAAGGGTGGATTGTCAATCCATCATCAACGACCTACAAACCTCCTGCAGTCAGTCGGGGAAGAAACGGACATCGCCTGGTTCATGTACTTTGAGTAGTAGAGCCACTCCAACTATGTCTACGTTCATGTTTTGTATGAAAACATCCCAATGCAGCACTTTCATAAACATGGGTAGTTGCCTTGGGTCCTTGTTGGGTGCCGCCAGAACCTCTTCCTCCCGTACAGTGGCCTCTTCTATAATAATATCAAATAAAAAGGTGTTTGGTATTGGAGTAACCAAAGGTGTATTCACTCCAAACCACTGGATACCTTGTGCGCTCGACGAAGGGCATTTAGAAAGCCTCTGCATAGGGCATCTCTTGCTACACGCAAGCCCAACGGAAGAGCTACCCGAGTCCTTGTGTTTGGCGGAGACGTGGGCTTTGATGGTATTTTGCATTGGACTGTAGTAGGGACACGATGTGCACATATATCCATCTTCCATTGGAAGGCCTTCAATAGGATCTCTCAAGATGAGTGGAAGTTCCAGGTGTTGCTGGATCTTCTCCCACCCTTGATCCAGTTGAAAGCGTTGAATGTCCATCGCCAACCGTTCCGAGTCTACATTTCCATGTCCCTTCAGTCGGTGTGCATGGGACCATGACAAATGGGACCAGATTTTTTCAACAGCTACCCAATCCCTGCAATCACGGCAAATGACTATGTGAAACTTTTCATTCACCCAGTATCCTAATTCGGAGATGTATGACTCCCCGTTGTTCACTGGCAAAGGTGGATGCCCGGGTGGATGGATTGGCAACAGTGGGACTGGAGGATCCAGGGCTTCTCCTCCATTGCAGTTTCTGCAATGCTGCTGGAGTTTTGCAAGAACCGGCGTTTCGTAACGCAAACAACGGGTACAGACAAAAAGTTGCGTCACTGTGTCTCATGATGTAGATCTCTCCAATACCTCCTCATAGCCTTCGACATGAAACTTCACCATGCATTCTGTTGAATGCATCTTCGAATGATTCTTGAGCTGATCAGTTGTATGGAATGCCGGTATTGAACATTTCTTGCATTGATAAGCCATTTTGCCTGTTTGAGGTGGAGGCTTGTTGTTCAATCCTACTCTGTCATCCACACATTCAAGTTTGTTCGTTGTCAGTTGAAATGGATGGGACCACTATGGAAAGTTGCACCATCAAGATCTTATACCGAGCACTGCCTTGAAAATGGACTGTGGTCCTAAGCCCGGGCACTCACAACTATATCCACTATTACACGGCACTTACGGATTCAACAAATAAAACCCTACTTGACATTATGTTGATGATATCCATGGTGAAGTCACGGTTGACAAAAGGACTACAATACACCAAAAAGGTGAGCCAAGAAAATAGGGGGAATAGATAGCACTCACTTGGTGAGTTGGTTTGGAGTCTTCACAGCCCAATACTTGACATCAGGGATAATAGTACCCTACAGACAAGAATTTGGTGACATGAATGGAGATCATCAGGGACGCACTGGAAACAAATGACAACACCTCAAAACTAGGCCCCAGTGGCATACTCAAGATAAGTCCACTGGGAGGGTTCTCTTGAACTAATCATTTCATAAACTTCAAATGATAAGAGGGTTGAGACCTACGATCAACCCTCCTCGAAGAGTAGCAAGCCGAAAGACATAACAATCCAAGAGCACGGACGAACAACGACATGGAGTCGGTCTCCTCTGAACCCTTAATTTCCACTATTCTATGTATTCGAATCATGAAAAGGACTTTTGTTCACCGGTAGGGTCAAGCACTAGTGCATAAACTTCTAAAGGCATCAAGAAAACAAATGAGGATCTAGGAACATATGCAGTTCAATGAATCGGGCTATTTTTCATCACCACAAGTAACTACGATGTTTTCACCGACACTCAAGACTTAGCTATGTTATTCACGTGCTCTGGGTGCGTACCTGGAAGTGATTGGGGTTGTAAGTCAACAAATTGGCAAGCGCTTGTTTTAGAGTTTCCCCAAGAATCGCACCACCGGTCCACCACCACCACTAGACCACCACACGAACGACGGAAATACTCCTGCTCTGTGACGTGGACTCTCCCCAAGACTGTAGTTTTAAATTCCTTTGCTGAATTGTAGGCCTTAGATGCCAAGGCCTATGAACAGAAGTGGAAAAATGTGCTCTTACAGAGGGGGGAGGTGCACGAGCGGGGGGAGTGAAGTTAGACAGTGGTACACAGAGATTTGTAGAAGTCTCCCTCGTGGCCAGCCATGGGATTCCTGACAACCTCAATTCACCTTCACTGGACTCCTTACACCAAGTTAGCGGCGGCATTACTAGACTGGAGGGGATAATAATGCAACCCAAACCTGGACAATATCGTGATCTCTACATGCCCCCTTGGAAAATGTACCAGTCAAATGACATAGAGTCGGCTGGCATTGAAGGTGCGCGTGTGTGACTGTAAAATGTAAATGTCCTGCGGCCTAGTAAAAGCATTTTGATCCACCCTTTTACTGAGACAGCAGCATGGGGAACCTTAAGTCGTGGGCTCCCTAAAACCCGGGAAAACCACTTGTGCTGGACCAGGTCAGTTCCCCACCCTCAAGCCCATGCTTTTTCTTCATTTCTGTTTTTCTCGTGGACTCCATTGCACCGTACACCCAAAACATAGACTGCTGTAGACAACGAGGCTCAACTGTAGGTACGAGTTGTATAGTATGGCTATTGCGAGTCATGCTTTCACTGGAGGTAACTTGTTTTTACTCTCTCACATGTTGTTAAAAAGAAAGTGTTACCTCTTACGTTTCGTCTCTCTCTCCATTGCGTCTGTGTATTTTACGCATGCACATGCACGTTCATCCATGCATGTTTACTCACGCGGAGTCCTAGTTATGTGACCCTAAACCTTATTTTCCCTCCGACATGTTGATTTAAAAGGTCCTAGCCTCTAAGTAAAATAAACCCTAAACCTTTGATTTGTGGTATGTAAGCCAATGCAAGTGTATTGTTGTTCTGAATAGACACAACCCAAACACCTTCATCTTGTATTCAAGATTGTTACTACGTTAGTTCTTGTATGTGCCGAAGGAAATGTCTCATTTGCAAAAGAAAAAATGGAATGAAATTGAATTTCTTGGTTCCCCCAAAAATGGATGAATACCAAAATTGAAATTTAGAATACGAACATTTCAAAATCCCTAAAATTGGAAATTGTTAAATTGTTCACGGATCTTGGATTGGTACTAGTATATTTTGAATGAATTATTTCAAATTCAGATGAATGGACACAAATTTGTATGAATTAATTATTTATATTCATATTCTATATATTTTGTCCATATTCATAAGATTTAACCCCTAATGTCCCAAGAGTCCCCGTGAAGGACACTTGAAAGTTTGGACAAGGTCATATGATTTCAATTCCTAGTATGTTTTTTTTTATTTCTACTAGTACCTGGGAGCAAAAATTATGCCACCTAAACAACAAAATAGGCAAGCCCATTTACAAAAAGATCTCCAAAATTTGAAATGGAACTTTCAAAAAAATATTTTTAATGGATTATACTTTTTCTATAAGGAAAGATTTGGTTCATTCTATTTGGATAAGTGATGAGAAAGTTATAGGACATCTTGGTTTGCTAGCAATTAAAGCGTCTTCTTGAAAAAATAACTTACTAGATTTATTTTTGAGCTTAGTTTTCACATTTATCAAGAAAACAACATCCAATAGTATAACCTTTGTTTATTAGAAAAATCTCACTATCGGAATTTATTTAGTGTATTTCAATTTTTTCTGAAAACTAATATTAATTTAGTTTTTCCTTCTACATCATACCTAATTTTATAAAATAGTTTCCAAATAATGAAAATTGAGGTTTTGTTTTGCAAATTTTCTAAACTTCTAACTGATCAATTTTTCAATGTAAAACTATTTTAAATTAAAAACACGAAATGCAAAAACTTGTTAAATTTGAAGATGGATAGGTGCAATTATCATCTTTGAAGTTTCCTTGAAAGCCATCCACCGAAAACTTTAAGTCCTCGTCTTCCTTCGGTACGGGGTTAAAGTGGGTCACTTTATTTTTCAACAATTTCGTAATTACACCAACTGAATTCCCCTATTTAAGTATGCTAACATGCTTTGCTTCATAGTTCTTGAACCCTAATGTCTTTATTTCGAGCAGGGATGCTAATTCACAAACAATACGACGTCATCTTGCAGAATGTCTAAGACTGTACACGTAAATTCTATCTATGAGAGAGAACTAATTCCCTAGTCCCCTTCAATCCCTCGAAGTCGTGCAATCCGACTTTGAGACACTGACTCGTAAGTGTCTAGCAACATTTTTGATATTCTCACCCTAAACCCTCAAAGTCCGTAGAGTTGCTTCTTCTGTGAGCTTCCTACGAGCAACAGTTAGGGGGATACCTCGATAAAACCATTTTGCAAAGCTTGCACACAACATGCGTACTGGTGAGGGACACCATTATATGTAAGAACGCTGAGAACATTCTCATGCAAAAAAGAAGACTCAGAAAAACACTCGTATGCATGTTCAATTCGTAGCTAGCGTTGCAAGCAAGATGCCATTGTAATCTAAGCATGAGCAAAACTGAATTTTAGAGATAATTTACTTTGGTGCATTTACAGTCCATGTACATAGAAAGTGCTTTTCCAGTAACTAGCAAGTACTCAGTTCACGTGTACAAATGTTGTATCCTATTTACTTGTCCAGTCTTTCAAATTATGGCGAAGAAAGCATCACGAGATCTCCGGATAGGGCCTGCCGTACACGAGGTTGCGTTCACAGACCTTTCAAGATACATCTCCCCGGATATCCGCTTGGGTCCACCGGTTTCTGACTGTTAGGTAGAGGATTGTGCATTACATACCTTGGGACAATTTCGTTGGACTCCAACAAACCCTCAAGCCAAGGCTTGAAGGTATCTCGCAGGAATGTATCTTCCTTATCGCCAGACCAAGTTTGGGGGAAAACTACGCTGAACCTCTCGTTCTTGAGGTTCTTCAATGGACTGTTATCCACTAGAAGGATATAATCGGTCGAATCCAAATGCAAGAGCTTGGCCAATTTCGTCAGGTCTTTGACAAAGTTCCATTGATTACCGTATGCGCCTTGGCCTTGCTACGACGACCTAGTGCAGGATTCCTGGGATAGAACAGTCATGGCCGGTGCTTTCAACCTGGAACCCGTACGCACAAGCAAATCCGTTAGGACTCCATCCACATTTTTCTTTACCATACAACTTCAGATGACCAGGTTCGCTTTTTTGTCCACCAACTCCAGGCATTCCTTAGCAAATGGGCGTATAAGAATAGTGCGTTGCCTACTAGACTTGGGGTCGAACCCTGACCTCTGAATCAGCACTCCGTTGAGGTCTAAGACAACATGATACCGTCGGGGAGCTGTAGGGTTCATTACATTGGCCCGAGGATGATTGGCAACTGTACCCGAATCTGCAGGAGACATGAAAAGCAAGCAGTTAGAGGCGAGACCCTGAACCCTTGAGCGTCCGTGGTTGACTTGGGGGAGGGGGGCAATGCATTTCTCGAGTGCATATACTCTTCAACAAAAGAGAATGTGGGAAGGACTGTGACTTTGACGAATCTGATCAGACCGTACAAATTGAAGCTCTAGGGCCTTGGCAACACGTTTAGGGAAGGACAAGGCAATCGACCAAAATTTAGTTGATAGATCACTCAAGGGTTAACTGTAATGGCGATTGTGGCAACTCATGTTTTTTATTTTTATTTGTTTACCTTTTTGAGCGAACCGGAAATTAGAAATAGGTATCCGGATTCATCTAGAGAGAAAAATAAAATCCAAAAATAGTCACAAAAGGATCTTACGGAACTAATCCGGTTTTAGGTAGAAGCGGAACGGATTAGATGTACAACCGGATAAGTATTTCCGACCGGAATCTTGCTGACCGGATTGGAGATAACCGAATGTCAAGAACCGGACCGGATATCCAACCGGTCATAAAGGTAGTCCAGGGCGTCAGGACTATATAAGGCCTGACCCTGCCCATTTTCAGGTCTCTGGATTTCCACGTGTTGTTATGACCTGATTTAGCGCCTGGCGTTTCTATCGTTGACCACGGCCAGGAAGAGGAAGTACAAGAGGGTCCGGAAAAGAGAGAGGGGTGTGAGACGGAGAAGATCTCCTCCGGGCATGAGTGGGTGAGACCTTGAGTGAGAGCGGATACGTAGGAGTATGAGCAGGCCAGTAGGTTAGTGTACACGCGGAGCGGAACACCTTGGTATCAGCGTTCCCTTGTTAGGACTGTAGAGTGAAAACCGAGTAGGGCTACCCCCATGCTGCGGTTGAACCGGAAGAGAGGTTCTAACACTCCGCCCCCGAGTGAAGTTAAGCTTAGAAAAGTAGTTCCGGTCATGCCGACCAAGGAACCGGAACAGGGAGAGCTCAGAGAGGATTTGTCATTGATGGGTTGTCAGGGGTTAGCCTTGAAACCTTGGGGTTTCAAAGACGAGAGGATGGTTAGAGAAATCCTGAGTGGCGTATCGAATTAGTTCGATAACACCCTGAAAGGGAATCCGGTCCAATGGACCAAGGCTTTGTGGTGGAACGTATACAGGTTCCGGCCAGGAGGACTCGGATTGGCCAACCGGAAGGACGATTTTGTCCAGGGCAAGTTCGGAAGCGTAGTAAACCCGAAGGATGGTTACGCGGTCAAAGACTGCCTCGATGATCGGGAGTGACGCTTGCTCCAGTTCCTGGTTCCGGTTTTGCATCCGGAAAAGCCTACCAAGGTGACTATCACCTTGGCCAATACGATTTTCGGAGCACTGAGCGGAAACCGGAAAGTAGACTGGGGCCGGATCTTCTTTGATCTGGTATCCCAACTTACTACACGAGTGGGGAAAAGTAGGGCTACCCCACTGTGCCCTTACGTTTACCACCTCTATCAGCAACAGGAGCTGCTGACGGAAGTGGAGTTGAAGGTATGGAAGGCCCAAGAGCGGACTATGAAGTACGAAGAATCCGAGACCGATCAAGAAGCGGATTCCGGAAACGAAACCAAGGAGGAAGAAGAAGAAGAAGAAGAGGAAGAGGAGGAACCGTATGTTCCCGCCAAGAGGCAGAAGACCACACCAGCTGGAAATCGAGGAACGCCCTCGAGACATCCGCGGCCGCATAGAAGTGAGACCCCAACCAGACCGGATGTGGCATCCGGATCCGGAACCGCCGATCCGTTCGACGAGTTGGTTGGGATCCTCTGTGGAATCCGGGCGGATTGGGAAGTTCAGAAGCGGATGCTCGGAGAGATCGCGCAATTAATCAGAGCGGAACCGGACAGCTAGTTGCCACAAAAGGTGGCTGAGTGTGTGATCAATCTGGAAGAGTTCCGGAAGTTGAAGGAGGACGGCAAGCGGCAGCAAGATGAGGTGGACACCCTCAAGGCCGAACTATTCGCGTTACTTGAGAACGCCAACGCGACAAAGGAGATGGCAGAGGAAATGAAGAAGTTGGCCGCGGAAGTGAAGGACGTGCTTGGAGGACCCGGAGCAGCAGTCACCAAGGCGCGCCTGTTCGAAGAGGAGGTGCACAAGGACAAGAAGATATCCGGGACCAGGGTGGTGCACATCCTCACGGATTTTGAGGAGCAGATAGAGAAGCTCCTATCCAAAGCACGGGAGTTGGCGGACCGGATCGTGGAGAGCAGCCAGAAATTGACGGAGATTCCGATCCGGCTCTCTGAGATTTCACTTCCAGACTTGTTTCCGGACGACGACGCTCAGGAGCCTGGAAAGGACAAGACACCCCAGTCAAGCAGGGCAAAGAAGGATACGCCCTCGACCGGACATCAGCCGATAGATTTGGACTCTCCGGAAGCTGAGAAAGAACATCCGGTTCTACCTACGGATGGGGAACGGAACCGGAATCTGACAGAGGTCTTCGAGCAGTTGGAGAGACCTGATGAGAGTCCAACCATTGGATCCCGAGTGTATGAAACGGAATAGGAAGGATTGTAAAAATAACCGGAATAGAATCCGGTTAGGATAAGGTAGGAGCGGATTGTCAGCGCCTTCAGAGGCGGAAATCATATATTCACTTTTTGCTTTTTGCTTTTTGCTTTTTGTATATAAAACAGTCTCTGAGCTGGAGACTGAGAGAGTTCTTTTGGCATTTCCTTGTGTACCTTCTATTGACTTTGTTTTGTGTATTCCTCCCGAGTGTTGGCAAGAATGTACAAGGTTGAAGTAAGGTGGTATGCACGGATGTGTGGGTAGAGTTTGCCCTTTGATGCAAGTTTCCGGTCCTAAGTACATCTGAGTAGGTCATAAAGAGCTAGAAGTGGATTCCAATGCCTCAGCATCTGTAGAAGTTTAGTATTCCGGGTAAGAAAGCCGTTGATTAGGCTAGGCGGATAGGGAGGGATTCCTTAGCTGCGCTAGAACTCCTGGGTGGGAAATCCGGTCGAGTGTCCTGACTCCTGTGAGGTCTTGCCCCCGTTGTGGGTAAAACGGAAGAACTTCTGTAGGGTTGGAACGGACGGGTGCACTTGTAGTCACCGAAACTTGTACGGAACGGATCAACATCAAAGTCGTTGTAGTATGAGAGGATCGTACGGGGGGTCTTTGTGTGACCTGTGATCCGGATTGCCATCCGGATGACTGTGAAGGACCAAACCGGATCCGGATTAGAGTAAGAGAATAGAAAGATAGGGAGTGGGTCTTCAGCCACTATAAGTCACGGAAGGAGTGGTGGGCCTACCACTTTCAAAAGCAAGCGGCGAACCTTCTAATGGTAAAACAGAGGCAAAATTAAACCGGGGTTAGAAGGACGGACCGGAACAGATCCGCTCCGTGGACACTTAGGGCCGGAAGTAGAATGGTCCAGAATTGAGAAGTTGATCAGAGATCGGGGAACTAGTAAAACCGGAAATAGGATACAGTCCGGTCTTAGTTTTCCGGTTGGGGTTTGGATATTCCGGTTTTCCGAGGTACAACCAGAAAGTAGAGTTGAAGGGTTTTATTGGGTTTATCTCCTTAATAGAGTTAGCTACTTCACAGAATCTCGTGGGTTCGATCTTTAGGGTCATTTTGTTATGCTCTAGGTTGATTTTTGAGGGTATAACAGGGGATTTACTTACTCTGTGCTACGACAGCGACCCACACAAAAAAGAATGCACGAATGTCACCTGGGGTATGAGCGACGACTCCGCCCGTGCCCCTCCCTAAACCACTAGTGTCAGCCACTGTAAGAGGCCCTGAACCCGGCAGAGTTCTTGTCCACTCGAAAAGAGGTTTATACAAAAAAAGAGTGGCCTCTTTTACGACTTGCAAGTGCTTCATGTTTTTTACATCGACGTTTGACAAGGGGAATCTAGAGTCATGGTGGCGTCTCGGTGGCCCTTCTAATTCAACACGTGAGTCATTGATGAATCTCTTTGACAAATACTCTCTATGGATTTTCATTCTCACTTGTGCTTCAGATTCAAATGGTGAGGCATCCTGGACCCTAAACCCATCCCCCCCACCTTTTCCCGAAGACACTGCTGCACGGTGTAGCTTAAACATGTGGGAGGCCCCTTCCACTGGAGTCTGTTGCGGGTGCTCACCAGTCATGCCCGTCGATAGACCCTTTGACACTAGCTCCAGCAGGGGATCTCCCGGTGCAACTGTGACCCCATCGCCCTGTCCATCAGTTTCGGGTACGCTTGGTGCTCCAACCTCCTGGTCCGGAGGGACAATCGACTTTTGGAGGATCGGGAGATCTCCAGATGCCTCTACGCCCGCGACCCCAACATCGCGGTCCTCCGTGCGGCTACATGTAGGAACATCTTTCCTCTCCAAGACCAAAGACTTTTTCCTAAGTTGTACTATGCGTTTGCCGTGACCGAAGCCGGGGTCACTCTCAGTGTCACTGTCATTGTCACCTGTCTATAATTTAGCAGTAGAACTAGGTGCGGGTTTCTTCTTCCCTCGAGCACGTGATTGGTTGCCCCGCCCCTTGTCAACCTGAGTATCTAGTACCTGAGTTTGAGCAGGTTATTTTTTAGCACGTGATTGGCTGCCCCGCCCCTTGTCAAGTTGAGCATCCAGCGCCTCGGTTTGAGCAGGTTTTTTCTTAGCACGTGATTGGCTGCCCCGCCCCTTGTCAATCCGAGCATCCAACGCCTGGGTTTCAGCTGGGTGTTTTCTAGCCTTCCTTGAATAAAACAATGGCTCCTTGGGCTGCGTGGGACCCTCCGATGTGGTGTGGCTAGCACTCCCGCCCGCGAGCTCCTCTCTTTGGCCATGCGATCGCGTGTCCCGCCCGATGTGAACTGTGCCTTTGTCCTTGTCTTGTAGCACCTCCGTCATTGCGCGGCTCTTCTTATTCTCTTGGTTCAAAGAGTCCGAGTTCCCCCCCTCTTGTTGTGCCCTTGCTCCTGCATCGCTCTCACGCTGTCGCTTCCCCCTCGTCACACGCCCGGATTCTACTGCTACTTCTCTTCCCTTGTCCGAGTCCATACCCAAACGTGAGTCCTTCTTCACTCCTCCCTCCGCTTTAGGGTCAGAAATGACCCTCAAATCATCGTCACTGAAATCGTCGTCACTCTCACTGACATTAATGATGGCTGAAACATTAGGGGCTGGTGGTACCGACAATTTTTGTAGCAACTGGGCTTTTTGTGCGTCAACCTCTTCCACCTGTGTGTGCCCAGCTCCCTCTCTCGCATCCCCTAAACTCTGTAGTAGATGGGCTCCTTCTACCACATCCTCTTCCACTTGTATGTGCCCAATTTCTTGTGCCTCGTCTCCTAAACCCTGAAGTAGGTCAGTTCCTTCTACCACATCCTCCTGTGCTGGAGCTAGCTCACGTACTCCTGGCAGAGCCTCTTCCGCCTTAAACCGCTGAGCTCCTTGTGCCACAACCTCTTGCGCCTCTGTCTGCCCGCCCCCTCGTGCCCCATCCCCTGGACCCTAAAGTAGCCCAGCTCCTTGGGCCACACCCTCTTCCGCCGGTGTCTTCCCATCTCCCTCTACCACATCCTCTTGCGCATGAGCCTGCACGCCTGCTCTGGGCAAATCTTCTTCTGAAACCGGTTGTGCCCGCCTAGTTCCTTGTGCCCCAACCTCTTGTGCCTGTTCTGGACCAGTTGCTTCCAGCGTACCCATAACCGGCTCAAGGGACTCTTGCTCCGCGCCACCCACTTGGGAATTCAATGCTGGCCGCTCCAGCACTTCTACCGGATCCACTTGCATGTGCCCAGCTCCTTGGGCCACACCCTCTTCCGCCGGTGTCTGCCCAGCTCCCTCTACGACGTCCTCTTGCTCATGAGCCCGCTCGCCTACTCTGGACGAATCTTCTTCTAGAGCCGGTTGTGCCCGCCCAACTCCTTGGGCCCCAGCCTTTGGCGCTTGTTCTAGACCAGGTGCTTCGAGCGTACCCGTAACCGGCTCAAGGGACTCTTGCTCTGCGCCACCCACTCGAGATGGCTGCTCCACCACTCCTGGTGGATCCATCTCCGCCGACTCAACTGCTTGCTCTTCACGGTGGGCGGATTCCCGTCCTCCCAAATCTTCTACCGAAGTCGATGACAGCTCGGGCTGCCCTATGCAATCTTCCTGCGTCACAAGCACATATGCGCCACCGCCACCCATGGGTGAATTCGGTGTTGGCTGCTCCAGCACTTCTGGCGGGTCCATCTCCGTCGACTGCTCTACGTCACCCATGGGTGGATTTGGTGCTGGCTGCTCCACCAATCCTGGTGGATCCATCTCCGCCGACTCAACTGCTTGCTCTTCACGGTGGACAGATTCCCGTCCTCCCAAATCTTCTACCGAAGTCGATGACGGCTCGGGCTGCCCTATGCAATCTTCCTGCGTCACAAGCACGTGTGCTCAGCGCGTAGGACCAAAGTTTTCCACTGAAGGAACCCTGAACACCTAAACCTTTAAACCTTAAATCCTCGGAGATCTCACAGACGCTCAATGAGTAATGCACACTGACCTTGTCTTTCTCAGGCGACCTTGTCCTTTGTGGCTGTCGACTCTGTTCTGAGGGACTCTGTTTGGTTGGTGTCGCATCCGCAGTCTCTAGCGGACTTGCGCTCTCGTTGTCATGTCCTTCGGACTGCGATTTGGTCTTGGCACGTTGAGTGTCCCAAATGTGTTTCGCAAATTCCTTACTTTCCGTCGCTGCTTCTGTGGATTTCACAACTTCCAACACCTTGACCCCTTTCCAATGCTGGAAAATGCAACAGTCGGTGGTCAGTGTGACTCCAACTCAAGGACATCAACATGATTTCTCAAGAAACTCTCAGTAGTCCAGTTCAAGAGCGTACCAGTCCCAAGTGTGTGATTTCGGGACCCCCGTTGACATTCACAAGGACGTGACCGTGGCAGTCAAGTCCTTTGAATATCGTCATTGGGGTGCCAATCTTTAGATACGGCACCCATTGCCACTTCCAATAGGAGTGTTCGTCGCTCATGTCCTCTGCATTGTAAGTCGACCGGAGGTCTTCCATTCCTGGGAAGAAGCTTTTGAAGGAGGCTTGTTGAGTACAGTCGGGACTGGTCCCGAAAAGAAATATTACAAATACATTGAAGCTTTTCCCAACCGCTGGCGAAGGGAATCCGTCCGCGGACCCGGCCATATAGTTGACCACCGAAAAATCCCAGGCATTGGATTCAGTTTTCTCCTTCCGCATATGCAAGTGCGCCACAATCCTGCCAAATCCTCCGGCATCCGTGAAGACGACAGCACCGGATTGGGCCGAGACGGTGTTATCGTCGGAATCATGGAACTCCAGAGCGTCGAACAATCTCTCCAGTTTCCCATCTTCGAGAACGCTCGCCCGGGGCCCTGAGGGTGTACCCTCAAATAGAAACCAAAAGTACAAGTGCTTTTTTCCTTCTCCCCGCCATGCTTTCACGTCCGGATCCGACAGGGTGTCGCGAATGTTCCAGCTCCGATCGTCCATGGTCTTGCACAGATAATGCTCGGAAAAGTCTTCTTCCAACTCCTGCGTGGCCTCAACTCCTCCTGTGGCATTGAAGAAGGCCTTCCACATATCCATGACAAACAATGGACAGTCTTTCGGGTTGGATGACTTGTTCAGCGGCCTTGTCCTACCGTGCAACCAATTTCTGCCAGCAGAGTCCTCCATGGCCACGTCCACCCAGCGCTCTAGGTCTTGGCGACTGACTTGTCTTTCCGCCGTGAACTGCTCCCATGCGGATTCGGGGTACGGAATGTATTCCATTTTCTTCATGGGCAGTAGGTAATTCTTGTAGTGCTGGAGGAGCTTGTTCTTCATCGCCCTGACGGACCTCTCTCTACGGGTAGCATCTTCCAAGCTCATTCGTCGCCTGCCCCCTGTGGGAGGAACCGCCACACTCTTCTTCATGCAGATGATGTGGGCCTCCACTTGCGACGCAAGGTAGTTGAGGTCCTCCGTTCGCAGCCCATAGAGCATTTTGAAGTCGTTTGCCTTGAGGGGCTTGTGATCCAGCTCCCCCTTAGCGTCGACCAACCCCTATGCGTCTGGAAGAAGTCCTTTCATATAATCCTACTCAATCTTCAACCACCTGTCCACGTCCGCGTCGTTCTCTTGAAACACTAGTAGAATCTTGATTTCCTTGGAATTTGTAGACTTTACTCCCGCAAATATATTGTCATCAAAACCGGATAAAATGACTGGTCATCCCCCCAAAAAAGAAGGGTCAGAATACCTCGTAGTTAAATGCAGTACCAAAGCACACTCGATGTAACCCTAAACCAGCAAGTTCTCACGGTGATCAATCTGTTGACTCGGCCATCCACCAAATTATGCACAAGAAGACATGTAAGGATGGGCATGAATCTTACATTGAACTCTGGTGAGTGTGTCCTTCCCATGATGGATGGAGCCGAAGATCCCATGCTGCGCCATTTGATTCTTGCGCTCACTAGTTGGGTCGTGAAACTTTGCTCGATTTGTTCGCCCGCGAGATTTTGGTTCAGCACCCTCGACAGTGTCAACAGAAGATTGCAACCGCTCTCATCTACTTTCTCCCAGACGGGTACGATGTTGAATGAGGAAGCGAGCGCCTTGTCGCACTCCTTGATCTCACCGTCTTCGACCAAGTTCTTGTGAGCTTCTACCGTGTGCTGCCCCCCAATGATGAAGTAGTGTGTTTCCTTGTCTTCGAATGTTTGCTTGGGTGGCTCCGTGTCGTAGTAGTACGTGTCTATGTTCCTTGCGCCATCCGGATCACCTTTCAGCGGAAGGACGGTAATGACCCTGTTTTCTGAATGGAAGTTCGGGGCAATCCGTGCCTGGTTCGTGATTCCTTCGAGGCGGTTCCTTTCAATGCCCCTGTAGACAAGTCCTCTGCAGGAAGCCTTGTGTAATTTTTGGAAGTGCACGCGGATGGGCACACCGTCTTTGCCACATATCGCTTTCTTGCCCCACTTGTACAAGCCGCCGAAGGCGGTGTCATACAACTCCCTCATCTCCTTCATCTCCTCCTCACGTCCGCATCCGTCATATTCGCACATTTGTGCAGATTCAACGCCTTTGCATCCTTTGCCTTCTTCTCTAGTGGCTCCTCTCCTTCATCGTCCCTGAGGGCTCCGGCTGCGGTTTTCCTCTTCCTCGACTTGGTTTCCGTGGCCAGGGTCGATTCCACTGCCTCTCCAACTCCTGCCTTCCGCTTGGACTTAGTATTCCTCGCCGGGGCCGACTTGGGAGGGGTCACTTCCGGTGCCTGTGAGCTCTCGCGGGATACGAAGAGTTCTTCTTCGACAATTTGCCACTGGACCTTCATATCCACGGGGCTCCAGCTTGGGTGCGCTGTCGGGTCCTTCGTCATCAGGCATCCCTTGCTCGTCACTGTCTCACACAAATCCAGGCTCATCTTCGCATAATCCAGGATCAACCCGTATGTAACGCACTCTCCAGATTTAAGAGCCTTCTCCTCTACAACTAGAAGCGCCGTGTTGCTGTCTAGTCCCTGCATCTCTAAGACGCTTAGACCGGTTTCTGGATGACGCATATTCCCATTTACGAGCACAGGAAGAATGGCTGCTGAATGGCTGCCCCCCGTTCTTGATTCCTTCCATGCAATGCCCCATCTCGTGACGCGATCCTGGCAACGGAACACTAATCCTGGCTTATGTTCACCTTCGTACGCGAAGGAAGGAATGCACCTGTCCACGAAAGCTCCAAGCTTCTTCGGTGACTTCTCCGGAGGCACGTCTTTAACCTGTGCTTCCCTGGATCATTTCAGAGGAGGATGTAAGTGAGAGCAGATTTTGACGAATACGAGATCCGACGATGATGAAAAATGGAATCCCAGTGACCCTAAACCCAACGAAAGAGGATCTACAGACGGTTACTCGGTCATTTTAGGATTACTCCAAAGTTCCCGGTCGGGAGATCTGACGAGGGTATTGCCATTCCTCAAAATCGTCAATCGTGATATTTTCAGATCGACAGAACCCTTTGTTCTTGAGGAAGGACTTCGATTTTCCGTGATCTGTGCCTAAACTACGACTGCAAAATCGAGGGACCTCACAATCATCCAATCGTGAGATTTCCCTAAACCCTTAAACCTTTTCTTATTGACGGACTTCGGATTTTTGGGTTCCCTATTTCTACCCTAACTAAGTGCTTTGTCGGGGGATCTCACGATCAACCAATCTTGAGATTTCCCTAAACCCTAAACCTTTTTCTTACTAACTTGACTTTGGTTTTGTGGCTCGGGGGGTGCTGTGCCTTAAAAAAATAAGGATATATGAGCGACCAACCACTATTTTATAGGGGGCTGTTACTTTTTTTTTTTTTTTTTTTCACATGCTACAATTATGTAATTTTCTAATTTGGGTTAATAGAGAAGGGGCTTGCATTACTTACAATTCCAATTTTCTATGAATAAATGATATGGTAAATTAGATTGAAAAATTATTCTACTATAATTTTGGCCCAAAATTGAATGGGGTGGTTTGGTTTAGGGAATGTTCTCGACATATATAATGCAGCATGGACCCAAAAAATGTTGAGAAAATTTCAGGCTAACGACAATTTAAGTTACAACGAAATTTGACAGAAGAAAGCTTTTACTCCAAAAAAAAATTTGGTGTCACCCTTTACTTGATATCTCACAAGATTCAGTCTTATGTGGGAGCTGTATTAGGACACACATCAAACATAGTTTTCGTACACAATGATGGAGTAAGAAAAATAATGCTCATTGTGTTTACAAACACAGTAAATGGGACCAAAGTTAGCATATTATGTATCCATGAACATAATAGAAGTTAAGAAAAACAATGTTCTCATTGTATTTACAAACACAGTGAATAGGACCAGAATTTGCACATTATGGGTCCATGAACAAAACTAAGGCTAACCTACACTACTGTAACCGGTGCTCAAAATCCCCTGCACCTACATTGCAACAAACACACTTGCATCAATGGAAATGTACACCAACTATGCTAAAACGAAATGCATTCCAAGTTCTAGCATGGCGACAGGTTGTAAACAAAATAATGTGTACATACCTGATACTCTTCAAAGTCCGGCGAAATATTTCCAAGTACCGCTCCAGCTTGGACGTAGTTCTTCTCGGCGAACAGGCTGACGAACAAGAGGCCCAGGCGCCGCAGCCGCCATGGACCTGCGTGGCTTCCAGAGGGTCGCTTTGGCCTGCAACTTAGCTGCAAAACGGAGAATGGAAAGGTTAGCTCATGTAAAAGCAAGAACACGCATTGGATTGAGTAATAACTAGAGCCTCGAGAGAAGGTCCATGTAGGAACTTAAAGATCCTTCCTAGGATCCACGCTGTAGTATCCTTCACATGGTTGTTCTCATCTTTCATTGCTTGCAACATGAAGGGGAGAGCATCATGTACAAGAGTACTTAGCTTGTCCAGCGAAGGTCCCTCCAAAATGGATCCAAAAGCGTAGGTAGCAGCCTCTCGAAATATCCAGTCACCCTTTGAAATGTTCTCCTGAACGAAGGGCGTGACAAGAGGCACAACGTCATCTCCAACAGCACGAGCCACCAAGCCCAGACAAGTCCCACCAGCCATAGACAAATTCCAGGCCCCTTTGTCTAGATCTTGATCTTCCTCCTGCTTCGTCAACGTTTCCAGCAACATCAGAACGAGGGCAGGCAACGCCTGTTTCATGAAGTGAAAGTAAGGCACCTCTGAATCGAAGACAATTAGTATTAGGGGACTTCACAGCCAAGTGCTAATAAGCAGCCTCTAAAAATTTCACCAATATGATCACGGTTCACAAGCGAGTTTCAAAAATTTACAGGTCCAAAGAAATCACCTTGGTAGTCTTCCTGAATCTCGATCTCCTCATTGCAAATAGAGCTCCAAAACTCGATCGCTGGAAGTGCAACTGGCTCTTCATCTTCCTGCACTGCTTTCGGAGTGACAAAATAGTTCTTGCATGTATGGGGCAAGTTTATCATAATAAGTGCAGCCAATGGAGACTAGACATTCGAAGGCAGCAACGACAAACTCGGACATCTGGTGAGAGGTTGGTCTCACAAACCACCCTCATAATATAGTTGCGCTCCATATCATTCTCGAAGTTAGTTTGAGCAAAGTCTAGGGCATTATATAGAGCGTGCGTAGCAGCAAGTCGAACATCATTACTCGTCTCGGAGGAGTTCATGCCCTAAACTACAACAATCAAGATGGAATTCACCTGCTCTTGAGCGAGTATCTCCGCCAGCTCTCCTCACACACATAACCAGGAGCTTCTAAGGTTGCTTGTTTCAAATGCGAGGGCTGCTCTAGTTGCAAAACTCCCATGTTAGACAACAAATAAGAGCTAACTGTGAGACCGGGATGCTCAAGGTACAACTACTTGGACCACCTGCAGTGCTCAAGTATTTTGTGACACAAATTCGTCTAGCACCTGCCGATCAGCCTCTTGTAGGGTATAAACGCTGGTATTCGAATTGAATGACAGTGCAATGGTGCAAATCACGCTCTCAATGTCAATCCATTGGGTGTCCGTCACGTCGTATTTGTACTTGTTCCTCCTTGGCACTGATTTGAACCAATTGAGCATTATTTGAATGGACGGGGAAGAACCTACCTTCTTACCTGCTGGCGTGTGAGCCATGAGGTCGACTAGGTTCCTACACAATCCCCACGTTCGTCCAACCCTCCTCCGCATTTTCTGCACCCTGCCGAGCCACCAAGTGCCAATGTCAGGGCCAGTGGTCACAGCAACCGGGCGTCCCACTTGAGCACTTCAGCGGTTCCTCTTTTGCGCGGATCTCACTGCAGAACTCTGGCCTACAGTGGGAGATTGCATAAATAGCACTCCGCAGTCAGTTCCAAGGCCCAAGAAAGCGGTCGTGGTTGAATTAGCGGCAGCAAGATAATCCTCAACGTTGTTGAAGTAGACAGAGTTCTTGATGCGAGTCAAGCGGTCCTTCGACAGGAAGGGATTCCCGTTCAATTCGCCCACCAACGTTGATTTGTAAATGGCCCTGCCATTGTAATGCACCACTGGCTCTATTTTCTGTGCAGGGTTCCGAGAAGTTAGCTCCACTGGTGGGCTGGGCTCAGCTGAATCCAGCATTTGCGAGATTGCATCCCGGCACTCTTCTTCGGCAACACTCAAAACGTGTTCCGCACTCTCCAAGGATGCGTCAGCAGTAGTCCTGTCGGCGTCAAGGTTGGCACTCTCAGCGTCCAACGCACTCTCGTCCGGGGCTAAGGGTTCACCGTCATGCTCCACAGTGTCTCCCTCTTCTTGCACAGCAAGGGAGTCCCTCATGACCTCTCCGTCGCCATCTTCGCCGGGGACTAGCTTTTCGGGCGGTACGTATGCCCAGTGCTTCGGATCCGACCCCTCCACCGTCCAAGGCTGTAAGAACCATTGTTTCCTTCTAGCATAAGTCGATGGAGCCATATTTAGCGCCTTCAACTGGGATTGGGCTGCCTTCAGACCTTCCTTCAACGCCGCCACGAAGTCCTCATCTGTGGCAAGGGCGCTATAATCTCCCAAATCTGCAGGTGCCTGCCCACGTTCTAGAGGATGCAAGTCCGCCCACATGTTTTTCTGCTTGTTATGCGCTCTACCAAATTGCAGTCCATTAGATCCGTACTCAATCGCAGCCAGGTGGTTCACCGTGTTAGCACAGCCCACAAGCTCTTGGAAATCGTACGCTCTCTCCATACCTTGCATTCCCCCCACCTTGCTAAAAAAAATTTCACATGAATCAGATCCTGTGAGGTGCAGTGGAACCGGCAAGTGAGAAAATGCATCACGAAAATACCTTATGAGTAAGACCACGAAATGGCACGAGAGCTGCACGTCAAGGTAGCACTGGTTGCTTACGAAGCATTCTTGCAACGTTAGATTCTTTGTATTTCCTCCTACACCGTGGTCACCATGGCTAAACCACAACTTCCAAATCCTGAAAAAGAATGACACTTTGCCAACAAGCACCACTCTCTCCCTCAAAGTCAAGGACATGGAAAGGAAGATGTCAATATAGTCAGCACAAATAGACAGATATAGCTCGGTCCCCAAAGTTCTCTCCTGATGTCACGACCCAAATGACACCTACCAGCTCCCAGCAGCTCACTAGGTTCACCCCAGTCCACTTACAGCGTCACTTGGTCACCAACTGCCTAACACTGCACATGCCAAACACCCACAGTGTTAGTCCCCATTTCCAACTCATTTGCCAAGTCCCAGTTACCGGGACTACTAGCACACACTCCCATCGTGACATCGGGCATGTCACTTAGTAACATGGGGCGGAACTTCCACCTTAATGTGCAAGGACCTATGGTGGCACTACTCACCATGGTCCTAACCGCCCTTGAGTGTCACCCCACTCCATGCTAGCCCTTTTTGCATTTGCTATTCATCCACTAAAGGTAACCGGCACTCACAACTTGGGACATATCCAAGAAGGCCTAACAAGGAGCGGGACTCCACCCAACCAATGTCACGGGACACACACAAGTGTCCCATGGTGCCTTGAAGTGGTGGTGAAGTCACCACCACCAACCATGAGTCACCGGGACTCACCAAGGCTTCAAGAGGGAGTGAGGAGGGAGACCAACCCCTCCTATAGTACTCTCTGTGGTATTCGGCAGACCCCCCCGTCCTAGGTCGAAGGAAGTCCTTGGATAACCTTGGGTTGTGGAAGACCACCCACTTCCAATCCAAATCGCCAAGTTACGTTACCGTTTGGACTCCCTAACTTCCAACCGGCGTAACTTTGCGCTCCGAGCTCCAAATCCAACATGCGAGCTCATTTTGGATATCTACGCGACGAGTAGATGCCTATGGACTGCTCACTCGTCCCATTTGGACAAGTTCTCACAACGTTATGGCCCTCTAAAGATTCGGATGCACCGGGGGAGGCGTCACGCCTTCACCACGGCTCTTCTTTTGGCCATAACTTTTGACTCATGTCTTAGAACCTCGTAATGCTTGTCATTCTAGGTTCTTTGTGTTCATATCTTTCCAATGATATGCCACATGCCATACTTTGTTGTGGGATTCATTGAGAACCCCACACACCTAGCCCTCAAGTGTCCCGGCGCCACCAGGACACAGTCAACTTTGAGCGGCCATAACTTTTTGCTCACAACTCCGAATTGCGCGTTCTTTGCGCCATTAGAAGCGTATTGTTAAGATCTTTCCAAGCATGTGTGACACTCTCATGTTCACTTCAAAACCAGGTCGCTATTGCGCCCTGTTTGATCGGGAGTCTCCTCATTCTCCCTACTTAGTTTATTGCAAGGCTTGGAAGTCACCCCCAAGGTCCCCCCTTGTGCACTAAGGTTCATTTGGGCACCCCAAGTAGATAGGGGCGTGACACCTGATGTGCGTCCCTTGTAGTTCGCAGTTCCTGCAAAATCTGCAAATAGGTTTTGCACTGCAATTCGGGAGTGATCACGACCCGTACCCCCAATTTCTCTCTTACACTCCTCGCAATATATCTTCACAACAGCCAAGCCACAGTGATCGTAAGTTTTTAGGTCCCACTTGTGATCTGCAAAATCAAGTAACTCTAGCTCCCTTCTCAGCTTTTCTGCACCCTGCTTGTAATTCTCAAGCACATCAGTGGCTAACAGCGTGGATTGTAGCAGGGTCTCCTCGAGCACATCAGTAGGTGACAGTGTCGGCTATGGCTCAGCCTCGTCGTCTTCAGGAAATTCTGAAACTTCAGTGGGATGCCCTAAACCGGCAGCTCCTACCTCCTCCAACATCCGTGTAGCTCCTACCTCCTCCAACATCCGTGCAGCACCGGCGTGCAAGACATCCGTGCCACACGGTTGGACACCTCCCAAACCCGTAAGTTGCCCTGGCTGCTCCGCTGCCAAGTCGCTGCTCCTCGTGTCGGCCTGGTCCCCAACACGACACCGCTTGCGACGTCTGGCGTCGCCCTCCACCGACGGAATTACATAAACGCGTTCTTTAACCGGGTTCATGGCCTCGAACCGCTTTGGTATTCGGCATGCATCATCTAAGTCCCAAAAAAGGAAAGGCCACTCCACGCATTCCCCGTTCTCCAAGCGCATGCGCAAATTCGTATAAGTATCGCTGGAGTTGCAAAAAAACGGATTGAGTAGCTCCGGCCGCCCCACATCATCCTCCACAGAGTACAATCTGATCTTGTAATTGAGCGCCGTCATCCACGCCCCTAAACCCTGCGTTCAACAAATCGAATCTGTCATTAGACCACGCAGCACATCTGGATCCAGAACGCAAGAGCAATGCACCCTAAACCCTGAAAGGTAAACCACAAATTAACAAGAGCCTGAAGACCACAAGACAACCGCAATACAAAACCCTACGTTGCCCAATTCAGAGACTAGCAATACCTCAAAGCAGCAGGTGCCAAGATGATCGCAACGACCCTAGGCACCATCTGACGCTGTCACGCAAGAAAAAGATACAGAAAAAACAATTCCCCAAACCCTGAAGTCGTAAAGCCTAAAACCAAAACACAGATCTGCACCAAACCGTGACGGATTTGCAACAAAACGTAACGAGGGCTGCTTGGGGATGCTCCCAACGAACCAATCGTAGCCAAACAACAAAATTGATTGCACAAACCGTAGCCAAACAACAAAATTGATTGCACAAACCTGTAGCCAAACAACGAAATTGATTGCACAAACCGTAAACCCTACACGCACAACACAGATCCGCCCCAAACCGTAACGAGGGCTGCTGTGGGACACCCGAAACTGAACGGGCGCACAAACCGTAAACCCCGTATCCAGCAAACTGAGGTCCTTGCACAAACCCTCCACCTCGTCCAAATCAAATTGATTGCACAAACCCTCCACCTCGTCGACAACAAACTCAGGTCCTTGCACACGCCACGGCCGGATTCTTGCACACGTCGGGAGATTGCACCCAGTCCCGACCAATTGAACAAACCCTAAACCTCTTCCTTGCAAACTCAGATGCAACGGTCAGTTTCAAGTGAACTGACCCCTAAGCCGAGTTGAGCCAAATTGCCCTGACCCCTAAGCCGAAAACCCCATCACTGAGCCAGATTGAACTGACCCCTAAGCGCAGTAAACCATCACTGAGTACCCTAAACGAGATCTGCACAATCTTGTATTCTGTAATATTAAATCATACTCCGTATTAACTTACAGTAGTCAGACCCTAAATTATGTATCCATGTACAATGTATAACACTTAGTTGTAAGAGTAGTTAAGTCACTGTAGGAATCCGAGAGTCTTACATGAACTAAGATGTATATTTCCTATAGTACAATAAGCAATTTCAGACATTTGGCCAAAGAATTTAATATAAAGGGGGCTATTTTAGTACTACTGCATTTTCTAATGGGGCCTATTATTCCATACCCTATAGTACTTTAAAGACATCCAATGCGGTACCTTGCGGTACCCCCAAATCCGGTGTCAATGTTCTGTGTCCCCATCTAAATGTAGTGGAAAGTCAAGACAGGTAGACGAGTAGTATTCGCCGAGAGCTAAACAGAGTTATCGAATTCACATTTGATCCTTCAGAGCGATTCACATAAGGTTTGCAGTATTACTGGAAATCGAAGTTCCCTCCTAGTGTGGACCACCTGCCGATCCTGCCGATCAAATACAGTACCCAAAATTGGGTAACATAATTGAAAGTGACCCCTCGCTGCTGTTAGACTCACATCAGATTTAAGGGAACCCCGTCGAGTTCCAAAAGCGAGACCAATCCTGGGGGTAGCGCGCGCCACCCCCGAAACCACAGTCGGGGACGACGGTGGTTTTGGGGGTGGCGCGCGCTACCCCCAATACTCGTCATTGTACAGAAATGAAGTTCAAATTTTTAGGCTCCCATTTTAAGTTTGTTGACCTATGCCATCTAAAGTGGACCGTAAGAAACAACGCTGCACAAAATGAGTGCCAAAATCGTTTGTCAGTAGTTGTATTGACTTACACTCGGTCGGTGATTTGTTTGTATAGTCTTACACCAGCTGTTGTATTTGAAGATGCACATACGAGCACCCGGAGTCCATTTCATTGACATCCTAGAGACCAACGATCTAATAGAGGTCTTAGGTTGAAACCAATCACTAGAAGAAAAACGTGTCCGTTGCAACCGACTATGATGCGACTATGTGTCCTATACAACTGTACTGCGACTGTAGCCCTCTGTATTTGCATCAAATTTGACATGGATGTAGTTGTAGTCGCAAAGTAGTTGGAAAATGAAGAGTAGGGTTACGATACTGTAACAGAAGAATAGACAGGAGGTATTCTACATCCAATATTCATCGCAGTTGTCCATGTAGGTAGCTATCCAGGAAGTGGAGTCCACCGTGGAAAAATGTAGTCACTCCAATTACAAAAAACAAACTAATTAGTATGCTGCAACTAAAAACGGCAACATTGCAACTCAAAAATGACTCAAATGCAATTAGGAATCAACTATACTGCAACTAGAACCCGACTACAGTGCAACTAAAAAACGATTCAAATGCAACTACAAAACAATTGCAATGCAACTAGAACATGACTGAAAATCGACTATAGTGCAACTAAGAAACGACTGAAATGCAACTAGAGAACAATTGCAATACAACTAGAAAATGACTACAGTGCAACTACAAGAAGACTGCAATGCAACTAAAAAACAACTACGGTTCCACTACAGAAGAAGTAGACTTTGGCTACAATTACACTAAAATTCAACAACATAATGACTATAGTTTGATTACAAAACAAAGATAGTTAGAGTTCTTAGTCAAAATGCTTTAGTACTTATTTCGTATGAGTTGTAGTTGCATCCTTACTTTGCTACACAATTGTCATTGTAAGTTTACTATGAGTTCACTATGAGATGCAACTTATGATTTTTGTATTTGAAGCTGGTTTAGAGCCATTCAAGCTGCACACTTCATAAGATCAAATAAGTATGCCTCTGTGATATTATTCATCTATAATTTATAAAGGTTCACTTCATTTCTACTCGCTTTTTTCTTTAATAGAGGGCAGACAATTGCATGCGGTAGTGCATTAAGTCTATTTGAAATGAAGGATACAACATACAAAGAAACTTTCAAACTTAAAAATCACCATTTTCTTGGAAATAAATGGTGTCAATATCTTGCACATGCTAAGAGACTATCCTCTGCAGATAACTCTATAGCTCCAACCAAAGATGGAACAGTAGGTAGAGGAGGCACATCCTCTGGAGTAGCTAAACCAGAAGCTTGTATATTGGTACTCACGAATACATCTGATGTGTCTACAAATTGTCGTCGAGCACGAGCTTCTTTATGCAATACTACTTTCCAACCTTCTTTCCTTACATCATCAGCAAAGAACACTTGGGTTGCCTGGCTTGAAAATATGAAAGGATCCAGCATCATACGCATTTTGTGGCGGAAGTTCACTACAAGAAAACCAGCCTCATCTCGAATGTATGTTGCATTTCGTCGATTGTCTGTTTTCTTCACCCATTCACATCGCATTAGTATCACAGGGTTGCTAAGAGACCCATAGTCTAATTTCAATATATCTTTTAGTACTCCAACATAGTGACCTGACACATCTCGAAGATCAGAAGCTGGAATTTGGAACACAGATGCAACCCCGCAGTCGTATGTTTGAAATTGGTTGGATGTGTCGTCATCCACCTTGAAATGGTTTCCAAAAGCTTTCATACGAGAATATCGAAGTGCCTTTTGCGATGGTTTTGTGGATAATAATATCCTATCTCTATCTTCAGGACTGTGTGCATCAATGTCACTGTTGCGAACAGCCGTTTTTATCCACACATCAAGTGGTGCGGTGCTTGAATCCATTTGACAATCCTCCTTCCACTTCCTGCAAGTGCATGAAAGAAGTTAAAACTAACATTGTTACAATTTGTTGTAGCCTAATTAGATACAACTGCAAATACTCACCGAAGACATCCCTGGACACCTGACAATCACTATTGTTGCATGGTAGTTGCATTTCAGTTGCATTTCAGTTGCAGTATAGTCGTATGATAGTTGCATTTCAGTTGCATTATAGTCGCATGATAGTTGCATTTCAGTTGCATGATAGTGGCATGATAGTTACATTTCAGTTCCATTATAGTCGCATGATAGTTACATTTCAGTTGCACAAGATTCTTAAAACCAATTGCATTCTAGTTCCATCTCTGCTACTGCAACCAATTGCACTGAACTTGCGTATCTTCGTTCTACTAATCAGATTATAAAAGATGAACAGGATAGTGCAACTTACTTCACAAGTGGCTCCAAAATGGCAACATTGTTCAGTACATAATTATGTGCTGCATCCCGCAGTGCAGTAGACATTACAAACTGTCGACCCGCACCCTCTAGAACTTCTTTAGCATCACCAAATTCCTCCTCTGCATCCCAGACGCGCCTCTTCACAACATCAAATCCTTGCAAATACTCTGTAACAAAGCCAAGGCATTCTTCCTTCAAGTACCCTTCTGCCATGCAAGCCTCTGGTCTAGCCATACTCCGGACATAATTCTTCAATGTTTTCATATACCTTTCAACTGGATACATCCACCTTGTGCTAACAGGGCCACACAAGTCTAATTCTTGGACAAGGTGATATGGAAGGTGTGTCATAATGTCAAAAAATGACGGTGGGAACTCCATCTCTAGTAGTGCTATACTTTCAGCCACATCTAATTGAAGAGACTCAAAGTCTGCTGGGTTATAAACCTTCGTACATATTCTCCTGAATACTTTACAAATCCGCATGATGGCCATATGCGGTCCGGGTTTCAATAGACCTCTCAATGCCAATGGCATCAATTGCTGCATTAACACATGATAATCATGCGATTTGAGGCTTCCAAATTTTTTAGCCTTTATATGCTTCCCAAATGATGAGGAGTATCCTGAAGGAAGCTTCACAGAGTCAATAATGTCTGCAAATTGCTCGTACTCTTTCTCAGAGAGCACATATCCAACAGCAGGTTTCAACATTTTACCAACTCTACGAGGATTTGGTATCAACCACAAATGTTTTCGTATACCTCTCCTTTGAAGATCTTGTCGTACCTTCACCGTATCTTTTTTTCCACTTATTGTTTTTAAGAAATTCTTGGCAAGATTCATCTCGCAGTGCATGACATCTAGTGTATAGCGAATGAGAAGCCTCTGATCACATGAATAGCCTTCGAGTAGTTAGTATGGGATTGACAACGGACATGGAAAGACACATTCACTTGTACATCTCCCTACCAAATGCTTTTATTATCACTTCATCTCTCTCTCAAACAGCATGCTACAAGACTCTAATACAATGTAGGCACTTTAGTGTTCATTGCAATTGCTCTGTACAAGCATCTCAAAACGAATATGATACAATTGACATGTGACTAAAATACATCTGGTTCGCGACTAAAATACAACTGCTATGCAACTAAATCACAACTAATATGCGACTATAACACAACTGATACGCGACTACAACACAATTGATATGCGACTACAACACAACTGATATGCGACTGCAATACAACTGATGTGCAACTAAGATACGACTGATAAGCGACTATAATACAACTGAAATGCAAGTAATCCATTGTCATTCTTCTTGACACTGTAATGGTACTACTAGTTTGCTACTTAGTCATTCGACTTGAAAGACTACTGCAACTCACCTTCCAGTAAGGCAACCTGAAAAGAATGCTAGACCGCTTCACTCCATGCAATTTGGACGGATCCCCTGGAGCTCCGTCTCTGTTTCCTGCTGCTTTCCAAGTCTTATACTGCTCTGCATATTCCAACTGTTCTTCTACAGATACAATTTTGGGTCTTCCTTGCACTTCCACTTTTCCATCAAAGTGATCCTTCATGCGCTCTGAGCGGTAAGGATGATTAGTAGGCAACCATCTGCGAGTCCCTTGATAAATTTCCTTACATAGCTCCATTGAATGCTCTGCTCCTAAATCAGAACCGCACCATGGACACCCTGCATACCCTTGGTGCGCAAATCCTCCTACCGTGCCATATCCTGGATAGTCATGAATTGTCCATATAAGAACTGCTCTGAGGTTGAAAGAGTGGGCACCAACTTCTTGTACAACATCATATGCTGGCACTCCTTTCCACAATTCCAGCAATTCATCCACCAAGGGTTCCAGATACACATCAAATACTTCTGAAGTTACAGATTGCTTTCCAGGAATCAACAAAGCTAACATCATAAAAAAAATTTTGGTGCTCAACCAAGGCGGCAAATTATAATTTAGCAAGGTCACTGGCCAAGTAGACCAACTTGAACGACTCTGCTTGAAAGGATTTACTCCATCTGCAGCAAGAGCAAAATGGATATTTCTTGAGTCTTCACCGAAGGTTGGGTCCACATTTTCATGGAAGTGGCGCCACGCTTTTGAATCGCATGGGTGACGCACTAGATTGTCTCCTCCTAGACGATTGCTTCCATTCTCGAAATGCCATAGCAACAATTTCGAGAGAGCTGGGCTACGAAACATGCGTTGCAATCTTGGAATGATAGGGAAATGCCTCAAAACTTTCAACGGAAACTTCTTTCTAATTTGATCCCTGTACCTTGGACGATTGCACTTTGGACAACTTATAGCACCTTCAAGTTCTCCTCTAAACAGTACACATCCTTTTTCGCATGCATGGATGCTATTGTAAGTCAATCCTAATTTGCTTGTTAGTCTTCGAGCTGCATAAAAATTCCTAGGCAACGTATTATTCTGTGGCAAAATGTGTCCTTGGAAAAGAGTGAATAATTCATCAGCAAAATTGTTACTCACCCCATGGACAGTGCACACGTTCATGATAAGGATGGTGGCTGCCAACTTCGTACATTGAGCACCTTCATATAATGCATGCAAAGCCTCTTCCAAAATGTCGGCATCAAAATTGTTTTGACCGTGAACTTTTGCTTGCTCATTTGTATCACTGACCGGTTCTTCCTGCGGCAATGCATTTTCGACCTCCAAGTCATCACCTACAGTTGGTCTAGAGTTGCATGCGTTGGTTACATTGTCTGCTACTGTAAAGGCTTGCACTACTGTGTCATGCAAGCGTTCTTCCATGCCCTCTATGGAATGGAGCCGTTCCTCCATGGGCTCTGAGTTTTCAACGTCTTCAAATAAATTGTCCAACATATTCCTAGTGTCCACTTGATTATCGACCTACATTGGTCGACCTGCTGTTGAACTCCAAAAACCAGCCTCCCATTCTTCGTCTGATGTCTCCGGACTCCCAGGTCCTTGCCACACTCGAAATTTTGAGTCTCTGCCGTTTCGGATTAGATGTTCCCTCACAGTGGAAACTATCCACTTCCTGCGACCTTGACATTTACAACAAGGACAACTTATTCTATGCAAATTTAAAAACCTAGCTCGGCGATATTCTCTCACCCAAAGTCTGTCATCACGTAGTTGCTTTCGCCTCTCATCTGTGACTTCTATGTAGTCGTCTTCTCTATCCATCCCACTTTGGCAAAATTTCCAATGTCGCAAAGGAACTAAAATTAGTTTCAAAATGCACTTGTATCCTCGAAATGGACTAAATTAGGGTTAGGAAGAAGAAACTCTAAACCTTCTCCAATACAACCAAAATCTTCAAAAGAAAGAGTATCACCGTCATACGACATGAAAACTAAGTACTCTTGTTCACCTTCTTCTGTTGGTGAGACATTTCAGTCACTCCTACAGCCTACGTAGACCAATGCCTTCCAACTGTGAAGTAGTTTGTACGTACCTCAACAACTTCTCCAGCAAATGGCTTTCTATCCTTCTGTAGTTTTGCTTTCTAGAACTACGAATGGGTGAAGTGGAGTGACTTCTGTCCACAGTTTCCATCCTCTACCGACACGATTTTCAGGACGGGGAGTGGCTTCGACAGAGAGCATGTGTCATGACAGAAGGTTTCCGTTGGGATGACTGGACGGTAAACTGGAGGCACAAAGTGTAACATCCTACCTTAGAAACTGAGTCTTCTGTGTATTGAAACGACCGTTTTTTGTCAAAATTTGTCACCCTCTCCCTCTCCCATTATCGGAACCTCTCCATTCCTCAGGCATACTTTTGACGAGGTCACATACCGCCATATTGAAGATTGAAAAACTTGTGCCCTTCATTTTCAACTTCAAGGAAGCGTTCACACAGTTTTCCCGATGCTTCGTTTTCATTTTCTGTGTGTTTAATGTTTGTACCTGCTTTGTGTCGTGTTTCGTTTCTGTGTGCCTTTCCTCCGCTACATGTGAAAGATGTCTGAGGGTTCTAGAAATGAAAATTTGTCAAGGGATACTATTCAGGAAAGATACCCTCTCCAAGCCTGTGTTCACTTGTCTTCTTGGAGCATTGGCTGCAATGCACGAAATGAACCACATAGCGAAGTCTGCACTACTATTTCGAAGCAGGTCAGTCGACATTCTGCTTTCTATGTGACTTCCAAGATAGGAGTAACAATAATTCCATTCTATCTACTGTACATAATGTCCTTGTATTGCCTACTTATTTCTCATTTCTACATTTTACCTGCTGCTGTAATCTGCATTTAGAAAAAAAAAGGAGTATCTTAGCCCTGTGCTCTGAAGTGGTGCTTTCTCAGCTAAATCGTGTTTGCTGTACTTTGTGAAATCGTCTGTAAGTGTTTATTTGTGACGTGATTCGTTTCCGTGTACGTTGAGAAGCACAAATTCGAATTGTTTTTACGTTGTGTGTGTATATGTGCACTGCATTCCTTGTCTTAAAGCAGAGATCTAATCCAACTGCTGGTGGTTGTAATATTTGAATTTGGTACATTTGTGTAGATTTCATAGTTTCGTCAGTTGGACACCATGGAGAAAAGTGAGCTGCACAAACTGCAGCTCTTGAAGGATGAACTACGTAATTACATCTTCTCCGTGCGAATGCTGTGTCTTTACTAGCACGGTTCTGAGAATTTTTTAGTCTGCGTGTGGGAAGCGCTGGAAGCTGCATCGGGAGATTAACACTGGTTCCTTCATTGTCGTTACTTGGTTTACGATTGAATTGATGCTACATTGACTTCATTCCTATATCTGCTTCCACTCCAATAAGGTAATTCGGTGGCAAACATCACCAAAGGTCTACTTTCACGGTAGCAGACATCACCAAAGGTCTACATCTTCAAAGGAAGCACATGCTAAAGAACAAGGTCCTGTGATTAGAACATGCTCTTCCTATCCAATTCTTGATGCTTCCCGAACTTCAGTTTATGTAACGGTCGTATGATTGTGTGCCGTGACTGCACTCATCTTCAAGATGCGAACTATGTGGTAGAGTGCTCCACTGGGTATGGTTGTGCTATCTTGCCTTTTTTTCCTGGTCTTGCTATGATTTCTTTCAAGCGTTCAGAGCGTTTATCATTTTTTAGTGCGTGTTAGTAAACCATCTTTGCAGTTTTTGGAAAACCTCCGTCTCACATTTATGAAACGACTTTGAACAGATGGGCTTTGACACATCCTCAGCCGGAGCTCAAGAATGGACCGCAGCTGGTGGAAATGGGGGGACGCTGCTTACAAGAACTTGAAGAGCTTTTCAGCAAGTGGGTCGGAGAATCAGAGAAGGCAATGCAATCTCTATCGTTTTCTTTGATGAAATTGATGCGCTGGCTGTCGCACGGAATAGTGGTGATACTGGTGGTCTCTCTGTGGGGGACCGTGTGATGAGACAGCTTCTTACTGAAATGGATGGTATTTCCTCTTACCTTGACATTCCATGGATCAATAATTGGATTCAAAATGACAATCGTTATGGTCAGATGTTTTACTTACTGGACTTTTTCTTTTATATCATCACTAAGCATTTGCTATGACCTGTATGTGTATACTTAGAACTCTAAGTTCTTCGCATAGCAACGGAAAGAAGGGTGGATCCTTTCCAGTCTTTTAAAATTAGTTCTGTGCACATACATATGAAGAGATGAATGACTGAGTTGTTGTGACTTTAGGATTAAAACCAAGTACAAGAGTGTCTGTTATAGCTGCTACCAATCGACCTGACATAATTGATCCAGCTCTTCTCCGGCCAGGTACACTCATGTCTTTTAATGGTTCAAATTCAAAGGTGAATTTGTGAATTGGACCTTTAATGGCTGGCATGCAGGCACTTGAATTGCCCTAGAGGATTTGTGTGATAGTGGGCAAGAGAGGGATTTTGAGGGTTGAGCTCAAGCCCTTCACATTCGGCTGGGTCATTCTGGTTCCAGTTATCCCTGCCGATGCATTCCTTCTGGTTAGATAGCTAGGATTTGTTGTGAGTAGGATGACCTTATGTATGTTTGCTAATGTTTTTATGTTTGCTAATGGTTGTCTTATTCGATCTAGGGCGTTTTGATCGGCAGTTGTATGTAGGGCCGCCAGATGAAGCTTCTAGGGAGGACATTTTTAAGATTCAACTACGGAATACGCCATGTTCTTCTCTTGTAGATCTTGCATCTCTGGCTGCTCGTACGCCTACTTTCACTGGTGCTGATATCAGTGCCGTTTGTCGCATAGCTTCTATGGCTGCTTTGGAGGTTACTACTCTCTTCCGTAACTTATGCTTCTCTGTGGTCAATATGTTTCATGTTTGCTCTGTATGTGTAACAACCAAGAATCAACCATGATGGATATGATATTATTAACTTTCATGGTTTTAGACTAAATTATGTTTAGCAAATACCCATGGTTCACGCAACTTATGATGTGCTTGCGGCCGTAAGTGTACTGATGATCGAAGGATCTATCTACAGGAGGATGTAAATGCTATCCAAGTGGAGGTTCATCATTTTGACATTGCGTTAGCAGAGGTGGCTCCAAGTAATCCAGGGCCCAACCCTGAATTTCTTACCAAACACAATCGCGGCTTGTTCAGTGGCAATTCTAGAGGGGTATGAGGGACAAGCGGAGGGCATACAATCAAGAAAGCTCTGTTTGAGCACATGTGTTTGTCATTGTAATGTACGTTGAAACAAGCACTTCAAGCCTGCAACCCTCCACGGTATGGTAAATAGGTCTCTACTGCCGATAAAATGAAGAGAGTGAAGCATCCCCAAGTTAAACTTCAGGATTTGGCAGGCATTGATGCAGTGAAAGAGGAAATCAACGAAGTCATTAGCTTCTTACGGAACCCGAAGGTATTCAAGGAAATGGGAGCCAGACCTCCCAGAGGGGTGCTCATCGTTGGGGGACCAGGAACAAGCAAAACAACTCTAGCATTTGCCATTGCAGCTGAAGCGAAGGTCCCCATGGTGGAGCTGCAAGGTGCAGAGCTTGAAGGTGGAGCTTAGGTGGGTCAAGGAGCATCCAACGTGCGTGAGCTCTTTAAAACCGCACGGGAGGTTTCTCCGCTGATCATTTTCATGGACGACTTTGATCATTTTGCAGGGGTTCGGGGAGCAACCTCTCATACTAGGAAGCAGGATCACGAGTCACTCATCAATCAACTCCTTGTTGAGCTTGATGGTTTCGAGACGCAAGAGAGAGTAGTCCTCATTGCGACGACCAGCCGGCCTTTTGCTATTGATGAAGCTCTGCGACGACCAGGTCGCATGGATCGAACCATCCAGCTTCCAATGCCGAATGTAAATGAACGGGAGCAAATTCTCCGGAAGGTGGCGCTTGACACTATGGACCCCAAGCATGTGGATTTCGTAGACTGGGCTGAGGTAGCAGATAAGACTGCAGGTCTTACACCTGCCCAGCTGAAGTGTGTGCCTCGAGCCTTAGAGGGAAATGCTGTGAGCTATAAGAGTGTGGATGATGATGAAATCTCCAGCGTGGCAGGGTGGTTAGCAACGTTCAACCAGGTCATGCCTATGTGGTTCAAAAAGACGAAGTTGGTGGTAAAGTGGAACGAAGATCTGATCAATTGGCTCAGTCTGCGTTTGACGAAGGAAGATCTTGAAACTGCTGTGGAGACTATGGACGTATTCAACGAGACGCGACCAGGAAGTGAACTGGAGAATCCCCCTGTTATTTGGACACGAGAGTACAAGTTCCCGCATGCAGTCTGGGCGGTTGGGCGAGCTTTGACTGCATATCTCCTTCCGAGTTTTGACACACTGGACCAGGCATGGCTTGACCCTACGTCTTGGGAGGGGATTGCTTTCACCAAGTTGACGAAAAAGCTGGAAGCACGGTATCAAGAAACGGGTACCATGACACGCTCCTACTATGAAAAGAGCCTGGTGTTGAGTTTTGGCCCGTATATTGCAGGACGACTGCTACTTCCGTTTGGGGAGAATAACCATTTATCCATGGGAGAGTTGGAGAATGCGGAGGAGATTGCAGCTACGATGGTGATGCAGTATGGATGGGGGCCAGATGACAGCCTGCTGGTCTACGCCAAGCATGACTCGGAAACTTCTCTGGCCATGGGCGATGAGCATGAGATGGAGGTTGCAAAGAAGATTCAAAAGTTGTACCACATAGCCACTGACAGGTGTGGCAAGATGTTGCAGAGGAACCAGCAAACCCTTCATGCTATCATTGAACACTTACTTCAGTACGACTGCGTTACAACGAAGGACCTTGCAAGAATAACAGCCGAAACTGGTGCAGTATTTGAGGAGGATCCTTTTGAGCTAGTGCCCTACTCACGGTTGGAGATGTCAACCAACGGCACGACTCGTGTAACAAAAACGTTGCCTGCTGGGGCTTCGGCAATTGATGAGAATTGTAATAGTGACCTTTTTGACAGGCCAGTGAGGGCTACTGTACTGTACTGTACAACGATCATTAGTGTTCATGCTTTTTATGCACAGGTTTTGCAGGTTTAGAGTAAGCAATAGATTGCATTGCTCACGTATTCCTTTGTGGTCAGCATTGTGGTGTCCAACCCACGCCAATGTTTCAATATCGAGGTTGTGTAGTGGTAAGTTCGGTTGATTAGACTCAGACAAAGCCCTGAATGGTGATGCATTCAGGTCATGTTGGCATTGCCATTAGCTACATGGCAGCTAGTTACATACGAGACCGTAGATCGAGTCTGCTTTATGGTCTTCGTCTGATGTTTCAATAGCAGCAACAATTGTTAGTATGTGCCCAACAATGGAGGGGGACATGCAGGAGATACACAAAGCATCGACCTACATGAAGTGACAATATTTTTACCTTCATAAAAGCAGTTGACCTCAACAGTCAATGGCCATTTTGTTTTCAATAATGTTTCAACCGTGCCTAGAGGTTAGAATTGTAAATGCTCACAGGGTCCGCAAGTATTTTAGATTTGCAATCGATGACGGAATAACTCCAGTGAGATTGTTGAAGTGTAGGCCCTTGTCACAATGTTGTCTTCCCAAGGTCAGCCATGAAGAAAGTACAATCCAAAAAACTGGAGTGCTATTCTGAAGAAATGGCGTTGCACCAATTTCATTACATTGCAAACATGATATGATGATTAGGCTTATAAGCAACGCAGTTGGGGCAATTCTGTGAGCTGAGGACTGATCGTACCACTCAAGCGACATCTTGGCAGGTTTCTGCGCACAACAAAGAGAATGAGGTACACATTTGAATTCAGCAATATGAATCTAACCTCATTTGATATTCATAAACTACACAATTGTCAGGCTAAGAGTTGGACACCTTCACCTTCAGAATTAAGAGCTGCGCAAAATGGAAGGAGATTGAGAAAATATAATTTTCCGACTGCCCAAATGAAGTATGAAGATATGTGCATTTCTGTTGAGCACCATATCCTCTCTGTGAGATTTGGATCCATGGTGAGCCTCCTTGCCCTTCATGGCTACCAATCGCAGCACCTGCTTCTTCTACTGTCCAGACATTAATTCTACGCTTTTGTTCTCCACTGTTACTACTCTTGTGCCTGCCCGACTGCAATCCCGAGCTGGTGGTGAGCCCTCATCCCACTACAGTGTTTTCCTTAAGGAGTACTAAGCATACTTTCGAGGGAGTCGACGCTATCCAGTTATAAATTCTTCGGTCTTGCCTGAACATTTTGGTTTGCCTGAATAGAGTACCACCTAATAAGGTACTTTCATGTGATAAACAGAAATGAATGTACGTGGAGCGAGAGCTAGGCTACTAGTTTACGAGATGATACTAGAACGCGTGCGACCTGGTGACACGGATGAAGTAGAACGCGGGCTTACGAGCACGGCCACGGTCAAAGGTAGGAGGTGACGTGTCAACGATCCAAGCCTGCAATTTGATTCGGAACCCTCGTTTTGCCACCACTTTCTTTGGGCTGCAGTTGCACTTGCTAGGGTTCTATGTTGTTCTGGGGTTCTGCACTTGCTGGGGTTCTGTGTTGCTTTTCCAAAGCGTCAGGGAGTTCTCGGTTTCCAGAGCTTCAGGGAGGTCGCTATAGTCCAAAACTTGCCGTTGTTCTCGCTTTCCAGAGCTTCAGGGAGTTCTCGCTTGTGAAGTCCAGTTCTTACTTTCTCAGCATATTAGGGCGTTCTCTATCTTCTAGGGTTTCCGCTTGTATTTGATTGCTGCTACAGATCGGTGAGCGCCCTCGTCTCCGTATTGGTGAGCGTCGTTGACAGAGACTTCTTGTCCCGTGGTTCAGGTAAGTTAACCACATTCATTCGAACTTCACCTTCTATTGCCGCAATGTAACGTGCAATACTTTGCAATTGTATTGCCAGAGATATGGTTTTCAGTTTTTGTTTTTATGGAGCCACGAATTGGTATGAGGTGTCCTGTTGTGCTTCATTTGCATCAGACCCGTTTGGAATTCACCCTGCAATCGTCTCTCTCTCTCTTGCACTAATTCGTTTGGCATCTTAGCCGCAACGTCCAATGGGACATACGGGATGCCGCTTCTGTTCTCTTCTTCGTTATTGCAATCATCCGCTCTGTCTTGTACTCATCTGAAAGAGTTTGGTAGTAACACATTGATAGTAACACAGAAAAGCAAAAAAAACAGAGTAGATTCGCCCATGCTCCGCTGTTGTTGCATGTTGAAGCTGTATGCACAAGGAGGTCTCGTCGTGAGTTGCAAAAACATGCCTCTTGACCCTCAATGCCATCCCATGTTCTCTATAATACTTTCGTTCGACAGACAGTACCATTTCAGCATTGATTCCTGAAATAAAAAAGGTACAGCCTTACTTCTGCACCTTATACATGCTAAATTCTAATTGATGGTATTTACTAACATCTCAGGCATGGACTACAATATTGTAGGGTTCATGCGCTAGATTTGGGGTGGAGCAGTCGGCTTCTGCTCTGCGTGAAGTTGCGTGCCATCTGTGGTGACTGTGAGATCTCATTTTACTTTCAATCGCAAATTCCAGGGTACTATTCGAAGGTATGAGGTACTACGTTTAGAATCACACCTCCCAGAGGAATTGGAGGGTACGAGTGATGCTGGAGCTTCATTGCATGTCATTTGCGGAGAGAGTAACAGGGACTGTGTTTTGTGCATGAGGCTCGGGTGCTTTCAGAGGTACCTCATTAACCTCTTGAGTAACGTCTGATCTTGGTAATCCGTCATTTTTGTGTGTACAGGGGAAGACAACGTTGGCATGAGGTGATTTTCTTGGCTGCAGTTGCGTTCCACACCTTCATGAGTTGCAGAATTGAGCTTTGTACAGACGTGAGCACAGAAGCATTACGATTTCACAGGTTCGTCTGTCGAACGGCATACTTTTGAATTTTTTTCGTTTCTTGCCTTCACTTGCAAGTTGTGGTCCTCTCATCTGCAACTTGTTGCAGGTTGTGCTCATCTTCGATGTTCAATGAATTTTAATTCTGCATTGAATTCCCTTTCGTGGCCTCACATTCACTGGATCCTGTTGGATGCAGGTCAGTAGCATTTGGACGACATGGCTTCTAGTGACTATCAGAAGACAGAGATGGAATTGCGTCGAGATGCCAGAATAGCGGAGCTAGCTGCTGCCATACAGCCAATTGAAGAAGCAGCAAAGGAATTGTAAGAGAGTCTCTAGAAATTGGAACTTCGAGTTCGCTGTTTTCTTCTTGTACTCCTATGAGACTATCCTCTCTGTGGATATTTTGTTGTGAATGAAATCAAGCAACGCATTCTCAGAACTCGGTCGTTGTTTGTATTTGAACTAGGAAAAAATGATCGAGCTACACCTTGTCATCCGGCTACTATGAATGGTCATAATGTCCAGATCCTGATTACTTTTTGCATTTGTTTGGAAAGGACTAACAGGAATGAAATAATGCTTTGCATTAGTAAGTGGTTAAGTTCTTGAAATTACACAGTACTTGTACTGTACTTGTCATGTACTTGCAATGTAGGTCCCAATTCGTAGATGCAAAATAGTTGTAATGAATTTGAAAATTAGTGACAATGCAATTACAAATTACGCCCATTCTAGTTGCAATGTAATTGTAGTGTTTTTGTAAAGTAGTTGCAACTTAGTGTTCCAGCTGAAGTGTTATTGTAGTATTGGAAATTTCCTGTAGTTTCATTGACAAGTGTATTTGTGCTTTGCCTTTTTTGCTAATGAAATTGCTAGTTTATTTGTAGTGGAGCTTCTATTTCAAAGCGGAAGCGTACGAAGGACCGTGAAGTTCAACTTCAGCCGTTGGCTACTCGTAAGAGTACAAGAGTCGACAACAAAGCCACAGAGGCTATGAATGCAGGTGCAAGCCACGAAGATGACATGTCCACTTCAGAGGAGACCAACACATCTAACTCTTCCATCAATGAAGATGGTGAGTTTTGATGAATTTTATAGATATGAATTTCCTTTCAAGAAAATACAAGGTTATATGGAAATTGACTTTGATTTCTATATTTATTCTCAATTCAAACAATACTAATGGTATTATACTCTTGTCTTGCAAGGAACGAAGCCAACGAATGCGAAGATGATGGTGAGGAAGCCTTGAGTAACAGGAAGAAATGTGCAAGACTTGTGAATCCTACGCTTCCTTGTGGTCAGGGTACAAGACAACCAGTGCCACAACCGGAGCGGGCTATGGTTGAATCCGAAGTTGCTAGGGTTCCTTCACAATCAACTGCATGCAAAGGGCAGTCAGATAGTATGGGGCGTTCTACTAGGCGCCAATTGCAAAAAGAGTATGAGAAGAAATCAAAAGCTAGAAGTGACATTGGGAAGAAACCAAGTGTAGTGCATGTGAATTTGAATGGAGAGATTGATACATCTTCTTCCGGGAAGAGTGCTTGGGATCAAAGTATGAGGGCCTTTGCCCCTTTGATCCTTGATGTGAGTGTCATTGACTGGAGTGAACACAAGCCCCACACTTTACAGAAGTTGAGGGAGACCATGGATAATGAGTTCGAATATTTGGGAAATCCCCTTAGGAACATGGGTTTTCGGAACGCAGTGCAAAGGTTTTTGAAGAATGAGAGGCATAAGTTGAAGAAATTATGTGTTCCAGGAAAAGATGACGATTGTCCAGTGCGTATTCACCCTAGCCAGTGGAAGCGGTTGAAAGAATACTAGAGTGGAGGTGATCAAGTGAAGAAATCTGAGATGATGACCAATGCCCGGAGGAAAGTGCAGAATGTTTCTAAACGTGGGCGGCGAGGGAAGGCAGGGGAAGAATATGATGTGGTCAGCCTTTTTTCATACAAGTTGTTGACTTTCATAGTGTTTGTGGAATTGAATTTGTTAATGTTTTGTATCATCTTTCCAAATCATTTTAACAAAATAAAGAAATGTTGGCCTTCTATCAGACAAAAGGGAGTGAAGGAAGTCCTAGCCTCACTGACATTGCAGAAGGATTGCAAGCTTCAGGGTCATCGGTAAGTAGGCTTTATCATTTCAGTTCGTTTTTTTTTGTGAGTAGGAATCTCATAGAAGTTGTAGAGTACTCATTAAAATGTTGTTCACAAGTTACAATCTAAAAATATGTTATCGTAGTCATGCACAAGTCAGAAAAGTTGTAAACAGTAGTAACAATTGCTACTATAGTACTTGAAGTTCAGTAGCACTTACATAGAAGTCGCATAATAATCTTACCTTATATGAACATGTTAAATTATTCTTTTGTGTTTGTGTGTGAAACACAGGTGGTATCTTCTTCACTCCATGCAAAAGTGATGGCCTTGGAACAAAGACTTGATGAATTTCAAGACTTTTGAGTTGATGTGTTGGCAAGTACAGATCGAAATACCAAGGCTGTTGAAGGGATGCAGTTAGCGTTGTTGAAATTTTTAAAGCAGACAACATTAGATCTTGTTGTCATTTCCAATTCAATGGATCCTGTTGTAGCTGCCAAGCCAGTAGACCCTATTGTAGCTACTGGAGAGATCAACGTTGTTGACCCATATGACTTTGCTTGTATACAGCCTACTCACCCAACAAGAGAAGAGATCAATGCGAGTACTGATCCAGATGAGTTAATAGTGAACTCTACCTTGGAGCCTGCAGAAGTTGAACAGACCACTAAAGAGATTGTTGGAATGGAAGAACACACCACTAAAGAGATTGTTGGAATGGAAGAACACGATAGTCCACAAGGAAAAGTGAGAGATGTTGAAGGCACCACTAATGCTCAAGTTGACTTAGTGGTACTGAATAGTAATACCGCCATTAATGAAGTCCCGGAGAATCTTGTCAATGAAGGTTCCATCTCTTCACGGCTAAGAAGAGGGAAGGATCGAGAGGTGAGAGAAAAGCATAAGACAAGTGATTTGAATTTGAAAAGACTACTATAAATTCTTTTGTGCTTGTAATTTTTGTGGATGCACTGACTGTGATTGTGGTATGTAGTTGTAGAAGCCTGCAGCGAAGAAGGAAATCTTAAGGGTGAAGATGCAACCTACACGACGTCAAAATGTGGAATCTCCAAACAAACACAAAGTGAATAACACATGTATAGAACTTTCACAATGTCCTTTTGTAGATGGTTTTTTTCTATCATTAGAAATTTTTTTCTGTACTTTTTCTTAAGAATATTTTTGATTTCTTCTTATGTGCTGCAGTTTGTAATAGGACAACGAGTCTCACTTCTGAATCCTTCAGCCCCACAGCAAATAGTAGCATCAGGAACTATCACGAGTGTAGGTGGTGGTGCAGGCCCTCAAATGTACTATGGACAACCTATTCCGGATAGGTGGTATAGGCTTGACGTTGCTTATGCACCAGGGTTTTTTGTTGATCTAATGCATCCTAATCCTAATGGAGATGAATATAAATTGAAAGATGTGGTGGGTGCAAATACAATCTGGGAAGAACAGTACATAGCAGTCATTGCTAGTGTTGCTGGTTTAATTCCTTCAGACTGCAAAGGGAAGGTTGGCGGCAAATAGGGATCATGATCAATGATGTATTTGAAAGACATTGAACCATTTACGAATGTTGTTTGCAGCATGTGCACACTGTGTGTGCCGATGGTTTATAACTATTTCATGTAGTTGTTTTGTTTTGTAAAAAATGGCAGTATTGTAAGTGACATTGAATTTTTAGCATTGTTATAGTTAGTTACATGAGTGTTGCAAGACTTGTAAACAAATTAAAATAAGATGTAGAAGGGTAATATTTGAGTTCTATAGAAGAAGTGTAAGGCTGTGGTGTGCGTTGCAGAGATTTTGAGAAGACTACCATAGATAGAAGTTGCAAGTTAGTGACAATGTAGTCGCAAGTAAGTTACAATGTAGTCGCAAGTAATAGTTGCACACAAGTTGCTTTCCAATTGTACGGAAGTTGCATAGAAGTTGCATTCTAGTTGCACAAAAGTTGCATTCTAGTTGCACAAAAGTAGCATTATAGTTGCACAAAAGTTGCATTCTCGTTGCACAGAAGTTGCATTCTAGTTGCAGAGAAGTTGCATTCTAGTTGCACAGAAGTTGCATTCCAGTAGCAAAGAAGTTGCATTTCAGTTGTTCAGAAGTTGCAATGCAGTAGTACACAAGTTGCATTCCAGTTGCATCGAAGTTGCAATCCAGTAGCGCAAAAGTTGCATTCCAGTTGCAAAAACGTTGCAAATAAGTTGCATTCTAGTTTGATAAGAGTTGCAAATGAGTTGCAAGCAAGTTCCAATGCAATTCAATAAGAGTTGCAGGGAAGTTGCATTCCAGTGCCATAGAAGTTGGAAATAAGTTGCATTCTAATTGCACAGAAGTTGGAAAGAAGTTGCATGCAGTTGCATACAAGTTGGAATTCAGTTGCATTCTAGTAAGTTGCATCCTAGTTGCACAAAAGTTGGAAATCAGTTGCATTCAAGTTGTACAGGAGTTGCATAAAAGTAAGAAAGAAGTTGCATTCTAGTTAGTTGTACAGGAATTGCAAACAAAGTTGGGAAGAAGTTACATTCTAGTCGTACAAGAGTTGCAATGAAAGTTGGACATAAGTTGCATTGTAGTTGTACAAGAGTTGTAAATTAGTTGCACTTCAGTTGCACAGGAGCTGGAAAATAAGTCGCATTGAAGTTGAAAATTAGTTGCCCAAAAGTGGCAAATGAATTCCATTATAGTTGAATAGGAGTTGCAAATGAGTTGCATTTTAGTAACACAGAAGTTAGAAATAAGTCGCATTTCAGTTGGAAATAAGTTGCCCAGAGGTTGCAAACGAATTGCATTATAGTTGAAAAGGAGTTCCAAATGAGTTGCTTTCTAGTTGCACTGAAGTTGCATTGTAGTTGAACAAGAGTTGCAAATAAGTTGCATTGAAGTTGCATTCTACTTGCACGGGAGTTGCAAAGTAGTTGCATTTTAGTTGCACAAGAGTTGCAAGTGAGTTGCAATCCAGTTCTCCGAAAGGTAGGAATAAGTTGCATTGCAGTTGCACAAGAGTTGGAACATAGGAGTGCAAATAATTACATTCCAGTTGCATTCTAGTTGTATTCCAGTTGCAAAGAACTTGCATTTCAGTTGCACTAAAGTTTCGAACAAGGTGCAATCTAGTTGCACAGAAGTTGCATGAAGTCTACCGGAAGTTCAAATGAAGTTGCATAGCAGTGGCATTGAAGTTAGAGATGAATTACAATCAAGTCGCATACAAGTTGAAAACAAGTCACAAGTGAGTGAAATGTAGTTACGTGGCAATGAATACCACATCAGCAACCACGTCACAGCAATTCATCGACGAAGTTCTCCATTGCCTATCGAATGACAAACATCCTTTCGACTGCAGTGCAACTCATGCGACTTGTCCACTGCGACTGCGGACTCGAGAATATCACCAAGTCGCAAACGTCTCATACGACTCCAAATCAGTCGCAAAACGCAGTCGCAAAACCCTGCTTTTTCTTCTAGTGAATGTCCATAAAATGAGTAGGATAAAACCACGGGAAAATTAAATGGTCGAAATCACATACTCGAGACCAGTAGCAAGCTCCATTGCAACTGCCCAATTGATCTCCGAAGAGCCACCGACAATGTACACAGAAGTTCCCTTCAGCAGCTGTGATACTCCTACAGTCAAAGAAGCCCATGCTTTTTCCAAAGAGGGCCACTTAACATCGTTGTCCATCTTTTTCAAACTGAGAATGATCTCGTCTGAAATGTGGACCCTAATTCGACATTCAAATGACGTCAATCATCGTTTTCAGAAAATTTTCATTTGCAACGATTAGAATTACTTTGACCCTAAACCTCCTGTCACACCTCGCCCCTCCGAGGATCGTGCTTCGCAATGAGCAGTCTTTTTAGTCTGCCAAGGAATTGAGACCGGATTTGGGGGTACCGCAAGGTACCCCCAAATCCGGTCACAATTCCGTCTTTTCTCTCTCAGCCTTGGAGATGGTTGATCATCTTACGTCCTGAACGGGTAGAGTTGGAGCACTCAGAAGAAACCAAGAGCTGCAGAGTGAGAACGACGATGGTCCCGATTTTTGTGTTAAGACCAATCTTGGGGGTAGCGTGCGCCGCCCCCAAAACCACAGTCGGGGACGACGGTGGTTTTCGTGGTGGCGCGCGTTACCCCCGATTGTGGTTTTAATTAAAACGATCTCACCCCTCCCCCTACAAGCTGCCTATCAACTTGATTCTGCATTATCCTAAACCTTCGCTCTCCCTCCCAAGAATTGCGAGTAGGACCTGCGGCCGTAGGAATCAAGAAGGACCTGTATAGAATTTAGAAATGCAAAAGTGTAGAGGCCATAACCTACAACATCGCAACCCGCATTCTCGATGGCGCCCCATCGGTGAGATTTGCTTTCCCGCAGAGAACCCTACACCTGGCGCCAAGTTCTGTCGCCAATTCTCCTTCCATTACAAATCAATTCAAACGGGACAATTCTCTGCAATCGCGAGGGCAACAGACCTAGACAGAGTGATGGAAATTGAGTGAGCGACCAACCTAAACCCTAAGTAACTCCAGCGAGAGCGAGATCACGACTCTAGTGAGAGAGATGAAGACTACCGTGAGAGAACAGAAGTCCGCTCGTTTAGGGTTCAAGGCTCTAGCTGCCCGACCCCCCAAAAAAATCTCGTTGCCCGACAGGTGACGTGTCCTGTTAGAATTGTTTGACGTGGCTTAGATCTGTCCCACGTGTACACGTAATGTACTACGTGTCTTGGAGATGTCCTAGAAGACACGTAACTGTCCAACATGTCCTAGAATTGTCTACGTGGATTGCATAAGCGTTAGAGCAATTCTTGATTTTTTTTTTAAAAATTGGGTAAGCTTCATAGAATGTCAATTTCATTTCTTGAGTTGCAGAGAAGTACTAAAGGCTTTGAATATGACTAGCAACAATATCTTACATTGCGAGTCCCATCACATGCATAATATATACATGATTTTTTCCAGTTTAGATGAAGTAAGTCAATTTAGACTCTAGAATGTTACGTTTCTTCCTTTTCTTGGATGTCTCCATTCGTTAGGGGTTGACTCAAAGGATTGATGCACAATTCTTGGAAGATGTTGTGAATTTAACCATTCATTTATTCTCGCAATGCTAAAATTCTCCATAGGTAGATAAAGAGGATCCATTTTAATGATCCCAAGTTATTTTTTTTTTTTTATACCCCTTGGAATATAATGGAGTGTATATGCATGTGATGAGTCTAATTTAATTGGTTATTGCATACATTTTGCAAGAAATCATTTACACCCATGCTTTGTGTTATCGTATAATGTCATGCACATTAGTGGGATTGAAAATTGACCCTTCTAGGCATGTATTGTCTTAGTAACATGAATTTGCTCATGGAACATAGTACATCCCAAAAAGAAGATGAAATGATAAGAATGTGGTCAACTTATGTAGTTCGAATTTTGCAGATGGTTCTCTTGGATCATGATAAACAGCATGATTCTACTTCAGCAACACCTTTCCTCATACAAGAGACTGTAATGCCAGCGCGGGTTGCAGTGGTTGAAACTCCCACTGCAAGAGACACAACAATGACAATCGAGAGCTTGGCAGAAGAAGACCCAGACGTGGTAAGCTTTGGTGCTGTGTTGGATGCAGCTGACCGCACTTGTGACTATGTAGAACAAGCGCATGGTAGTCGTTACAGTGGCCGCAAACGCCCGAGGGGAAAACAGCCTGTGTTTTCGCCGGAAAGCTCTAGTACGGAGTACAACTGCAAGGTTCGCTCATTTGGATCCGTGTGTAGTCCACTCAACGAGGAGTTCTGTGATTGTGCTTGCAGCATGCCCTTGGGCAAGCACGACATTGTTCTCATACACCTGAGCTCGGACTCCGATTGTAGTGTGGACATTGACTAATTTAAGAATGATATCATTTGGTATTTTGCCATGAAATCTTACACATTTTTTTTCTAGATCTATTGCATGTAACAATCCTTTGTTAGATGACTTTATTGAATAAGCTGACTTCCTGAAAGGAGTCATACTAGAGTAATTTGTACTATTTACTTACTGAAGTGCATGTATCGTATAATGTGGCATTGTTGTGTACTTCAATCTACTAATCTTTAGAAAGCACACATCCATTTTCAGGTTGAGGAGTCACCTCTAGCACTCACGCAGACGGACGTCACTATAGCGACACTAGGCTCAAATGACACTATGCAACCAGAGATTGGCAACGAAGATAATGAAGATCTTGTGATGGGTGACGTGAATGAGGATGATGAGGAGAAAGAGCTAATGGAGGATGAGCTCCGTCGGCTACAGAAAGTGGACTCGGTAGCCACAATCGCAAGTATGCGGATGAAGCCTGAGAAACACTCACGACTCCGAATCCCACTTTGTACACTTGTACCAATGCCAATGGTGCGGCCAACACTGTCATCTGATCTAAAAAAGCTAGAGGCAACGTTTGTTCATGGGTATCGTGAAGGGGCTGCGGTTTTTTATCTGTCCATAACAAACGAAGCCGGGGAGAGTTCAACTTTCACGGACGAGGAGATGAGTAGCTGGGACGTCATCTGGAAGGCCAAGAATGATGCCTTCAACTCATATATTGAGACAATTCCGGAGCTCAGGTTCATGAAGAACTTGAAGTTCTTTGTATGCGACGGTAACCATCGATGCATATCGTGGATGGACTATATCAAGGCCAATCGGGCGGATGACCCAAAATTCCACTACAACGTTGATAGCATAATTCTAGAGACAAAGGGGAAAATTGAGCTTGTCATGCAAATGATGCATGACATAAACATGTGAGATTTTATTTCCCTTTTGCTTTGATTTTATGCACTTGAACCACCCTGTTGAATTAGGTTCTCATTCTTGTCCATCCTTACGGAACCGAAAGCCACTGCGGTTCAGAATTGGAAGGTATGATGTTGCGGTCCCTCTCATTGTATCGTATTGTGGATGGATGCTTCTCTATAATTTGCTAAGTGCACTTGCTAAGAGGATATGCATGTCATTCACCTTCTACCTTTATATTTAAGGGTACGCAATTTAAGAACTTAAAATAATATATGAGATGACGTTTAGGAATTTGCAGAGTTCAACTATGTTTGACTCTGTTGTTGCGAATAGGGAAATGATCTAAAATGCCAGACATGGAATACAGGTCCACAGAAGATTCTCACGTCAAGACCAACTTGGTCCACACTTTGCACCGGGTGCGTACTTATGGGTTGCTACCGTTAGAGAGGTTCTACGAAATGTTGCGACCATCAAAGAGAAGAAGGTGTTCACAGCAACCAAGTAGGAAGCACTGGTATTCTATGCCGATTGATGTATTCACAACGTTCGTTTTTCGGGTAAAAATTTTCGTCACCAATGTTTTCAGTTGAATGTGATTTGAACTTTGATGTATCCAATGAGATACTCTCACGGAAGTTAATGTAATTGGATTCTTAAATATTGCAGCAAGAAATATCTCAGGCCGCGGATGCTGCAGTGTGGAAGTACAATGAGGTAACAGCGTTGGACGATAGATGCGATCATGAAATCGCAAATGCGATGAGAGTTGGGGCAAAAGAGAAGGCTTCCAAGTTGACTGTGAAGATGGGAAAGTTGTTGGCTATTGCAAACCCTGCACATGGTTCTTCATGGTTCATTGGAAGAGGTACTTGAAGCTGAGATTGTCATATTCATTTTTTATCAATGTGCAAGTCTTTCTTGGAGTACTAAAAGTAGCATTCATCTTACTATTTTCCAGATCGAGAGACACTACACTACCAATGAGGTGCCAGAGATGACTCTCGAGAAGTTGCAACTCATTGCCACTTGCAACACTTCTCCGACGCAGAAGGTGAAGTTTTTGAAGTGGTGGAATTCTTCTCTGCCTTCCCGGGAGGCAAGGCGATTTCCTCCGCGGCCTGTCTCTGAAGAGAAGCTACTACCCTTCCTTAGCAAGTGTGTATGGTGGGGAGGGGTAAGTTTTCTAAGTACACTTGATAGTCAGAGGTCTACTTTAGCATTATTGATTCCATTTTATTTTGTATTTGGTGAATATTGTACAATAACTGGCATGTCTCAATAAATTCTCATGGTGTTTTCTATTAGATGAAATTTATTTGACTGGCAATTTTATGGTTTTATATATGTAGATTGAAGAGGCAGCCGTAGAGTATTTTGACAATGTACAGAAGACTGACCGCCTGCAAGTGAACATGTCTGCACCGTTGGAGCCGGAAACACTTCCGGAGTACATTGAAGGTTGGAGGATGAAGATTTGGGAGCATGGTTTTGGACCCGCATTGAAGGGTGGTAAAGCATTCAAGAAATCAGATGTTTTCTTGACCTTTGAAGGAGCAATCCAAGCCGTCAAAAGAGTTGTGTTCCGGTAAGTTAAGGGATTTTTTGATTGCAAACTCCATTCACATGTTTGTAGAGAAAAAAAAAATGCTCTTGTAAATTTTATCTTCCTTGGATAAAGAAAGTCGTGACAAGTTGGTTTTTTCGCGGGAGCGTAAATTTGGGTAAGTCAACGAGGTAATAGAAAAAACACAGACGGCACCTTTCCAGGACCCTCACAGAACCTCAGCTTCTGGTATTTTGGAGTGATGGAGAAATGTTCTTCTTTTATTAGAACTAAAGAGTACAAGTACATTGAATCCTTGTATGTTCTGGAGGTCAAGGACATGTGTTACTAGTTGTAACACATTCTTGTATTGAATGTGACAGAAAATAATGTTGAAGGGTTTATCATATATTTTCAAGGTTGATTCTAAATATACATACATACATTCTTTCAGATATTTCAAGCTTGAGCTCCTAGCAAAGAATGCCATTGCTCGCGAGGACCTGCCTAGCTTTTTAAAAACTTGGTTGGATCGGAGCTCCCCGGAGTGCATGTACACGCCTAGCCAGCTTCGGACATTCACAACTGCGAATTTGACCGGCGGGGGTTGGTATTTGGACTGCCCCGTGACATTCACACATCCTTCTGAGAGCACACTTCGGAAATCATTTGATGGACTTGGTGCAATTGACTTGGAGGTTCCTGAATTTGCGGACCTGTCAGAGACAAAGAAGAAAAGGGCAATTGCGAGGAGGATGGTTGCGGATAAAAAGAAGGAAGGTAAGGAGATTGAGATTCAAGCCAACAAAGAGAAAAAGGAGGCCGAGCGCTTAGCAAAGTTGGCGGAGAAGGAGAAGGAGCTTGAGAAAGAGGGAAAAGGAAAGGGCAAAGGCAAGAAGAAAGCGGAAGGTGGTGGCCACGTTCCAGCATCGTCAGCTGTAGACCAGAGCTCTCACATGGTGTCAGTTTTAGGGCTAAAGATGAAGAGGAAAGCAGTGTTACAGGAACTGACGGAGGACATGATCACACAAGGCACTCAAGTCATATGCATTGGGGATGATGCCGACGTTACCTCCGAGGAATTGATCCTCAATTTATCCATCATTGACGTTGTAGAGAGCATGAGCGAAATTGCCCCGAACTACTACACCGAGGTGTTGGACTTCTTGGAAAAGGTGAGAAGTTGGACATTGTTATTGGAAGATGCACAATGTCCATGAGTATTGTTGGAAATGAGTTTCATGTGTATTTTCAGACTAAAAAGAATGGTATTTGCGTGCAGATGGTGGTAGGAAAACCTCGCACATACGATGGTGTCCTAAACCGTCACCCCGGAGTGGACCTTGTTCTCTTTGATTGCCAGGAGAATTTGCCTGTTCCCTATGTCTCCACCCCGACGCGCTCAGTGCCGGAGTGGAACTGTGACGAAGAATTTGAGGCCCTGAATAATGCGTTTTTGTTTGCGGAGAAGCATTTACAGGACCATGGTTGTATGATTGTATTTCATTCATACTGTGCTGCTTCAAAGGGCATCATTGCAAGTTTATGTGAAGCGTACCCCTCATTCGTGCAAAAGGCCGATTGGTTGGGTAACAACCGCATGCATCTGACTTTAGCCGTAGATGCTAAGACCACGGTATGATTTCCATGTTGGCTTAGTCCTTTTTATATACCTTGCAATCATTCGATATCATTAATATTGCAATCACGATTAAGATTTTTATTAATTAAATCAGTAATTATGATTTATATTATTTGTTCAACGCGTGCAGACTTTGAAGTTCGGAATTGTCGTCCTGGTGAAGGATTTTGGCATAAAAGGGAGGTCGAAGTTCACCTTCAAGCGCTCAGAGGCAATGGTGAAGGCTAAAGTGGACCTTCAACGTGATGACATGTTCATCAACTACACCACCGAGGATACAATGATGATAAACGAGGCAACCAAAATTCCGTGGCGGGGGCCGCGTGAAAAAGATACTAGGTTTCTACAGTTCCTCATAGAAGGGACAACTGAAGAAGGAGATGTGGTCTTGGATTGCACAGCATCGACAAGTAAGTTCTAAATTGAGTTTCCTTTCACTTTTATTGTAAAGAATGTACTAAATGTATGGGTAATGAGTTCCATGTTCATCACTACAGGTGCGTCCATTATAGCATGCCGTGGCACTGGACGCCACATTGTAGCTTTGGAAGAGCAAAAGGACCTTTTTGATGCCGTGCTACTTCCCATGAAGAAGACTATTCCAGCTGTGGTGACGACCGAAGTCACACAACTAGCGACACGGGTTACTGCATCCGAAGATCCGGATGCAATGGCTGTGGTGCCTCGGAAGTTTATTCGGAAGGATAGACCTTGTAAGTAAGTTCCAATAATTTTTCTTTTGCAAGCATGCTATAGTAATTCTTAAGCTTATCTGACATTCTTTCATTACTTTGTGTTTGCAGCCGTGCGGGGCTGAAGTTGAAAGAGGCATTGGTGAAGACAAAAGGTCTTCTCCTCAGTCCAGAGAAGTCTTTTGATCTTCCAGTGTATGCTGAGCAAATGGCTTTGCTGTTTCAGACAGGGTTGCTATTTGGCGAGCTTGTGAGCTTGTGAGCGGGAAAAAAAAATTGGAAAACATTTCTAATTTTATGTACAGGACCTATGACCGTGGATTTAGTGCCGCATATGATGAGGTTAATGCGGGTTTAGAGTTTGAGGGGCAAGGAGGGCTATTTGGATTTTTGAGTTTAGGTTGTCTTGGTTGAGAAAATACTATCAATTAAAATGACAAGGAAGTAAGTAGACAATATGGAAGGGAATTAAATACATCCACGAAGTAGCCATAAAACACACAAATCCATTCATAATGAAAATCAACACACAATAGTTTGACCCAAGAGATTTATCAATCTCATGAATCTAAGTCGTGCACTCCGTCGTAGAGTCTGAATCCGTAGATGACTCAGAGGACTCTCTACCTTCGGATGCAGAAACATCCAAATACTGTAAGATATTTTGTGTATAAGGGTCTTTGCGACGTTTTGGTTTGGAGCAACCAAACTCCGCAAAGGCACTCGCCATCTGCTCGGCATAGACTGGAAGCTCAAAGGGCTTCTCTGGACTGATCATCAGAAGAGTTTGCTGGGACAAGATGGCATTCTGTGGCGTCAATCTACTATCTCTGCAGCCCAACAAAATATGTTGTCAATATGAGAGGACAAGGAAACTTTTATCATCGAGACAAGGATAAAAGAAAAATGGCAACTTACTTACTGGATTTTCCCTTGCGAATGAATTTGCGAGCCACCACAGGCACTTCCTCCAAATCTTGTGAAGGCTCAACTGCCGGTGTTGGCATTGGTGTGGCCACTACGGGCGCTACGGACTTCCTCATTGGCTTCAGGATGGCATCAAAGATATCTTTATTCCCTTCCAAGGCGACAATGTGGCGGCCAGTGCCACAACAAGCTGTAATGCATGCACCTGGAGGCAATGGAATCGGTCTAGGTTAGTTTGGAAATTGAATTGCAATAATACAATCAAGATCTGAAATTTCTGAAGTGCGGAGTCACCTGTGGATGCGGTGCAATCCAAAATGAGGTCTCCTTTGCTGGTTGTGGCTTCCAGGAGAATAGTAAAGAACCTTGGATCCTTTTCGCGTCCGCCTCTCCATGGTTTATCTCCATTCATAGCCATGTCATCTGGGTGGGTGTAATTCATCAACATGTCATCAGTAGCAACGTCTACACCAGCCTTGATCATGGTTGTCGTCCTCTTGAAAGCAAATTTGGAGTGCCCTTTGGAGCCAAGGTCCTTCACAAGGAGAGTGACTCCAAACTTCTGTGTCTGCTACATCCACAACAAATGTACATTAGAAGGGTGGAAAATGAAGAGAATTGTAAATCGTTTATGACAATTACAGAAAGGGAATTTGAAATTACCGTCTTGGTCATCTCAAGGGCAGATGTTAGGTGCATGCGGTTCATCCCCATCCAATCCTTCTTCTTCACCAAATCATACGCCTCACATACACTAGCAATGTTCTCCTTCGACCGCGTACTGTACGAATGAAACAAAATGATGCATCCATCATCCTGCAAGTGCTCTACGGCAAAACTACATGCCGACTGAAGAGCCTCATCATCAGGATCTGCATTCCATTTTGGCACCTCCTGAGGCGGTTTCGAGAGTCCCGGCACGTGTAAGTTCTCGGGGCAATCTATAAAGATCACATCCACCCTCGGCCTAGCATTCGGCACACCTTCAAACATGCGACTCTTCCTAGCCGACATCTGCAAGGATGTAATACAAGAGAAATTTTTATTTAGAAGCTCAAATAACACTCATATGACGTGTGTGCAATCATTGTACTTCCAGCAAAAAGAGATAGATGACTACCTTCTTCAAAAAGCGCAAGACCTCATTGTACCAGGTCGGCTTCTCCTCCTCCATGTCCTTTGCAAGAAGTTCAATGGAGATGTTGAGGATTAGATCCTCTATCTTCATGAAGTCATCTTCCGTGATGACTAGTGCCTGCGTGACGTGCTTGATGACCTCCTCTGTTAGTTGTGAGAGAGTGGCCTTCCTCTTAAATCCACTTTGCACGGGTGAAACTACATCCACGGTGGAAGATGGTACCGCTTCGCCTTCTGGTTCTTCCTTCTTCTTATCCTTGCCCTTTCCTTTCCCCTTCCCGTCCTTCTCTTTGGCCACCTTCTTCTCAGCGAGCTCCGATGCCTTCTTCTCCCTACTTTCAATATGGACTTGGAGTCGCGCTTCTTTCTTCTTGTCAAGAAAGTCCCTTCGTGCAATGGCCTTCCTCCTCACTCTATCATCAAGGCCCGCAAACTCGTTGATGTCCAAGTCCATGACCCCTTTGCCATCCAAAGATCTCCTCAACTCAACCTCTGAGGGAGGAGTGAACTCTAGGGTACAATCTAGGTACCATCCTCCACCGCTGAGATGAGCGGTGGTAAATGTCCGAAGCTGGTGTGCAGTGAACATACAGGTCGTGGAGGCCCGATCCAAATATGTCGATAGGAATGGCGGAAGGTCCAAGCGACCTATAGCCCCTTTTCCCTCAAGCTCATATTTGAAATATCTACACCGCAAACATGGACTTGGATTAAAATACTTTTTAAGAAGAATGTGGAAGCCCGACTTGCACTAAAAATCCAAGAAGGGTACAGCAGCAAAACTTTCCAAATCAAAGTCCTTACCGATCACAAGAATGAGGTTTAAGGTAGAGAAAGAGAACTACCATACACTTCTACACAGAAGCCTCTAATAAGAAGACAGTGAGATTCAAGTCAGCTCCGAGAAGACCTCCTCATGATATAGTTGAAAATTCATAGTTGTTAGAATTTCCGCTCATTATCCTGCTAGTGCTTTCACTAACACTGTTGTATAGATTAAGAAACTTACCGGTAAAGAACTCTACGGACTGCAGCGGCAGAGGCTTCGTGAGCTGTAAACGAGTCTCCTTTCTTGAAGTAATTGTGGCCCTTGAAGTAGCTGACGTACCCATGATCCCATATTATGCGCCGCCATTCTTCAATGTAGTCTGGCAAGGGCAATGGCCGCTCTGGGGCGTCATAGTTCACGATGATGTTGTCTTCCTTCACCACCACATCGAAGTACTCCATGGCTGCATCTTCCATCTACAAAACACTTTGCACTATAAAATGGCATACTTGAAGGGGCTTTAGGATTCACTTCGACCTTGTGGACTACAATTTTCTTACCAAACATCACCAAGTCCAATGTTTTTATTAATGGAATTGATTCCCTTACCCCTGCATACCAAACGCATTTGGCAAGAAACCCAAGAAGCAGCATTTTGGAAACTGGCTTTGCTAGGAACTTCCTTGCTTCGCGAGTGGGAGGAGAGGAGTTCCACCACCTCAATATCTTGGTCTTGTGTGTAGTCGACATGTGGCACGTGGCCACCATTTGCAGCTTCTCCAACGTCATCTCCGGCACCTCATTATTGCTCCAATGTCTCTCCACCTGGGAACAAAAGTACCTCTAGGTCCTGTCAGTGCAAAAATCATAAACAAGGGAAATTAAAATTGTGCTAGGCCTAGAAAACCAACTAACCTCTTGCAAGAACTCTTGACCATTGGATGGATTTGACACCGCTAGAAGTTTCCCCATTTTCACCATCAGTGTTTTTGTCTTCTCCTTGGCACCAAGCCTCATGACATGTGCAATTTCTTCTGGCGTCCTATCATCCTCTAGTGTGGCATCCGTGTACTTCCGTAGTGCCGCGTCTGCAGCCTGGGAAATCTCTTGCTGCATAATCATAGAGTCACCGCAATTTGAAGGTTAGGATTCTTAAGAGATTTGGAATGAGGCCACAACTGCTGAAAGAAATAAGGGTCAAAAGAAAATCACTAAGGCTTACCCTGAAAATAAATGATGCGAATACCTCGACGGGTATGCTATACCACTTTTTCACAACCTTGAACTCTAGGCACCTTTTCTTCTCCGCAGGCTTCAGGAGGTCAGCAAACCGGTCAAATGGAAGAAGTCCGTATTTTCGCACTTGGTACAAAGTGTGTACCAAGTTTGTCTTTACATGTGAATCCTCCACTGACCTGGAAATAAAAAATTTGAGATAATTCAAAATCCAACATAATTTCCCTATTGCAAAATTTGAGAACCCAACATAGGAAATGCAACTTTTAATAAAGGAACTCACTTGTTGATGTCATGCATGACTTGCATGACAAGCTCGGACTTCCCTTTCGTCTCCAGCACAATGCAATCTACAACACAGTGTCACTTGGGAAGCAATGTGTAGCACCTCTCAATTAGGTTCATCCAAGCAATGCGCCGGTGATTGCCATCGCAAATGAAAAACTTCAAGTTCTTCAGGAACTTGAGTTCCGGTTTAGAGTCAAGGTACCGTGAGAAGGCTTCGTTCTTCTCTCTCTAGATTGGATTCCACTTGTTCTTTTCTTCCTCTGTGAACTCCAAGGTTTCTCCTTCTTCATTTGTGGTAGAAACGTAGAACACAGCCACTCCATCGCGATATCCACCAGCAAATTCCTGCTCCAGTTTTATGATGTCACAGGCGAGGGTGGGCCTAACCATGGGCATGGCTACAAGCCTGCATAGCGGAATATGCAGCCTGAACAGCTCTTCAGGCTTCATGCGCAAAGTAGAGAGTATGTCCATCGAATCTCCTTTTTGAATACGCCGCAATTCATCCTCCAGTAGCCCCCTATCATCATCTTCCGACTCCTCTATTTGCATGGGATCTTGTCCCCCACCTTCTTCGTCTTCTTCTTCGTCATCATCTTCGTCACCTATATTCGGCTGAGTTGTTTCATCAGTGCCCGGTGTCTCCAAAATGGTCTCCTCTTGAATGTGTCCGAGGGGTGAGACATCCATCTACATGTTGGATACCAGGCACATTAGATTTTAGTTTGGAATAAAATGAAAAGTCACCTGGGTGCACGTAGACTTTTTCAAAAGTACTTTAATATGCTTTACTTCAATGAAAAAAATACAGCTGCATTTGAGCAAGGGGTAAAAATGTGGACCAAAATGAGCCTTTAGAGGGCTATCATATGCAAAACCGCAAATGCTCTACCCGTGTGACTAAGATCCTACTACATGATGTCAACATCATCATCTTTGTCGAAGTCCGAGCTCAAGATGATGACCTCATCTGTGTACACTTTACCCCATCCTATACTCTCACACACTTCTTCAAACTCTGGGCAGGAACTAGCATTTGAGAGCTCAACAGGGGAGGAATACTCCATCTCCGAGCTCTCAGGTGAGAGAAATTGCCGTGGGCCTTGATTCCAACTCAGCCTGTGTCCGTGTAAGTCATTTGCTACACGGTCTGCAGCATCCATAATGTCTGCAAAACTCACCAAATTGGCCTCCTCGTCGCTGGAGTCACTGGAGATCGCCTGGCCAGGGAGAGGCAACTGCTTTGGCTGAGAGGTCCCTCCAATTTGCAGTGATGTGAGGGTCTGGTCAAGAGGAGCTTCCTTCTCTGCAACCGCTACCTCTAGACGCTTGCCTTTGCGTTGTAGAGCCTACAAAATCAAATTACACCAAAAAACAATATGAACTGTATATTCAAATGATGCTAATAGGAATATGAAAAGAAAATATATAATATGGCTAAAGTAATCTTGGACTAAGGCAAATTCCCTTCATAAATGCTAAGATTCATTTTGACCTTCACCAAATTTCAATGAGTCATCGTGAGATTACTTAGCAACAAAACTATACCATGCAGAGTTATTTAAGTAATTGAAAAAATTGCATTAATAAATCAACCGCACTAGATATTTTTCAAGAACATGATCTATTGTATGACAAACAACATTGTCTATCACTTTCTCATATCAAATCTAAATAGAAAAAATTTTGACATTCCATGTAGACAATTATATAACTTGTGAGATAAAAAATAAAAAAAAGAATTTAAAATTTGCCAAATTCAACTTTGTTATCCCTCCCTACTTTAACCTTCTTGGGAATAACTTCTGGTCATGGTCATCATCCCCAAAAAATTATATTTCCATTAAGCTAATCACGTGTTTTATCTTCAAATTTTTTTTTTTAAAAAAACATGACAAAACTCCAACCACAGGTAGGTACACAAAATGCAGTTTGATCCTTCATACTTCAAATTCAATACTTGATACTTGAAATTCAAAATTCTGAATTTTCAAAGTTCAAAATTCAAAAATTGATACTTGAAATTCAAAATTATGATTATATAATCATTCATTCACTCATAAACGTGCCCAATGCACGGAAGGCTAAAACATAATAGGAATATTACCTCATCCGAGTTTGAGGCTAAAGCAGATGTAGCGCCTCCGGCAGCATCCTTGCTCTGGAGAAATCAAAGTCGAATCAAATGTCAGAAATGGAAGCTTACAACCCTGTGGTGACTAATAGTAGGAGGCAGTGGTGAACATGAAGAATCGATCACCACACAACGGATATTACAGGTAAGCGCAAATTTTTCTGCATCACGGCGATCAGAAGAAGCTCCGCCATGGCACCGGCCCAAGCGCGAGTGAAGAAAACGCAACATTATTCAAATTTTGGACCTCAAACTTCAATAAACATCAAAACAATCAAGGTGATGATTGAAAGCAAATTTTTTTTTCCATCAAGCCGAGAATTCGCGGTGAACAGCGTCGGAGCCGACGCTGTTCACCGCAAATTCTCGGCTTGATGGAAAAAATTTTCCTCACAATTCCCAAAAATGAGACTCGCACCAAGTCTGCGCAGTGTTGTGGCATCTGGAGCCACGCTCGAGGAGGGAAATGGCTGTCCGCATGAAGGTAACAACCAGCAGACCAGTCGGACACGATGAGCAGTTTACAACCAAGAAAGCACGACCAGGAGCTCAATTCAAGTAAAACAAGTTCAAAGTAAAAGTAACTAACTCAATTCAAGTAAAATGCGACCAGGAGTACACGACCAGAGCACAGGACTAGTTCCAAGACGCAAGTCAATTCAAATTTTGGGCGTCCCAATTCCTTTGCACGTCAAAGGGATCCAAAATCAGTGAACGTGATGTGTGAGAGCAAAATTTTTTCCATCAATCCGAGAATCTGCGGTGAACAGCGTCGGAGCCGACGCTGTTCACTGCAGATTCTCGGATTGATGGAAAAAATTTTGCTCTCAATTCCCAAAAATGAGACTCGCACCAAGTCTGCGCTGTGTTGAGGCATCGGGAACCACGCTCTTGGAGGGGAAACTGCTGTCCGCATGAAGAACACGACCAGCAGACCAGTCGAACACGATCTACAGTCTACAACCAAGAGAGCACGACCAGGAGCTCAATTCAAGTAAAATAAAAGCAGGAGCCCACGACCAGAGCACAGGACCAGCTGAATGACGCAAGTCAATTCAAATTTTGGGCGTCCCAACTCCTTTGCACGTCAAATGGATCCAAAATCAGTGAATGTTACTAATGGGAGCATTTTTTTTTTCCTCACGCCGAGAATTCCTGGTGAACAGCGTCGGCTCCGACGCTGTTCACCGCGAATTCTCGGCGTGAGGAAAAAAAAATTGCTCTCTCAATTCCAAATTGAGATTCTCGCGACCTCCAAGCGCTGTCTTCTGGATTTTTGGGCCCCAATCGAGGAGGGAAAAGGGTTCCGACCCGCATGAAGCACACGACCAGGAGCACTCAACCGGGAGCACGTGCCGCGCGAGTGGCGCGCCCGCTGCGCGACGCATGCGTGACACTCGCAAGGAACTACAACCACCTCTCAATTCCAAAAAATTTCTGGAATGCACTTACCGTTTGGTGCTCCTCATGAGCGGCTTCTCTTGCGCGGCTACGGGTGCTCCGAGGCATTGCGGCTCCAACCTGCGATCATGGCGGGTTCAAATTCATGAGAATCGTTCAAGCTTCCGTGGGTCCACAATCCACTCACTATCTACAAGGACTAATGAAAAGGCAGGCTTTGCCACGACAGTGGCAGTGCGAGACCAGCGTGCCCTTTGTAGCGTTTCCGAATGTGCGTGCAAGCTCAACCTGCGAGCGCAAAGGGTGGAGGCGCTGCGTTGGTGCATGAGCAAAATTTCTCCACCGCGAACTGGCTGAAGCGCAAGTGAGTCGATGCCCACCTTCAAATCCAGATGACGCAATGCGAAAGCAACGTCCGCGGCGACGCCCAGACTGAACACGTAGTTCCAAATGGCCGCAAGCCAAACATTCACAGTTTAGGCTTAATTGGATTGAGTGATTGCTTAGAAAAGTAGGACACTACAACAAAACATGGTAAAAAAAAACCATGCAGGAACTTCCAAAGTGGTTTTTTTTGACACGTTTTTGTGCGCAGTTTTCTTTACGCGTTGCGCGTAGTAGACAGCCAAGTTTGTCAGCATTTTCCCACTGCAAAATTTTGGAATTTTGGGGCGTGTAATATACCATTGGAAAGTTATTTAAAAGACCTTTCCAATGGTATATTACACGCCCCAAAATTCCAAAAATTGTAGTGGAAAATTGCTGCCAAAGTTGGCTGTCCACTACGTGCAACACGCAAAGAAAACTGCGCACAAAAACGTGTCAAAAAAAACCACTTTGGAAGTTCCTGCGCGGTTTTTTTTTACCATGTTTTGTTATAGTGGGAAGTTCTTCTTTTTTTGTCCAAACGTCAGAAGTTCAATCTCAAGGAATCGTACTTGCCAAAAGCAAATTTTAGCGGCACCAAACATCAGAAGTTCAATCTGAAGGAAACATATTTGACGAAAAAATGAGAGAAGCAAAGGGAGATTTCAAGCTGACATTCATCCAAGTGTCCAAGTAAACCAAAATCGAGAAATAATTGTATTTGTAAAATTTAAACGCTAATTTGACATGCCTATTTCACTTATCCCTACTGTTAAAACATACTGGAGACACAAACAGTACCTTAAAAGTACATCAAATAGTCTCTTAGTCTCTCTAGAAAGTACAATGTGAACTACCAATTCTACAATAGGTGTGCTGTGTGTGTTGACATTCCAAAGTAAAAAAATCGAGACTTTAAACAGGGTGCGCCAGGGTTCCATGCTAGTCTCAAAGAATGTAGAAAACCTCACTCTAAAGTCTTTTCCTCCATGAGAACTTCTCAAAAATCGCTCTATAGTTGTCCAAAGGACTGGCATCAATTTGAACCTCACTAAACAAAAAGGAATGTAACCAAACTTACAGGAAGAGGCTCCAGAGGCATTGAGTCTTCCTTGTGCGCTTGGGTGTCCGATGTATCTCCTTGCAGCACTCCTGCGTCGGACGCTTCACCCAATTCCAAATGGCTAGAACCTCCTATGTCAAAGCGGAGTGACTTCCTCAACTCACCACTTGTAGTATCATTTGTCTTAGAGACCTGCTTCCTAGAGCGAGTCATCCTGGACCTTCTCAAATCTTTTGTGGAAGAAAAAAAAAAGGAATGACGCTTTCGTTTCCGTCTACTACGTTGTCCCGAGTGCGAAGCTGCGCTAAAGTCCACTGGAAGCATAGGCTAAAGAAATCGCGAGCTCAGTGCACCCAAACTCTGTCTACGGAGTGACCCCAACATACACACAGCAATTCCTTCATGTGGGAGTGCCCTTTTATACAATGTGTCCAGAATGAGGTCACATCCCATCACGCGCGAGGACACGCTGCCCCCAATTTCAAGGACATGAAGACCTTAAGTGAGTGGCGGCATGTGAATGCGCCGTCTCAATGAATGTGACGTCAGGTGGAGTGATGTAAATCTTCCAGTGCCGCCTATGCCATATTCGAGGTGCCATTTATTCGTGTGTAGTTGTACCTACACACTCCAAAAAAGAGTTAATATTAGTACTATGAAACTATGTTGAGCAAGCGTGACGGGATAAGATCAGGGATTTTTTGGTAGGCGGTAAGCAGCCTGAAAGCACCCAAAAAAATTCCCCCGCACCAAGCCTTTAGATAAATTTAGAGGTTACAATAATTTCAAAGTCTATACTACATTTTTGAACTTATTCGGGTAGCCACTACCACGCCCATTAATATTAGAGTTTGCCATCTTGCCTGCACCTTTCTACAAATTAATTCAAGGGCTTCCCACTAAGAGCCGCCTGAAATGCACAATAATTGGAGATGTGGGTTCAAAAAGGTGGTATATATATTAACAATGTTCATATTGCTTTGTACAAATTGCTTTCCTTAGACTTCACCAATATACAAATAATGTACAGTTTGGGAGCTAGACAAATACATAGCCTTATTGCATTTTACCTTCTACTGCACCCTTTAAAGAAGAAAAATAGCCAAAGATGACCCTTATTTTTTTCCCGGAAGGCGCCCTACAACTCCCAATCACTTGACAATTGGAAGCAAACTTTGAACCAATTTTGGTTCTCAAAGCACATTACCTCAATCGCTTAATTCTCAGTGAGAGTCTTCATCCATATTTCCTTTAAATGAAATAAAAATCACTAGGTAAGATAGAGATTCACACAAAGTTGCCGTCACTAATGATTGTAGAGTAATGGAGGTTGTACCTTGGAATCGCCACGTATCCCGTATTCAATGAATTTGAATGGACGGCTTTCATAAACGTACAGCGCATCACCAGGAGATAATGTGCCATCAAGTATCCCTCCTTTTCAAAATCGGGGTGTACCGTATCTCGGCCACCATTACAACGGATGGTACATGGAATGGGAACTTGGTAATATAAATGTGGAAGTTGATGGTATAGTCTACAGAGTCTTTCTTCTATTTGTCACGGTCATGTTGATTGTCGTTACAAACATGGCTAGTATTCGGGTAGATGGTTATGAGACTCCCATAGTTTTCCTAGTAGATGAAGAGGGTCACGCTACCGTGTCAAGCCACTTGCTTCATGTCCGCTTCAAGTTTGTGGAATCGTCCATTTACGTCGAAGAAGAGAAGCACTCGGAATCTGGCAAAATTTTGCAATCAGTTCCAATAGGAAAGTCTGTCTCAAACGATGGCTACAACTGGTATCTAGGTGTAGGCAACTACAAGGCATATGGTCTCCCATTGCACATGGTAGCCGCGTCCACTGAGGTAAGCAGTCTCCAATCAACCGATTCGGTCGTGAACACGCCTATCATTGTTGAAACTAGTCCCGCAAGTCCGTTTCTAGATCAACCTCCACCATTTCCTCCAGATGCTACCCATAGAGTAGTGAAGCTGGAGAAGTTGGATACTATTGTTGAACTGTCTAGCGAGTCAGAAGGGGACTTCAAAAATCTAACTCATACCCTAAAACCATTCTCAACCCAGTCGGGTTTAGAGAATGATACCCTAACCCTAAGCCGATGTACATGGAGTCCCTCACCTACTAGTCATCCTAACAGCAGTTCCTCGCAACCAGCGGATTCCCTTCGGAAGCCAGCGGATTGCAAAAGTATTGTGGAATGCTTGAAGGGACTTTGTAACCTTCATCGTTCCAGGAATGAATTGTCTTCACTGGATATGCAGGCCATGATACACCACCAAGTGCAGTTCCTTCCTCCTACGTACAACGGAGACGCTTTATTTGAGTTACCTCCATGCCGAACCTCTCCTTCGTTAGCAGCCAGGAATTTAGAAGGAATGGATAAGCGTTACGATAGACATCCTTGGTGCAAGCTAGTGACGACAAACATCCACAACTCCGATAGCTTGAAGTTCCGTAAGTCCTTCTGTGCCGGCCACCTGGTCTGTGAGAATACCGAGTGCGAATACTTAACTAGGGCTTCTAGGAAGAATGAAACAGAGTAGAGCGGCTCCACCCTTTTCCCTTTTGCAGTAGGTACCACTCCTCCAAAAGATTGCAAACTAGTTTGCAAGGTATGTAGAAAAATACCTACGTGCCTTAGTACTTGTGATGCTCGGATTTATTACTGCTACAGCAATAATCCAAACATGACAAGGGCTGCCATACACTTGGGAAACCATACTCACCCAGTCGCCAAGGGCACGTACAGGGATTCAGCCAAAGAAATCTCCGACCTCATTGCAGAGCAAGTTGCCAACAACCCCATGGCCACCAATTCTGCCATTGCGTTGTCCGCGAGCAAGGACTTCCTCACCAATCACCTGTTTCACTATGGAGAGGGAGAAAAGTACATTTTGAAGGGAGAGGAAATGGAAGAGGTCATGGATCGTTTCCAAATGCTTAGTAGTCCTAGTATAAGGAACGTCATCTCTTCTTTCCGCTCAAACAATCGAGGAGGGGTCATTGACAATATCATGACTATGAAGAGGGAATCTAAGTTCGAGTTCATACATGATAATGTTTTTCCAGGCCAAGGCAAAGAGAAGGTATACATCTTCAAAATGCTCACCGAAGGACCTGGGAGTGGGGTGGACCTAATAAGGCGCATGCAACCAGGAGGTGATTTACAGAATGCGTGGATGATGTTCGACCACGTCAAGCGTGTGAAGGACTGGACCACAATGGCCTGCCACGTGTACGACACCAACTACAAGAAGGTAATGACCATTGCCGTATGTGATATGCAGTCTGAGGATACTGAGGTCCAAGTACAGTTTTGGAGGTCCTTCAATGCTGTTATGTCACAATACGGAGTGGATGACGTAAACTTCAAAGGTTTCATGGCTGATAGTGCCATGGCCAATTGGAACGCGGTCCGCATTGTCTATGGAAGTGGTTTTGCCGGGGAGGTCATGGAGAATCGTGAGAGGACATGCTTACTGCATTGGAGTAATTCTCTCCACAAACACATACAGAAGCACATCAAACAGGAACTTCAGCAGCAGCACATTGCATTATGTAAGTAGTATAAAGAGTCGAAGACAGTGCATGAAGCGGAAACGCGCTATCTATCCATTCGTTCATGGTGGTTATCATCTGGAGCCGCTAGTGAAGACTCACTTCATCATTTGGACCACTGGCTTGCATTTTGGCATTTTCGTTATTTGCAATGGGGAGGCTTCATGACAATGGTAAGTACGCCCTACTTCTTTCTACATTGTCAATTGTAGGGAAGTGTACAGCCCTTGAGGGGGAGAAGGTGCATATCCCATACTAAGTGTAGATATTAAAGAAGGGTTTCTTTCCTCTAGAAAGGGATGATTAAAAAATAATATATAAAACTGGTTTAAATTCCTCCAGGTTCAAAGTCTGTACTTAAGGCCCAGTTATTCATATCACATATTGGAAAATATTGAATGAAATGGGAAATATGTACAAACTTAGAGTACGAGAGTAGTAGGGGTAGAGAGGCCCTAAATCGTCGGAGCCGACGTTCCCAAGTGGCCTTCCACTTATGACTAATTCGTGGTATACCTTCTAGTAATGATAAACTTGCCTGAACTACTCAAAGAATCCGTTGTCCCCCATGATTCTCTAATAGAAGGATTTGTTGGCCTCATCATCGCTAGAATTGGAAAAATTTATTTTCTTAAATCTTTCAGCGTATAAAGTGGTTTTGTTAAGCTTGATAACTTCTTTATAGGAGATTGGAAATTGTGACCAGAAGACAAAATTTTCTAATTTGTTTCACCTCTTTCTGTGGTTGGATTTGTAGGGCCTGAGTTTGGAAGAGATGACCGACATGCCTTTTTGTAACTCACTATAAGAAAACTGTGTCCGCCGAGACATCGCAATTTTGACATCCGGACATCGCGCTTGACATGTCTACGTCAAGGTGGACGTCCAATTAGACCATGCTGCCGTGGACATGCATTTTGCATGCTACGTCCACGCAGATTTTCAGGCTGGACATCGTGATGTCCAAAAAAACTTCGGTCAACGGGGGGCTTAGGAAGTTGACATGTGGCTGCCACATAGGCGCGGGAAAGCCAGAGTGGCATTTTTTTCATTCATTGCCCGTCTATGATGTGGCGTCTGACGTGTATCTAATGTGGCATGCCACGTCAGAGCTGACGGGATCGGCTGACGTGGCATCCGTAGATGCTGACGTGGCATTTTTGGGACCACTTGTCTGGTCTCCCTAGCAATTTCGGATGTCTCCTGAGACATCGCTGTGGACATCCGCATGGCTTTTATGATGTCAAATGAAACATTTGTATGTTGAATGAGATGTCCATCCTGACGTGTGGAATTTGCACATGCGTGCTTCTCAAAGCAGTTAGTGTCCTAGGAGATGTCTACTTGCACGAGGCAGCGCACCTACATGGTAGGGTAGCAGATGTATGGATGCATTGTAGGATGTCAGCGGTAACGTCCCGTTAGAAGATCTAAGTCTTCTGCAACGCATGTATGCATTTTGTTGGACATTCCACTGTTTTCGTGGATGCATTTTATTGGACATTCCGATGTTTGGTGTGTGCATTGTGTTGGACATTTTGATGTTTTTTGTGTGCATTTCATTAGACATTATGATGTCCGATAGATTTGTTGTCTGGGACGCTCCGATGCTTTGTATTTGAATTGAATTGGACATGAAGATGTCTGAGCGGATGTGTGTTACGAGACACGTCATGCTTAATGAATGCATTGTATTGGACATTTTGACGTCACAATTCATTGCTTGGCGGGACACGGGATGCTGCTTCAGACATCAACAACATCCACAAATTGACAATGACTTCAAATAGGAGTATGTCCATATTCATAGAATAGAAAATCCAATACAATGAACAACCATGTCTCACAAAGGAGGATCACGGTAGAACACAAAGCCAAAGCTGAAAATGAAGACTAAGCTGAATAAAAAAATCAACACAAAGCAAAACACATATAAGAGAATTTCATATGAAAGCAACCTCTTCAATTTCTTTTCCCGTCCGCTACTTTCCAGACATGCGAATGTCTGCAGTGACATCCCATTGCTGGGGCTAACGTCCTCCTGTCTCTCGGGACGTCCACTGCAACACGGTCTGCATTCCATTTGACATAGGTATCAACGACTCCATGTTCTTGGAACCACTGTCCACGTCCGAGAACAGCATAATTTCAATACAAACTTTAAGATTGGTAAGAATCTCACCGTGTGTTCATTTCTTGCGTGGTGCCTCTCCCTTCTTAGGGGGATCTGCCACCGTAGAAGGGCTTGCCTTCAAAGACTTCGGTGCAGTTGTCTTCAAGGGCTTTGTTGGGGCCACAAACTTGGACGGCTTTGCACTTGGTACAGTCCTTGTGATCCGATTGGAACGGGTAGAGGACCCGGAGGATTGCATATTTGCCACCTAGAACAAAGCGATAACATAAAACACTTTAGAGAATGTAGACTCGTCGCATTTGGGGCTACATGTGGATGCAAGGACACAAAGCCTAATTCTTATGAGGAAAAAAACATGAATGACATCCAATGACCTCTTGTCATACGGTTTAGGGTGTGTAAAATACCTCTTGAACTCTACCGGTTTGTGCTGCAAGAGCAGACGTCTGCACTTCGGCGGGGGGAACTTCATCCATGGAAATGGCATACGGGTCTGTGGAGGACTTCTCCGCGTCCTTTCCGACGTCTGCTGAAGCATCGTTGTGCTTGGAAATGGTCTGCACAACGCACAATTGGACGTCTTCTTGGACGTCTGCATCAACGTTGTTGTCAGTCTGGATGTCCGAAACGGTGTCTTTCAGGTAGTCCACTTCTTCTTCAACGCCATCTGCGATGTCTTCAGCAACGTCACCACCGACGTTAGCATTCACGTGAAGATCCCCCTCGACGTCTGTGGGGACGTCCTCAACAACTACCTTCTTCACAGGAGTGACATCGCATCCAACATTCTGTCCACCACCTCCTGCATTTGAGACAACATGACTTTGAAGATTGTTGCCTCCAAGGGAATGAAGGAGTTGTTGGAGAAGCTCTTCTACTCGACCAAGGCGCCCTCCCAACTCTGCGTTCGACGTCCGCAGTTCTTGTATAGCTGGACTGTAGTCATGAGGTGAGTTGCGGGTCTCCACTTGGCGTCGAGCATACTCCTTGTCCGTTGCCTCCTTCACCTCCAACTCATAAGGTATGCGTCCAAGTTGTAGGGTCTAGCACACGAAAACAATTAAAGGTCTTGACATTGATGTCCACGCAAATATCATTTCAGACATGAGGTTTATAAATGCAGACATCTTACAAAGCAAGATGATGTCTAAATGGACATCCGAAACAAATGGAAGTAGAGGACTCTCACCAATTCACCTATGACATTCTTCTCAATGAGCCTCAATTGAGCCTCCTTGAACCCCTTTGCCTTAGAAACTGCACGCATTTGTGCGGACTTCTCCTTGGCGTCTGACGAGCTGCGCCTCTCTTGCAACCTCCTCCATACAGAGGGATCAACTTCTGGTGGTTTAGGGCAGTCCCCATCGATCAACTTCATCAAATGATGGCGAACATTGATCAGAGTCTTTGTCACATGCTTCGGAAACTACGAAGGATTTATCTCCACTTGGTCGCCTCCAACTTCCCAGTCTGAAATAAGACGGTCACAATACAAAACACTTGCAAACGATAAGACTTCCGAGATAATTTAATTTCGCAGACACAATGATGTCTGCACAGACAACATTGTAGACATCTGGACACCACTGCAGACGTCAATATAGAAGGCATGGTGATGCTCATCCAAATTTCATATTCAGCATCATGACGTCCAAGAGGACATGAAATTCAAAAAAAGAACTAACAACCTACTCAAGCAATTTCGGTCACGTCACATTACCTGTATAGATTCTATCAAAGAATCGTTGTCTCTCATCCAAAGGCTGGTCAGCCCACCCAAACAAAGGATTCAATCCCTTGGCAAAAGCCTTCACATCTGCTATCAAATAGCTTTTGCCTTCCCACAGGGAGAACCGCGTTCGTTCACCTCCACATATTGCTTGCGCTTGTTGTTGCGCTCCTTCTTCACATTGATCTTGCGAAGTAGAGGTTTAATAGGCTCCTTTTCCATGACCATTACATCATCTGATTCTTCTTCCTCGTCCGTGTCAGGAGATCGAGATGTGGTCCTATGAAACCTCAAATACAAACAGCACTTGCAAGTCAACGGCCACTCGATTTTCATTAGAACACCAACTCAGACATCGACTTGGACATCTACTTAGACAGAAGACTAAGACGTTGAAATGCAGAAGGCAGCGTGCTGTGTCTGACACAATGTCCACATAAACGAATATAAACATCCAACCTCCTTTCAATAACACACCACATAAAAGGTTTAGGTGGCATTAGTCACCTGGGCTGAGATTCAACGGAGTCGTCCTCGCTCATAGACAACTGTGCTTCATTCCTTCTCGTGCGTGACACTCCCGTGCGACGCCTCTTGGGTGCTGGAGTACTTGCTACAGCTTTGCTCTTGTCCTTCACATGACTACTCACATGCCAAGGATCGTTCCTTTGCTTCGACCGTTGCTCTGTGAGTGGCTGACCTCTACTATGTACCTCCTCAGCGGTAGAGTCGTCATTGTCGTTGTCAGCATGATGGCGAGACGGTGCTGCCCGTTTCACGGGCAGCTTTCTCCGAGAATCGGGGGCCATCTCAGCTAGCGGCCAACAATGAAAAACCTCACCCAAAACCTGCGCAAGGCAATCAAAGCTCAAAACTAAAAGAACAAAACGACCAACTAACATGCTATAATGGTGTGCTTTCATGGACATCAATTCCAGCACCTGGACGTCCAATTGAACATTAGGACGTTGTAACGGACATCCAATTCAACATTAGGACGTTTTAACGGACGTCCAATTAAACATTAGGACGTTGTAACGGACGTCCAATTTAACATTAGGACGTTTTAACGGACGTCCAATTAAACATTAGGACGTTGTAACGGACGTCCAATTTAACATTAGGACATTTTAACGGATGTCCACTGTTCGACTCCTCTGTATACAAGATGCATAAGAACCAAGAACGTGACATGTGATGCACTGACGGACATCACATTGGACATCTGCATGTTTATAAAAACATTACTACTAAAAGCCAACACTAGGATTTTCTCATGCTACTCTCAAAGGCCAACACTAGGATCACTCCTTCAAATGGAAACCAAAGTACTGGAGTGTAAGGAGAGAGATTGAAAATTCAGTACAACATAAGACTACAACAAAGCAAAACCAAAAAAAAAAAAATTCAAAAACCTGTAAGGCTCCTGCTGCTGAAGGAGCTGCGGCGCGGGAGGGGCTCCCTCCTCCGGCGTAGGGACTCCCCACGGTTGGGACTCCCCACGGCAGGGGCGCTCCCCGCGGCAAGGGGCTCCTCGCCCAGGGGGCGACCTGCAGGGGGCTCCCCGCCGGGGCAGCGCGACTCCCTGCAGGGGCGGCGCGGCTCCCCGTAGGGGGGCTCTCCGCAAGGGCGGCGCTGAGAGGGCTCCGTGCGGGGCTCCCCGCCCTTGCGTGGGGGCTCCGTGCAAGGGTTCCGGGGTTCCCCGCTTGGGCATGGGAGTCCTTCCCGCTTCCACACTCCGCCTCGACGCTCCCACGCTTTGCCTCCACGCTCCCACGCTTCACCTCCACGCTCCCACGCTCCACCTCCGCACGTTGCTCCTCCACCTTCAAACAAGAGATGCATCAACAAGAGAACAAAGATAATCCCAATGTCAAGCTTAAACTCCCCAACGCTCCTAGTGATGTTCAGTTAGACATCAGTTAAAGCCTCAGTGTGTCACGGATGGAAAAAATGGATGAAACCCTAATCTACCTACACAATTCAATGACGCCAATTTTAATTCCTAGAATTGACGGGAGCTGCTGGAGGCCATGACGGAGGCTTGCGGGGTGGGGCGGGGAAGGGAGGGGAGGGGAAGGGAGGAGAGGAGAGGAGAGGAGGGAGAGGAGGAAGCGAAGAAGGGAGGAAGTTATCTACACGGTGCTTGGTCTTGTTGAGGCGCCTGCTGCGACGGGGGCTTCCATCTACTACAGCTACTGATTTTTCCATCCCTGCGGTGAGTGCAGCAACAACAATGCTGTCCACAAACTGCTGAAACATGCTCAACTCCTTAGAAGTTTGCAAATTCGAGTGTAGGTGAAGGAAGAAGAGCGGCTGCAGAAAGAAGAAGGCCGAACGTGGGCCTAGGGTTTGTCTAAGTCCCATGACGGAGCGACAGCCTTATGTGTGACGTCGAGTGGTGTACTTTTCAGGAGGGCCCTTAGGTCGGAAGTTGACATTCGTGTGCTTAAGCAGACATCACAATTGACATGTAGACATCAATTCAGACATCATGATGTCTGACTTAGTGTTAGTAATGATGCGTTTTTTGCCAATTTGAAATGGACAAGGGGATATGTTGCGATGATGTTTTGTATGACATCACAAATGACACTGTCATGTCCTAGTAGGCATGACTGCATCTCATTGCACATGTTCTCAAGAAATTCGAATTTGGCTTTGACCTTCCATTTTTATTCTCCAAGTGAATAATTCAAAGTTGTGAAATGGAACTTGGTTTTGATCTTCTATTTCTATTCCCTAAGTCATTTCTTTGAAGCTTCTTCAAAATACAATTTCTAAATTAGAACTTGCCTTTCACCTTTTAATTTTTTTTTTGGCTCTAAGTCATTTCTTTGAGGCTCTACCAAATTAGAGCTTGAAAACTAGAAGCTTTAAAGTAGAACTTGAAATTCTTCTTGTCTTTATCTTTTCTACATCTTTTATGGGGGACTTATTGAAATGAAACTTGTAACCACTTTTTCTTCTTGGAAGTAACGAAGTCCCAGCAATATAATTCATTCTTCTTCTGCTGTATTGTATGGCTATACTCTACCTAAGTAGCTTCTAAACGATGCTAAATTAGCTTTTTCTAAGAAAGTAGTGCCTATACTGTACTATAATTTCAAAGCGCAAACCTTACTGCCCTCCTTAGCCATGGAAACCACTGACTGCTTAGAGCTGCAGTCCTTAAAGTACATGGGATGTAGTTGCGTAGCTTCACCCAATGCTTTTTCTGACCTGCTTGCGCAGGACTTAACATCAAGCAGAACATGTCAATGTCCTTATGAATAAACTTATAGAACTTTCCGGTGCCTTCCAGGATGTTAGGCGTAGCACCCCATGTCAAACGTAGCACGTGTAGCAAATACCTTTTGATCTTCTATTCAGACGTGTTGATGTCACGTACAAGCCTGTGGGTGACATTGTGGTATTCCTGTAGACATAAATGTGTCTTACCGGACATGATGCTAGGCGCACCTAGGGCCTTTGGAAGTCAACACCAGCACATTCATGTGTCCTACCTCTGTTTGAGTTGATGCCCTATAGTTAAAAGAAGAGAATTATAAAGAGATTTCAAGTCATAAAAGCCACTTATCAATTACAATTTGCAAGAAGTAGGCGTTTGGGCGTCGGGTTTCATTGCTTGGCATTGCTTTTTTATCCCATTCTGAAGTACTAAGGAAATGAACCTCATTTGCAGTTTATGCTCATGTTCTTTGGAAACAAGACCTAATATTTGTGGAAAATTTTCTTTCTTCCTCGGGACGTATACATTTGGTTGCCACCAAAACAAATAATTCATAGATTGTGACGTTGGATGTTATAGGTTCACAAGTCTACCGTACTGCATGAACTACTATCCACGATCTAAGAGATAGTGATGAATAGATAGGTGAAGTAGACATGACGGTGTCAAAGTAGATGTCTACAGTGACAAACATATGTTCACAAAAACATCCAGACGTTCAAAATTGTCATTGGGTGATCAGAAGTGTTCCTTTTCAACCACCCTTGACTTCCTTCTGATTGTCTACTATATCTTTCTCTTCGTCTTTCCCATTGCATGTTGTAGGAAACAAGTTTAATTACTTCAAGAGTGGACATTTCAAATTCCATAATATCAGCAAGTGCACGTACGTGTTGATGCCTGTGACGGACATGGAGGGCAGGCGTGGACGTCGTGCTGTAAGAGTGCGCATCAATGCAGACGGCCGTGTCCTTCGCCACATTCCTATAGGTGACCTCATTCTACAAACCGAGTTGAGGGTGGCAACGCAGCTGAATTTGACGAGGTTTCCATGTCCATGCAAATATTGTCATGGAGGAAGACGCCGGACTATCCATGTGATTCAGAAGCATCATGGCGAGGTGGGACGGGATGTTTTTTTGACGAAGTCAATGATTGGAGGGGACCCACCCAATGGATACCCTCCTAATGGCATATGGGTGGAAGATCTTGTGTATGACGACGATGACATCGTTGAGAATGACGCAGACATAGTAGAGGAAGACATTCAGATGCAGGATGTGAACGGAGGACCAGAAGTAGGGGACACTCATGTCGGTGACGCTGCTAATGACGATGACGCTCCTTTGGATGTACAACACGACGTCCAAAGGCAAGTCATGGAGGCCTTTGATTGTGGCGATGCATTGCATTCGGACACCTTGGCGTCTGACGGAGCGTCAGGTGCTGAAGCAGACGTTGACGTTGACACTGTTGAAGACATGCAGCGCTTATATGAGCACGCAACAACAGCACTGTACGAGGGGGCATCATCGAGTATTCTGTCAGCAACAATCATCATCATAAATATGTGCGTGGTCTTCCGCATGAGTAACCATTTCACTAGTGAGCTCCTACGATATTTGTCATCAGACTTGCTCCCGAAGAACAACAAGCTCCCTACTAGTCATTATGAGGCAAGGCAAATGATTAGGAAGTTGGGCTTAGAATACAACAACATCCATGTGTGCCTAGGTGGTTGTGTGCTATTCGAAGACGAGCATGCAAATCTAAATACGTGCCCGAAGTGCTCTAAACCAAGGTGGGTGGAGGGAACGAACTCGATACCAACAAGGGTCGTTCGACACTTTCCCTTGATCCCAAGACTTAAACGCATGTTTCGATCTTCGGAAATCGCTCAGATGCTGATGGGTTGGACGCGGCATGTCAGCGATGACGGCATCATGCGCTCAATGGTGGACAGCCCTGCTTGGAAGCATGTCAGCGTGGACGTCCACTTTGACAACTTTAGTGTTGACGACAGGAACCTACGTCTGGTACTAGCACTGGATGGTGTCAATCCCTTCAAGTTGAGCAACACGAATTGGTCGACATGGCCGGTGCTCATTTTGATTTACAATTTTGAGCCATGGTTTGTGACAGGGTTGCTATTTGGAGAGCCTATGAGCCTGAGCCTATGAGCCTGCGAGCTTGTGAGCGTGAAAAAAATGAATTGAAAAAATTTAGAATCTTGTAGAGTTGACCTATGACCGTGGGTATTGTGCTGTGTACAGAGTGGTTAATGTGAGATCTGTTTTTGAAAGTCGGTTTAGTGTCCTGTTATTATTTTTCAATCTTTCTTATAGGCAAAGACAAAATACTATGAATTGAAGAAAATGAAGCAAGTAGAAAACATGCAAGAAAATTGAACAAATGGAAGAAGTATCCATAAACACACAAATCCATCTACAATGAAAATCAACACATAATAGTTTGACCCATTAAAGAGATTTGTCAATCTCATGAATCTAAGTTGTTTAGGACTCCATCAAAGAATCAGAACTCGAAGATGACTCCGAGGACTCTCTACCTTCGGATGCTAAAACATCTATATACTGTAAGACATTTAGAGCGTAAGTGTCTTTACGGCATTTGGGTTTGGAGCAACCAAACTCCGCGAAGGCACTCGCCATTTGCTCGGCATAGATTGGGAGCTCAAAAGACTTCTCTGGACTGATGAGAAGACTTAGTTGGGGTAGGGTGGCATTTGTTGGCATCAATCTCCCATCTCTGCAACAGAAAAAGACATGTTGTCAATATTGTAGAACATGAAAGTCTTCATCCAAGCAAAGATGAAAGAAAATGCCAACTTACTTACTGGATTTTCCCTTGCGAACGAATTTGCGAGGCACCACTGGCATATCCTCTGCACCTTGTGAAAGGTGAACTATTGGTGGCACAATTGGTGTCACCACTACGGGTGTTGGTGACTTCCTCATGGGTTTCAGAATGGCATCATAAATGTCTTTATTCCCTTCCAAAGCCACAATGTGGTGTCCGGTGCCACGGCAAGCCGTAATACATGCACTTGGAGGCAGTGAAATCAAAATGACTTAGTTCCATGAAATAATTGGAAGAACACATTTGGAGGAGTAACTTCTGAATGGAATCATTACCTGTAGATGCAGTACAATCTAGAATCAAGTCTCCTAGAACGCTTGTTGCCTCCAGGAGGATAGTGAAGAACCTTGGATCTTTTTCGCGTTCGCCTCGCCAAGGTTTGTTTCCATTCATAGCCACGTCATCTGCATGGGTGTAATTGATCAGCATGTCATCGATAGCCAAGTCCACACCAGCCTTCATTGTGGTATTAGTCTTTTTGAAGGAAAATTTGGATTTCCCTTTGGAGCCGAGGTCCTTCATGAGGAGGGTGATTCCAAACTTTTGTGTCTGCAATGTCCATAGCAAATGTACGTAAGAATGCATTGAATGGAGTGCATTGCAACTTGTTCATAAAAGTCAACAAAATTCTATGAAAATTACCGTCTTTGTGTTGTCTAAAGTCGAGGTGATGTGCATGCGGTTCATCCCCATCCAGTCCTTCTTCATCAGCAAGTCATACGCCTCACATACCCCAACAATGTTCTCTTTGGATTTGATGTTGTAGGAGTGAAATAGAATGATGCACCCATCATCTTATAGATGCTCTGCGGCGAAGCTACATGCCAACTGGAGAGCCTCATCATCAGCATCTGCATTCCACATTGGCACCTCATGGGTCGATGTAGAGAGCCCAGGCACAGGTAAGTTCTCCGGACAGTCAATGAATATGACATCCACCCCCGGTCGAGCATTTGGCACTCCCTCGAACATGCGAGTCTTTCCGGCCGACATCTGCAAACATGTAGAACATGGTGAAGTTAAAAATAAGCACAGAAAACATTCATGAGACATGAAAGCACAAAATGCGCTTTTGAGTACAAAGATGCATATGCATACCTTTTTCAAGAAATGCAGCACCTCGTTGTACTACGTGGGCTTCTCCTCGACCATGTCTTTTGCCAGGACTTCGATGGAGATGTTGAGGATCAAATCCTCTGTCTTAGAAACATCACCTTCTGTAATGACCATGGCTTGTGTCATACGAGTGATAACTTCCTCGGTGAGCTGTAGGAGAGTAGCCTTCTTCTGTACTGCACTTTGCGCCTGTGAATCTTCATTTGCGGTGGAAGATGGTACCACCTCGCTTCTCGCTTCCTCCTTCTTCTTTCCCTTTCCCTTGCCTTTAACCTTCTCTTCCTTTTCTTTTGCCACCTTTTTGTCAGCGAGCTCGAATGCCTTCATCTCCTTCGCTTCAAGGTGGACTTGGAACCGCGCTTCTTTCTTCCGGTCCAGAAAATCCCTCCTTGCAATGGCCTTCTTTCTCGCTTTGTCATCCAGGCCTGTAAACTCATTGATCTCTAAGTCCAAGACCCCTTTCTCGTCCAAAGATCTCCTGAATTCAACCTCGGAAGGAGGAGTGAACTCGAGGAGACAATCCAGGTACCATCCTCCACCACTGAGATGAGCTGTGGTGTAGGTGCGGAGCTAGTGTGCGGTGAACATACAAGAATTGGATGTGCGATCCAGATATGATGATAGGAAGGGGGGAAGGTCTGAGCGATTGATGGCTCCTTTTCCTTCGAGCTCAAATTTGAAATATCTACAGCACAAGCATGATTTTGCATTCAGGAGAATGTAAATGATGATTATGGAATCTCTACAACATACATCTATGAGCAATTCCGGATGGTAAGACCAACGAACTTGTGAAAAATGAATGCATTTCCAGTATAAGGGCCTAATGGAAACGTTGCAGAAGAGAATTATCATACAATTGTATACCAAAAGGTTCTAAAATAAGGAGTTAGAGTTGAAGTGAACATTTGAAACCTCATTATAATGGACTTCAAATAGTATAGTGATTTTTACAAGCACTTGCTGTCCACCAAGTTATTAGACATATTCCAGTATTGAGATAGTGGAACTCACCGGTACAAAACTCTACGCACAACAGCGGCTGACGCTTCGTGAGCTATGAACGAGTCCCCCTTTTTGAAGTAATTGTGCCCTTTGAAATATGTCTGAAACCCGTGCTCCCAAATTGTGCGCCTCCACCCTTCTATGTACTCTACCAAGTACTGTGGTTGTGTTGGAATGCTGTAGTTCACAGTGATGTTGTCCTGCTTCACCACCGAGTCGAAGTACTCCACTGCTACATCTTCGATCTGCAGAGTACAATGCATGCTAAAAATGTACAATTGAAGACGTTCATGGTCCCATTCTGAACTTTTGAGTTACAATTTGAAAACCAAGTATCGCTTGGTATAGTTACTTGACTACAGAAATCAATTCCCTTACCCCAGTATACCAGACGCATTTTGCAAGGAAATGGGGCAGGAGATTTTCGGAGACGGGCTTTGGTGGGAACTTCCTTGCTTCACGAGATGGCGCGGAGGAGTTCCACCACTTCAAGATCTTGATCTTGTGTGCAGGCGCCATGTTGCACGTGGCCACCATTTGCAACTTCTCTAATGTCATTTCAGGCACTTCATTAGTGCTCCAGTGCCTCTCCACCTATGACAGCAACACATTCAATAACTCTTGGCGTTTGAAAACAGAAGAAGTAAATTCGTAGTTGTACAAGGTTTCAGAATTAGACTGACCTCCTGTAAGAAGCCTGGCCCGTTAGATGGTTGAGCCACTGCCAACAACTTCCCCATTTTCACCATCAGAGTTTTGGTTTTCTCCTTTGCTCCCGCCCTCATGGCAAGAGCGACTTCTTCAGGGGTCCTCTCCTCTTCTGGTGTAGCATCGGTATACTTTCTCACTGCAGCATCCGCAGCTTGGGAAATCTCTTGCTGCACATTCAGACGATAACATTGAATTAGAAGTTAGCATGTCAAGAGTTTTGGGAGCACACTGCAGCAAACTGAAGGATTCCAAATTCGTATAACACATAGTGTCTTACCCTGAAAATGAACGATGTAAAGACCTCCACAGGTATGCTATACCATTTCCTTGAAACCTTGAATTGCAAACACCTTTTCTTCTCCCCTGGCTTGAGGAGATCAGCAAATCGGTTGATTGGGAGAAGACCATACTTCTGCACCTGGTACAGAGTGTGTACCAAGTTTGTCTTCACGTGTGAATCCTCCACTGACCTGGAAGTAGATGATTATTTTAGGAAATCCAATAAGCCTCCATGATTTCACAACTAGGGCACATAAAAACCAAAACAACAATAAAGCAGCTCAAGAAGGAAGAACTCACTTGTTGATGTCATGCATCACTTGCATGACAAGCTCGGTCTTCCCTTTGGTTTCCAGAACAATGCAGTCTACAACACAGTGCCATTTTGGGAGCAATGTGTAGCACCTGTCAATGAGGTTCATCCATGCAATGCGGCGATGGTTGCTGTCGCAAATGAAGAACTTCAAGTTCTTGAGGAACTGAAGTTCAAGTCTGGAGTCGAGGTAGCGTGTGAACACTTCATTTTTCTCTCTCCAGATTGGATCCCACTTGTTCATCTCGTCTTCTGCGAACTCTTGGCTTTCTCCTTCCTCATTAGTGGTAGAGACATAGAACACTACCGCTCCATCACGGTATCCACCTGCGAATTCTTGCTCCAACTTCGTAATGTCACAAGCGAGTGTGGGCCTCACCATGGGCATAACGACAAGTCTGCAAAGCGGGATGTGTAGCCAGAAGAGTTCTTCGGGCTTCATTCGCAGAGTGGAGAGGATATCTACTGAGTCGCCTTTTTGTATGCGCCGCAATTCATCCTCCATGAGTCCTTGATCTTTGTCTTCTAGGTCATCTATTTGGATGGGATCTTGTCCTCCTCCTTCTTCGTCCTCTTCTTCATCCTCTTCATCTTTGTCCCCAATATGCGGCTGTGTCGTTTCATCTGTTCCAGGAGTCTCCAAGATGGTCTCTTCTTGAGTTACTCCAGTGGGTGAAACATCCATCTGCATATACAATTCCAGTCAGAGAAGATTGCACTCGCAAATTAAAAAAGAGGCCAAGTCCGTACGAAGAATTTATATTGAGACGCAGTTGAAAATTCTTTACTTCAATAAAAAAAATTACACTTATAAAATGGAAGAGTGGTAAATATATGAAAGAAAAACAGCCTGCACATGGCTTGCATGTCTAAAACCGCAGAAGGTATGTAATTGGGGTCATGAAACCCTATTGGATGATGTCCACGTCATCATCCTCATCTGAGTCTGAGCTAAGGATGATGACTTCATATGTGTAAACTCTACCAATCCCAATACTCTCACTCACTTTCTCAAACGAGGGGCTAGAGCTAGCATTTGAGAGCTCAATGGCGGAGGAATACTCCGTCTCCGAGCTCTCAGAGGAGAACCATGGCCTAGGCCCTTGGTTCCAAGTAAGCCTATCTCCCTCGAAGTCATTTACAGCACGCTCTGCAGCGTCCATGATGTCTGCAAAACTCACCAAGTTCTCTTCATCATCACTAGAGTCACTTGAAAGCACTTGGCGTGCTTGAGGCCCCTTCTGTGTTTGAGAAGGCCCTCCTATCTGCAACGACGTCAAGGTCTGGTCAATTGGGGCCTGCTTCTCTTTAGATGTCACCCTTGGGCGCTTGCCTTTGCGTTGGCCAACCTGGAGGAATGAATACAATGAAATTAGAGTTGAGGTTCAAGATAAGGTCTAAGAGTCATTGAATGCAACTGTAAGCAAGGAAACTTCAATTTACAAATCTCAACATGTACTCTAAATACCAAAGGTCTCCGTAACCGAACTTCCTGTACATGTAGGATTCATTCCCCTACATGAGTTCTATACCTACATTGAAGTGTAAAATCAAGACGCATATGTCTTGGCAAGGTAATTCTCTCTAACAATATGTTATAACTCTTTTAGAACAACAAAAGATGCATTTGCAAAGAACACAGTGCAATAGCAATTCAAAATCCAAGCCAAAGCCAAAGACATAGAGAACTGAAGGACAAGTCCTAACGAATAATGTAACCAAAAAAAATTGGAAACTTGAGAACGAGTTTCCTAAGACATTCAGAGCTTGGGGACGAGTTCCTAACGACGTTGAGAGCACTAAGCCTAAATCCCAAATCCGAATTCCCTCTATTTCATTACTTAAATATAAACAAAAAAAGACAGATACTAATACCTCATCAGAGATTGATTGTGTGCCATCGAACAACTCCCCATGACTATCAAATGTTTGAAGAAAGCAAAAGCACACGTCAGGATTGAAGGTGGACCCATATAGCAGTTTTGGAGAACAAAGTGAGTAAAAACAACTTGGTCATGTGAATAATTCCATCAAGCTAGGGTGTCACTGTGAACACCGTCGGATTCGACAGTGTTCACGGTGACATCCCATCTTGATGGAATTATTCACATGCCCAAATCTCTAATTCTCGGAGCCTCATTATAATGAGATATGACCAGTCTAAGCCGACATTAAAATCCTACAAGATAAAGGGCAGCCCACATCCACATTCCAATTAGATCCACGCTAGTCCACGTGGGAGTTTTGGGCACGTCAAAAATGCCATCAGGCTGGGGTGTCACCGTGAACACCGTCGGATCCGACGGTGTTCACGGTGACACCCCAGCCTGATGGCATTTTTGACGTGCCCAAGTTCTCTCTCAAAATTAGATTCCTCTCAAGCAGCACCCGGTCACGGTGGTACCGGGTCAGGGTAGTCGCTGGAGTCGTCTGCCTCAAGAAAACATGATTAGCCCGGGGGTGCTGCTTGAATACCGTCGGATCCGACGGTGTTCATGCAGCACCCCCGGGCTGATCATGTTTTCTTGAGGCAGACGTGACATCTCCCTTCTCACACTTTCTGATGTTGCCGCCCCTAAATGAATCCCAGATTGGAAACTCAGTAGTGGAAGCCAGAGCAATCGATCGAGCAATACAGATTCAAACTGAATCGGGCACTCAACAAAACAAGCATCACCCGCGTGACACGCTTGACGCGACTGTCGCGCACTACGCGTGGCGCGAGTGGCGCGGGTGATGCTCAGTATCAGGTCAGGGTAGTCGCTGGAGTCGTATGCCTCAAGAAAACATGATCAGCCCGGGGGTGCTGCATGAACACCGTCGGATCCGACGGTGTTCATGCAGCACCCCCGGGCTGATCATGTTTTCTTGAGGCCGATTTGACATCTCCCTTCTCACACTTCTGATATTGCCGCCCCTTCCTGAATCCCAGATTGGAAACTCAGCAGTGGAAGCCAGAGCAAGCGATCGAGCAATACAGATTCTAACTGAATAGGGCGCTGAAGAAAACAAGCATCACCGGCGTGACACGCTTGACGCGACTGTCAAGCACCGTGCGTGGCGCGGGTGATGCTTGGACTGCGTGAGTGGCGCGGGTGATGCTTGGACTGCGCGAGTGGCGCGGGTGATGCTTGGACTGCGCGAGTGGCGCGGGTGATGCTTGGATTGCGCGAGTGACGCTGAGGATGCTTGGACTGCGCGAGTGGCGCGGGTGATGCTTGGACTGCGCGAGTGGTGCGGGTGATGCTTGAACTGCGCGAGTGACGCTGAGGATGCTTGGACTGCGCGAGTGGCGCGGGTGATGCGGGGACTGCGCGAGTGACGCTGCTGAAGTTTGGACTGCGCGAGTGGCGCTGTACTAGCTTAGACTCCTGGTGCATTGGACTCACACGATGGACGAAAAAATAATCACTGACCTGAAGCGCGTCGTCCGGCTGGGCATCTGCCATCTTGGAACGACTGCGAGTACTGCGGGCCATTGCAGCTTCGTCTTGCAGATGAAGGAGTGCCAAGTTGTTAATAATTGATTCACAAAATGAAAATGCCAGAAGTTCTCATTCCAACACACGCGGCCGTTTGTGGCTTATGATATCGTCAAGCACCAGCTTCTCAATGCAAGGTCCTCCACCGTCCAACGCGTATTGTGAGCGTTGCGCGAGTTTGAATGTTTGCCGCCTACGTCCACAAGAGGAATCCCTGGAAGCTTATTCGTTGGACGGCGCAGAGAGATATCCGCGAGTCTGTCTCGATATAGATTCACTTTCACGGCATCCAGGACTCACCTGGGCGGCATCCGTTAGCACCGTCGGATCCGTGAACATCCGTGAATTTGGATCAGAAGTACCTTTTCGGAGGCATTTCGGACGCTTGGAAATCAAGAACCAACTTCCTGGAGCGAGCGGTGCTCCAACTTCGAATTGTGGCTCCGGGCACTCGACCGATTCGAAGCTCTTATTCAATTTCCCCGATTTCCAGTTTTAGACTCACAGTTGGAGACTGAGGACTCCCACGACTGGCTTCTGGATTGCTAGTTCAGAGGACAACTAACTTCTGAGCACTCTTTCATTTTAAAAACTCCAAAGCACCCCTGCTTGTAATTAAATTGCTTTGGCATTATAGAACTTTAAAAAAAAACATTTTCTTTCTTAGTGACATTAGAATGTCTACAAGCCTTCAAAGACTATGAATGTTTGCAAGCTTCATGTGAACACCGCAGACAAATTGTTCTTGTTCATACAAATGTCTAGCCTTGACCTTAAACACCCTTTCCAAATTACAGAAACGTACTTCTAAAATAAGGGATGTTCTACTTGTCTCTTTGGAGCAGCACCAGAGCCTTCAAGGCCTTCACTCCATATGAGAGTACTTATCACTCTCATATGATCTTGTTTGTCAGTACTAAAAATTGTACAACAACAACAGGAATGCAAACTTTGCGTGTCCAGAAATGCAACTAAACGCAAGTTCTCTCAATGCTTGTCCATGACTCACTAAAAGTCTAAAACTGAAGGTCTACAACTCAATGTCTGGAACTCAAAGTGTACAGCTCCACTTTGACATAGTCTTAAAATGGCCTATTGAAAGCACGTCTGTGCCATGCAGAGGTGTGTATTCAGGGTAAGTCTCCGATATGATAATGGTCAGTCTCTAAGCAATGTAGTGCACAATCCACTACAATTAGGTACCATAACCAAGCTAAGGTCCTTTGTCACTATAATCTAGGTTGACGCCATGACTGCAATATATGAGAGGAGTTCAAATCGAAACTCACATTCACCGTGTCGTCTCCTCCAAATTTGCTAAGTCCTGCACTCTCTCTGATCCCGTCATGCACAGTGTGCAATGGGAGACCCACTTCATCTACTGGAGGTGCATCACCCTCTTGGAACTGGATGGCTCTTGGTACCTCTCTCTCTACACCCTGCCTTGTCCTTGAAACTGTTTTCTTTGCTCTCGTCATCCTGGATACCCTCAAAGCCTTTGCTGTGGAAAAGAAGAAAGTTCTACGTCTCTTCCTTTTTGTACGATGTGACGGAGCTAAGATGGCCGAGTTTGGATTGCCTACAAGCATGAGACAGCAAAAACTACGTGATTACTAAGATGCAACGCTGCTACCACAATTGGAGTTGCAAAATGAAAAGGCTTTGAGCAGGTCCAAGGTATAGCTTATAGTTGCTCTTGAACGAGGTTCGCATGCTCGAAATTACTGCATTCTCCTAACTGGCCAAGCTGTAATTAATCTCCTAAGATCAATTGACACGTGAGTATTGGCGGCTCCATGAAAGCGCCATGCATTTATTTTGCTTTGAAATCGGCATACTATGCTCTTGAAGTACTGGCAGCCCTAATGACTTTGAAGTCCGTCTCGTTTTGACAAAACTGTCATGCTGTCAGTTGAGTTTGCCACGCTCCAAATCCTCCAATGTCGGCACAATATTTCCTCCGCCTCCAGTAATTAATTTTTGAAAATGATGGCGGAGTTGGGTACTCCTAACAATGACAGAGCTCCTGCAAGGCGTGCATGTATTGGCAATGAGTTTGGATACCTAATACATCATTGCAAAAAATCGGTATCATTGCTTGACGGCTAAGGTTATTAAACTACTCTTAATTTCAAAATTCTAACCTTTACTGGCGGCAATACGGAAAGTAACTTAATTGAGTGGCAATAGAAATTTGTACTAACCTGGACCTCGCTGTCTTCGTGAAAAGTGATGATCACAATGATTGCAAGGAACTCCTCAACAAAGTATAAAATCCTCAACATCCTTCTTAAAAGCCAGTTCTCTCATCAAAAATTCCTGCAGTCATCCTACTTACACTATGGCTTGTATTAGAGTAGACGGTCATGAAATACCTTTGGTGTTTCCAGTGAATCACGAAGGACATGCTAGAGTACTCAATCACCTTTTGCATGTCAGATTCAAGTTCCTAGAGTCTTCAATCTATGTCGAAGAAGAGAGAAAGTCGGAATCAGGGGAATTAGAGCATTCCATTCCAGTGGAAAAGAGTGTAGAAGAAGAAGGCCACTGTTGGTATCTGCGGGCAGGAAACTATAGAGCTTTTGGGCTTCCTCTTAGTCTTCTTGGGGCAACCACTGAGCTAGGTAGTCGGCAATCAGACAATTCTACAGTGGACATGCCTTACATGTCTCCAAGACTTCCAGCTAGTCTACCAAGTGACTGCTTTCCTATACTCCCGAACAATACGATTTTTACAAAGGTGAAGAGGGAGAAAATGGATACCATTGTAGAGTTGTCTAGTGAATCTGAGAGAGAGTCCCCGCAAGTTGCACTTCAAAACGCCACGCTTGCGGTCCACAGTATGTCAGATACAAAAGTCACATCAACCACCCCATCCAATAGTTTACAATCTCCTGTGTTTCCATGCCCTCCACTGACAGCAAATCTTGGTACCCAAGTGAGTATTATGGATTGCTTGAAGAGATTGTCCAGTATTTGTCGCTCTAGAAGTGAATTGTCCACAATAAACTTTGATGTTATAAAGCACCATCGGGTGCAGTACCTTCCCCCTTCCTACAATGGAGATGTACTATTTGAGTTACCTCCGTGTCGCTCGTCCTCTTCATCATCCGCAGCGAAGAATTTGGAGGGAATGGACAAGCGCTATGATGGACATATATGGTGCAAACTCGTCACTACAAACATCCACAACGTCGACAACCTAAAGTTCCGTAAGTCTTTCTGTGCCGGTCACCTTGCTTGTAAGAACCATGAGTGCGAGTACTTGAAGAGGGCTGGAAAAAGGAATGAGACAGAGTGGAGTGGATCCACAGTCTTCCCGTTTGCAGTAGGGGATGGTCCACCCAAAGATTGTACCCTAGTGTGTAAAGTCTACAAAGTGACACCCACTTGCCTTCACACATGCGATGCTAGGATCTACTATTGTTATAGCGACAATCCAAATATGACAAGGGCATCTATTCACTTTGGAGCCCATACTCATCCAGTAGGAAAGGGCATGTATAGAGATTCTAAAAAAGAAATTAGCGAACTCCTAGCAGAGAAAACACCGACAGCCACTAACTCTGCTATAGCATTGTCTGTTAGCAAAGATTTCCTGTCGAACTACTTATTTCACCATGGAGAGGGAGAGAAGAGAATGTTGAAGGGAGAGGAAGTGGATGAGGTGATGGATCGATTCCAATATCTAAGTAGCCCTAGTATACGCAACGTAATTTCTTCCTTCCGCTCAAATAACCGAGGAGGGGTTATTGACAACATTATGACTATGAAGAGAGAGTCGAAGTTCGAATTCATACACGATAGCATCTTCCCAGGACAGGGCAAAGAGAAAGTATACGTTTTTAAAATGCTAACTGAAGGACCAGGAAGCGGAGTGGATATGGTGAAGCGTATGCAACCAGGAAAGGACCTTGAAAACGCGTGGATGATGTTCGACCACGTGAAGCGCATAAAAGATTGGACCACCATGGCCTGCCACGTGTACGACTGTCAGTACAAGAAGGTGATGACCATCGCAGTATGCGATATGCAGTCTGAAGATACCCAGGTCCAAGTACAATTTTGGAGGAGTTTGAATGCTGTTATGGCACGACATGGCGTGCCTGACCCGAACTGCAAAGGCTTCATGGCAGATAGTGCGATGGCTAATTGGAATGCGGTCCGTATAGTATATGGGAGTGGTTCTACGAACGAGGTCATGGAGAACCGGGAGAGAACGTGTTTGCTACATTGGAGCACTTCCCTTCATAAGCACACACAGAAACACATCAAACAGAACTTTCAACACCAACACATTACGCTATGTAAGCAATACAAGGAATCGAAGACCATGGATGAAGTTGAGCTTCGATACTTGGCAATCCGGTCATGGTGGTTGTCATCTGGAGCCGCGAATGAAGAAGCACTTCATCATTTAGATCATTGGCTTGCATTCTGGCACTTTCGATACCTGCAGTGGGGAGGCTTCATGACAATGGTAAGTGACCGTGTCATCTCTCTATCTATATGCATGGGGAGGCTTCATGATATACACATATGCAAAAACCTAAACATTTACATGTATATGAACATACGTGTATATGGGTGTTTTTGGTAGTGTAGAATTTTTTTGATTCAAGTAGTTTTTTGAAATCCACGTATTCTTAGGGCACAATTCTGTTTTAGTGCACTACTGTTTTTGTAGTGAATTATTGGTTCTAGCCTAGATTTTTTTTTTCTCTTATTTGAATAGTATTTTGTTAGTCTAGACTTCTTTTTAGGATAGTGTATTTTTTGGCTTGATTTCCTTTATTCCTTTTATTGGTAGTCTAATTTTTTTGTTTTGGACGAATGTTCTTAGCCTAGTATTTTTTGGTAGTGTGCTAGTCATTTGTTCACTCCTAATTTTTTGTCAATGTAATATTCTTTTGAATATAGAGCTTTTTTCAGCAGAGTATTTCTTGGGTAGTTCACTGGTCTTCTAAACACTCCATTTTTTTAATCCATTTAATATTTTGTTGGAAGTCAATTTCTTTACCCTTCTCATATAAGTGCTATCTTCCAAGGAAACTCTCTACTGACCTCACAGAATGTATCTTTCATTTTCAATTTCCAAAATTCATTGGAACTAGTGGAAGGTAGTCCTTCCATTTTTTTCCCTGTGACGTTCAGGGACTACAAAAGGGAGTACCAATAGAGAACATTTGGACATCCGTCGGATTCGACGGAAGTTGGAGTACTCACTTCAAATGCTACTATTTGGGATACCTTGCATGAAAATATGTAAATTTTGGTCAAAGGTACAAATCCATAATTGGAGACTGAAGTATTGTAATGGGTGCATTTGTAGGGCTTGAGTTTGGAGGAGATGGCAGACTTGCCTTCGTGTAACTTGTCTGAAACAGTGCACAATAAGTGGCTTCAAATGTCCGGAAACAGAGGGAACAATTTATTTGACGCCACTTGTGATGACAGTATTCGTGCTTGGATGCAAATGACAAAGTATCGCGCCTACCTCAGAGGTCATGCAAGTGGGTCCGACCCATCTAAGGGGGAACTGAAGTTGAGAGCTGCAAGACGTAGTGGTTGCCCAAAGAAAATTGCCGAGGCCTTGAACACATTACTTGAAGCACATGGTGTGGAAAGTTGTGTACCACATTTGGAAGGAGAGGAAGTATTTGGAAGCACAAAGAGGAAGTTGGACATACCTATTGGTGATGCTGGAGACTCCCATAGACCAGATAAGATCAATTTCTCTCAACCACGTGTCCGGACTAGGTCTACGAAGGCTTCAGAAGAATTGATGGACAGCAAGGGCAATACAATTGAGAGTCGCCCCTTGCAGTATGTGACCGTTGCATTTGAAAGTGACTGTGACACATCGAAGTGGCACATTGCAAGGATTAGCCACAAGTCAAATGCCAGATGTCAAGCTCAACAACGGATGTCAAATATCAAGTGTAACACAAAAATTGCAAAGGGGAGGAAGGGAACCTCAACTCCCACTTATCGCGGGAGGAAAGAAGAATATGGGAGTAGGCGCGAGGTGGTCTCTGACTTCTGGTTCTGTTGGGACGACATTGAAAGGTGCGTAAAAGGCTCAAAGCGGAAATGGGTCATTGATTGGCCTGAGGTGCCGGAGGTTTGGCCCGTATTGATTGGGACAAATCTCAATCGAGACGAAACTTTATTGCTACAGCATGCGGGCTTCCACCTCCAAGAACGACCTACCCTGTCACCTCGTCGATTGTTCACCATGTCCAAGATTTTTGAAAGTGTTTTGTATGACCAACCATCGCCCAAGAATCCAAATGCTTATCCAACAATCAGGAACAACCGAACCATCAGAAGAATTGCAAATGCTCCAAGTACGGAACAACGGAACAAGTGGGAGAGTGCTAGGAACATTAAAGGACAAATTCTAGGAGTGACCCTACTCCCTTTTCCAGGCCTTGGCACAATAGTGGAATTGGAGACAGGATCTAACCCTACCAAAAACGTATATCGAATTACGGTGGGTATGTTCCCCTCGTGCACTTGCCCGGATTTTGTGAATATGGCCGTCTCGGCAATTGGAGGAAGGCAGCAGTATGTGAATTGTAAACATCTATATTATTTGTATAGGTATTTTTGCAAGATGGATATCCATGATGACAAGTTCATTCATGCACCTAGTTATAGCTTCAATGAGTTGAAGCTACTTCTACTTCGAGCGGGACTCATCACTATCCCTAAGTAGGCACAATTGCAATTTTTGATAAATTCATGCATATTGTATTCGTTAGTGTATCTGGCAATAGAAATGATTTCAAGCATGTACCAATCAAAATGTTCCTTCATTTGCAAAGTGTGGGAGTATGTTTCAGAAGTGTCATTACTAAATTGTGTGAAATGAAATACCAATGCATGGCTAGAACCCTAATCCTATACTCTCGTACTACCCTACACATACGAAGACTAAACTCATATAGATTTTTTGCTTTTCCACCTCTTCCCTACAATCTTAGTTCTTGTCAGGTTGGAAGGCAAAAAATTAGAAATTTAAAATACATGAAGTAAATCACTTTACGGTCAAAATTAGAAATCTACCACATTTGTTTGTAGTAGTCAACAAACCTTAACCTTTAGCTTGGCTAACTCTTCTATACCATTCCTCTTATACTAGCACTTGTTAGAAATAGCAATCATTATGGGATAGTTAGAAGCCCTAGTTCTCCGTGCTCAATTTATCCCCTTCAAAAAACACTGTAGTGTTCTCCAAAACTCATGATGGTCTATTTTATAAAAAGTGTTATACCCCTACTTTTGTGTAGTAGGATGAATAAGAGTTTCAAATATATACATAATTTTACAAGTCCGAGAAGTTAGCAAATGAGGAACCCAAGCCTGAAATTATAAATTCAATGTAGACCACGGTAATAGGAGCCACGGTCATAGGTCACAAAATTTACTATAAATAGTAAGTTTTGGGATGAAAAAAAATTGGATGAAAAAAATTTCCAAAAATATATTTTTGGTGCTCACCGCTCACAAACTTCACGCTCGCGGCTCGCAAGCTCCCCGCTCCAAGCTCGCTTGCTAGCATCGTTGTGGTTTGTGACAAAGAAATTCTTCATCTCCCTTAGCCTTCTAATTTCTAGGAAGTAGTCCCCAACTTCTAAGAACATGGATGTGTTCTTGCGACCATTGTTGAAGGAGCTACATGCATTGTGGGAAGGTGTGGTGGCTCAAGATTTCTCACAGCCTGAAGGTGCTCGTCGCTTTATCATGCATGACTTACTAATGTGGACCATATCCGATTTTCCTGCGTATGCTTTGATCTCTGGCTTGTCTTGCAAGGGATATAAAGGATGCCCGGATTGTGGTCTTGAGACAGATTCTCGACTTGCAAGAACCGGCGATGTGAGGGCGGATCGAAGTACAAGAGGGTCCAAGATTGTGTATGGGGGCATACGAAGGTACTTAAGTCGACACCATCCTTATCGTCGAAATCGTCGCTTCAATGGAAAAGTAGAGCATCGCTTCAAGCCAAAGGGCATGACCGCCGAAGATGTTATCTGATATGCTGCATGGCGGCAAGCGTTTCTAGATCTGGGTGGAAGAGAAGATGGAAAGGATGACCCAGTGCATTTCACAGGGGTGAAACGCTTGAGTGCATTGTTTGAGCTGCCCTACTGGAAGGTACAAAGTGGTCTAACCTGACTTTGACATGTAGGTAGTGTCCAATGTCTGAGTGGTACGTCCTCTCTGACGTTCTGTGTCATAGTATTGGCATGTTGATGTCCAAGTAGATGTCATAGAAGACATCCCGCTGCACAAATTGCAATAGCTGTAGACCGTGGTCGCCTATTCAGCCGTGCAATGTGAACATTTCATGTTGTGTTAGATGTCCCTTCAGACGTAGTCGTGAATACAAAGTGAAGGCTGAATGTCGTTGTACGTTTTCTTAGTAGACAGCACGGGAAGTGACGATACACATTTTTTCGGAGGGCAAAGCGTACTTAAGATTTACGTGTGTTCCCTTCTGCAATATCTTTTGATCCGACACATTTTGGATGTGATGCATTGCGAGAAAAACTTATACGAGAACATGGTGAAGACCCTTCTTGCTATGAACGATAGCCCTGGCAGCCGCATTGATGCAGAACAACTTGGAATACGTAGAGAAATTTGGCTTCAAGGCCCACGAAGACGCCAAGACGATTTCTACATGCCAAATGCGTCGTATGCAATGACAGTAGATGAGCGCAGGGAGTTCGTGGATATAGTATCAAGTATCCGTACCCCAACAAACTATGTTGGTGCAATTCATAAACGTCTACAGAATGGAACGTTACAGTATATGAAGACACATGATTATCACATTCTCATGCAGCAGGTGAGGTTGCAATGGGACGTGACACAGGGGTTCGTTGAACTTATCCAAAGAAGGGAGGGAGTTTAGAGATTGTCACTGCTCCAGAACCGTTGTGGACATCATATGTCTTTAGTAACGTTGTTGGAGGCAGTAGTATGTTAATGACAGTGCACGGGAAGACATCTTCATGAACATGATAGTGTTTCATTTGGCTGTGATGCGTTTTCTAGTAGTATGTCATAGTCAGCACAAAGAGGTTGTAGTGGATGTCCAAAATTAATGTCCGGGTGATCCTCATGCAAGTTATAGGGAAATGTGTTAAAAATGTAGCAGTGGAAGAGTGACTTACAGAGATGTTGTTCATGTGTAGATTCTACCGGTGGCTGTCCGGAACATCTTGGATGAGAATGTGCGCTTGGCTATTATAAAAATGAGCAGGGTTTTCCAAAGACTTTGTGAGAAGGAGATCAAGGAAGCTGACAAAGATGTCCTCATGCAGGATGTTATTATGGCAACCTGCCTCATAGAGAAGGAGTTCCCCACGACATTCTTGAATATAATGACCCATTTGCCAGTGCATCTTGTTGAACAGTTATTTGTATGTGGCCCAGTGCATTGTAGGTGGATGTACCCCATTGAGCGATACATGAAGACTTTGAAGGATTATGTGCGGACTTTGGTGCATCCAGAAGGTAGCATAGCAGAGGGATATCGCATTGAAGACACACTTGGCTTCTGCACGGAATACATGAGACAGTTTCACGGGACTGGTGAGCGCGTTTGGGATGTAGACGAAGATCCCATCATGAATGACGAGGTGATACGTAGCAGAAAATCAAAAGAGAGGGCATTATCTGATGCTTTGTGAGTGTATGCACATGCGTTCGTAATTGACAATGCGCCATGCTTGGAAACTTGGCGAGAGTAAGTAACTAGCACTGCTTTCCAGTGCCACTTTGGACATCACGTTGCCTTATATACACTCCTAGCAGACGTCATATCCGACGCTGGCACGTTCAATGATGTCATGTAGGAAGACGCTTTGATGTTTGTTTTGGCCCCAGTGTGGACATCTCAATGGAAGAGGAAACTTTCAACACACGATCGTTGTTAAGGACTACTTGAATTCTTGCACACCTTTGCAGATGTGACATGCACACTATACTTGGCCCCGGCATACATGATGTCAAATCTTCAATCCGTTGTCCTAATTTCATTATTGCTGAGTGTGATGCAGGGACTACACTACAACAAAGTCCCAAAGATGGGAGGAGCGGGAAGCTTTTCGTGTTGCATGGCGACGCTCAAATCCAGGAAGAGCTGTCCGTTATCCAGTTGAACTAAGTGAGTTTCCATCCTTTGCGCAGTGGCTGATGTCAACGGTGACGGAGGCTGATCATTCTGGACGTCCAGTGGATGAAGACATCAGACATTATGCGCAGCTTCCTGAGCGGAAGGCAACATCCCACCGTCAAATGTACTGTCATGGCATGCACCTCCGTGCCTGAAGCTCTGAACGTGGGCTTGTTACCCGTGACTCTGGAGTGGTAGCAAGTTTCACACGCCAACTTCGTTGGGGTTTGCAAAATGGCCGGCCACTAGAATCCACGCAGGAGTATGTGGGGTACATTGAAGAGATTTTGGTATTGGATTATCGAAATCACTGCGTCACAGTGTTGTTGTGTGATTGGGTGAGGGGCACACAAGGTAGTCGAGCTCCTAGCGTGCAACAGGATAAGTATGGCTTCACGTTGGCCAACTTCAACCATTTGGATGGAACGGTCCATGCAGATTCATTTGCCTTTCCTTTGCATTGCCAACAGGTATTCTTCTCCGACGATCCACATCGGCCTGGTTGGAAAGTAGTTTGCCGAACTGAGGTGAGGGGTAGACGTGGCTCATTGCACCCTCTAACGACAACCCCGAACATGGTACAGTTGGTCAATGATAGGGACTTCGATGGACTACAACCAGTGCAACAAGTCGTGGACCCGGTGCGCCAACCCATAGACCATGGTGGCGAGTATATTGCCATAGTTAGCGATGACATCGCATTTGAGGAAGAAGCATAAGGTGTTCACATCATTGACATGTGTATGCTGTGATAGCATTTAGACGTCACATAGGATGTCTACAAAATACGTGGACATCAACATGTTCATGTCTTCCAAGTATTCCTGATGCATCTTGAACATGCATTTTCTGACAGAATGTGTCTACTTTGGTGCTACCCGTGACATCATAAGAGTAGGTTGCAATCTTATCCTAATGAAGTTTGAAGAACATGCACAAGTTGTATGACTTGAAGAGCCCAGAAATGCCCCTGACCTAAGTAAACACATAGGAAGGAAGTGCATCATGTACAAATTCACCCTTTTTCATAAAACAATGTCATGCATCTAGAGTCATTTTTGACATCAAATTGGACGCCTACAGTTGCTTCTACAACGCCCACACGTCCAGTCAGACGTTATGAAATGCACCGTGGATAGCATGTGCTTTGAAGTTACAGTCGTAGGAAATACAAAATGTTAACGCTAGAAGTGATGTCAATGTGGATGTCAGAACGTTAGGTGTGATGTCCACAGAGACATCCAAGGTCAAAACATGGAGTGGTCGTGGATGCTGACATGGCATGCCACGTCATCATCCCTGTCCACGTCATACAATATCCACGTCATCATGCCATATCATCATGCCACGTCACACAACAGCCACGTCATCTTGCCACCTCGTCAGTCCACGTTACACAATAACCACCTCATCTCGCCACATCAAATGCCACGTAAGCTTTTAAGAGTCACCACCTGCCCGTTCTCCTCTTTTTAGCCTTGGGCAGTCACTTCACCTCTGACCGCACCAAAATTCTATCAAAACTTGTGAGGTATGTTTGACCAAAAATGATGACGTGGCTAAACATGTTATTGTGGACATCCTGGGAAACATCTGATGTCCACCTGGATGCCTTACATTGCATGCACGTTTTTTGTAGCATCAATATGCTGTGACTGCAATCTAGCAATGCTAACACAGACATCATCGCAAAATCTCCACTTTCTCGACCTGACACCCTGACGTCTTCTGCAACGTATCGTGTCTACGCGGATATACGTCGTTTTTGGCTGGATGTCCAGGCGGACACCGTTTTCTTATAGTGACTTGTCCGAAACAATTCATAACAAATGGCTTCAAATGTCGGGGAAACGAGCAAACAATTTGTTTGATGCCACTTGTGATGATAGCATTCGGGCGTGGATGCAAATGACAAATTATAGGGCATACCTTAGAGGCCACGCATCTGGATCTGGCCCATCGAAGAGTGAATTGAAATTGAGAGCTGCAAGACGTACTGGATGTCCCAAGAAAATTGCTGAGGCGTTGAACACACTACTAGAAGCTCATGGCGTGGGAACTCGAGTACCCCACTTGGAAGGAGAGGAAATATTTGGGAGCACTAAGAGGAGGTTGGACGTTCCCATTGGCAATGCTGGAGACTCCCATAGACCAGATAAAGTTAATTTCTCTCAACCGCGTGTCCGGACAAGGTCTACTAAGACTCCTGAAGAATCAGTGGATACGCATGAGAAAACAAATGACGTCCGGCCCTCTCCGTTTGTGACCATTGCCTTTGAAAGTGATTGTGACACGTCAAAATGGCACATAGCAAGGATTAGCCACAAATCAAATGCAAGGTGTCAAGCTCAACAACGGACATCAAACATCAAGTGTAACGCAAAAATAGCGAAGGGAAAGAAAGGAACCCCAGCGCCTACTTATTGTGGGCGTAAAGAAGAATATGGAAGTAGGCGCGAGGTAGTGGCAGACTTCTGGTTCTGTTGGGACGACATAGAAAGGTGTTTGAAGGGTACAAAACGGAAATGGGTTATTGATTGGCCTGAGGTGCCAGAGGTTTGGTCTGTACTGAGTGGGACCAACCTAAGCCGAGATGAAACCCTGTTGTTGCAGCATGCAGGCTTCCACCTGCAGGAGCGTCCAATTCTGTCGCCCCGTCGGCTATTCACCATGTCTAAGATATTCGAAACTGTTCTTTATGACCAACCACCGCCGAGGAACGCAGATGCTTATCCAACAATCAGGAACAATCGAAATATTAGGAGGATTGCAAATGCCCCAAGTACTGAGCATCGGAACAAGTGGGAGAGTGCTGGGAACATCAGAGGCCAAATTTTGGGAGTGGCCCTACTTCCCTTTCCTGGCCTTGGTGCAATAGTGGAATTGGAGACGGGAGCTGACTCTTGCAAAAATGTATATCGAATTACGGTGGGCATGTTCCCCTCATGCACATGCCCAGATTTTGTGAACATGGCCGTATCTGCAATAGGTGGAAGACAGCAATACGTGAACTGTAAACACCTATATTACTTGTATAGGTACTTCTGCAAGATGGATATCCATGAAGACAAATTCATTCATGCACCTAGTTATAGCTTCAATGAGGTGAAGTTACTTCTATTTCGAGCAGGGATCATCACGCTCCCTGCATAGGCATGGCTACAGTCTTTGATGAATTCATGCATACTATCATCGTTTACATATATGTCAATGAAAATGCTTTCACACATGTGCAATTTAAATGTTCCTACGTTGACAAAGAATGGGAGCATGTTTTGTAAATGTCAATATTGGCATACATGAAATTCAACCCAAATGCATTTTTAGGACCATAATCATATTTTGCAATGTTGTATTGCACAAACAAATATGAAATACATATGTAGATTCTCTGCTCTTGCACCTCTTTTCCATAATCCCAGTTATTGTCATTTCAAACAAAAATTCCGAAATTTCAAATACGTGAAATGAGACACCTAAGGGTAAGGGTGGATGTCTACCACAGTCGTTTGTGGTAGATCCTAAACCATGCCCTGTAGGCTGGCTGACCCTTCCACCCATGTGCTCTTGGACTAGCACTTATCCAAAATGGCAATCGCTGTGGATTGTGTAGAATCAATAGTTCTCCGTTCTCAATTTACCCACTATAAAAGGAGAATAGAATTCTCCCACACCCATGAAGAGGTGCTTCACTCAAAGTTTTCATCCCTATTTCCTTGTGGCAGGAGAAGTACGTGGTTAAAATGTATGCATAATTTTACAAATTTGAGGAATTTGCCCCTAAGGACTAAATAATATCCACGGTTATAGGGTCCACGGTCATAGGTCCAAAAATTTACTATAAATAGTAAGTTTTGGGATGAAAAAGAAAATGGATGACAAAAATTTCCAAAAATATCCTTTCGGCGCTCACCGCTCACAATCTTCACGCTCACTGCTCGCAAGCTCACCGCTCCACGCTCGCCTGCTAGCGTCGTTGCTGTTTCAGAGATCTCGGTGCTCTAAACCAAGATCCCCTAAACAAAGATACGCTAGGAATGTGTTGGAGTTTTTAGATGTTAGTGCATGTGAGGGAAGAGAGACTTCAGATTCCTCTACTAGTGAGGATTCTACTATTGAGTCTACCACATTTTAGATTCTTGAGATTGATATATTTCATGAATCAAAATATATTGTATCGATTGTCATTATAACTGGAACTACGTGTGTTATGGATACATATTAAGTGTCTTTCTCTCTATTCTTACACTTCTGGATTACATGTTCTTTTTTAAAATGTGAATGCGACAAGTTTTTTGAACAATTAATATTGAATAACAAATGCTGAAGCCGTTAAGTTATGGCAAAATTAACTCACAATCCTACAGGAAATACAATTAGTTGAACCCACGGTAATAGGTCCTACACCCATTTAAACTATTTAAAAAATTCCCGCTCACAAGCTCACAGGCTCGCACGCTAGCAACCCTGACCCTAAAGTTTGAGGTATACAATCCGAGAGAAGAATTACAGAAATTTCACTTCACCAAATGAAGTATTTGAGTTTTTTAAAAATTAGTTGAAGATAATTATTGTATTTCTTTGAAGCAAAGTTTAATTTTTAAAAATTTGGGTGTACCCTAAAATTCACCTTGAGTACAGCATGCTAATACGAAAATTATGAATTTGGAAAGGCCAATATAAAACCTTTCACTAAATAGACAAAATAGAGGAAAATATGGGGCCCAATTTGTTAATGGAATGACACGTAATTGAATATCTTATGGCATCTTACAATAAATCTTATTCTTAAATAAAGAAAATTTCTTCACCCCTAAAATGGGAAATGAAATAAAAATTTACTCCATGAAAAGGGGCATGAAAAAAAATCGTTCTAAAAGTAATATTCATATCCTTTAAAGTTTGCATCCCACAAAATGGGGATTCAAATAAATATTCACCTTCTTCAAAGTCTTTATGGAATTAATGGGGAGTGAAATAACTATTCACCTCATACATTGTCTCCATGAAAGAAATTGGGGAGTCAAATTCCTAAAACCTCCTAATAGATGTGCATCCAAAAAAATGGGAACTCGCTGTCATTGACACTCTTGCGACACTAATAATACCATTTAACAAAATATCAAGCATGACATCTTCGTTATAAGAAAATAATTACAATAATTGAAATTCAAAATTTATAGTTTTTCCCCTTTAGAAATATATGTTTCAAAATCAATAAAGTATTTTCTCCGAGCAAAGTCTATGACATGAAAAGGGGGATGTACAATGAAAATTCAGCTTTCAGAAAATAGAACTCTATACAAATTATGGGTTTGAAAAAGGCAGTATCAAACCATCTACTGAATATATTTGTCTTGCATAAATACATAGGCTAATTTGTTAATGGGATCACACCAAATACAAAATTTTATTGAATATTCCACAAAATCTGATTTTGACCAAGTGAGGATTTCTAAGCTTGAAATTTGGAAAATGAAATGAACAGTTGTGACTAGAAAAGTTGATATAAAAAAATGGGGGAGTGAATATTTATTTCAGTCCTTGAATGTCTCCACAAAAAATATGGGAGTGAAATAAATATTCAACTCCAAGAATGCTTCCATGAAAAAAATGGGGATAAAATAAATTTTCACCTCTACCAAAATCTCCTTGGAAAAAAAATGGGGAGTGCAATAAATATTCAATTGCAAGAATGTTTCTATAAAATAAAATGGGTTGTGCAAAGGATAATTTATCTACCCTAAAATATAATCTACTTCTAAGAATAAAAGGTGAGGGAATAAAATCCACCTCTAACGTGGAAGCATTATGAATTTGGTGTCATATATGGAAAATTTTATTAATCCTAAATCCTAAACACAAATTCTTTTGATGCACTCTAGGTTTTAAGATTAAAATTGAAAAAATCGAAGCAAAAAATCCAAAAACAATATATACTACATAGAGCCACGGTTATAGAAGCAGGGTTGCTAGCGTGTGAGCGTGTGAGCATGTGAGCCTGTGAGCAGGAATTTTTTTTCTTCCCAAAAGAGGATGATGTTCTATAACCATGGATGTACCTATGACCCTGTTTTTACCTATGCAATGCTGTTTTGGGGTTGTTTGGGTTGACGGTTTAGAATTTCTTATCTTAGAACTTGGAATTCACCAAAATAGGAGACATTTATAAATTTTGGATGAGTAGAAGTATCTTTGTATAACATTGAAATCATAATTTTTTAGGGTCATACGTCATTTTCCTTTCTTGACTTTTAATTGAACATGAAAAATTTATTTAAATCCTTATTTTGTTGGGAAGAAAACTTTGAAGGATTTAGGGGATTTTTTTTAGAAGATTATTTTTCATGTCGCCTTTCATGGTGTAAAATTATTATTTCATTTCCCATTTATAGGTGAAGAATCCTTCTCTATTTGAGAATAAGATTTATTGTAACATGTTGTTTAAGTTTTCAATTATGTGTGATCCCATTAATAAATCAGGCCACATATTCTCCTGGGTTTAGGCTGTTTAGTGAAAGGTTTAATACTTTAATATAGGCCTTCTTTAACTCATAATTGGCATATTGGCAAACTATAGTGACGTTGAATTTTAATGTATACCCATGTTTCTTTAAAGTTATACTTTGCTTCAAAGAAATACAATGTTGTTCTTCAACTAATTTTAAGAAAATCCAAATACTTCAAATTCTGAAGTTCAATTTCTATAATTCTTTTTTTGGGATTGTGTACCTCATGCTTTAGGGTTGGTTGAATATGAATGCTTAAAATACAAAACTAGAATGATGAAAAAAAAATCACACAACATATAGCCATAAAGCACACAAATCCAATCATAATTCAAATCCAAACATACTGAGTTGACTTATGAGATACGTCAATCCCTTGAGTCTAATTTGCAGTAGACTCCGTTGCAGAGTCCCTGTCACTAGAAGAGTCTGAAGTCTCTCTACCCTCCGATGTTGATCCATCTATAAATTGTAAGACATTTAGAGCATACAAAGGTTTACGATGCTTGAGTTTGGAAGTACCAAACTCCGCAAACGCTGAAGCTAGTTGCTCTGCATAGATGGGAAGATCGAAGGGCTTCTCTGGGCTTAAGATGAGTCTTCGTCTCTTCTTCGCTTCATCCTCCACGATCACTCCTCCACAGCTATAAATCCAAATGAAGCATTATTAGATTTAGGAGACATAGCAAGAATGAAGAAATTGAGAAATTCCAAAAAAAAAAAGACTTACTTACTAGGTTTTGGTCGCCGTACGAATTTCCGAGGTACTATCACCACAGCCTCTTGGTCTTGTGATAAAACAACTGGGGGTTCCTCCGAACTTGGATCCACAGCCATTGGAGAAGCAGACTTCTTCATTGGCAAAAGGACGAGTTCAAAAATCCTCTTATCTTCTTCCAACGCTACAATATGCCTCCCAGTTGCACGACATGCAGTAATGGATGCACTTGCCTCAAACCAAGGTTTATATCATTTGTATAATGATTCTCTATAGAAAAGAACGCAAGAATGTATTCATAAGTTATAGAACAAGAATTCACCTGTAGATGCAGTGCAGTCTAGGACTATGTCCCCTTCATCAGTGGTGCCCTCAATGATGAACTGGTAGAAGCGTGCGTCCTTCTCTCTAGCTCCTCGCCATGGCATTTGATCCATGTCATTCATCAACATTGTATCCTCGGTGGTGTAGTTCATGAGTATGTCATCGCGACGAAGGCATACCTTTGCCTTTAGCATTGTTTGAGAGCGTCTGAATTCAAAGTTTGATCCTCCTCTGTCTTCGAGATGTTTGATGATGAGTGTGATGCCAAACTTCAATGTCTACAAGCATAAACAAAATTCAAATGAGATCAAATAACACTAGAAATAACAAATTCAATAAAAAATTGAAGTAACAAATTCAAAAAAAAATTCAAAAAAAAATTGTAATCAAAATGATGGAGTCTTATCGTTTGGTCCTTGTGAATTGCCGATGTAAGGTGCATTCGATTCATGCCCATCCAGTCCTTCTTCTTCCTAATCTTCGGGTACTCTTGAAGAAGTCCTGCAATGGTTTCCAAGGAGTCTTGCCCCCAAGAATGAAAGAGAACAATGCAGCCGTCGTCCTACAAATGTTTGTTTGCAAAGGCAAAAGCTTGATAGATCGTGAAGTAGTCCTCATCTCTGTTCCAATAAGGAATGTCCTTTGAACCTCCTATCTCCGGCACTGGCAAGTTCTCATGACAATCAAATATCATGAGATCAAATCCTGGATGTCGATTGACCACCCCATCATACACCCTTGCCTTCCCTACGACCATCTGCAAGGACATTTCTTCCCCATTTGAGTATTTGTGTGAACAAGTTTAGGAAAGCACATTCTTCATATTCAAAGAAGTCTCTAGAATTCAAACTCAAAAAAGAACATTACCTTCCGTAGGAAATCTATGACCTCTGTAAAGGAGTTTGGTCCCCGGACTCCTTCGTTGTCGACCACATCTGAAATTGAGACATCAAGGAGCAATTCCTCGGAGGTGACATCGTCATCATCTCCAAGTGCAATCACTTGTGTCCCCTGAGTAATTACATCCTCTGTGAAGTCCGAAAGCACAACCTTCCTCTTCAACCTTCCTTGAGATGCACTTTGCATTTGGGAGCCTTCATCCACTGCAGACAATGCTAGAATGCCACTACCTTCTTCCTTCTTCTTTCCTTTAGCTCGGGCCTTCTCCTCCTTCTCCTTCTCTTTCTCTTTCTCCTTCTCTGCCAACTTGGCCACACACTCTGCCTCCTTCTTCTCTTTGTTCTCTAGAGCGAGTTGAATCAGTGCTGCCTTCCTCCTGTCCATGGTCTCCTTCTTTACAATAGCCCTCTGCTTTTGTTTGTCACTAAGTCCTGAAAACTCGTCAACGTCCATGTTGATGGTGCCTTGTCCTTCCAAAGAGTCCCGCAACTTTACCTCCGACGGATGGGTGTATGAGATTGGACAGTCAATGTACCATCCACCGCCACTGAGATGAGCGGTAGTGAAGGTTCGGAGTTGATTCGGTGTATACATGCAATCTTTGGAATTGCGGTCCAGGAAATTGGACAAGAAGGTAGGGAGGTCCTCAGTCTTGATTGCTCCTTTACCTTCGAGCTCATATTTGAAATACCTGAAGTCATAAGAAGAAACATTAAATACAAATGGGAAACTTCAATGGCAACTACCAAATGATTTGATAGCCTCCTGGAATGGATACCAACAATTAATCATGTACTAGAATTTACAATTTAAAATGGAAGAATATGACATCTCAGATTACGAAGGACAAAAAATGGGGGGGTCCTTGAAGGTCCTAAAAAACATGCCTCGGATTCGAGGCATGTTTCAGAGGTACCTCAAGGACCCCCCTAGTTTCAGCTTTCTTTTTCTAATTTTTGTTTATGCTTTGTAAGAAGAAATCTGTGTTCAAAAAGAAAGTTCATCATCTAAGAAGTTCATTGAGAATAAAGACATGAGTGATCCCTAATTTTAAAACACTCACCGAAAAAGAACCCTTCTCACTGCCTGCTTGGATCCTTCAAACGTATGGAAATTATCGCTTTTTTTGAAGAAGTTAGCTCCTCGAAGGTGAGCTAGAAACCCTTGATCCCAAATCTTCCTCCTCCAACCTTCCAAATAGTCCGTGAGAGTCTCCGGTTTCAGTGGAACCTTCATGTCTATGGGTATGTTGTCATGCTTCACGACACCCTCAAAGTAATCTACTGCTGCATCCTCAATCTGTGACAATGAAAGTGAAATTACTATACAGTTGATGAAGAAAACAAAGCTTGAACTTCGCTACTTCAAATCATGATTTAATGTGAATAGAGAACTTCAAATTCTTGGAAAAAAACCTCCAAATAAATTACTTACCCCCACATACCAAACACAACGATTAAGAAATGTTCCAAGTAGTGTCTCAGATACAAGCTTAGGGGGGAATCGCCTTGCATCTCGAGAGGGAACAGAGGAGTTCCACCACTTCAGGAATTTGATTTTGTGAAATGCTGTTGTGTTGCAGGTGGCAACCATTTGGAGTTTCTCGAGAGTCATCTCGGGAACCTCATTCGTACTCCAGTGCTTCTCAATTTGAAAGGAAATTATAAGAAATTTAGATTCCTAATAGATTTGGTAACGAAAAGATTGTCATTAAGAAATTCACAAGTCTTACCTCTTTCAAAAAATTGGGCTTATTAGCCGGATTAGCAATGGAGGCTAATTTCGACATCTTCACTATCAACTTCCCAGTCCTCTCTTTGGCTCCAGCTCTCATTACGTGTGCAAGCCCCTCAGGAGTTTTCTCACTCTCCGGTGTCATCTCATTGTACTTGCGTACAGCTGCATCAGCAGATTGAGTGATCTCTTGCTGCACAGTTGCACGGCCAATCAAGATTATAAAGAAATCCTAAAACCAAAATTCACATAGCAAAATGCATATTATAGAGAGAAAAAATTATTCAAATAACTTCTTACCCAAAAAACAAAGGATGTGAAGACTTCTTGTGGCATGGAGTACCACGTCTTCTTCAATTTTTGTGCCATACAGCGTTTAAGCTCCGATGGCCTCAACATTTCGTTGAAGCGGTCTATGGGCAAAAGCCCATACTTCTGAACCCTATAAAGGGTGTGAACCAAATTGGTCTTTACATGTGAGTCCTCCGTGGACCTGAAAAAAAAGGTTTCATAAGTACATCGGTTTATTGTAATTGAAGTGGTAATGAATCAATTTGAAAAAATATATGAAAATGATGAACAAAACCTCAAAGAAAAAATCAAAGTACATAACATACTTGTTTATGTCATACATGACATGCATGACAAGCTTGATTTTGCCCTTGGTATCCAATACAATCGAGTCCACAGCCCAATGCCACTCTATGTCCTTGGAGTGCTTCCGTGTAATGTAATTCATCCATGACAGCAGGCGATGATTACTGTCACAAACAAAGAACTTTAGGGTGAAAGCACACTACACTAGGTACACTTTCGGCAAAAATCAGGAGTACTTTTGAGTGTACATTAACTACTTGAAGTATAAAGTACTTTGGTGGAAGTACCATTAGAACTTAAAGAAACTTTAAATGGATGGTTGTAGACTCTTGCCCTTACAAAGTAACTTACTTACAGACCAAGATTAATGGAATTTGAAAACAAATAATGCAGATAATGTTGAAAGTTTAAAACTAAATGTACCATAAGTACTTTTTCATGAATAGAGGCAAGAAAAAAAGTCATAAAAATACTCAAAATTTTGGAGATTTAAGCATTAGCCATCCTACAATATGTGTATGTAGTGCTCTCTTCATCAAAATATCAACCAAAATAATGTTTTTTTAGTCTTTTTTCCTCCGCAGAAGATTATGCTCATCTAACTTCCAAATTCCAATAGATATTGTAATTATAGTCTTACTATCACCAAGAATCCCTTGCATAGTATATATTCTATCATTGTGCAAACTATTGTGCCTTTTTGATCATTCATTTGGCCTCTACAAAGTACTTTGTAGTTATTTTGCAAATCTGATGTACTTTTTTTGTTGGTAAAATACTTTGTAGAGGATGGATGAAACACTAAATTGGATTAGAATGTGGTAGAATACCTTCTCTACGTAAGTACCTACAAATTGTATCAATTAAAAAGTCAAAATAATGTTTGTTTTGTCTAAAAAAAAGTACTTTAAATAAATACATCCTCAAAAAGTACTTTTTTGACGTACTTTTTAGGGGGGTGTAGTGTGCTTTCACCCTTCAAGTTCTTCAAGAATCTCAGTTCAGGCACAGAGAGCACGTGGTCAATGAAGATTTGGTTCTTCTGTTTCCATAAAGGACCCCAATTGTCCATCTCTTCTTCTGTGAACTCAGAGCTTTCCCCAGCTTCGTTCGTTGTTGACACGTAGAAAACTGCTGCTCCATCCCGATAGCCCTTTGCAAATTCATGCTCAAGCAAATCAAGGTCACAAGATAAAGTTGGTCTCACCATGGGCATTGCCACCATCCGACATAAGGGAATCTGAAGCCGAAACAAATGATCGGGCTTCATCCTCAAGCCTGCAATAGTATTCACGGAGTCCACTTTGTTGTATTGCCGAAGGTCGTCCTCCAACAAGTCTTTGTCATCTTCGTCCATCAATTCCTCTGCCACATCTTCTTCCATGAACTCGCCTTCTTCTTCCCCACCAATGTCAGGCTGAGTTGTATCCCCTATGTTTGGTGTCTCATGAATGGTTTCTTCTTGAGAAAGATTCAATGGAGACACTTCCATCTGCAATGATATACCACCCACAAATGTTCAACCACAACCGTAGGTTCAGAAGATGGAAAATAAAGAGAAATTCGAATTCAAATCAAGGATGCAATTAGAAGAGGTACAAGAAACCCAAAATGCAAGGATCTTGAAAGAGTTTAGGCTTTATAAAACTAGACAAAGATATATGTAATTTAATTTTCAAGAGAATTTAGTCAATCTCTACGTCTTCCTCTGAGTCTGAGCTCAAGTGGATAAAAACTGGCTCCTGAGGACCTCTAGGACCATTATGAGCACAAGTACAAGTGTCCAGTAGTGGTGGACCGTCAATAGTGATGGAAACCTGAGACTTAGAGCTGTACTCTGTCTCTGAGCTCTCTGAGGACAAACACCTAAATCCCTTCCGTCTAGCAATCTCAGCAAGCCTCCTGGCATGTCTTCGTCTCCCTGCGTTTGGGTCACTGACACGACTGAGCACGGAACTCTCAAAAGCATCTACCGCACGCTCCGCGGCATCCATGACATCTCCAAAACTTACCAAGTCTTCACTCTGAGCTTGCTCCTCCAAATCACTTGAAACCTGCACTTCTGGGCTTTGGAATGCAAGTGGCTGTGAAGGTCCTGCTTCATGATGAACTGTGACACTTTGGGGCGCTGGTGAAGGTGAACATGCGCCTTCTCCACTTCCTCTCTGATTATCGAATGACACATCCACAAATTCATAATTCAGTAAGGATTTGAAGATTTCAAGGTTATAGCAACAAAAACAAATTTGTATTGTAAATACTCAAATCTAAGCATAAGGTTGGAAACTCATGAAAATCATTGAACACTAAATTGAACAGCATTGTCTACCAAAGAAAATGTAAGCTTCATACAAAACAAAGATCTTGAGGCCATCATTTGAAGGACCCTTCAAAACAAAGATCTAACGCTCCACATTCTATTGACATCCTCATTCAAAATATTATATGAAAATTTGAAGTACCTACTTCCTTGAGGTAGTATGGGAGAAACTAAGGTTTCAATCGAGATCTAGTGTCGCACTCTCAATGAAAGGGGAGAATTATATAACAAAATTTAAACAAACTTCTTATTCAAAATTCAAGTAAGTAAGCTTTAATTCTTGGGGAATCCCTCTTTCATTCTATAATTCTTTGATTCACACTTCAAACAACAAAAACTTTCAAAATCTTCATGGGATGGCTAAAAAAATGGAAATCTAAGAAAATCGAAAGATCAAAAAGTCAAATTTTTTTGAGAGTGTCAAAACTAGGGGGGTCCTGGCCCAACCTGGATGATGTGGCTTGGATCCGAGCCACGTCAGCCAGGCTGGGCTAGGACCCCCCCTAGTTTTGACACTCTCAAAATGTAGAAATAGAAGACTACATTGAGATAGTTTAAAACCGCAAAGAACAACCTGTGCTGTAAACGAGATGAAAGCTCAAGTCCTAAGATCAACACTTCGTGGCCAACCTTTTTCAATAAAAGATTCTTGAGAATTTGAGATAAGTGTAAAAGTAAGGGGGTCCGGCCAAGTCGAGCCTGAGAGGGCTCGGATCCGAGTGTCCTTGGGTGGGACTGGCCTGGACCCCCAAATTTCCTTGTCCGCATACTTCACGAAAAGAACCAAGACCCAAACTCCGCTGTGAGTAGTGACGCACATGAATGGATTAATGAGATTCCCACTGACTTCATCTCCTATCTAGTAAATTCACAGCCGAGGAGTTAAACATGTATGCTAGACGGTGGGAAGCAAACCCACTGAGGCAAAGATAAATTGACACCTGGGACACACACCGTGAGGGAGGGAGCACCATCGACCAACCGCAATCTCATTTCTGACAAGAAAAATTTGATAAACCTTAAACACAAATCTGAGTATACAAGGAAGTGTGGGGGTCCAGTCCACTCCGGCCACGGAGGGCTTGGATCCGAGTGTCCTCGGGCTGGTGTTTCCTGGACCCCCGAAGTTCTACACCAAACAAGGAGCGTAACGAAAAGAAAAGTATGGATGACCCTGACTCCAAAATGTGATCTCTGTTCAGTGCTCTACTTGTCAAAGTGAAGAAATCCAACCGAGCAAGGGTAATCGTCAGGAATAACTATGACTCAGCTTAGGTACCACAATGCCTCGTCATCTAATTCATAACGCGCATGAATTGACTAGCAAGATTTCAACTATCAATATCTTGAATGTAGGAAACCTGCACCCAAGGGATCGGGCTCGAATAGCAAAGTGAAACTCATTGAGTTTTGAGAAGTGAGGGGGTCCAGTGAAGTCCCATCGCAGAGGGCTCGGATCCGAGGGACCTTGGCCGGGACAGGGCTGGACCCCCAAAATTTCAAGTGTGCATCATTTTCAAAAAAAAATGGGGATCCAAACTTCCGACTTGGCGCTTCAGTTTTAGGTTCGGGGAGGACCTTGTTTCTCTCTAGGTAGTGAACAACCGACTTGGAACTAGTTCGGATCTTGGGAATCCGATTGTCCAACTTATACAAAGCTAATCAATTGGTCGCTGCGGATGTTGCCGCAATGTGATTTCTGCCCAGGTGTGTGAATGTCGAAGTAAAGAAATTCAAGCAAGCGCGGGTAAGCAGCGGGAGAACTATGACTCTCTTAACGCAGCTGAACTAGAATCTTGACGTCCACGAATTCATACATGAGATTCGAGACTAGCGAATCCACAGCCAAGAAAGCGCGTTTGGACTGAATGCGGTTTCAAATCACCGAATGTCACCGATATCGAAACCCAGCGCTGGTAAGAAAGAGAACCAGCATGTCATGAAATCCCATTCACCAAACCAGAACATGGCTCACCTAAGAGATGGACAAGTTCAAAACACACACAACCTATAGATGCGGCCGCAAGCACCCCGAAAATATGCATGAGAACGTAAATGAAGACGATCAAGATTGCTAACCTGTTGTGTCCTGGAAGTCTTGCTTCGACGTGGTGGCGGATCTGGCGCGCCCTCCCTAGCGCGACTGCATGTGGACCTCCTCATGCTGTCTTGCTCGCGCAACACCAATAATTATGAGAGAGAGATTGAAAATTGAAAGACTGAGAATTATCAAAGTCACTGGCTTGAAGCCTTTCCCCGCCGCCACAAGTTTCGGCTTTGGCCTTGCATTCAGGTACATTGAATCCAATACACGAAAATCCAGGTACGAATCAGACTTCGTCGGTTCAAATTCCAATTCAAGTTGCGCCTAGCTGGGATCTAGGAGTTCGAAAGACCTGATTATTCTATTTTGAACTCAGTGTTATCTAGATATCGCTGCGGAGGACCGCGCGGCACTAGGTGGCGTGGCACCACATGTGCCACGTGTCAGATTTCCATTTGTCGGGACCTGCTCGCCATCACAAAGACAAATCCTACTGGGACAGACCTACTCAGACACGTGGCGGGTGGGCATTTGTTGTCGGACGAGATATCTGACGTGGCCACGTCCCGACTATGCAAAGCTGGTGGACACGTGGCGAGCATTCATTTGGCCTAAAATGATAAATGTGATGTGGCATTTCGCTGACGCATGTTCCTTCAGCGACACGTGGCAATAGCCGATTGGATGCAAGAATGATGAATCTGACGTGTCCATCCTAATTTGGGTGGCCACTTATAACAAATCTCTGCAAACTTTACTCAAGGTTCATATCCAAAATCAAATTAAAGACCAAAAATCTATCGAGTATCTCCCCATGATGAGAGAACATTCTTTGTGGAAGCTACCATTTTAGAAATGGAATGTGGACAATGCCTTCAGCCTTGGAAGTTGTTCTTATTCTACAGGGATTATGATAGACAGGGCTAGAGAAAAACATTTGTGTCATCATGACAAGCATTCAATATATTTTTAGAAATTCTGATTTTTTTTCCAAAACATAGACTGTGTACGGTTTAGGCTTTCGCACAAAGATGTAGAAGTATCATTTAAGTTTTGAAGAAGGTTTTGATTCTTTAGACATGACAAAACTTTATGAAGATTCTCAAAGTTCATTACATCCTTATGAATACCATAAGAAGAGAGACGATAGGTTTTAGACCTCTGTAATTTATTATCAGAGTGGTCAAAAAATACTTTTCAAAACTACCCCTGAAGTTTATTATTAGAGTCTCTCGGGCCTTCTTTATTTATTTTTTGATTTATTTGGCTTACAATATGTTCAAGAAAAAATGATCTCCCTCTCAAATTGTTTAAGATGGTAATTAATTTTAATTTGAGGGAAATAATTATTTTTTAAATTTATTTGTTTTATGTTTATGAGTGAGATGATAGATAATGTAGGAGTTCTCAGATAATTACATTTGTTTCAAAAGAAAGAGAAGGCCTTATTACCTTCAAACTCTATTCAACAGAAGGGGTATGAAGTTGTAAAGAGAGATAGCAGAAAAGATACAGCCTCAAATTCTGAATATAATAGATGGAAAAATAACACAAAGCGAGAAATGAAGACTTGCCAACTTCTATACTTATAAGTATAGCTTTCAATTGACTTCATTTGTTTCATTCTGGAATCGGAGGAATATTGAGGTTGGAGTATTCTCTAAACCGTGTAGTTCTAAACCTATTCACTTTATACTTGCGTAGAGGACTTATAAAAGTTCAATAACTTTTCATACAAAATGTTCTCATTCACTTGTTCTCAGAATTGGTATCATGTAGAAAGAGTAGGACTAATACTGAGAGGATCATGTTCCTCGTCTATATTGAGAGCAACCACAACCGTAGACACTCAATTGTAATACTCACGTACTTTGACTGTGCACATTTTAAAGATCCTTTGAAATCTAACTCATTCCGTATACTAATGAGGGCCATGAGTACCACGGTCTTACTTATGTAACTTCGCTCTGAGTACTAGAAATGGAAGGAATTCTGGGAATATTTCAAAACTATCGAATATACTTTTGTCCTTCAAATAATAGTGCATATAGAAGACTCGTGCTAGTGAGAGAAGTTTGACAGGAATCTTACATTTCCAGAGCTCGGTGGAGTTAGCGCCCTTGTATCTTGCTGTATACTTCTGTTGTCGACAACCGTCTCTTCCACTTCCTTTGTGCTGTCAATCGGAGCATCGTCCTCCCCAGCAGTACTCCCTGCTTCAAAACGCAAAGTTCGGCGAAGATCTCCACCTCGTGGTTGACTACTCTTCGGTGGCAGTCTACTTCCTTTTGTCATTCTAGCCCTCCGTAATGCCTTCCTAGATGAGAAATACAAGGACCTACGGCGCTTTCGTGTTCTCCGCTATTGCAAACTAACCAAAGAAAGTCTCCTATCTTCTACAAGCATGAAGTGAGAAGCAAGTACTACAGAGGTGTTGGTCTTTCCCGCAAGTGCCAAAAAAACTAGAACAACTGTGAAGAGACTCATTGAGGCCTCCTTATGCCGAAGTGAACAAAGCTACCAAAGATGGCACATTAGGGTTACTTCAAATCAGAAGCGTGTGAAGTCACTCGCACATGCAGGAAGGTACCTAGTTGTAAGGGCGCCGCCAACATTTAGTTGTACAATGAAGCAGTGGCCGTCTTTGGGGTGTCAGTTTCTTTAAAGAACGGCATCCCTGCAATTTAGAAGTTCTTCCTTGTCATCTTCTGGCGACTCTGTCCTATCAGTTCGTGAAGCAAAAATGAAGTGGGATTCTGCCGGCGCTGAACAGTCTTACACATTTGCAAAAGACTAATTTAAAATTGGATTCTAGACTCCATTTCTACTGTAATGGTGTTGAATTCATCACATGTGTCTGTCCTTCTTTATGAAGATTTAATCTTACGTAATTGCGTGTGCTAGGTAGGAACGTTTCCCTATTAGAATTGTAGATTTCATTATATTATCTTTTTAGAGACGTAGCCAAAAGATGGTAATTATTGAAGAATTTGTAGGAATTCGGCGGACATTATAATTTGAATAACGCATAGATAAGTGAAGGAGAAAACATAGTGAAGCTCAAATGAATTGATGATCATATACTTTCATACCTTGTTTGCTATGTAGGTTTCATTGTCTTCCCTTTTTTCTTCAATCCCTCTTCAAGATTCCAGTATGGCTTCCATTCGAGTAGAAGGTCATGCGGTTCCTATTGTGTTTCCGGTAGTAGACGGTGGATGTGCTAGAGTTCCTAGCCACCTTCTCCACGTCCGATTTAAGTTTGTAGAAAACTCTATATACGTTGAGGAAGAAAAAATGTTGGAATCAGGTGAAGTACATCAGTCTGTTCCTGTTGATATGTCTATAGAAGGTGGAACACGTTGTTGGTACCTTTCTCCGGGAAACTATAGGGCATATGGGCTTCCACTATCTATGTTCAATGCATCTACAGAAATCCTCAGTCGCCAATCAGATAATTCCACTGTAGATATGCCTAAAGCGCCATATGTAGTTGCACTTAGCCCACCTCCACATGCTCTAGCAGTGAGTGAGATGCATACAATACTTCCTAAGGTCAAAGTGGAGAGATTAGATACTATTATAGAGTTGTCTTCCGATTCCGAAGGAGAGCTTCTAGATTGCAAGTCCAAGAAGCCTTGTACCTCTGTTCCGTTTGCATCATGCAAAATGGAAAGAGTTGAATCACTCTCTGAAATTCCAGGAGGAAGTCCCTGCACTTCGTCACCCTCGGTTTCTTTTCTGCATCCGTATGTAGCGGGGAAGGAAAGTATTGTGGAATGTTTGAAGAGACTAGCTACAATGCGTTGGTCTCGCAATGAACTCTCGACAATGGATTTGGATACCCTTAAGCACCTTCAAGTTCCATTTCTTCCAATAGCATTTGACGGAGATGTCATCTTCGAATTGCCTCCGTGCTGCTCATCTTCATCTTCAACAGGTGCCCGGAACTTGGAGGGAATGGACAAGCGGTATGACGGACATCCGTGGTGCAAGCTCATGACCACAAACATCCACAACTCCGACAACCTCAAATTCCGTAAATCATACTGTGCTGGCCATCTCGCTTGTGAGAATCCTAATTGTGATTATTTGAAAAGAGCTTCTAAGAGAAATGAAACAGAGTGGACCGGCTATACTGTATTTCCTTTCTGTCCTAGACAGTGTCCATCGGCAGATTCAACTCTAGTGTGCAAGGTCTATAGAACTCCACCTTCATGTCTTAGCGAATGCAAGGCTAGGATATACTATGCATATGCTGAGAATCCAAAACTCAATAGGGCTTCTATTCACTTTGGGAAGCATGAACACCCTGTTGCTAAGGATATGTATAGGGATTCCGTGGAAAAAATTTGTGGACTCATAGCAGAGCAAGTGGAAAAGACACCCATGGCCACAAATTCTACTATCGCTCTTTCTGCTAGTAAAGAGTTCTTGACGAACTACTTGTTTCACAATGGAGAAGGAGAGAAAAAGATGTTGAGGGAAGAAGAAATAGAGGAGGTCATGGATCGCTTTCAATACTTGAGTAGTCCAAGTATTCGGAATGTGATCTCTTCTTTCCGTTCTAACAATCGAGCAGGAGTGATCGACAACATTATGACTATGAAGAGAGAGTCGAAGTTTGAATTCATTCACGATAGTGTCTTCCCCGGACAAGGGAAGGAAAAAGTATACCTCTTCAAGATGCTTACAAAAGGGCCAGGGAGTGGAGTGGACCTCGTGAAGCGCATGCAAGAAGGAGGTGATCTCCAAAATGCTTGGTTGATGTTTGACCACATCAAGCGCGTGAAGGACTGGACCACAATGGCTTGCCACGTATATGATACTGATTACAAGAAGGTGATGACCATTGCAATGTGCGATATGCAATCCAAAGACACGGAGATTCAGGTACAGTTCTGGAGAAGCTTAAACAGGGTAATGCATCAACATGGAGTGACTAATCCGAACTTCAAGGGATTTATGGCGGATAGCGCCATGGCCAATTGGAATGCGGTCCGCATTGTGTACGGAAGCGGTTCTGCCAATGTCGCCATGGAGAATCAAGAAAGAACATATTTGCTGCATTGGAGTACCTCTTTCCATAAGCATACACAGAAGTACATCAAAGAAGCATTTCAACAATAGCACATTTCATTGTGCAAGCAATACAAAGACTCAAAGAATATGGACCAAGCAGAGATACGATACCTAGCAATACGATCATGGTGGCTATCATCTGGAGCTGCCAATGAAGATGCACTTCATCATTTGGACCACTAGCTAGCTTTCTAGCATTTCCGTTATCGGCAATGGGAAGGCTTCATGGACATGGTACGTTCAATCATTAATTACAATTTGCATACAAGTTTGAAGTTTGAATTTTCATTCTGTAATATGAATTTTAGTTGTATGTAATATCTCATTTCCATAGAAGTTGAAGCGTAATTTTTTAATTTTTAAAATTTTTTTTTTGGTATTTTGTACTTTGAAATATGAAAAAGAGGGGGTCCAAGTAATACTAAAGCTAGGTGCCTCAGATCCAACGGAGCTAATTTGAGTATGACCATGACCCCTCTATTTTATTATTGCCCTCAATAATTAATTTCAATAGGTATAAAATTCAAATACAGAAGCCTATTTAGACTAGGCTTTTTTTGAATTAATATGACTTGTAGTACTTCAAAAAGAATATATGTTTGTACAAAGAGAAGTCCTTATAAGTCATAATAATTATTATAATGTGTATTGAATTGTGAAAGGAACATTCTATTCTGGAAGGTGGTTCTCTTTTGACTATAGAGTGTCAACTTCTAACTTCTCTGGAAATTTTTGTCCATTTGTAGAAGTTGAATCTCGAAGAGATGTTGGACTTACCATCATGCAATCTTTCTGAAACGGTGCACAAGTGGTTGCAAATGTCCGGAAAGCGAGGGAACAACTTGTTTGATACAACATGTGATGACAGTATCCGTGCGTGGATGCAAATGACAAACTATTGTGCATACTTGAGAGGTCATGCATCAGGATCTGGGCCATCGAAGGGTGAGTTGAAGCTTTGAGCTGCTAGGAGGAGTGGGAATCCCAAAAAAATTGCAGATGCTTTGAACGCATTGCCTGGTTCAGAAGGTGTTGGAAGTAGAGTACCGCACTTAGAGGGAGAAGAAATATTTGGGAGTATCAAGAGGAAGTTGGATGTGCCCATTGGTGATGCAGGAGACTCACATAGACCGGACAAAGTAAACTTCTCTCAACCTCGTGTTCGGACAAGGTCTACAACAACTTCTTTACCTTCTTTGCAAGATAGAGGTAAAGAATTAGAAGACTCTACTGCTGGACATGTTACGATTGCATTTGAAAGTGATTGCGACATATCTAAGTGGCACATAGCAAGAATTAGCCACAAATCGAACGCAAGATGTCAAGCTCAACAACAGAGATCCAACATCAAGTGTACCTCCAAAATTACACGAGGAAAGAAGGGAACTCCAGCACCTACCTATCGTGGACGAAAAGAGGAGTATGGCAGTAAGCGAGAGGTTGTGGCAGATTTTTGGTTTTGTTGGGATGACATAGAACGATGTGTGAAAGGAACAAAGCGGAAGTGGGTAATTGATTGGCTAGAGATCCCGGAGGTTTGGCCTGTTTTGAGTGGAACCAATCTCAATCGTGAAGAAACATTGCTCTTACAACATGCGGGATTCCAGCTCCAAGTACGTCCAACATTATCACCACGTCGATTGTTCAGCATGTCAAAGATTTTCAACACAGTTTTGTATGACCATCCTTCACCAAAAAATCCGGACTCATATCCTACAGTGAGGAACAATCGAGCCATTCGAAGGACTACAAATGCACCAACTACAGAACAACGCAATAAGTGGGAAAGTGCAGGCAATGTCAAAGGACAAATTCTGGAGGTCACATTGCTCCCTTTCCCTGGACTTGGTGCAATTGTAGTACTTGAAACAGGGTCAAATTCTAACAAAAATGCATATCGAGTTACAATAGGAATGTTTCCAACATGCACATGTCCAGACTTTGTGAATATGGCTATTTCAGCTATTGGTGGTCGAGAACAGTACGTGAATTGCAAGCACTTGTACTATTTGTACAGGTACTTTTGCAAGATGGATGTACACAAAGACAAATTCATCCATGCACCAAGTTATAGCTTCAATGAGTTGAAGCAACTTCTTCTTTGAGTAGGAATTATTGCAGTTCCAGAATAGGCATGGCTAGATATGTTTCTGTACTTCAATTGCATTTATAAATATGTATTATGATTTCCATTTGAATCTACTTTCCTCAATTTGCAAAAGTAGTAGAAAGTTTTTATGCATTCACAAAGTGTTAGAGAATGTCTCATCAATAAAATGTATTGAATTAAATAGAGATGCATGACTACAACATTTAATCTTATAAATCCTTTGCTAGTTTTGTGGATAATGGACAAACTACATGCTGAAATTTTTCTTCTAAATTCTAAAGGCCTCACCCTTTAGCAAATAAAAGTTCAACCCAGAAAATATAACATTTGACCTAAACCACGGTTATAGGTGACATGGTCATAGGTCATATATTTCACTATTTTTCTTTAAAAAATCAACTTTTGAAACAAAAAAATGGGAAAAAAAAATTTTTCCCAAAAAATGGAAAGAATTCTGGTTTCCAGGCTCACAGGCTCAACGCTCACAACTCACAGGCTCACCACTCCAAGCTCGCACGTTAGCGTCGTTGGTTATAGAAGTTCATCCTGTTTTTTGAAGGAAAAAAATTCCCGCTCCTAGGCTCCCAAGCTCCCAGGCTCACATGCTAGCAACCCTGAGCACCTGAAGAGACTAATGTACTGCTCTCTTGATTTGAAGTGCTTAAGACTGAATGTGACTTTATTTGAAGTTTTGGTTGTGAAGGTTTAGAAGACAATAGTGTTGTATAGAAAGAACTATTCACAGGAATTAATGTATTCAATAATGTTGAAGTACTTCTCAGAAATTGACGGTGCTCATTAAATGTATTCATATAAGAAATGGAAAATAGTAGCACTACCACATGGATTTTTCTAGGAAATCTTATAGCAGATGTTATTGTATATGGTTAGCAACAGGAACCTAAACGATGATGTGTTGTAATGGACGTTTACTTTTCCAACTACAATGGAAACGTAAATTCCTTGCAGAGAGTATGGTATAGAGAGTTTTTGACAGAAATCATTAAGAACGCACTGGAAAGAGTGAAAGAGTTGTACAAAGCTACATGCATGTCATCATTGGACCGTTGTCCACTGTAGAAGCAGACAGTGGTACGACATTAATTGTTTTTAAGAAGTACCACATCTTCTATGTGACAGGGATATTGTTAGTGACAGATTGAAACTACTGCTTACAATACATATTTGGGAATGGTGCATTCAATTCAACAATTTACTCTATATATAAGTATATAAGTTGTGTACAGCTTTTCTACTGAAGTTCTCACATGGAAAAATGGGTTGTGATGTACAAAAGGTAAAAGGTGTATACCGGCTTCCGTAGAATCTTGTTATTGTGAGCATCGTCGGCTTCATTTGAATGATACTATGCAATGGCAACTCAATTCCAACATCGTACTACAAGAGTGCGCATAGCGAACGACGGAACAACATTGCGTCATATTCCAGCTGGTGACCTTATACTTCAAACGAAATTGCGTGTGACAACAGAGAAAAATATACATGCCTATCCATATCCATGTAAAGATTGTCATGGCGGTTTACAAAAGAGCATATCAGTGATACGCAAGCACCATACATTAGTTGGTCGTGATGTCTTCTTGACAAAGTCTATGTTAGGAGGAGATCCCCCAGAAGGTTATCCTCCGTGTGGTATTTGGGTTGAGGATGTTGCATATGGCGATGATGTCATCGAACACGAAGACATTTACATACAAGATGCACATTTTGTACATGATGGACGCCAGAACAATGATGGTGATGCACCTAACAATGCTAATGTTCCTCTTGATGAGGGTCATGATGTTCAACGACAAGTGATGGAGGCTTTGGACCGAGGTGATGCTTTGCACAGAGAAACATCTGAACATGATACAATGCAAGACAATGAAGACACAGACATGGACAATGTTGACGAACTAGAAGATTTGTATAGACAAGCTACAACACCGCTTTATGAAGGGGCTACAACAAGCGTCGTATCAGCTACCATCATCATCATGAATATGTGTGTTGTATTCCGGGTGAGTAACAAATTCATGGATGAGTTGCTACGTTATTTATCACAGGACTTGTTACCTGTTGACAATAAACTGCCCAGTAGTCATTACGCAACGCGAAAGACTATACGTAGATTGGGTTTGGAGTACAACAACATCCATGCATGTCCAGATGGATGTGTGTTGTATGACGGTGAGAATGCAACGTTGACTACTTGTCCAAAGTATTCAAAGTCGAGATGGTTAGAAGGTAGTACATCAATACCAGCGAAGGTGATACGACACTTCCCGTTGATACCTAGATTGAAATGCATGTGGAGGTCAACTGAAATTTCCAAAATGCTAACGGGGTACAGAGAGCATGTAAGCAGTGATGGTGTTATGAGATCAGTGGTTGACAGTCCAGCATGGAAACACATTGATAATGATGCAGCATTCGGCAACTTCGGAACAAAACCAAGGAACATGCGTTTGGCACTAGCACTGAACGGAATGAATCCTTTCAAATTAAGCAATACAAATTGGTCAACGTGGCCAGTGCTGATATTGATTTACAATTTTGAACCATGGTTTGTCACAAAGAAGTTCTTTATCTCATTGTGCATTCTCATATCTGGTAAGCAATCACCAACGTTTCAAAACATTGGTGTGTTCTTGCGACCACTTCTAAGGGAGTTGAATGAACTTTGGGATGGAGTGTTAGCTTTGGATTTTTCAAGACCTGAAGGATCTCGCCGCTTCTTGCTCAGAGCTGTGCTCATGTGGACAATTTCAGATTTTCCAGCATTGATATGGTCTTATATCTGGATTATGCTGTAAGGGTTATAAGGGTTGCACATCATGTGGACCAGCGACGAAGTCGTGCATAGCAAAAATAGGTGATGTTCTTCAGAACCGACAAACGAAGGGATCAAAGATAGTTTATGGAGGTATGCGACATTATTTACCATGTCATCATCCTTATCGTCGGAATTTGAGGTTCAACGGTCAAGTTGAACATCGTTGTGAACCTCCTATCATGTCAAGGCTTGATATAATTCGGTATGCAGCGTGGCGACAATCATATCTTGATTTAGGAGGGAAAGAGAATGCAGAGGATGATCCGGTGCACATCACTAGGGTCAAAGTGCTGAGCGAGTTGTATCTTCTTTCATATTGGCAAGTATTCCATGGTCAACAGTACAACTTCTACAGTATTAGAGTAATTGTGATTTATAGGTTTCCGAACATCATCATAGTAGAAGAGCATTCACGTTCAAATTGAAAATTGCATGGAATGTTTGTACATGCATGTTGGAACGCAATAATAGTGGATAAGATAGTAGAAACTCTGCAATGTATGTAGTGGACACTGTGAAAGATCTGTTATAATAAAGTCAATATCAACCGGAGTGGTACATAGAGAAGCTGGTCTTCCTGAAGTTTTTATTGTCGTTGTGCATGATAGTAATGAGCGTATTGGATATATGAAAAGAACATTGTTATGACAGATTCCTTACAATTTGTATTGCTCATGACAGCATCTCTTAGCTCCACACATATTGGATGTCATACACTGCGAGAAAAACTTGTGCGAAAACATCGTGAAGACATTATTAGGTATGAACAATAGTGCAGGCAGTCAAGTGGATGTTGAACAACTACAAATTCATGATGAAATTTGTCTTCAACTAGTGTGACGCAGACAAGATGAATATTACATGCCTACAGCACCGTATGTGTTATAAGCACATGAACAAAGAGAGTTCGTAGACATTATCTCAAATATGCGGACTCCAACAAACTATGTGGGCTCCATTCATAAGCGCTTGAAGGACGGGAAGCTCCAGTACATGAAAACACATGACTATCATGTTCTGATGCAGTAGGTAATGTTAATCTTCCTCAACTTTTTTTGTTTAGAAAGGCAAAATGCAGTAATGTCTTCATTATATTGGACGTATACCAATAAGTTCCATATGAAGGACAAATAATGTTTTAATAATGATGAAGCATAGTGGAAATACTATTACAGAAGGTTTCTCATTATGAAGAAAACGTCAAACCATGGCAACTTAGGAGCATATGTTTTGCCCACGAAGTTGCTACAAACACAAATTAGAACCTGGAATCGTTGGCATGAACGTATGTACAACACATAGGAAGAAATGCACAATGTTATAGAGAACGTAATAGCTTGCATTCGTATGTTAATAACTATTGTTAAAATTTGTTAATTACTACTTGTTCTCTTATCTACAAATATTGCCCGTAGCTGTTCGCAATATTTTGGATAAGAAAGTTCGTGTGGCAATCATGAGGATCTGTAGAGTTTTCCAAAAACTATGTGAAAAAGAGGTTCGTCATTTTGAGCAGTCGAAGCTCATGCGTAATGTTGTGCTTGCAACATGTATGCTAGAGAAGGAATTCCTTCCAACGTTTCTGAACATCATGACACATTTACCTGTGCATTTTGTTCAGCAGTTATTTATATGTGGTCCCGTTCATTGCCGATGGATGTATCCTATTGAGAGGTATATGAAGACATTGAAGGATCATGTGAGGACATTAGCACATCTTGAAGGCAGCATTGCAGAAGGTTATCGCATGGAAGATGCTTTGGGGTTTTGTACAGAGTACATGAAGCAATACCGTGGAACAACACACCGTGTTTGGGATCCAGTTGAAGAAGCCCGAATGAATGACGAAGTACTACGTGCTCAAGAGCATCAAAAGCAAAAAATGTCTGATGAAGTACGCGGTTATGCGCATGCATTTGTTACAGACAATGCATCATCTTTGCAATCATGGCAAGAGTAAGAACTTACCAGAATCCCATCATATACATTGTGCTAGAGTAAGGAATTAATTTAAACACTTCCATGCAATTGTTTAGAAAAAGAGAGAGAAATTGATGGACACCTTCTTCTCATCAATGTAGGACATGTGTGAAAAGAAGTACTAATAAGTGAAAGCATAGTTAGAGAATAAAAAGAGCAGAAGTATGTGTAGTGAGAGCGCAGTAGAACGCAGCAAGTAAAGTGATCATACATGTGTTTACACGATGTAGGGATTACATTGCAGCAAAGGCGCGGCGATGGGCAGAACAGGAAGTGCATCGTCAAAATGGTCGGCACTCTCATCCATTGCAAAGAACGTGATATCCAACTGAATTGTGTGAATTACCGGTCTTTGCTGATTGGCTACGATCAAAAATTAAGAGTGCAATACGCGCTGGGGAACATGTGGATGATGATGTATTGCAGTATGCACAACCCCCCGAGCGGTATGCAACATCACATCGTCAAATGTATGCGTTCGGCATGCATTTGCATGTTCGGAGTTCTGAAGGCGGATTAGTGACGCGGGATTCATGTGTCGCAGCAACGTTTTCATGACAACTTTGGTGGGGTATCGTGAATGGGAGGCCAGTTGAAACAACAGAGGACTGTGTGGGATACATTGAAGAAATATTGGAGTTGGATTACAGAAATCATTGCACAACTGTTTTTTTGTGTGATTGGGTGAAGACGAGCATCGATGTTCGATACCCTAATGTTCAACGAGATGAGTACGGATTTTGTGTGGCTAACTTCAATAACATAGATGGAAAAGTGCATGCAGATTCCTTTGCCTTTCCACTGCACTGTCAACAAGTGTTCTTTTCGGATGATCCACACATGCACGGATGGAAGGTAGTCTATCGCACAGATGTTTGGGGAAGACATGGAGAATTACAGATGCTAGAAGGTACACCAAGTGCCATTGCTATGGGAAATGACGATGATTTTGTAGGCTTACAAGTAACAGCTCTTGAAGAGGAGGGAGCAAGAGAACCAATACCGCTCGGTGGAACATACATTACAGTATCAGAAGATGCAGAACGGCAGTACAATGAAGTTGAGGAATAGTAACGTCCTCTGAAAGTGTTGAAGCTAACTGTAGTAGTCATCGTTCATGACATTGCAAACAATGTTCTGAAGTTTTCTTTTGAATCAATGTACAAGGTTATTGAACATCATTGTACAGAGCAGTCATACAGAAGATGTGCATTGTATGTATGGAATACTATTTGCACAGTAGGTAATTGGACCTAATCCTTGGTACCAACACAAGGGTTTAAGTCCAAATACCTAGTTTTGTGGGTCTGGGCCTAAAAAACTTTACTCTAAAAAACTTGTTCCCGAAGCTCCCTAGTGTACAATATGGTCGGTCGAAAAAGGTCTTAAACGAAGGGATTTTTCATTCCTTCACCTTGTAACCTAATTTTTTGCACTACCCGTTTGGGTAGTGCATATATGGATTGGCATTCCCGTGGTGACCGTGCATTCCCAACATGGTTCGTTTGTTCGTTCGGACCGAACGACAAGTAACCAGAACGAACGAGCGCGCGAACGAGCGAACCAACGTGCGAGCGAACGAATGAACGAGCAAACCAACCAGGGTTGTCATAACAGATGAGTCAGGGTTATCAGACGTCCCGGACAGACAGGCAAACCGGACCGTACGGTCGGACGGTCCGGACCAACCGGGCGGCTTCAATTTTTCAAAGTTGTGGAATTTTTGGGAATGACAAGTCACCTTGGACAGCGAGATCTAAGGCGCGGACGTCATGTGTGGGCGCGGACGTCATTGTGCCACCGTCAGGGCGCGGACTTATTCAGGCAGGGCGCAGACTTCACCGTGAGCGTCAGGGCGCGGACTCCTTCAAGCAGGGCGCGGACTTCAATGTGAGCGTTAGGGCGCGGACCTGAACGTTAGGATCAGGGCGCAGACAGGCAATGGTGGATTTTAATTATGTGTTTTCCAATATATGTTTAAACAAAAGGGAGACCCCATTGCATTAAAAAGAACTAGTAACTACAATATATTTTACATGATTGCACTCACTAATGTTTCCAACATGCCTGTCAAATACAGAAATACTGAAAAAAATTATTAGTAGGCTGTAATGTTTGTGATAACCCAAACTGTTTATAAAATTCATGCATTGCAAAGTACAATAATAATACAATGAATCTATACTTCCAAAATACACTCACTTTCTCATAGGTTATCTAAGACATTCCTTTGGCTTCTCGTCCATTTTTCTTCCAATTGCTACAATTCTCTCCAACTCTTAAAGACCCGGGATCTACCATTGATACAACTCAATAACCTCAATTATTCAAACGACTTGACCTACGAACTTCTTGGGCACCTGGATCCACTACGTTAGCATCTCGAACAACAACATCATCGTCCTCTGGTGCCTCGTCATTGGCATCTTCGTTGCTGTCATATTCATCTTCTGCTTCACCACTGTCTGTGGTCCAATGTCCCTCAACTTCCGAGTTTTCATTTCGAAGTTCTATTGTAGTTTGGCCTTGACTACGTTTGCACTTGAACCTTGTCACAACATGACTTTCTACAATTTTTTTTGTTTTTCACTTTTTCCTACTTAGATTATGGAAATACTACATCCAGATCTAAGACGGAACGAATAAAAATAGAAATCAATAGATTTCAGGGATATAACTGGCTATAATCTAGTTGTCCCAGAAATACGGAAATCGGATCCTCAGGGAAATCAGAAATGGAATACCGGTTAGGACGGATCCGAGTTTCGGTAGGAACGGGACCAGGTCTCGGCAGGAACGGAAGGAATCAAAAGGGTATAAGAGGAGGGGTCCTAAAGACTCTAGTCCTCTTTTGCACTTTTGCGCGCCAGTACTCTCAGAGCTCTCGGTGCCCAAGTGTGAAAGATCCTTCGTTTTCCGTGCGTGTTTATCGTGTTTTGTTTGAGTTTTAGAGAGTTGTGGAGTGGGCGCTTTCTTGCAAGGGTAATCAGGGAGCAGTTTTGGAGTTAGGGTTACCTTTCAGGGCACATCCGATTAGGATTGAGTGTGAGGGGCTGTGTGAGGTTGTGCTTGCACAGGGTTAGTTGAGACTGACGAGTGATTATGAGAACGGGACGTGCAGCTAGGAGAGAAAGGAAAGGTAGTCTTTAAGTGAGGACGAATGCCTTTGATTAAGCGCCAGAAGAAGGGAGGGCAAGCCGGTACGCCTCGAGTAGAAGTAAAGCTCAAGAAGGTGGCGCCTAGGGAGCCACCCACGAACCGGGAAAAGGCGAATCTGAAGGATGATCTAGGAGCAATGGGTTTGTTAGGATTTATAGACCAGCCTTAGGGATTCAAGAACGAGGCGATCGTGCGGGAGCTCATAGAGGGAGCTTCCAACGAATTTGATAACACCATCCGGCCGGTCCCTTAGATGTGGACGGAGGATACCTAGAGAGCGATGTACGAGTGCAAGGCCGGGGGATCAACTCAACCGGCCCGGAAGGATGAGTTTGTGAAGGGGAAGTTCAAGGAGCTGCCTCACCCCAAGGACGGATTCCACCTTGAAGACTGCATCAACGAGAGGCAGAGGAAACTCCTGGAGTTCCTCGTGCCAATCCTGCATCCGGAGAAGCTAACCCGGATTACGGTTAGCTTGGCCAACCTCATCTTTGGATCCGTATCAGAGGAGCGGAGAGTGGATTGGGGCCGGTTCATCTTCAACATGGTGAACCAGCTCATCGCTAACGTCGGGAAGAGCAGGGCAACACCGATCTGCCCCTACCTCTTCCATCTGTACAAGAGGCAGGGGCTCTTGACAGCAAAAGAAGGGAACGAATGGAGGGCACAAATGGCGCTCCTAAGACACGGGGAGTTGGAAGACGAGAGCTCCGACACAAAACCGGCGAGTCCGGATGAGGAGGAAGAAAGGGAGACACCGGCTCCGGTCAATCCGGTTCAGGAGAAGAACAAGGGCCCAGGGAAGAGGGACTTTGAGGAAGAAGAAGACGAGGAGGAAGACCCTCCCTTGATCCGGAAGCGGATCAAGCAGACTGTGGAAAAGAGGGGATCCCCCAGTGGAGTGGAAAAGGAAAAGATTCCGGAACCAAGGAACGGCACGCCTAGGAGGGTGCAGTTCCAATCCGGATCACGGCAGGACGGGTTTGGGAAGGTCATAGCGGAGGCCCAGTCGTCGCCCATTACGCAGGTAGATCTCGACAACGTAGTGGGAGAGCTAGTGCAGATCATGAGCCTCATCAAGGCCGACTGTCGCAGGACAGGGTACGTAAATTCCCCGTTATAGTCACAAAAACCACCCCAGAGTATAACTTAAGTGACTCTAAAGATCGAATCCAAGAGATTCTGTGAAGTATCTAACTTATTTATGCGATTAAGATCTATTTGGGCCAACACCCTTCTATTTCGGTCCTCTGAAACAACCGGAATTCTCTGCTTCCAACCGGATTACTTCTGACCGGATGCTCTCCGGTTTCCTTTCCACTCACTATCCGGCTTACAACACCAACAACTACCAGGAACTATCAACTTCCGTTCCTGACTTCCTCACTGGACTAATCCACTCCGGGACAGTCCTACGCACTGTGACTCTTATCCTGTTTAGTTTTGCCTCTGTTTCACCATCAGAGGGGTCGCCCCTTGAATTTGAAAGTGGTAGGCCCACCACTCCTTCCGTGACTTATAGTGGCTGAAGACCCACTTTCCTAACTCCTATCCTCCTAAGCTATTCCGGATCCGGTTTGGCCCTTCACAACAACCCAGAATGCGATCCGGACTGTAGGTCACACAAAGACCCTCCGTACGATCCTTTCATACTACAACGACCTTACTGCTACTTCCAATCCATGCGAAGCTAAGGTGTTCGTAAGTGCATCCGCCCATTCCAACAGTTATTAGGATTCTTCCATTCGTCCACTTGGGACGGTGAGACCTCACAGGAGATCGGACACTCAATCGGAAATCTTTTCCAGGAGTTCCTAACGCAGCTAAGGATACCCTCCCTATCCGCTTAGGCTTAACAACGACTTTCTCACCCGGAAACCTGAGACACTAGTTATGCTGAGGGACTGAAATCCACTCCCGATTCTTAGTAACCCGCTCTCATACACTCAGACCACAAGACAACAACAAGGGGAGAAACCCTTCACCAATCCGTTCCGTCTCCCTAACTCCGCGCCATACAACTCTACCAAACTTCGGGAAAGTCAAACAACACAAGAGAGAATAGGAAACACAACCAGAATTTGCATAAAAACTTTTCTCCCAGTCCTCCTCGAAGGACTGACTTATATACATTTAAAAAGGCAAAAAGTGTTTCACAAAATCCGCCTCAATGGGCGCTGACAATCCGGTCCTACCTACTACAAAACCGGACCGGATCCTATCCTGCCTAAGTTCTAACATCCTATACCTAACCGGCTATTACTCTAATAGTTTACACCCGAGAGCCCACTGTTGGACTCTCTACTGTAAGCTCCATCCCTTCAAAAAATTCATTGAGGTTCCGATTCCGTTCCTCTTCAACTGGTGCCGGAACCGGATCCTCTTCCATAGGTGCTGGAGGAGAGTCTAAGTCAATGGTTTTCGGATGAAGGTTTTCGGATCTCGGAACCCCACCCGCATGGCTTGACTGGGGCGTCTTGTCCTTGCCCCCTTTACTCGGTTCCGGCTCCAAATCCGGAAACGAGATCTCCGACAGCCGGATCGGGACTTCAGAGAGTTTCTTACTACTCTCCTCCATCTGGTCCGCTGCCACTCTGGCGTCGACGAGCAGCTTCTCAATCTGATCCGAGAAGTCGATCAGAATGTTGCTGATCCTCCCTCCAGACAGCTTCTTGTCATTGTGCATGTTCTTGTCGAATAACTTCGCCCTGGTGCTCACCGATCCGGGCTCCCCAAATACGGATCTCACCTCTTTAGCCATGTTGATAGCCGCTTCTCCCATCTCCTTTGTGGCCGCGGCATTGTCCTTGTAGACGAGTACTTCCGCCTTCAAGGTGTCGACCTCCACTTGCAGTCGTTGGCTCTCCAACTGCAGCTTCCAGATCTCTTCCGGATTAGTAATACATTCGGCCACCTTGACCGGAAGAGTACTATCCGGATCCGCCCCAACCAGTGTCCCGATCCGCTCCAGAATGATCCGCTTGATCTCCCAATCGGCCCTGATGTGGCAGAGGATCTCGATCAAGTGGTTGAACGGATCGTCTGGATCCGTTCCAGACGTTCCCGGTTTATCTTCTGGGGCAATCCGCTCCTGCCCCGGACCTCGCGTATGCGGTGAGGTTACCTTCAGACGCTTGTTCGGTGGAGGCGGCTGCTGAGGGGGTTCTTCTTCCTCCTCGTCCGATTCAGACTCGTAGGCCAAATCCGGTTCCTGATTAGACTCGAATTCGCCATGTTTCAGCAGCATCTCTTGTGCCCTCCATTTCTTCTCCCCTGTGTTGGTGAGGAGTTGTTGGTTCCGGTACAGGTGGTAGAGGTTGGGACACAATGGTGTTGCCCTACTCTTCCCAATCCGTCCCACCAACTGTCCAACCAGATCAAACATGATCTAGCCCCAATCTACCTTCTGGTTTCCGGATAAGGCTCCGAAGATGGTGTTTCCCAGGGTGATCGTCACCCTGGTGGGCTTCTTCGGATGCACGACCGGAACCAGGAATTGGAGCATCCTCTTCTCCCGTTCATCGATGCAGTCTTCGACCGCATACCCATCCTTGGGGTTAACGTTCCCGTGGAACTTCCCTTGGATGTATGCATCCTTCCGACTGGCCATTCCGGATCCTCCTGCCGAAAACGAGTACGTGGCTCGCCAGATATCCTTCGTCCAGCGTGTTGGATCGCCTCGGGCCGAATTGTCAAACGCGTTGGAGCGCTGGCCGAGAAGTTCCCGGATGACTAGGGTTTCCTTGAAACCCCAAGGCTTCTCTGCGAGCCCGGCACATCCCATGGAGGTTAAATCCTCCATCAGCTGACTCTTTTCGGGTTCCTTGTTGGGGATGACCGGAACGACTCGTCTCAACTTAATCTCCGTGTTAACCGGAGGTGGTGTGCTAGACGGTCCTCTCTTCCGTCTTAGTTGCGGCATGGGGCTAACCGGAATCTTACTCTCCCACTCTCTGCTGATCCGGATGCGTCACTCACAACTCACGCCCTCAGCGCTCGCTTGGAACCTCTCTCAGTTTCTAATCCGTTCCTTCTCACACCTGAGAACACGATCCGGCCTCTCAACATACAACTCTCACTATCTCTTACACTCTCACTAAGTCTATCCTCTCGTGCTGTCCGCTCTGCAAAACAAACCTTTCCGCTCTGGACACTCACACTCTCCGACTTAGATCACACTCAGTAATAGTCGTACTTGAGCCATCAACCTGCAAACACACAACTTCCGCTCTAGACACTCACGGAAACCCACAGGAGACGTCGCTGAAACGGAAAGCTCCAAGCGTTGAAGGCAGAACTCACATGAAGACAAAATACATAAGGGAGGGAAATGAGAAATCCCAAGTCCTTTTATAGTTCTGGCAGTCCTGGCTTGTAATGATGAGATTTTCCGGTCCGGTCTTCTCATCTGGTTTCCCAGATTCCGATCTCGATCAGGGTCCAGATCCGTTCCGATCCATTCCTAGACTGGATCCGTCCCGAATAGGAAACTGTCATTAATTTTGTTCTTTTCGTTCCACTCTAACTGGATCCGGATTCCTAATGGCTATCTTCCGTTCCGATTTGAGAAAAAATAAAAAATTTGACAATTATGCCTTGCCACACCGACTGGTACGTTAAAAATGAAACCCTAAACCAGGTGGCTGAGTTGGTGGGAGGAAAGGCACTGGAGCGCCTACCGGAGACGGTGGCGAGCTGCATTAGTGATCCGGATGAGATCCGGAAGTTGGAAGAGCGGTACCTGCAGTAGACTATGAACCTGCGGGAGATGGACGAGCTAGTGCTCCAACTGAGGGGGGAGCTCCAATTGACGAAGAATCAGTTGGAGGCTAGCCGAGAGGAGACCAAGGCTGCTAGGGCAATACAGGAAGACACCCGGGCGGCGATCAAACAGATGGTTGAGACAGTAGGGGCATCCGGAGATGCGAGGGCGAAGGCCAAATTGTTTGAGGAAGAGGTGCACAAGGAGAAGAAGATATCCGGAACCCGGATAGCACGCATCCTCGCAGACTTCGCCAGCGAGTTGGAGGCTTCACTGAGGGTCTTCCGGGAAGCGGCGAACAAGATCAAAAAGAGCAGCCGGAAGCTCCAGATGGACCACCCAATCTCGTTGTCCGGGTTGTCCATTCCGGATGACATCGACGGTGTGCAGATTTTGGGAGAGAAGGGTGCAACTTCCGCTCCTCAGCCCAAGGTCTCCGGAACTTCAGCGTCCAAGGCAGCCGGCCCCAGTGATCCAGCGGTCAAGTCGGGACCGGAAACTCCTCCAGACGCGGAGCGAATTCCAGAAGGAGGCGATAAAAGCAAGAACCTGAGTGACGTGGAAGGTTGGAGGACCCCAGACAGTGGTGGGCCTTAGTTTGTAAATAGACAGTTAGGTAGAATGTGTGGATTAGGGATTTTGTTAGTAAAACCTTATCCCAGAAATCTGGGGGTCAGATCCACTAATCACGGCCAGATCAGAGCCGGATTTTTAGGACGGCTTTTTGTAAAGTGATTCTTTGTATTTAAATCAAGTCTCAAGATTGAAATTGGAGAGTTTCTCTTTTGCAATTTTCTGTGTACTCTCGCATTGTCTATCATTTGTTTTTGCTTTCCCAAAGACTGGCCGGGTGAATGAGTGAAGGACTGAGTGTTGGTAACCGGATTTGGAGAGGATTTTCTCCCCTTGAGTATATTCTTTTCAGTTGTATGTGCTGGTGATCAGGTTGGAAGAGTTAGGAGTGAGTCATTGCACCTTAGTAGATTTGGGATTCATTAAGTCCGAATGAGATAGCCAGTGTTAGGCTAGGCAGTTAGGGAGGGTATCCTTAGTTGTGCTAGAATTGGCCGGATAGGGTTTCCGGTTCAATGTCCGATCGCGTGAGAGGTCTCATTATCTTAACAGTAAACAGAAGAATTCCACATTGCGCTAGTACGGGCGGATGCACTTATAGCCACCTAGATTCTGTACTGATTGAAGAAGTTGTTGAGGTTGTTGTAGTGTGATAAGATCGTACGGGGGGTTCTTGTGTGACCTGCAATCCAGGTTTACCATTGGGATTGCTGTGAAGGATCAAACCAAATCTTGATAGAATAGGAGGATAGAGTAGCTAAGTGAAGCTTCCGACACTTTAAAAGTTTCCGGAAGGTGTGGTACGCCCACCACTCTGAAAATCAAGTGGCAGATCCCTCTGATGAGCCAACAGAGGCAAAGCAAAACCGGAAGTATGAACCTGGTAGTCTTAATTCCGGAAAGAGAATCGGACTACTGATTTAGGTTTGCTGGTGTGTTGTGGTTTTACTATTTCGTTAGTGAACAGGCCGGATAGAGGAACGGAACCAGACCTGGTATGTTTGGATAGATTTTCCGGTTGAAAAGAAGGAGAACCGGAAATAGGGGAAACTTACTGATACTATTGGTCCAAATTGTCTGGAAGCCTTAACACTTCACAGAGTCTCGTGGATTCGATCTTTAAAGTCACTTTATTATGCTTTAAAGTGGTTTTTGTAAGCATAATAGGGAATTTCGTTACCCTGTGCTACGACAAACCTCTTATGTCGTTGTGTGTTGGGATCTTCTGCATCAGAATTTATAATGGGCCCACCTGGAATTGTTGGAACAACAAATGCCAGGGTTGATCCACTAGGTCCTGGTACGTATGTACTTAGGAATGGTTCTATCACCCTATTTGAATCTCTTGCCCCAATTCCGAAGAGTGGATGATTAGTAGGCCTTGACGATGATGCTTCTCCAATATGTTGACCTTCTGTTCGTCCACGACCTCTAGTTCGTCCACGGCCTCTAGCCCTTCCACGGCCTCTCATGTATCCACGGCCTTGTTGATATTGACCTACTTCATGACAAACGGGGGGCCGAGGGGCCATAGGTGGTCTACCACCAATACTACCACGTGAAACGCTTTGCGGAGTCAAATCAACATTCTCCATAGAGCGTAACCCTTCTTGAGAAGGTCTTCGGATGGCATTGGAATTTGTTACTGAAGATGGGTCTATGGAATGTCGCGTTTGTGTACCCTGGTCAGAAATAGGAGGATGGCCCACAACTGGAGCGGTACACGGGCAAGGTCTTCTGGTGGTTCTACAAATGCAAAAACATCATTAGGGTCCAGATGCTCTGGATCAAAAGGCCTTCTCACATTACCAGCAGGTTGGGTTCTTGCAATAGGACGTGCCACTCTTGCATTTCTAACGTTTTTGTCATGGTGTCCTTGAACAGCTCTAATGTTTCGAGTTGATGGCCTCACTCCTGTAGGCCCTATATTGCTATCTTGATTGTGAGAAGATCCTCCACGGTTTGGATTTGCATTCCTCCCCCTGTTTACGTTGCCATCTTCATTTCCACCGCCATTTCCTGGAAGGAGGTAGTCATCATCGTCGTTGTTGTTATGGGAAATACCATCATCGACATTATCGTCATTTGGATTGTCGGTCTCTAAAGAAGACGACAAAGTGGAGACTTCAGCAATCCCTTCATTTTGAAGAAGTGGAGGTGAAGGACTACGACGTGGATTGGGTGGAATGGGTGGCCCCCAAGGACCCCAACGACCATCAAAGAGTTCCTCCTCTCCATCGTCAGCATCTCCATAGTAGTTCCTTGCTTCCTCGAGGTGATCGGCTCCTCGCCTCCAAAGATCTGGATTTGCCGGATACTCTTGAGGTGCTTCGTTGGCTTCTCCATCAACCTCTTCTTCTTCCTCTCCTTGCATTGCGTCGAATTCCCCATTGCGTTCATTTGCCGGGAGTGGACCGAGGGCATCTGGATCGGAATCCTCCGAGTATATATTTGCATTATACCAACGAACTGGATCGGCTCCTGGTCATTGCTGAAGTACACGGCTATTGGTATAAATATGTACCAATGACTCTACCTTTTGGGGGGCTAATCGATTTCAAACCTTATTGTGAACAAAGGAATACATACTCTAATTCCTTTCACAAGATCTGGCTGAACACGTGAGGGATAAAAGACGTATGACAATTTTTGAAAGAGCTCGATCTCCAACCCTGTGCCACCATTGGTGGGAAAGCATTTGTGTCACACGGATGTTGGGTGTCTCAGTTGGACTGTACGGTCCACTACCCTCCTCAAATTCTGTTAATTCCACCAACACATCATCAAAATTCACACCCACTAAATGTGCCATCTTACGGATGACTTTGTACAATGCACGTAGGGCAGTTCCGTCCACCCTGAACGCCACATTATCCAACAGATATGGATTCAAAAGGTCCGCAGCTTAGTGTGTATCTTCAAAAGCCATGTCCCATCTTTCATTGAAAGATGCCTCCAAAATGGTTGCTATGTCATCACGTAAGCTGAAAGGTGGTTCTCTTAAAGAATACACGTGCCCTTGCAAATTCTGCATTATAAGCCACGTCCAACCTATGGCTGGTTCTCGTCCATCAAACACACGCAAAGCCTTCAATACGTTTTCAGTCATGTACACATAATTCACACATCGTTGCCAGAAAGCCACATCTTCAATGGTTCTTCTGACATTACGTGAAGCGGTAGCTGCCTGCGGTCCATTTTGTTTGTTTCGTAGGGTATCAAAGTAATTTAGAACACGCGGGTGGTTATTTAACTGCTCCAAGATTCCTCTGAGTCTCACTAGTCGCTGCAACATGAGGAAATTACAAGCAAAGTGGGTTTCGCTAGGCACTACAAGTTGTAGAGTCGGACTCAACTCACGGAAAACCGACATGGTCGCATGATGGTTTCGGATGTATTGGCACAATCTTTTTGCCCTGGCAATTAAATCGGAAAATTCTTGGATTTTGGCCCAATCTTCCAACATGAGATCTAGTGCATGTGCCATGCAACCTTGCGCAAAAATGTACGGGTATGTTCGAGTGATGTCTTACAATGCCCCAAGCATATTTGCTACATTATCTATGCACACTTGTGTCACATATTTGGGACCCACCTTCTCAATGTACACTTTCATTTGGTCTGCTATGTAGCGCATGGTTTTCTTTTACGAGGTAGTATCAATTGACCTCAAAAATACATCACCTGCAGGGCATGACATCATTACATTCATGAGGGGCCTCTGATTGACATCATCCCAACCATCGGTGCATATCGACACCCCGTAGTGCTTGACAGCAAATCTGACCTTCTCCTCAATCTGCTTCTCAATTTGCAACCTCCTTGGTTCAATTAAATTAGTCCTGAACTGATGGTAAGAAGGTGGACTATACTCAAACCTTGCCAATGAGGTTGCCTTCACAGCCTCAATGAAGGCTGGATGCCTTGCCACATTAAATGGCACATTCGCTTCATAGAAAAAACTTGCCCACTTCTCATCCAACTCCTTCCTCTTTGCAATGTTGAATGCATCCACCATGCGCTGCTGACGTAATGATCCAGATCTCGTAGAATTCAATCCAGCAAAACTATTTGACATTTATAGAATATCATTTCCTTCTGAACCGTTTGCCCCTTCTTCCACTCTCCCACCATTGATCCCACCTGTGACCTCATTTTCAGTGGCTTCACTTGAACTTGCATATGGAGTTGCTCTAGATGGCGCACTTTGAATTGGTTCTCCTTCAACCATGTCCCCAACATCCGTTCGCACCGGGACAAAACCTGCACAATTGGCAAATCTATGTCGCACGTGACGAGGCATACTTCAACAAATTGACCTCTCCGATTTTGAGCCATATTCGAAATGTGCCAAAGCACGCTCACGTTTGTAACTGAAGGTCCCAGCACAGAAAACACAAGTCACCTGAATCCCATTCTCTATAAAGTTCAGCCACGGTTCCCATTCCTTGGTCTGCTTCCTCTGACTTGCCATTGCATTCAACCGTTCACAAATATTTTCAAATGTCTTCCTCCTCCTTTGTATTGAAGTTAAAAAGATTGTACGTATATCGAACAAAGTATCAGTAACAACAGTTAGCGCTAATCCACTGCTTGAACTGATTTTGACATCACCTCAGCAACAAACTAGGGCCATCTGCCACCCAAGTAGACTCACAAGGAGCTCAAAATGAATTGAAGTCCAAGAGATAAAGGCCAGGTGAAAAATGTGGGGAATGCTGGGTCTTCCTTTTTTTTATATACTTAGGGAATGCAGGGGCGTGAACTTCACCGTTGTGCGTGGTAGTAGGGCGCGGACACAAAGGTAGGGCGCAGACTTCAAGGCGGGGACTTGAAGTCAGGGCGGGGACTTGAAGTCAGAGCGCGAACTGCAGGGCGTGGACGTCATCACAAGGCGTGGACTTCAGGGCGCGAACTCCAGAACAGGGCGCAGACTCTAGGGCGTGGACTCCAGGGTGCGGACTCCAGGGCGCAGACTCCAGGGCGTGGAATTCACAGAGGCGGAGGAACTTGAGAGAAAGCACCTCAATCACAGACTCTAGGGCGCGGACTTGAAGTCAGGGCGTGGACTCCAGGGCACGACTCCACTATAGAAATGTGGATGCGTATATGAGGATGCACTGACAAGTAGGTTGACCGTTGGCCCTTCTCCCTATTTAATGGTGTTGGAAGATGGTGTCCCTCCTTTTCATGGAAAGAGGGAAACATTAAATGTTGTCACACCTTGTTTAAGATTCCTCATATTCATGGGGAGACAAGAGCGCTTTTTCTCACAAATGTTTTCGCTGAATGGGCTGTGCCAGGGCGCGAACGCAAGGCGCGGACTCTAGGGCGGACAATTCATAGAGGCGGAGGAACTTGAGAGAACGCAGCTGAATCACGGACTCCATGGCGTGGACATGCTCGTCCAGCACAGGAGGAAGAACTTTGAAATGCGCTTGGGAGCAGGGGAACCATTAATTGTAGGCTGAACGACTTGTTTTGGATTCTGACAAGACAATGAAAGCAAGATGCCAAATAAAGAGGTCCATGGACTAAGATTTGAAAGAAACTTCATGGAAGAGCATGTCCCCTTCGTTGTGGTGAAAGATGTTAGCAAAGCTTTCCCATCCCAACTCTATGCCATTCATTTTAGGTTGGATCATTCTCCCTCCTATTTTTTTTGCTTAGTTCCTAAAACTCTCCCATTCCAACCTACACTAATTCTTTTTCTTTTGGTTGAATCATTCTTTTTTCTATTTTGTTCCTAAAACTCTCCCATCCCAACTTAAAGCCAAATGTTTATTTTTTGTTCCATCATTCCTTTCCCTATTTTTCGGGATCATTCCTAAAACTCTCCCATCCCAATTCATTGTTTTTTTGTTTTTTTGTTGAATCGTCTCCTTTTCTATTCTGTTTTGCTTTATTATTTAGCAAGATTCTTTTCTAGTTTTCTTCCAACTCCATGCCGATCTTTATTTGTTGAATCATTCCCTTTCCTATTTCAGTTTTGCTTATTTTCTAAAGTTGTCCCACCCCAACTCAAAGCCTTTATTTTTTTGTTCCATCATTCTCTTTCCTTTTTTTTTTGTTTTTGCTTCATTCCTAAAACTCTTCCATTTGTTCTCAATGCCATTCTTTTGTTTTTGGCTTCATTAAGTCTTTAAACACTTCCATTTCAACTCAATGCCATCTTTTTTGTTTCACCATTCCCTTTCCTATTTTGTTTGGCTTCATTAATTCCTAAAACTCTTTTATTCCAACTCCATGCCAATAGGTATATGTTGAATCATTTCCTTCTCTATTTTTATTTGCTTTCCTATTTTTTTTCTGAGTTAATTCCTAAAATTCTTTTATTCCAACTGTATGCCAATCTTTTTTTGTTTAGTCATTCCCTTTCCTATTTTTTCTCTTTGCTCCATTCTAAAAACTCTTCCATCCTAAGCCATTGCCATTTTTGATTTGTTGAATCATTTCCTTTCTTATCTCTTTTGCTTCATTCATTAACAAACTCTTCCATCCCAATTCAATGCCATTTGTTTTTTAATCCATCATTCCCATTGCTATTTATTTTTTGTTTCATTCTTAGAACTCTTCCATTTGAACTCAATGCCATTCTTTTTTTGTTGAATCAATCCCTTTTATATTTATTTTGCTTCATTATTTCACAAAGTCTTACATTCCAAGTTTCCAACTCCATGTCATTATTTTTTTGGTTCCAACATTCCCACTCCTATTTTTTTGGCTTCATTAATTAGCAAAATTCTTTTACTCCAATTCAATGCCATTCCTTATGTGTTCCATCATTCCCTAAATTCATTGCCATTCTTTGGAAATATATATTTTTTCCTTCATTAGAAAAACTGATGAACTTCTTTATTTGCTGAATCATTCCATTACCTTTCCTAATTTTTTTTGGTTTCATTCATTACCAAATCTCTTTCATCCAACCTCAATGTCATTCTTTTTTTTGTTCCATCAACCGTTTCATTATTTTGTATTTTATCTTTTACTTTATTATTTAGCAACACTTGTGACTTGTCCATGTAACTCAATACCGTTCTTTCTTTTTCCATCATTTTCTTTCCATTTATTTTGTTTCATGAATTACCAAACTCTTTTCCATCCCAACTGGCCAACTCATTGTCATTCTTTCTTTTATTCCATCAATCCCTTTTCTATTTTTTTATTCATTAGCAAAACTCTTCCATCCCAACTCAAAGATAAATGTTTTTTATGGTACCAAGTTGGAGTCTTTCCATTCACTTCCCATTTCTCATATAAAAAAGTAGGTAATCAAAAACTAAATTTGTTTCATATTTCTTTCACATTTGTTTGCTTTTATTAAAAACATTTGAAATGCACTTACATTCCAACGGACAAACATTTATTTACCTTCCCTAGTTTTTTTCATTGATTGGAAATGAATCCTACTCCAATTCAATGACATTTCATTTCATTCCCTACATGTTTTTATCATAATATCATTGAATCCTATTCCAATTCAATGACATTACATTTCTTCACCTAATTTTTTTTGGTTGATTTGCAAGATTATTCATTATTCTATCCGAACTCAATGCCATTTATTTTTTGGTATATCATTGACTTCCTAATTTTTTGGGGGCTTCATTTGCAACATCACGATTCATGACATTATCCCATGCCATCCCAATGCCCTTTATTTTTTGTATATCATTCCCTCCCTAGTTTTTTTGTTCCATCCCACCTCAATGCACTTTATTTTTTGTATATCATTCACTCCCTATTTTGTTGGGTTGATTAGCAAAACTCTTACATTCCAACTCAAGGCCATTTAGCTTTGTGGTATTCCAACTCAATGATAAATTATTTTTATGGTATCAAATTGAAGTCTTTCCATTCTCTTTGCATGTCATATACACAAAATAGGTAAGAAAAAAAATTGAGGTTAAAGGCTATCATATGCATTAGAAAATCAAAATTGACAATTGACGCCTTGCATGAAATCTTGGGTAGAAAATTTCTTACTCTTTCTGTATGGTATATGGGAGATTTAATTAGGGGGCAAAAGCATTTTTTTCCTTCCTTCTTTTTGCTTATCATTCATTAGCAATGTAAAGTTTCTTAAGGTAATTTTTCCTCCTCTCATATTCTTTTTTTTTGCTTGGATTTTCAAACACTTAATGTTTTTTTTTTCCTTCTCACCTTAACCTTATTTTTTTGTCATTCATTGGAAAAACACTTTTTTGCCTTCCTTTTCCTTATTTTTGTGGTATCTCAACTCAATGCCATTTCCATTCCAAATCAATGCTATTTGTTTTTTTGTTGGAATCAATTTTTTCTTTTTTACTTTTCTTTTTTTCTTTTTTTCTTTTTTTCTTTTTTTCTTTATTAGGAAACTCTTCCATTTCACTCAATGCCATTTTCTTCTCTTCACACATCATAAAGAAATTAGGAAATCAAAAAAATATAAAGTTAGTGTAGCAATCACTTCAAAGCCAAATTTAAGGATTAGGGTTTAGGGTTTACATTTAGAGTCACTCCATCCCAACTCCATTCCAACTCAATGATAAATTTTTTTACAATACCTTTCCATTCTCTTCACATGTCATAAAAAAATTGATAATAAAAAAAATATGAAGTTAAACTATTAAAGGCCATCACATGCATTAGAAAATCAAGAATGACAATGGATACTTTGCCTTAAATCTTGAGTACAAAAATTTAAGCCATTTGTTTATGGTAAATGGAGCAAAAGACTCTTAAAAGAAAAGGAAAATAGGTGAAAAAAAATTTTCTATTCATTTAGGTCCCAATTTTGTATAAAAAAGAATTGTAGGGCCTTACATCAGATCCTACCCTTGGATTCCCTGATTGCCTTGAATTCTCTTCCTTGGATTTCTTTCTCCCCATTTCTCTTTGGTAGAATTATATTTTAGAAAAAAAGAAAATTCAAGTATTTGTGTGCGGGATATAGGCCCTTAGGCTCCAAAATTCTAACTTGTAACTAAAGTTTTGAATCATACCGAAATTAAATTTACAAAAGTTTGGGTGAATCCATCCCTCTTTGGGGGCATTGAATTTCAAAGCACTTACATTTGAAGTCAATGCCATTTTGGTGGGTTGGATAACTTGGAAGGAAACCATTTCTAAAAAAATAGCTAGAAGGGATTGTTTTTTAATGGAACTTAGATCTTGCATTCTTTTGGATTCACATGAAGGGACTAATATTTGAAAATGCTTGGTACAAGGTTTTTTTATAGCGTAACCTATAATTTTCATTTTTTTGAATTCATTGTACTTAGAAAGGGATTCATTTATGAACAATCTAACTATTAGGAATTGTTTTTCAATGAGAACTTACAGCTTACATTCTTTTGGATTCACGTAAAGAGATTCATTTCTGTAAATGCTTGTTATAAGTTGTTTTTTTAAGAAATTCAAAGTTTTGTTTACTTAAATTTACGTGGAAGGGAGTCAATTCTCAAAAATAGCTAAAAGGGATCATTTCTTTGAATGAGAACTTTCCACTCTTTTGGATTCACGTGAAGTCATGAATAGATTTATTTTTTGGAATAATTGATAGAATGAATTTTATTAATGAACCCATAGGTTTTATTTCTTCAAATCCATTATTCATATTGAAGGATTCAATTTCAAGCATATTAACTAAAAGGAATTTATTTCGGAAACGAGAAATTACAAGTTATATTTTGTTCTAAATGTAAAGGGATTGTTTATTTTTGCTCTTATCTCTTCATTGTCCAGCCTTTGTGGCTTGGCCTGTTGTGTATTTTTTTTTCTGCAATGGTTCTTTCTATTTGTTCAAAAAAAAATTGTAAAGGGATTCATTTTTTTTTAATACTTGGGAGAAGGGACTCTTTTTTAATTGATGTTGTCCCTTCTTTTCATGGAAAGAGGGAAACATTAAATGTTTTCACACCTTGTTTAAGATTCCTCATATTTGTGGGGAGACAAGAACGCTTTCTCTCACAAATGTTTTGCTGAATGGGCTGTGTCAGGGCGCGGACGCAAGGCACGGACTCCAGGGCGGACAATTCATAAAGGCGGAGGAACGTGAAAGAGCGCAGCTGAATCACAGACTCCAGGACGCGGACTTGAAGTCAGGGCGCGAACTCTAGGGCGTGGATGTGCTCGTCCAACACAGGAGGGAGAACTTTGAAATGCGCTTGGGCTTGACATCCTTCAATCCTTCCTTTTCTTGGAGCAGGGGAACCATTAATTGTAGGCTGAACGACTTGTTTTGGATTCTGACAAGACAATGAGAGCAAGATGCCAAATAAAGAGGTCCATGGACTAAGATTTGGAAGAAACTTCATGGAAGAGCATGTCCCCTTCGTTGTCGTGGAAAATGTTTTTCCTTACTTCTTCTAACACTTCAAACTATTTTGAACCAACAAATAGTTTAGGGTGTAAAAAAAAGACTCTAAATTTTTTGATTTAGGAAATGTTTAGGACACTTTGAGGAAATATTTTGGCAATATTTTGGAAATTTAGAATACTAGATAAAAGGGTAAAACCGCATTTTGTTTAAAAAGAAAGAAATAGTAGGGAGTTAAAAAAAATTCTAGGCCTTCAATACGTCACTTGAATTTTTAATTCCATCATTCCCTTTTTTATTTTGGGGGGCTTCATTCCTAAAACTCTTCCATCCTAACTTAATGCCATTTTTAAATTTATTCCAACATTCCCTTTCCTAATTTTTTCCATGAATTAGCAAAGCTCTTCCATCCAAACTCTATGCTATTCTTATTGGGTTGGATCATCCTCTCCTTTTATTGTGGATGCTTCATTCCAAAAACTCTCCCATCTGAACTTATACCTAATCTTTTTTTTTTGGTTGAATGATTCCTTTTTCTATTTTGTTCTTAAAAGTCTTCCATGCCAATTCATAGTTCATCTTTTTTTGTTGAATATTCCCTTATCGATTTTGTTTTTGCTTATTTCCTAAAATTCTCCCATCCCAACCCAAAGCCCTTATTTTGTTTTTGCTTATTTTCAAAAGTTCTTCCACCCCAACTGAAAGGCATTATTTTTTTGTTCCATCATTCTCTTTCCTTTTTTTGGTTTTGCTTCAATCCTAAGACTCTTCCATCAATCCATCCCACCTCAATGCCATATTGCCATTAATTTTTTTGTAAATCATTCAATTTTTATTTTGCTTTTTGAACTCCTTAAACACTTCCATTTCAATCGCTTGCCATTTATTTTTTGTTCTACCATTTTTTTCTTCTGTAATTCCTAAAACTCTTTTATTTGAACTGCATGCCAATATTTATTCATCCGACTCACTTCCTTTCCTATTTTTTTTGGCTTTCCATTTTTTTTCCTTCATTAATCCCTAGAACTCTTTTATTCCAACTTTAAGCAAGCTTTTTTTAATTTCATCATTCCCTTTTCTATTTTTTTACTCATTAGTAAAATTCTTCCATTCCAACTCAATAATAAATGTTTTTTATGGTACCAAATTGGAGTCTTTCCATTCACTTCCCATTTCTCATATGAAAAAAATAGGTAATCAAAAATAAGATTTGTTTCATATCTCTTTCACATTTTTTTTCTTTTATTAACAACATTTAAAATGCACTTACATTCCGACGGACTGACATTTCTTTCCCTTCCCTAGTTTTTTTCATTGATTGGAAATGAATCCTACTCCAATTCAATGACATTTCATATTTTCATTTCATTCCCTAAATGTTTTTATCATTGAATCCTATTCCAATTCAATGACATTACATTTCTTCACCTAATTTTTTTTTATCATTGTATATTTGAATCCTATTTCAACTCAATGACATTTCATTTCCTTACCTAAATTTTATCCCCATTGAATCCTAATCCAATTCAATGACATTTCACTTCATGGTATAACTTTTTTATTTATTAAATCCTATTCCAACTCAAAGACATTTTACTTCCATCCCTAATTTTAAGTTTTCAATTTTATTTTGTGGTCATTTTTTGGTAACCATTTTTTGGGATATGTACCTATTTCCATTCCAATTTAATGATTCCCATTTATCTTTCCCAATTTTTGGTGCTTTGGATAACAATACACTTCCATGCCATTTTTTGGGTTGCATTCATTCCCTTCCCTATTTTGTTTGCTTGATTAGCAAAATTATTTCATCCCAAGTTATACAAAAAAATAAATGGCATTATTATTCTCTTCCTAAATTTTTTCCAACTCAATGCCATTTTCTTTCATTGATCATTCCCTTTCTAATTTTTTTGTGCTTGATTAGCAAAATTGCTCCATCTCAAGTTCTCAACCCAAGGCCATTTAATTTTTGTATTTCCTAAACCCATTCTAATTTTTTGGGGCTTGATTTGCAAGATTATTGTATCCCAACTCAATGCCATTTAGGGTTTGTACCGTTTGGTATATCATTCCTTCCCTATTTTTTTCTTTTCTCCATCATTCCTTCTTTCTTTTGCATAATATATATATATATATATATATATATTTCCATTAACAACATTTCAAAAGCTTTTTTTTCCTAGTAAACGACATTTGTGGTCCTTCCTTAATTTTATTCATTGATTGGAAATTGGGAATGAATTTTACTCCAATTCAATGACATTTCATTTCATGGTATAAAAAATTTTAATATGTATGAAGTCGACAAGTCATTTCAAATGAGTATGTGCAAAAAACAAACAAAGTCCATTTGGGCAAAACCATTGAAAACAAAATCATATATATTTCATATGCATAGTATAATACAAAGTAGAAAAGTATATAAGCCTATATAATGCTAGGAAAATAAGTCTTCTAAGAAAACCTAAGCTCACCAGCTAAAACATTCTAAACTATACTTAGTCAATGTTCATTGGACTGCTTGCACTACCACTTGGTCCAGCCTCATTGTCATGTATCCCGGCGCGGATTGGAAGGTCTTCATATGAGCCCAAACAAAGTCTACGAACTGCAGATCGAGTTCTCCTTGCTGGTCCGTCTTCCTCTAATAGAGCCCTCAATATTTGTGATTGTTTGAGGCTCTCAAGACATTGGAGAGTTTCCGGGCTATGTTGTTTTAACAAATAGTCCATCCCTTCATTTCGAAAGGTTTCTCGCCACTCTGACTCCGATAGTTGTGCAAGTTCAGCAGGGTCTGGCATGCCAATGTCTTCCCCCATCCGCATCCCATTATCATCAGTAATGCGAACTCCATCAACGTCCCACAACCATCCACAAGGATGAGGTCCCAATTGGAAGTGTTGTCCAACTTCGTTCCAATGCCCATTGAAGCATTGGAAGAAAAAATTCCGTCTTCCTTGGCTGAAGTTGTCCTTCCGTGGAATCAAGTGGTGGCACACCTCCACAATTTGAGCTGGATCTCTTTCCCAACCCCATTCGGTACAAAGGTGTTGTTTGTCCAACGAATGGATGTTCAATTTCCAGCTCCACACCAAGTCTATTCCCCACTTTTGAGAATGATCAGGGGCATTTTCAGCATTGAATTCCCAATGCGGTGGCATGTAGGGAACTAATCCAAACAACTCATACAAGCGCTCATGGAAAGGAGCCTTGCACAATGAACAACGTCGGCGAACAATCATCAAGCTAATTAGGCAAAATGGGTGGTACAAATGTTCGCACATGCCTAGGTGCATTCCACCTTCCAGGCCAAATAGATTAAGACAAATGGGACATGTAGTTCCATCATGCACGAAGGTAGAAGGATTTGGCCACAGTAGTAATGGATTGCCTTGATGGTCGATGCCAGAGCCAATTGCATTCTTGAAATCCCAAGCATGTTTGGACCAATCGATGGTTGCCATTTCATCCATGTTGAAAAGATCATCCACTAGGGCCCACGATGTCAAACCAAAAACCCTCTCTTGATTGTGTGCACCATAATTGTTGTCAATTTTTTTGAATTCTTCCACCATTTGCCTAGTCCTGTCAACACTGAAGACGCATGCCATCTTCCATTGATAATACTGCTTCATCAACGCATGCAATTGATTTTTCAATTTCAAATTGTTTGCAAGCGCTTCCGTCAGTTGGGTGCTTTGGTCAATTGGCATTGTTGCAACTACATTTGTGGGTAATTCTCCGAAGGACAATGAATCATCTTGAGTACCCATTGTTGCACCAACTTTTGCATGTTCCAATGGAATTTGAGAATCATTTGAAGGCCCTTGTGCTTCCCCTCGTGGATCTTGACCACCATTGCTTAATGTTGCTCCTTCAAGAGCTTGTCAAAGTGCCTCTATCTCACGTTGTTGTTGATTGATGATGTTGTCCTTTCTTCCCTCAATTTATTAACATCTTCATACAAGGAATGCAATTCCGCATTCTTGTCATTCACTTCGGTCCTCAAACTCTGGATTCGGTTTGCAACAGTTGTGACATCCACAATTCCTACTACTGGTTCGTCAATAGGTGGTTCCTGTTCCTCCACAACATTTTCTTGAGGCACAATATTTTCTTGAGGCACCTCATTAGTTGTACGCGCAGCCCTCCTCTTTTTAGCACGTTGTTGTGTTCTATGGCTCAGTACAACTAGTACATGAGATCCATCGGAGTCGTTGTCTGTAGATGAGTCTGAAGTGTCATAGTTTGGAGGGGCTTGAACTTGTGTAGTTCTTTTCCCTAGACCACCTTCTGGGAATCTTTTTACCCCCCTTGGAATGAGTCCATTCGCTAGGGCAGGAATATTGAGATTTTCCCCCATTACCTTCAAAGTTGACCAATCCACTCTCTTATTCAACTTCACCTCCGCATAGACCCCTCGTGCAATGAAAAGATGCACTTCATTGCGTATGACGTTCGGGACATCATACAACACCTGGAACACCTCAATGCATCGGTTTGTGAACTCCTCATCAAGGCAATGTTTCAAATTTGCCTTGTGGAAGCGTCTATGAAAGTTGTGTCGCTCTTCGGGGAAGACCTTGTCAATGTGGCACTACTCAATGTAGTTGGCGCAGTCATCATAATTTCATGGCTCAGGCACGTCCTCCCACCCCTTAAATGCAAGCTTGGCAGGGTTTCGTAGAACATGAAGTCGCTTACGATGCTTTTTTCCTGGTCGTAGTCGGGTCGTTGTGCGGGGTCTAACTGATTGCCACCAAGGAGGTTTTTGAATTCTTCAGCAACAATGGCTACACCACCAAGACTGACCAAGGTTTGCAACCCCTGAGTTGTTTTATATATACGGAGAGCAGGGTTCAGCAAATTCAATTGAGGCCATACAAAAAACACATTTGTACTCCATGGCTGCAGATGCATATTCGGTGGGATGGATAGCAGCTGCAATTTGGAAACAAGAGTGAGACCCCAAATACTTTACAACAAAGAATCCAGAGCAATATCAAAACTTCAGGATCAAATTGGGAAGCCTCGTAAAAGAGGATGTGAGTGAAAGGGCGTTAGTGCCAGATGTTCTAGACACATTGAAGAAGGCCCCTCACTGTTGGATTATGCCAGATTGTTGTTATCGTACATAGTATTTAGTTGTTTCACTTTTTGTAGTTTAGCATATAGTTCAGGCATAGAAGGTAAATCATCCTCATAGAGGACCATGTGTACCTACTTGGAAATTGCCAAACACCTCAAATATATATAAAATCGGATGTCTTCTATACTCAAAATCTCATAATATATTAATATTCCATTTTATTGTTCTTTCTCATTGCATTTTTATGAATTCTATGAATTAATGATAAAACTTAAATAATTTAGATGGAAGAACTTTAGTAAATAAGAAAAAATAAAATAGGGAACGGAAAGATTTAACAAATAAAGCAAAACTATGAGTTTGAATAAAATTGTCTTGCTAATTCATGAACCAAAAAAAAATAGAAAATGGAATGTTTCAACAAAAAAAATAATAATAACCATGAGTTGGAATGGGAGAGTTTTAGGAATGAAGCCAAAAAAAAAAGAGAGAATGATCCAAATCAAAAAAAATGGCATAGAGTTGGGATGGGAAGAGCTTTGTTCATTAAAGGAAAATAAAAAGGAAAGGAAATGATGGAACAAATACAAAATGGCGTGGGGTGGGGATCAGGGTTGCTAGCAGGCGAGCGTGGAAGCAGGAGCCTGTGAGCCTGTGAGCTTGTGAGCGGGAATTTTTTTAGATGGAAATTAGAATTGACATCCTATGATCGTGGATTTTATTTTGATAAAAATTAGAGTTGACTACCTATGATCGTGGATTTTAGGGTGATAAAAATTAGAATTGACTACCTATGATCGTGGATCTTAAATGTTTAGGCAATGGAAAAGATATAGTGTCCATTTCAAAGATGTGAGTTACTTTTTGTTTTTTACTTAATTTTTGTTTTTGCAAACACTTATGACTATGGACATTGTATATAGAAAACAAGGGATATAAAGTCTACTTCACAAAATTGAAGCACTTATTTGTATATTTTGAATAATCTTTTTGTAGAATATGAAATATTTTTTATTTAGAGATAAATTAAGCAATTAAGGAATGTAAGAGGAAAATAAACACAACAAAGAAGATGTCATGAATACACAAATCCAGTCAATAGAGAAATGAAATACAATAATTTGAAACAAATAATTCATTGAATAAGACAATCTAAGTGTTGTTGAGAGAAGACTAATTTTGAGAAGTATAATCAAAAGAGAGAAACTAGGAGGCACAATGTATGATTCTATCGGATCCAATGGAATTGTAAGTGTTGCTTTGTTGCCTCAAATGTTTTGAAAACAAAAAATCATAAATAGAAATAGAAATATGAGACTCCAAGAAGTAGCCGTAAAACACACATATCCAATCCAATCCAAATAAAAAACAACATACAATAGTAAGGTCCAAGAGATTCATCGATCTCAAGAATCTAAGTGGCTGTAGACTCAGTCACTGAAGCTGACCCTGTAGATGACTGTGAGGACTCTCTACCCTCAGATGCAGAAACATCTATAAACTGTAAGACATTAAGAGCATAAGTATCTTTACGTCGTTTTGATTTGGAGCAACCAAAATTTGCAAAGGCACTTGCCATCTGCTCGGCATAGGGTGGAAGCTCAAAAGGCTTCTCCGGACTAATGATAAGCCTTTGGTTTTGTTCCATGGCCTCTCTCAAGATCAATCCACAACCTCTGCAAAAATTGAAGACATTATATTAGTCTTAGCGGATTTAATATGAAGAAAAAAAATAAAGAATGAAAGAAGTTTCCACTTACTTACTAGATTTTCCCTTGCAAATGAACTTGCAAGGCACAATAGGCACATCTTCTACGTCCATTGTCAAGTCGACCGTTGTCGTTGGAGTTGGTGCTGTTGCCACTGACATTGATGACTTCTTCATGGACTTTAGGATTGCATTGAAAATGTCTTTGTTCCCTTCAAAAGCTAGAATGTTGCGCCCGGTGCCTCTGCAAGCCGTGATGCAAGCACCTAGAGTGATCATGCAATGAAAATGTTAGAGAGATGAAAAAATTGGTAGAATAAAATTGAAGTGTGAAATAATTAAATCAAATACAAACCTGTAGATGCTGTGCAGTCCACAATTACATCGCCTTCATTGCTCGTAGCTTCGAGGAGGAGAGTAAAGAACCTCGGATCTTTTTCACGTGGGCCTTGCCACGGCTTATTTCCATTCATAGAAATGTCATCTGCATGCATGTAGTTCATCAACATGTCATCATTCTCAACATCCACCCCAGCCTTCTTCATCGTCTGAGTACGCTTGAAGGTGAATTTAGATTTGCCTTTTGATTTGAGGTCCTTCACAAGGACAGTGACTCCAAACTTCTGTGTCTGCAATATATACAATACAAGAACATTAGAGTGCAATGAATGATGTTTAAAAAAAACAGGTGACAGAAGTTTAAGGGTTTGAATTGAATTTACCGTCTTTGTGATGTCCATTGGCGAGGTGAGATGCATACGGTTCATGCCTAGCCAGTCTTTCTTTTTTTTGAAGTCAAATGTCTCGCAAACTCCAGCTAGGTCTTGCCTGGATGCGATGCTGAATGAGTGAAACACGATGATGCATCCATCATCGTACAGATGTTCCACTGCAAAGGTGCATGCAGATTGCAAAGCATCAGTGTCTAAATCCGCATTCCAGTCTGGCACCTCCTTTGGTGTCAGAGAGATGCCCGGCATAGGCAAGTTCTCTGGGCAGTTGATAAAAATGACATCAACCCCAGCCCTTGCATTTGCCACACCCTCAAACATGTGAGTTTTGCCAACCGCCATGTGTAAAAACATATTTCAATAGAAATTCAATATACTATTACAGCACATATCTCTACTTTTGAATGCGCACTCATTATGTTTAGTATATCATAAGGAATTTTTTCTCATTTCAATTTCAAGCGCAATAATAATAGAATATATATTTGTTCAACTGTTTTTTGTCCCATAAAAATGCTTATGAATTTGCATTGTTATGATGAAGGGAAAGAGAGAACTATAAAGTAGCACGTATGATTCCGTCGGGTCCGACGGATTTATAAGTGTTGCCTTGTTGCCTTATCAATTTTTAAAAATATAGCAACGCATAAATTGAAAGTGCAATTGCAGACTACAAGAAAATTAAATTTCAATATATTATAACAGAATTATAGGCACATAGCATTCATATCAATGACAATAAGTGAAATAAATAAGAGCAAAAAAATATGAAGAGATTACCTTAACTAAGTAGTTCAAGACCTCATCGTAGGCGCCCTGTTTTTTTGCCTCCATATCCATGGCAATGTCCTCAATGCAGACATTAAGGATTAAATCCTTAGTCTTTGGCATATCATCATCACTAAGGACCAGGGCTTGTGTGACGTGCGAGATCACATCTTCAGTGAGCTGTGAAAGGGTGACTTTCTTTGGTACTCCACTTTGTGTTTGCCCTGTCTGATCCACAGTAGAGGAGGTCACGACTTGCCCTTGGTCTTCTTCCTTCTTCTTACCTTAGCCTTAGTTTTCTCTTCCTTCTCTTTCTCTGCCTCCTTCTCGGCCTTCTTTGCTGTCTTCTCTGCTTGTCTTTTCTCCTTGTTCTCAACGGTGAGTTGATTCTTCACTTCTTTCTTTCTGTCCAGTGCATCCCTTTTGTTGATGGCCCTCTTTCTAGCATCATCATCCATGCCGATGAACTCGTCAACATCCTCCAAATCCACAATCCCCTTGCCCTCCAACGATGCCCTCAGTTGAATCTCTGAATGATGAGTAACTCCAGTGTGCAGTCCAAGTACCAGCCTGCACTAGAAAGATGAGCAGTAGTATAGGTCCGCAATTGGTGTGGGCTAAACATGCATGAAGGAGAGTTGCGGTCGAGGAACCGTTGGAGGAATGGAGGGAGGTCTAATTTTGCAATGGCCCCCTTTGCTTCAAGCTCTAACTTGAAATACCTATAATTTAGCCACAATAATAAAAATCAATGTTGATAATGCAAATGAAAGAGTAAGACCAAGATAACATATGGAAGTTGTCCTACACTCCTTTGAATCCATTAAAGAAATAGAGACAATACAAATTTTTGGTTTATAATAAACTAGAAGATGCTATAGAACATCTGTAATCACAAACTACAAGATGATGTCAAACAATTCTAAGTAGTACAAAATATGACATACCGATAGAGGACTCTGCGCACCACAGCAGCAGAGCCTTCGTGACTTGCGAAAGACTGTCCCTTCTTGAAGTATTTCTGCCCATTGAAGTAATTCATGAAGCCATGGTCCCAAATCTTTTGCCTCCATCCTTCTATGTACTCAGGCAACTTCTCTGGTTCTGCTGAGGTATTGTAGTCAATGCAAAGGTTGTCTTCCTTTACAATTTTGTCAAAGAACTCCACTGCAGAATCTTCAATTTGAAACATGTGCCACACTATCAACAAGTAGTAATTTATGAAACTAAAGGATTTTAAATGAATTGATGAAAGCAATACTTGATTTATGTCTATATGAATTTAAAGTGACTAAGAAGAAGGAATTCAACACTTACCCCGGCATACCAAGTGCATTTGACCAAAAATTGAGGGAGTAGATTCTTGGAGACGGGTTTTGGTGGCAACTTTCTTGCTTCCCGAGAAAGCGTGGAAGAATTCCACCACTTCAAAATCTTTGTCTTGTGCATGCCCGTCATTTTGCAGGTGGTAACCAATTGGAGCTTCTCTAATGTCATTTCAGGCACCTCGTAGTTGCCCCAATGCTTTTCTACCTACAAAAATATCAAAAGCATTTTTTTTATAAGGATTGAAATATTAGATTGACTTTTGAGGAAAAGAAAAGTCAGAGACAAAGATGTATCTGAATGTACCTCTTTAAGGAAGTCCATTCCATTTGCCGGATTGGCCACTGCTAATAATTTGAACATCTTGACCATGGCTGTCTTTGTTCGTTCCCTTGCTTCCATCCTCATTGCTTCAGCAGCCTCTTCTGGTGTACTTCTAGTCTCTTGTGTAGCCTCCATATACCTTCTCACTGCAGTATCTGCCGCTTGGGAAATCTCTTGCTGCACAAGCGCAAAAGAGAATTACAAGGTAAGTATGAGCATTATAGAGTTTTTAAGCCAAAGATATTTTCACTTAAATAGAGTTGAAGAAGCTTACCCTGAAGATGAAAGATGTAAACACCTCGGGTTGTATGGAATACCATTTTTTGGTGACCTTGTTCTTTAGGCACCTTTTCCTTTCTGCAGACCTGAGCAAAGCTGCAAACTTCTCGATGGGGAGCATTCCATATTTTTGAACTTGGTACAAAGTGTGTACCAAGTTTGTCTTGACGTGAGAGTCTTCTACCGACCTAAATGTCACTCAATGTTAGTATTAGTCCAAGACTTAGAACATCTTCAAAGAAATACATAAATGAAATTATTTTGGATTTTGAAAATAAAAAAAATGAAGAGAAGCACATACTTGTTAATGTCATGCATGACCTGCATGACAAGCTCATTCTGCCCTTTTGTGTCCAAGATGATGGAGTCCACATTGCAGTGCCACTTCAAGTACCTCGAAATGAAATTCATCCATGCAACACGGCGGTGGTTCCCATCACAGATGAAGAACTTCAAGTTCTTCAAGAACTTGAGTTCTGGCCTAGCCTCGAGCTTCTCACAGAAGATTTGGTTCTTCTCCTTCCAGATGGGATCCCAGCTGTTTATCTCATGCTCGGTAAACTCTTCGGTGTTTCCTTCCTCGTTAGTAGTCGACACGTAGAACACTGCTGCTCCATCTCGGTCCCCTCCGGCTGCAAAGTCTTGCTCAAGTTTTGAAATGCCGGAAGCCAATGCCGGTCTGACCATTGGCATTGCTACAAGTCTACACAATGGAATGTGCATTCGAAACAATTCTTCGGGCTTCATCCGCAGTTGTGCTAGAATGTTGACAACATCTCCTTTTTGGATATGGGGTGTTTGCATGGTTGAGTGGACCAATTTTTCTGTCACAGGGCTGATTTCAGGATGACATTTTCATTGCAAGGCTCATTGTAGATAACCTATTCCTCGTCTATGGCTATAAATCTAGGGGAGGACACTCCCCGCGCTTTACAAAGTGACCTGCGGCGAAAAATAGGGTGGATTTAATTCATCATAGGTAAAATTTATAAAGATTTTACATTTAAAGAAGGGGACTTAAAAAGTGACATGTCTTTTATAAGTAAAATAGATACCCGAAAATTATGGTCCATTAATTATTTTTTAAATGTAAAATAGGGGCCAAAGAATAGGATCCAAGGAATTCTATTTACTAGGTTCAGTTATGGTTATGCTACAGTACTAGTAAGATACAGGTACTATACAAATCTGAAGTATAACTACAACATATCTTGTAGTCAGTCGATGAATGGGGTAGTTTCCATCTGTTCTGTCTGTTAAGTTTAACGACTACTGCTAGGGTTTAGGCGCGAACGATAATTTCGAGGTTGGGAGGGAGGCGCGGCAGCGTGTGTTCACGAATTTGTTTGCAAATCTGGGTGCGGTTGAGGGTTAATCACGCAATGAGTTCTCCAGCTTCTTGAGTGACGGCAGCGTGTGTTCACGAATTTGTTTGCAATTTGGGTGCGGTTGAGGGTTAATCGTGCGATCAGGGGGGCAGCTTGTTGAGGGACGGCAGCGTGTGTTCACGAATTTGTTTGCAATCTGGGTGCGGTTTAGGGTTAATCGCGCGATGAGTTCTGCTGCTTGTTGAGGGACGGCAGCGTGGAGATGGTGTTTTCGATTCGCGCGATCAGTTCTTCGGCTGAACCGTGGAGGCTGCTCTTGGGGATGGCATGCGCTTGGTTGTGGGTGCGCGATCAGATTGGTGGTGGGCTTAGGGTGAGGAGGTGAACGAAGGGGTCGGCGATTCCTTGTGCGGGGGCGCTTGCTTGTTTGTGCGCGACCAGTTGTTTGTGCGCAATCAGTTGTGGAATTCTGTTTTGGGGTCAGCGGTGTGACAAAGGTGTTCCCGATTCCTGGTGCGGGGTTTGCTTTTGAGGGGTGCGTGATCACCGATTCCTGACGCGGGGTTTGCTTTTGCGGGGTGCGCGATCACTGATTCCTGGTGCGGGGTTTTGCTTTTGCGGGGTGCGCGATCAGTTCTGCCTGGTGTGGGGTTTTGCTTTTGCGGGGTGCGCGATCAATTCTGCCTGGTGCGGGGTTTGCTCTTGCGGTGTGTGCGATCAGTTCTGTCTGGTGCGGGGTTTGCTTTTGCGGGGTGCGCGATCAGTTCTGCTAGGGTGTGCAAGGTTCACCAGCGTGGAGGATGGTGTTCGGGATTGTTTTAGCTTGCTTGTTTGTGCACGATCAATTGTGGTGGTGTGTTCAGGTCAGCGGCGTCACGGAGTGCGGGTGTTGTTCGTGTGTTCGTTTGTGCTGGTGTGTTTGTTTGTGCGGGTGTGTTTTCTGCTAGTGTGTTCACGACGGTGCTGGGGAATCTTCGGGCGGGGGTTCTGTATGCCTGCGATTTGTTCTGGACTCATGTTCACGGCACGGTAGCGTGACGAAGGTGTTTGCTCTTGCTTGTGGAGGGGTTGTTTGGGTTTAGGGTTGTTTGCAGCGGTACTTGTTGAACGAGATGGCGACTTGTATCAAGCTATGGACGATGGAGGAAGACTTCGGTGTTGCAACTCTGTACAGCAAGGTGAAGGTTTCAGCCGATGAAACCTACGCGTCTTTGAGGCTGCGTCTGGAGGACAAAGCGGCGCTCGAATGGCCATTCGAATTCTAGGACAACGATGATCAAATTAGAGTTCCGCAGAGGATGGAATCCTTCAGCGACATGCCTGGACATGTTTAGGTGCTGCCCCTACGTGCTGCGGGCGAAGACAGATCTTCCATGCGACAGCGCGTGGATGATGCCGATGCGGGTATCGACGCGCTCCCTGAAGACGGAAACTGCGTGGACATCCGCTAAGAATCTGAAGAACTTGCTGTCCCAGATGTGGATCCTACTGGGAACTCGAGGGCTACTGTGACATCGGGAGTCACTGAGTCTTTGGAGCACCAGCTAAATTCTACTCTTATTGGCGAGGACATCTGGAAGCGGTATCTCGAACAGCTGGAGAGGACGAAGCGGGAATTGCAGAGCGCCTCCTTAGAAGACAATCGGTGGTTTTTGAGGACCATTGACATCAATGGACTCGGGGTTGTGAAGATTTTCTGCTGTGAATGCAAAAAGGAGGTTGGAGGGGGGAGCGGTAAGTATGAGAAGAGCAACATTCAGAATCTTTTTAACAATTTCAGAACCAAGCACTTGCTCAACAACAGCCATGTGAAGAACTGGTGTGCGGTGAATGGAGTGCCATATGCTGATCACCCACAGTCCGCTGCTCCGAAGGGTACGACCGTGACATTGACTCCCGAAATGCACGAGACGCTGATACAAGAAGGTATTGCGGTGAATGTGGCAGTGTGGATGATGCACAATGCGCTTGTTCACATGTTTGGTAAATGTGGCAGTGTGGATGATGCACAATGCGCTTGTTCACATGTGGTAAATGTGGCAGTGTGGATGATGCATAAGTGAAGGAGGAGTTGTGGAGGATCGCATGAATTGCATGGACCGTGAGGATTGGTGGAGTCGCTGAATATGGTTGTGGGCACAAACCAGTTGAAGTGCTTCTTCAAGTGCAACCGGTTGGCCCTAAACCAAATGCTATTCCTTATGCAATTTTTTTGAATGCATGTGCACATCTTGGGGCCTTGTAGAGCTGAAAGTAGAGCTGAAAGGAGGACTTCAGTCACATTTGTGTGTAAGGGATGCACTTGTTCACATGTATTGGAAGTGTGGCATCTTTTTTGATGCATGACTGTTTTCTGAGAGGCTGCTGGTTTTGTCAATCAGACTTGTGACTTGTGATTTATGGGGTGCACTGTAATCACTTGGAATGTGATGATTGGTGGATTTGCAGAACATGGTTGTAGGAGTGAAGGAGCTGATCACTTCTCCAATTGGTTTGGGGTGACTATGAGTCTCATGTACAAGTAGACATTTGTGTCATAGACTCTAAATTTTTTTTCACATGTGTTGGATGGCTTAGAACTGCAGCTTGTTGCCGTAGTTCTTGTAAATGATTTGTAATGTTTGTGTTTTTTAACACCTTTAGTACATTAAACTCTTTCATTACTTTTTCATTTGTAATGTTTGTGTTTTTTAACACATTTTGTACATTAAACTCTTTCATTACTTTGTCATTTGTAATGTCTTGCTTTTATTTAGCATTTGTGCATGTATTTGTCTTCAAGTATGCATTCTAATGTAAACACATCCATTTTTTGCCTTAAAGTTGAATCTTGTGGGTGTACAGGGCATATCTTGTCACTTTAATTCTCATTACTTGTTAAATTAGTTTTGTTCTTTATAAAGAAAATAGCCTCCAATAAATTCAGCCTATGTACGTATTATAAGTAAAGATAGGCATGATAATATGGGCTCTAGGGGGGTTTATAAGTAATTATAGGGGCCTGAAAATTCAAAAAAATAAATAAATACCCCCCCTAAAAATATCCCAGTGCCGCACGTGGTACCCAGAAAATACGAAGAGTGTCCTCCCCGGGCTATAAATTGGAACATAGATTCTTAACTTGAGTACAAAGAAGATTATGTAATCATATACAAGGTATCTTCTCAAATTAAAGAGCTATGGACTTTGAAATTATCACTATGGACTTTGTACAGCTCCATATACAATTGTATATGTGCCCTTTAAATGAAGAAAATTATCTCATTGTTATTTTAGTGACTCACCTATTGATGTAGTGTACTTTGAAATGTCACAAATTGATGTCTTGTTAGACGATAGTATTTTTTAAGTGGGAGTTATGGACTTTTGAAGGGTTTAAATTGACTGATAAATAGAAAAGTCCATAAAAGGTCCATAAACATGTATTTTTCGATATTTCTTTTTGGAATACCAAAATTTTGCTTCCTCTCATGGTGGGCCACATGTCAAGTGCAATGAGTGCTCAGATCTGCAGCATCTCATCATTTAAGAATCTGCGGTGCCTGTGGAGTGGATGACGTGATATGAGGTCACGTCATGGATGGATGAACTTGGGCTGGACGAACATAGGGCTCATTTGCTCTCGCCATGAGCTCTCAGACTGTCTCAGCCGCGAGTCTTCTCTGTCTCTTCCTTCACGCTTATGTGTGCTTTGGCTATGGTAGTTTAGTGTTTGTCGCGTTCAATTGCTGGTATTTTGCAAGGATTTTAGGGTGACCCTGGTTTAGAGCACGGCTTCCCATTGCATAGCTCTTCTGTCTGCGTTGCATTTTGTCTGTTTGCGTTGCATTCGAGGGTTTAGGGTGCATGATCGGTTCAGTTTATGGTGGCCAGCGCGTTGCATTTCGTTTGTCTGCATTGCATTTGAAATTGGGAGCTTGATCGGTTAAGGTTTTGGTAGGTAGAGACTCAAAGAGGGACGGTTTAGGATTTAGACTCGCCTGTTTGCTTGCTGTCACTAGGGTTTAGGTTATTTCCCTCTCTTACTGCCTTGATTGCTTGAAGGACTTTGTGTTCTTGTCGTTTTTGTTGCTGGAAGTCTGTGTTCGTGTTGTTCTTGGTGTGGAAGTCCGGAAGTCCGTGTGGCAGCGTGAGGTGTGTGAGTCTCTTTTTGATGGCCAATGGAAGAGCGGTAGCAAGGCGGTCTGGTATTATACGCCCTGGTCCTACTGAGAGAGCAAGATTGGCAGCAATTAGAGAAAGAGAGAAAGAGCGGCAACGTCAGTGTAGGCGTCGTGGGCAAGAGGCAAACACTTAGTTGCAAGCAGAAGAATTGCTGTATGCTCAAAACGAGCGTAGAGTTGAAGAGCGATGTTGTGTGTCGCGTGAGGTGCTTAATCGGCGAGAGGTGCGCCGCGATGCAGCGTTGATTTTGGATTGTGTGACGTCTATTTTGGCGAAAACTCCAGACAGGCACCACAAGGAAGCTGTCTTGCAGGTGGTGTGGTCTAGTCATGTCACCAAAGTTTCCCTGCCAATTTCAAGAAGGATGTCAGAGCAGGCGAAAACTCATGATGCGATTGTCAATGGTTTAGCTCAGTCCTTGTCGGAGGTGAAGAGCGCAAAGACTAGCGCATAGTTAGTAGCAAAGCATGCAATCCTCATAGCCGTTGTGAGTTCAGGGGCGAGTGGTTCTGCAAGGCAGACAGCACGTACTTTGAAGGTTCATCACCGTAATGTGATCAAGGCTGTGCAACGGCGGGCTACGATGACAAGCGGCGAGCGGGTACTGTGGACACTCTCTGTTCGAAAACGGAGGAGTGATGCTACCAGCGATGCTGTACGCAACATCGTCATTGCATGGTGGAATGCAGAAACGAGGCCCAGTCCAAATCGCAAGGAGGTTGTGCGGTAGTGGATTGCACCAGGAGTTTACGAATCACACCACACTCAATACTTGTTGGAATCACAGGCATGAATTCTTCTGATCCTTCACTATGCTTATTATTTTTCTCCATTGTTGTCTTTAGGGTGGAAGACATGATTGTTGTTTAGGAGAACAAGGGCAGTTGTAGTCTTTACAGTGATAACTAGGGTCAAATTTCAATAGCAGGGAGATTTCACATGTTCTGATGGCTCCAAATGGGGTATATGTGTGAATGATCATATCTCATGGAACTCCAAGAGACCCCTGTGGTCTTTATAGGAGTTGGATTGATAGTCAATACAATATGGGTGAACTTATATATACTACAATAGGAAGTGTTTGTACTTATATGTAGTAGAAGGGAAATTGCTTGAACTAATATGCACTAGAATGGAGTTTGCTTGAACACTAGTGTACTAGAATGGAATTTGGCTGAACATATATGCAGTGGAATGTAAAAAATGTACTTGTATGTATCAAAATGGAGTACGCTATAGCTACATAGGAGTTTCATGTGAGTCCCGTGTAATTATGAGTGATATGTGGTGTTCCAGCAATGACTATTAGAGGCTGGTATTGACCTTGTTGAAGTAGGTGGAGTACTAGTAAGTAGGTAGGTACTTCTAGGAAGTCCATATGACTTCAGCAGCTTTAGTTGTATGCAGATGGAGTAGTAGTAAGTATGTAGGTACTTCTAGGGAGTCACTATGACTTCAGCAATGTTAGTTGTATGCAGATGGAGTTTTACCTGCGTTTTCAGGCTGCACATTCTGAGGTAATTGTGGGTAAACGAATCTTCGATTCATTTCAGCCATATTTTGTCAAAAAATTGAAAGATAGAAATGTGTGTTGTTGCATTTATCATGTAGAGATGGAAGAGCTTAGGGTGGGATTTAATTACATGCGAGCAAAATCTAGGTTGCATTCTAAGAATGCATGTGATTGCGAGTGTGAGGTGTGTGAGTCTGTGAATGAGGATGGTAATTGCTGTGCTGAAGGGTCTTCGTTTTCTGGAGTGACGGCCATGGCCGATTCTATTTTGTGCCCCAAAAGTGACCAAAGCCAATGGCACGCAAGGGATTGTATTTTTGGAAATTGTGATAGTTGTGGTGTAGATTTCCTCCCTGTGTGCCCCATTGAAGAAGATGGGAGCTCCATCTGCAAAGTCAAATGGAAGCGGTATGCAATGGAGACGATCAGAACTCAGAAAGGAGTAGAAAAGAAGAAACTGACTCTGGTATACAAAGACACATCTTCTGCTGAGGTGGTAAGTTACCTGAAACCGAAACTGCAAGCTTTTGTACGACATACGTTTGTTGCAAAATGGGAAGATGAACAATTCAGAACCTGTCTTGCCAACTTTCCTGCCGATACTATTGTCTCTGTACTTGATTTTGCTGAGAACTATTCTTTTGAGGTTCAAAACGAAGTCTAATCAATGCATTGGCACAGCTACTAGATCACGATCCTGGTGCATATCACTTGGGTGAGAAATCCTACACCTGACCCTAATGATGAAAGTACAAGGAACATAATGGAGTATCATTTCTATATTAGCGATGATAAGAAACATGATAGCTACTTTGTTCAACATTGTTTGATGTTGCATTGGGATAGTTTGGTGGATGGCGGTTTTACACCTAAAAACCACTGGATCTGGTCTGATGGCTGCGCTGGCCAATTTAAAAGCCGAATTCCATGATATTTTGTTAGTCGATACCCTGAAATTACTGAGGGTTGTAATTGCATGTGGAGCTTTTTTGGATCTGGTCATGGAAAAGGCCCCCATGACGGGGCAGGAGCTGTACTGAAGAGATACATTCGAACTACACAACTTGATGTGAATGGCCCTCGTTTGCAGGATGCTGAGACTATCGTAGAGTTCTTGCGATCCAAGCTCAGTGAAAGGCCAAAGACGTCATATGGGGATAGAAGGCCGGTAAGACAAACCTTTTGGCATGTTCGAGTTGGTGATGTTGACAGGGAGACTGAGTATGAGTGTGACCCCATAGTTGGCTGCAGGGATTTGCATTGTGTACGGTCAGTAGGTGCCATGGATGTCAACAAGTTGTTGAAGCGGCAATTGGCATGCTTCTATGCTTCTTGCATTCAATGTAATTGGGGGGATTGTGAGAATAGGGCTTGGGCTGGGGACTGGGAGGTAGAGGTTCTAATCGTTAGTTCACCAGGATATGTTCGGGCTGTTGTAAGTGCCGAGTTTAAAGAAGATGATTGGGATGAATTTGGATTAAATGGAGCATATTTTGCTTCGATTACTGAGCTTGGAGACAACTTTGCTGTCTCTGCTGGACCTGATAACGAAGAAGGCGTTGATTTCTATCTTCTGCTTTGTACAAAGAAGATGTATACCTGCAGGAAGGCATTTGCATGCCCATGGGGCGAGCATTTTGAACCTGGAGATTCAGTGATTCAGGGCCGTTACTATCAGAAGTATGGGACTAGGGCTGATACTTACATATGGCTGAAAAAATCCCAAAAGGCTCACTTGCATATGAGTAACATGAGAGCTACCAAATTTCCAATGGTCATTGCTGACCACCGTGTTACAGGAAACGAGCCTGTGTACAAGTTACCTTCCAGTGTTGAGGAAACAATTATGGAGTATGTAGCGTAACTGCATATTTGCAGTTATCTCCATCATGCCCTGCCTAAGACTTTTGTCATGCCAGGGCACCATTTTTTGGGTCTCGCCTCGTGCGGGACCCTCCAATATAAATCCCAAACTGGATACTTAACTCTTCACTTTGTATTATTTCTTATGATGCATTGGGCCCGTTACAAGAGAATAGGTTCCCCCCTCCTAAGCTGCCCTCTTATTTTTATTTTTGAGATGTATTTATGCATTTATACTTGCAAAATTTGTGAAGGCTTCAGAGTTTGAATTTTATTTATTTTTTGTCACCAAAAGTTTTGAATTTTACAAAGTCATATACTCTCCTAAGCTGCCCTCTTATTTTTCACCAAAAGTTCTGAATTCTACAAAGTCGTTTACTTTTTTTAAATGAATTTTTTTAATGTTGTTTTGTATTACAACCACCATTTGTACATTTAGAGAACTTCTAGACCTCCTTTTAGAAAAAAGTCTGCATGAAGCATTTGAAAGGAAAATGAGTCACTAAAATTTTGTATGAGTGTTCGCAACTTAGTTATTTACATGGAGAAAAAAAATGAGTAAAATGTTTGGAGTAACAATGATCAAGTCCCCCTTTGTAGCACGAAGTAGACAAGTTTTTTTGGGCAAGGCACAAAAAAAACTTGATACACAAGTTGATGCATTGATGAGGGTTAGCCCAAACAGTTATGGAGTTGAATTCATGGATTGAAATGGCGATTTTGAAAGTTAAATTTCACAATTCAAATCACCATTTGGATGAGTGATTTATGTTTTGAAAGGATTGATACTTGAATTTTCTCTTCATTTCTTATGTCATTATGTCTTACTTTTGGAAGGATTTATACTTAAGTTTTCACTTATTTGGTTATATCATTATGTCTTACTTTTGGAAGGATTTCATAAGTAATAGTGGAGAGGGTGGCAGCACAAAGTTATTGGCTCCATTCTTCTTTTAATTGATTATGTCTTACTTCCGGAAGGATTGATTTCTACCTTCTATTGTATACAAAATTAGCTTGCCAATACATAACTGCTGGGTGTAGACGTGAAACACAAGCATTTACAAAAATCGAAAGCTTCAAAGTTTCATTTCACAAGAGCAACTGTCTGTACAATATGATAAGCCTCGGTAAACTTCCAATAAGAAGCCTCGGTAAACTTCCATTAAGAAGCCTCGGTTGCAATCTGATTATGAACAAAACAATCCAGTTCTACAACTACCACTGTACTTAAGTTCAAAACAGTATGGACAAAAGGGGTCTAATGTTTCAAAGGTTCACAAAAGGGGAATCTACCTCGCTATGGGCTTCTTCTTGGACCCTGATCGTGTCACCCTAGACACGCTTGTTCGCTTTTGCACATGAGTCTTCCCCTTCTTCGATTGACCCCGTTTCTGTGTTTTTTTGGGTGTAGGGGAATCTTCAGCCCCTTCAAGATCTGCATCCCCATCGACGTCCCTCTGCCTTCCGGAGTCGTCATCTGCACCTTCATTGTTACTAATTACATCATCTTCACTCTCTTGAGCCAACTCGTCCACTGACTTGCGTACCCAGCCATCTTCCTCAACAGCATCCATGGGAGTTTTTTTGCAGGCTCCCCTTTTTTTCTTTTCTGCCTCAGGTTGATCCCCTTCAACCTGGACAACGTCATTTTCAGCAATCGACATGTCAATATGCTCTTTGCAAGCATTTTCATACAACTGCTGGGGTGAACCCGCATGAACCTCATCAAATACCGGGCATGTCTTCTGCAACTGCCTCTTACGCTTTGGGGATGCTTGATTCGGAGACTCTAAACCGTTGGCTAGGACCTCCTTCCTGGAATCTTCAGGCACCCTTCGAAGACTATCCTTTGATTCCAAGGTCAGTGTCAAGGCAGTACGAAGACTTCCAATCGATGGACTAACTGTGTTGGAACGTGGACATATCCCCACTGTCGAATATGACCTAGAAGTCGTGACTTTCAATACAAGAAAATCAAAATTAAAGTTAGAACCTGTTAGCATTGAAAGTGACATACAATACTACCATTTCGTTCCAATTGATTCCAAAGGAGCTGTTAGTAATTGCTCACGGATTGTACAATGGCATTTCTAAAACAAATGTTGAAACTGATAACTACCTAGTGACACCCAATGACTTTTGCAAACAAGTATTGACACCTATGGACAGCTGCAAACATCTAGTGGCAGATTATGAAGCTATATGGACACCTGCAAACGTCTGCTGGCAGCTTGTGAAGCTATGTGGACACCTGCAAACATCTAGAGAGAATCTATGAAGCTATATGGACATCTGGAGAGAACTTATGAAGCTAAATGGACACCTGCAAACATCTAGTGACAACTTCTGAACCTGTATGGACAGCTACAAACATGAAGTGAGAACTTATGAAGCTATATGGATTGCTGTAGACATCTAGTGATGCCTTATGAAATTCCAGTGGCACCTTATGAAAATGTAGTATCCATGTGAAAATCCAATGAGAACTAGTGAAGATTCTATGACTACTGCGGACATCTAGTGGCACCTTATGAAAAACCAACATCCATGGGAAACTCCCGTGACACCTTTCTCAAACCCAGTGACACCTAGTGAGGCCTCGGTTGTTCCTACAAACATATAAGGACACCTTGTGAAGATTCAGTCTCATGTAGAGTCCCTGTGAACTACTAGTGAACATCTAGTACCAATACCTTGTGAATTTTCCACGAGTACTACTCTTAAACCCTGAACCCTGAAGCCTTGTTAAACCCTAAACCTTGAAGCCTTGTTAAACCCTGAACCCTGAAGCCTTGTTAAACCCTGAATCCTAAAGCCATGTTAAACCCTGAACTCTAAGACCTTGCTAAACCCTGAACCCTAAAGCCTTGTTAAACCCTGAACTCTAAAGCTTGTTAAAGCCTAAACCCTGAACCCTAAAGAGACTTCCAGCAATACTAGCTACCTTAACCAGCAACACTAGCTACCTTAACAAGCAGCAGCTCGATTCAAACCTGCAGCAGCTACCTCATTCATTCAAACTAGCAGCAACTAAAAAATTCGATTCAAACCTGGATTGGGGTTGCTTGCATTCTCGCATGTCTCCCAGAAGCCCTGCAATTCACCGTTGCCCTTGTCTCCACAGGGTTTTTTGATCCCTGCCAATGACCACCAGTCCTCGTGCATCTCCTGATTGCAGTCCTTGAACACACACTTTGTGGAGCTAGAAAAGTGAGAATATGCACACCAGGAATGATAGGCATGCCGGCAGCTGGCGAATTTGCAATCCCAAGAGGGATCAAATCCTCTAGCACAAAACGGGCAAGCAAATACTGCAACCACTACTGAATCTACAGCAGATTGGTCACAATCAAGATACACATACGGTAATGGTGTTGGAAAGCAAGCTGGGCGCCCTAAATCTGCTTTCATAGCTTTCACTTGACCAAGGAGGACAAGTCTGTGGCGTCTCCACAAGTCCTGCTTCGAGGATGTGCTCGTGTAAGCTTCTTCAGCAAGCTCAAACTTCGAGTTTGCTTCTTCAAATCCGGACTCTCCTGATCCAAAGAGCATCTGCATCTGATCAATCACCCCTGCCTGAGCAGCAGCCTTGCGCTGCGCCTCTCCAACCCCTTCCTCAGCCACTGCAAGGGCAGTTGCTGACTCTGGAGCACTAGGGTTCTCGGCGGCTGCAGACTTCACCGCCGCCAATCTCACATCAGCTGCTTCGACCTCAGACTGCAACAATCGAAGTTGAGCCTCTGCAGCAACAAGAAGAGACCACCCATACTCAGATTGGGTCGACACCTTGACGAGCTCCAACTTCGCAGCGTCCCTTCTCTCTGCACAAACCTTCACCAACGCCTCCAATGAGGGCGCCTCTCTTTCTAAGAGCAAGAGGTACTCTTGTCACTCCCCGATCGTCATCCTGAGGTGATCTACCTTGAGCTCCAACCCCCCAATCCCACTACTGACTGGCAAAGCAATGGGCGATGAACCTCCCTCTAAACCGTCCGTAACTGTGACGCTCTCCCCAGGCTTTTTCTCCCCTAAACCAGCCTTCTGCTCCTTCTGGGCCGCATCTTTCTCCAAGTTGTGCCTGCGCAGCTGCTCACGACAGGTCCACTCAACGTGGAGGCACCAATTTGTCTTTTTTCCCTTCACAGTCTCGTACGCGTGACCCTTTGCTTCGGCAACGTTGATCAACGTCGAGTTTGGAATACTACTGTGCTGGTGGGTGATCATCCAACACTTCTCAACTCTCTCCTGCAAAGCGACGTCTTCAGACATCGAATAACGGTACCCATTGGCGTTAACTTTCGGCCCAAACAAGCTCTCTACGTCTGCCTCGTCCAAGTGCACGCCAAATCGAAGCCGCTTCGGTGCAAAGCCCTCGTTGCACAGACCAAAATTCTTCTCAAAGTAGTTGCGCTTCAGCGTGGTTTGTCTATCCCACGTCAACGTCGGCTGCTCAGCATACAACGGATCAACCCACGCTCCTGATGATCCTCCTTCGACCTTCGTCTTCTTCCTCGCAGGTTTACAATCCAGCTCCTCCAGCAGCTGCTCCTCGGCCTCTCTCTCAGAGTCTGACATTTTCAAACTCGTCCCTATACGGCGAAAAACACTCGAGTAACCCTAACAGCATCCCCACATGAGCGTATCGCCTGAGCACAAGCACAGCGCGTACAGTCCACATGCCAAAAATAATCATGAACAACGAGCGTGCATTCACTGTGCTCCAGCAACGAGCCAGCGAGGGAGAAAGCAGGAGCTGGCGAGAGAGATGAAGTCTCCCGGCCGTGAGATCGCCCTGCCCACCATCGACGGCCTCGAGCGCTCCCCCCCCCCAATGATCTGGGCCGTTGGGGTCAATCCCACGGCTCGAATTCGAGCTCCGGCGGCGCGACCTGACACCCTCTGCTGGCATCTCGACCGTCCATCTGACCCGATCTCCATCAACGGCTATGAGTGCACTGACAACTCACAATGGCTTTTAATACTATGGCAATAAATTAGTGAGTTCTATGGAGGGAGCCTATGCCGCCTTTGGTCCACTCAACCATGCATGAACCCTATGGCGGAGTTCTTCTTCCGTCATAACCTTCTCCTCCTCATGGTCCTCGATGACTACTTCCATGTCCTCTTCTCCTTCATCTCCTTCTCCCTGATCTTGTTCATCTTCTCTTTGTTCAATCTCTGGTTGCCTTGTGTTTTGAGAGTCGGGCGTTTCGAAGATAGTCTCTTCTCTAGTGGTTTTGGCAGGTGAAATGTCCATCTATGAATACAGTTTCAATTGTAATAAGTATAATGTTAATTTTAATTAAAAATAAAAATCATTGCAATGAATATAATTTTACATTTGAAAAAAAACCTTTACTTCAAGAGCAAAATTGTACTTGCACATGAAGAGTCAAGCACAATTTCAAAAAACAAAAGGGCCTTAGTGAGGGTAAAGCCTGATAAGATGCATTACATGTATGAGACTATAAGTCCATCTATTCGGTGATTTGGACATCATCATCCTCATCAAAATTTGAGCTGAGGATGATGACTTCGTTGGACAAAAACCTATCCATGTTGACAATACTCTCCCCCGTGTACAAATCAAGAAACTCAACACTGCTCGAGTTTGAGAGCTCCATGTCAGAGGGCTACTCCATCTCTGAACTGAAAGATGAGAACCATGGGCCATTGCCTCTATTTGTACTGAGTACACTACTCTCAAATGCGTCAACGGCTCAATCAGTAGCGTCCATGATGTCATCTAAACTCACCAAGTTTGGGTCCGCATCACCTTGGTCAGCGGAGAGGGAAACACCAACTTGTGACCAATTCTGGGGATTAGAAGGTCCACCAATTTGTAAAGCAGGATCACTTTGCACCATAGGACTCTGCTGCTCAGTAGATGACACCTTCTCGCGTTTGGCCCTTCCTCGACCACTCTAAACAATGACGAACAAAACGTAAACAAATTGTCAAATCATGTTTCCAAGTCAATAAAAAATGGCCAATTTCCAAATGCACATTACTCAATGAAGCACAAAATCAATAGATTTGACCTTGTACATAGTGCCAGACTATTCAACGACTTCAACCATGAAGAAATGAAGATATAATTATTGAAAAATTGAAGGGTTATATAGCCTCCATATTTTGAGCATAAACCTATAAGGAATTGTAGAAACACAATTTAGCACACAAGAAGAAGACATGGCATAATCAAATATTTTTGCTTAGCCTTTATGACATAAAACTAATCACCTAATTAGTTATTAGGGTTGAATATTAAAACAACGTGTCAAAAAGAAGGGCAAAATGCAAAAACCTTAGATTTAAGGTCTATAACAATTAAAACAAAACTATTCCAAAATTGAAAATGTCACACAAATAGTTCATCACTGATATCTAACATCAAAGGTATAAGACATGAGACACCTCATGGTAATGGTAAAAATTAGAACTTCATTGAAATTGAATAATATCAAAAACTAGGATTTCATTAAAATTGAGTACTACCAAAAATTGAGCACTATCAAAATTGATTAATACTAACCAATTGATTAATGAAAAATATGGAAGATGAAAAAAATGATCAAATTATGGGGGTACTACGAGTTGAAGCAAAAAACCAAGTCGGATCCGACTTGATTTTTTGCTTCAACTCATAGTACCCCCATAATTTGATCTTTTTTTTAAGAGATCACAAATATTTGCACAAAATTGGACAAAATCAAAATTTCTCTCAGGAAAATCAAATATCTTCAAATAAAATGCTAAAGATAGCACTTCTTAAAAAAAAATTTAAAAATTCAAAGACAAAACTTAAGACTAAATTCCTTCAAAGCCTAAATTCAAAGACTTCAATTTACTCTTGAAAGACTAAATTTTAATAAAAGTTGGCACGCAAGTCAGCATTCCAAGACTAAATTCCAGTGCAAGATCAACCGCATGTGCATAGATTCCAGACACGTTCGAGGCATGTTCGACCACGTGAAGCGCGTGAAGGACTGGACCACAATGGGCTGCCACGTGTATGACTCTAAGTACAAGAAGGTGATGACCATTGCAGTATGCGACATGCAGTCCGAAGATACTGAGGTCCAAGTACAGTTCTGGAGGAGTTTGAATGCTGTCATGGCATGACATGGAGTACCTGACCCAAACTTTAAAGGGTTCATGGCAGACAGTGCAATGGCGAATTGGAATGGAGTTCGTATAATGTACGGAAGTGGCTCCGCGGACGAGGTCATGGAGAATCGAGAGAGAACGTGCTTGCTGCATTGGAATACTTCTCTTCATAAGCACACACAGAAATACATCAAGCAAGCTCTCCAACACCAGCACATCTCACTATGCAAACAGTATAAGGAGTCAAAGACCGTGGATGAAGCTAAGCTTCGATATCTTGCAATCCGCTCATGGTGGTTGTCATCTGGAGCTGCAGCTGAAGAAGCACTTCATCATCTAGACCACTGGCTTGCATTCTGGCATTTCCGGTACTTGCAATGGGGAGGCTTTATGACAATGGTAAGTGCCGTCGTTCTTTTTGTATTTCCAAGTAGTAACATGTACATGTCATAAACCATACGGACATATACGTATATATGAACATACGTCTACATGTTTTGTATTTGCGTATTTTTTTTTCCCTAGTAATTTATTTTCTTAGGATTTTTTTGGTCATAGTAATTTTTTGTTTTCCTTGTTATTTTTTCCTTAGTCTACTATTCCTTTTGTAGTGTACTAGCCTTTCTTTTGTTTACTGTAGGTAGGATGTTTGTTTCTACTCTAGAATTTTTTTGGTATTCTATGCTGTAATTTTTTGTGATGTTTGGACGTCAAAGGATACTCTTTGCTGTCCTTAAGTAATGTATCCTTCACATTCATTTTCAAATGTTCTCTGGAAGTAGTGAAAGGTAGTTCTTCTTTTTGATCCATGTGAAGTTAAGGTACTAGAATAGAAAGGACTAGCAGAGAGTACTTGATCAACCGTCGGATCCGACGGATGTCCAAGTGTTCCCTATCAGTATTGGTGCCTTAGAACCCTTGCGTGAGAAAGTGCATTGCATGCCACTATGTGCTTCAGCTGTGGGAAGTAGAAGTTGGTAACTATTTGTTCGCATGGCTGAGATGACTCTTGTGTGTAATTGATAGACATGACTCCAAGGACTTGTCAAAGGTTAAGAAAGCATAGATGTTTTGAAAAATGGAATGGGAAGTCTTGATTCATCAATTGTCATGGGTGAATGTGCAAGGCTTGAGTTTGGAAGAGATGGCAGACTTGCCTTCTTGTAACTTGTTTGAAACGGTGCACAATAAGTGGCTTCAAATGTCCGGGAAGAGAAGGAACAATTTATTTGATGCCACTTGCGATGATAGTATTTGTGCTTGGATGCAAATGACAAAGTATAGGGTCTACTTGAGAGGTCATGCGTGTGGGTCCGGCCCATCTAAGGGGGAGCTGAAGTTGAGAGCTGCAAGACGTAGTGGGTGCCCAAAGAAAATTGTGGAGGCACTAAACACATTACCTGAAGCACATGGTGTGGGAAGTCGTGTACCACATTTAGAAGGAGAGGAAATCTTTGGAAGTACAAAGAGGAAGTTGGACGTACCTATCGGTGACGCGGGAGACTCGCATAGACCAGATAAGGTCAATTTTTCTCAACCACGTGTCTGGACAAGGTCTACAAAGGCTTCGGAGAATTTGGTGGGAGGTAAAGGGAAATCTAACGAGGATCAGCCCTCTCAATATGTGACCATTGCATTGGAAAGTGATTGTGACATGTCTAAGTGGCACATTGCGAGGATTAGCCACAAGTCAAATGCCAGATGCCAAGCTCAACAACAAACGTCAAACATCAAGTGTAATGCTAAAATTGCAAAGGGGAAGAAGGGAATCCTAGCTCCCACTTATCGCGGGCGGAAGGAAGAATATGGAAGTAGGCGTGAGGTGGTGGCAAACTTTTGATTTTGTTGGGACGACATCAAAAGGTGTATGAAGGGTACAAAGCGAAAATGGGTCATTGATTGGCCTAAGGTGCTAGAGGTTTGGCCTATACTAACAGGGACCACCTCAGTCGAGATGAAACCTTATTGTTGTAGCACGCAGGCTTCCAGCTCCAAGAGAGACCAACATTGTCGCCACGTCGGTTGTTCACAATGTCCAAGATTTTTGAAACCGTTTTGTATGACCATTCTTCGCCCATGAATCCAGATGCTTACCCGACGGTTCGAAACAACCGAACCATAAGGAGAATTGCAAACGCCCCAACTATGGAGCACCGAAACAAATGGGAAAGTGCTGGAAATATCAAAGGACAAATCTTGTGAGTGACCCTACTCCCCTTTCCAGGCCTTGGAGCAATAGTGGCATTGGAGACAGGGGCTGAACCCAAGAAAAACATGTACCGTGTTACGGTGGGCATGTTCCCCTCGTGCACCTGCCCAGATTTTGTGAACATGGCCGTATCTGCAATAGATGGAAGACAACAGTATGTGAACTGTAAACACTTGTATTACTTGTACAGGTATTTCTGCAAGATGGATATCCATGATGACAAGTTCATTCATGCACCTAGCTATAGCTTCAATAAGTTGAAGGTACTTTTATTTCGAGCAGGGATCATTACGTTTCCAGAGTAGGCACGCCTCTATTTTCTAATGAATTCATGCATATTGTATTCATTTACATATAAGGCAATTGGTATGATTTAAAGCATGTAGAATTAAATATGTTGTTCAATATGCTAAATGTAGAAGTATGTTTTGTAAGTATCACCATTGGAATGTGTACAACTAAGCATGAAGCCAAACCCTAAACACAGTATTCGTTAAATTGGGAGATTGGACGTCTTCCAAAATAATACATGTTGTATAATAGAGCTAAACTACACATGAACCTGGTAGAGAACAGAGTGATATGTTTTTGTACAACAATTTCCATTAAATTGGAAGGTACATTGAACATGGTAATTCTTACAACAATAGGTAGTTGAGATGACATTATATTACGAATCATATATTCACATTTGGAGAAGTACGCAATGCTTGACATTTCCGTTTATTCATACAGTCGATGTTAATAACAAACTTAACTTTTATAGAATATTAACTGTTTAGCTTGACACAAGGTAAATAATTGACTACAAACCTCTATCTCTAACTAGATTATTAATAGATTACCTTGAAACAAAGTAATCTATTGACCGGAACTCTCTAGCATTGACAGGATTCCACATGTAATAGTAGCTGCATTCCTACAAAGAAATGCAAATCATGAACTTTAGCAAATCATGTTTAGTATAAACAATAGATATTAGTATAAGACCAAGAACATAGTACGAGAAGAACACATTTATATTGGGACGAGCTAAAGTGACATGTGCCATTGCCACACTTCTGACTTAAAACAGTGGCGCAACATATTTCAAGCGTATGAAAATTTTTTTAAAAAGAAAACCACGCCCACCCCTTATTTTGATGCATATAAATGGTCATCCCATACATTTATTATAGAAATAATAAGCGTCCAATACATAGAACATCAACATTGAGTACCCTATTAACTTCACCTACATCAAAGCTATTACTCCAGCCACCTAAAAGTATTACGTACCACAATCCAACATCACATGGAAATAAAGTACTAAGCTCTAAGACTCTTGGGCTTCAGTCGCAGTAAGCGCTGCCAATGATGCTTTGATGATCTGTATCTGTCCTCGTGGAATTTTTGTTGTTGGAGCTTTATCTTGACTATGACTTCCGTCTTGTTTTTGGGATCGTGATTTCCAAGCAGTCAAAATGGAATTTGTACTCTCCCATGTTATGGCTACCCCCTTTTCGATTGTCCACCGCAAGTTGACATTAGTGTCCCAATCTTTATAAAACTTCAAAACATCCCTATTCCGTGATACAGGACGGAAGAATTGAATTTGCACCGTATTCGGCCTCTCTGGATTAGAGTTTGGATCTGACATGGCCCGTGCAATCCAAAATGGACGGTCATCCCCGTCGCAAGGCCTTAATGCAACAAAATAATCAGCATAAAGATCACGGCCAATTCGAAATGAAGGTGGTGGACGATCACACCTATGTCCAACGAAATGATCATCTTCACCATATTCTTCGCGAACATGACCCTCTTCTGTAAACTCATCTTCCACGGCATGTGCAATGCGTATTGAGGGCCAAAACCCATTCTGCAATGATATTGGTGTATCCATGGGAAGACTTAAAGCATCCCTAACATCATGCCAATAGTAAGATAGAGGCTCATTCAGTCTACGTGATTCAATGGACTCCTCTGATGATCGTTCCCAGTGATCAATGAATCCTGATAATCCCTTCACCACCTTGGGTAGATGGCGCATCGTCTCAGGCTTCACCGCATCTGGTACTCCACGAGGCCATAAAGACCTTCCTTCCGAATCCTCCTTCCACAATTTAATGCCATTTCCTTCACCTTTGGGAAGCCATTCTTCATCGTGACAATAGATTTTATACTTCAATACCGGGGTTCCGGATGAGTCCACATAGAACTTGAACTGATGAACTTTTGTATGACCCATCAGAGAGTCCTCACCATCTAAAATGCAATCAGCAATGAACTTCTTGAAGTCCGGAACCTCTTGGATGAGATGTGGGATAGTAAGAACTGCCTCATTCTTCATGAAGGACTTCATAAGAAGAGGAAGGGTTGGAAAACTCTCCTTCCGCAATGCCATGCTCCAACGGCCAAACAATGCATCAATATCGTCATGAGTGTGACCAACTAGCATGAAATTAACATAAACCTCACGAAAGATGCATTTTGCAACAAGGAGAGACCAGAAACAGAAAACATATCTATTCTTATTATCACTTACAGCATTGTCCATTTGCACATTCAATATAGGCGGCAAAGGCTTTGCCGGAATTGGAGTATCTGGAGGCGGGCCTAGCGGATCCATACACATCTCAGCACCCCGTAACAATGCTGAATACAATGGATGGGAATTGGATTCTGGAAAGAGTTCACGGGAGGATGATTTTGGAGGGGCTTCCAGGTCCCTGAGTACTTTTGCAAATGACCCAACTCTGTAGTTGGCATCATGAGAGTATAAATCAAGACCGTAATGCGCGTAACGTTGGTCTACATGACCATGTGCAAGTATGCCAGTCACGGCAACAGACAACTTCATAAGACCATCTAAATGTTTCACCTTATGGGATAAGACCGGTGATGCAGTCTTCGAGTGGTCCATTTTATCATGCATAATGGTTACAACCTCGTGGGGTGACGACTTTGATCTATATCGATTGAGGTAGTATAAGTCTCGATGTGCAAAAGCAGAATCAATGTGGACCTGCATCTTCCTTGACCACAATAGTGATGCTTGCGTTCCAGGTTGAGTGAGCTTCTTTTGGGACTGAAAATCGTCACAAGTGGAACACCGTGCAAAATTGTCCCCTGGTTTCTTTGCATAGTATTCCGGGTAGCTAAGCTGCCGGATTTTACTCAAGTTTGAGGCTTTGAGTGGTAGCAACCCGCAGTCAACAAGGTGCTCATCAACAAGAGGAATCTGGTCCTTCCACTTAAAATTTGAAGGCAAAACCTTTACCACAACCTTTTCCCTAGACGGAAGAACCCGAGTCTTATGAGGCATGTGGTCTGCATGCCTATCAAGGATTGCCCCAAGCGTGGCAGTAGCTACAACTGTATGACTTCTAGGCTTACGCAAACCGGTGTTCCCGTGGTTTTGCGCTGCATGACCGGCAGCTGTGGACTTTGCATTGTGATAGAATGTAGTCAAACTCACACCCATAATTTTCATCCATGCAAACGGGCAAACGTCTATACCCTCAAGAGTCACAACATTTCTACCCCTAGCATTTCTGTGGAACTGTCTGTGAACGTCAAGTTTGATATGATTTTTGAACTGCACCGTGGTCTTATCATACATGCGCGATCGGAGAACTGTAATCTTCGCTCTCGGGAAGTGCTGCACACAACTTTGACTACAGCAAGTATTGCTTGCAACCGCATTGATAGACTGAGGTGTCATCAAAATCTCAGCATTCCGAGAAAGGGGAGGAGGGGTATTTCTGGTGGAGTTGTCATATGTACAGGTACGTCCACCTACAGGTCTACTACGGTCGGTCAACCACATGTTGTAAATGTTGCGCTCGTTGTGGTGAAAGAGATTCACCCCCTCAAGGAGGACTTGCTGAATCGGCCAAGACTTAAACGAGTACCTCCATTCATCAGGTGCTTCTTCTTCAACAAACGTACGAGATACTTGTACAAAAACTTGAGAATCGCCGAGTGGACCTACTGATCCCACTATTGCATTCGACCGTAAGTTTCGAATTAATCCCTCTGCAATGCAGACACCACTACCATTGTGAAGTGATACAGTCTTCCCTACCCAAAGGCGGGGAGGGATCACAAGAAACTCAGAAAGATCCGGGTTCACAGATGCATTAACGTAACCTTCGTCTTCTCCGGAAAAATCCATCCTATATTGCAATCAAAGAACGATTAGAATGATCTACAAAATCATTCTCATGTTTGAACAAGTGGCATGCCAATTTACTACAACGTAGTAGAAGTGCTCAGTTTAAACTAGAAATGCGAGCCTTAGAACATAGTCAATCCTCATACATATATAAAGATTTCCCTCCACTTGACTTCATCCCTCCTGTCCATCCTACCAATGATTGTTTACCTCGGATCGACCTAAACTACCACGTCGCTCTAGTCATTGAGATACTTCGAATGAATCAAGGTACATAGAGTAACACATTCTGAAGTACTCAAGAAGGATTTTTGACTAATCTATAGTTTACCTCGGCTCGAGCTAAACCATCATACACACCCATGACTGACATTTTACCTCGACTCGAGCTAAACCATCATACGCACCTATGACTGACAGTTTACCTCGACTCGAGCTAAACCATCGTCCACATCCACGACTAACATTTTAGCTCGACTCGAGCTAAACCATCATACATACCCATGTCTGACAGTTTAGCTCGGGTCGAGCTAAACTGAGTCAGACTATCTGTGGACAATTTAGGTCGAGTCGAGGTAAATGGAACTTCCGGAATTTCCGGCGACTAATTAGGAGCGGATGCACGGTTCATTCCTTTACTACAAGCCACAACTACTCCACTGTTGCAAAATAATGAATCGTTACGTGTACCCTTTGAGAACTGAATGAAGGCGGAGAAATGTCATTGATACTATGAAGGAAAACTAAAACTCATACTGTGAAGGAAAACTAGAACTTCATAAAACACGAAAGCAAGACGACTTCCCAACAGCAATCTTTTTAAACTATGAGCAGTAAGCGTTACCCACACACTTGTGCCGTGTCGGAACTTCAGCAATGCGAACAACCAAACCTCCAGAAGCGACACTACACCCAAACTAACTCACAACAAAGAACGATGAGGAGGAAAAGAACCAAACTGATACGAAAGGCGAGGTCATTCGAGAATGCGTGGTAGATTTAGGCGGGAACGAGAAGTTCAAAATTAGGCGGGATAGGAATCTCCGCAAATCCCGAGGATATTGTGTATGTCGTATTTAGGTGGGAAGTTCTGGTTTTAAATAAAGAGTCTATGACTGCGGGTTCGTGGCAAAATTATCGCACAACCGACCATCAATAGAGTGTAGATACCAATCCACTGTGGCTTTAGTGTTACAACTGGCCATAGGGTTTAGGGTTTAGGGTTTAGGGTTTAGGGTTTAGGTTTTCCAGTTCAGAGTTTAGGGTATATGGTATATTGTATACAGATTACATTGTTTAAATTTTTATATATGAAAATTCACTTTGATTCATGAGTTTCCAAAAGATATTAAAGCAAATAAAATTATTACAAAACTGAAATTATAAAGAATTAATATGAACTTCCAAATATGCATCTACATTGTGACAATTTGACATAGAATCAGACCAGTTCTCTTACATTGCACGGAAAACATCGTCTAATAGCCTAGATGAATTTATTTTTTTCTAGAGTGGTATAGATTTGGGAAAGCGTTCAAAACCAAGTTCAAATAATATTATCCCTATTAATCAAGTTATTCACAATTCAATAGTGAATAACTAAAATCACGCATTTTTTTTTTTGGTCTTTGACATTGTATAAGTTCATGACTTACCATCGTTTACAATTAAAAAATACCATCCAATTTTGAAATGTCATCCAATTTTGAAATGTTATCCTATTTGCAAATGTTATCCAATTTAAAAATGTCATGCAATTTTGAACTATCATCCAATTTGGAAATGCGATCCAATTAAAAATTGTACTCCAATTTGAGAAATGTGATCCATTAAAAGAAATCATCCAATTTGGAAATGTGATCCAATTAGAAATTGTCATCCACGAAGAGAAATGTGATCCAATTCATCATATTTGGAAATGTTATCCAATTTGAAAATACCATCCAATTTTGAAATGTCACCCAATTTTAAAATGTCATCCTACTTCCACATGTCATCCAATTAAAAAAATTTAGATCCCTAAAAATTTCCTTATACACAAGTACTTAAGTTTCAAAACAACAAAGAAAAACCCAAGTACTTTTAAAAAACAATTAACTAACTTCATCACTGCAGATGTGAGAATTTTTAAAAATTGTAGCACCCCAACACCGAATGTAAAATGAATTTTAAAACCCGCAACAGTATGACCCAAGTATGGGGATGGTGTCGTCCACGGCCCCGAGGGTATCACCCCAGTATTGGGCGGGTCGGATTTAGCCCACGACGATATCAGCCACGTACGAGGCCGGTATCGGGCGGACATGGTTGACATGGCGGATCGGGGTTAGGGTTTGGGGAAGGGAAAGACTACCTCCCTCGCCTCCTCGTCACCCCTCATTTTTTGTGTTTATCTTTTGTTGTCAGTCCTCTAGAGGTGCGGCTAAGGGTTTAGAGTTGAGAGGCATCTCTGGTGCGCCATACTGTTGTGCGGTGAGGTGAGGTGCGGTGCGGTGCAGTGAGTGTTGTGCGGTGAGTGTTGTGCAGTGAGTGTTGTGAGGTGCAGTGCAGTGAGTGTTGTGCGGTGCAGTGAGAGTTGTGAAGTGCGGTGAGAGTTGTGAGGTGCGGGGTTTGGTAGTTCCGGGCTTCTAAGGGTTCTGCCAGTTCTGCGAGTACTGTAGATTACAATGAGAGCTCTGTTGGTTTAGGGTTGCTCCTTGTGCGCGTGGTTGTTGGCGGAGTTGCGGGCGCCCAGAAGCTTGTGCGCGGAGTTGCTCATAGGCGGAGGTGCTGTACCTGAAGGTGCGGCTTCTTATTTTGTATACACACACACTTATTTCTCTGGTTAGGGCTGTGAAACTCCAGACCCTGGCATCCCAGGGAGAGGGACGCGGGCGTTGAGAAGGCGCACCAGGCAGGTACTCTTACGAATCTCATTGTCTTCATTAGGTTTTAGGGTTTACGCGATTGCATCACTCGTTATTGTAATTCTGGATGTTCAAAGAAGTTTCGATATCTATTATGTATTTCAATTCAGCATTCATATGATTTGCCAATGTATTTTTTACTGTGCATCTTCTGAAGTTTTTGTTGTTTGTAGGTGCAGTAGATTGAAACCGCAATCCCAAACTCCGCAAATCCATCATTTGGAAGAAGAAATGGCATAGAGGTAAACCCTGAAACTAGTATGATAAAAACAACTCCACTACAAGCAGACCCCAACAATGCAACTCATTTAGCTCGACTCGAGCTACAATGTGGAAATAAAGGCTCAGCGGTCCTTCAGTTTACCTCGAGTCGAGCTAAACTGTGGTCCTGAACCACCCTTCTGTGCAGTTTAACTCGACTCGAGCTAAACTATAGCGCTGTCACTAACTCGAAACTAAACTTAGAAGCAAGACTTCAAAAGCATCCAGTCCACACGCGAATGCCAAACTACAAATCCCCATCACTTTACCTCGACTCGAGCTAAACTCCCTAACAAAAGACTATCAATGTGCATATCCTAGAGTGAGTCTACTTGACGAGTAGACTCAGGCACCATATATCATGGACACTATTTAGCTCGAGTTGAGCTAAATCTTACGCTAAGTTCACAGAGCGTTTAGCTCGAGTCGAGCTAAACATGAAAATCTCATACAAAGGAAGAACAGAGTTTAGCTCGACTCAAACTAAATCATACCAAGAATAGTTTAGTACTACTATGTAACGTAGATGACCTCCGACTCAATCAAGCCCGTCTCACTCAGACTTCTACATGGCCTTGTAAAAGGAAAAAAATAACTACAGTTTAGCTCGAGTCGAAGTAAACATCAAATGCTTAGACTGTGCAATTACTGACTTTAGCTCGAGTCGAGCTAAACTGCAACCCAATCCCAGTATTGCCAAGGATATCAGATCTCATTGTTTTGTTTTACTTCTTGCAGTGCTGAGAGGACCAGAGTCGTGGAATTGCTTGACCACTTCTTTAGGCAACAACCCGTAGACTCCGATGACGATGACGGGGACGATAGCAAGACACTCGACTGTTGGGAGCTCAAGGACCCCAACAGGGCTGCTACGTGGACAACCCTGTGGGCACCACATACCTCAAATTTGGTCTTCGCCATGACCTTCAAAGGTGACGTCAAGGATCCACAACATCTGGATTTTGAGACAAAGATCACAAAGTTTGATGACGAGAGCGAAGAGAAAATAAAAATATTCTACTCGTCAACAAGACCAGACCCCTACCATTTTACCATAGTGATTGATACAATCAAGTGTCCGTTCTCTATCGTCGATTGCTTTGCAAGTCTATAGGCATCAAGTTTTGACGATGTTGTGAAGGCACTTGAGGAGGAGATCATCGAGAAGAAATGGCAGACGAAGAAGGGCGAAGCTCTGAAGGCCAAGCCCTTAGCGAAGAAATTGCGGAACGTGGTGAGTGCACTGGGCGTTGCAGCCGCAGTGGCAAAGGCTAAGATTAGCAAACCACGGAAGGGGCCTCTTGCATCAGGCATTACGGGAACCGGAAGCCAGGTACATAGCCAGGCTTCCATACAGGTTCAAACTGGCGTCCAAAGAGCCAACCAACGCAATGTGCAAAAGTCCCCTGCCGCGTCCGCTTCACCTTCAAAGAAGCGTGCTCCTGGGCCAAAGGCTGACGCAGCCCGAGGGAGCAAAAAGAATAAGCTCCTATCCGAGGAGGAGCTGTCCACCAGCTTGGCATCGGCGATGTCCGAGCTTCTTGAGGCCGCTCGTCATGGGGAGGTGATTGACTACAACAACGTCAACGTCATCTTCCAGAAATTCTTCACCGAGTGCCAGGACGCCTTTGTCTTCGATGACCCAAGGCAGAAGACAGAGCTGGATGTCATGAGGCTCGTGAACGCGCCGGATGCGTGGACAATCCGAGCGTTCGAGGAGAGAGGCATGGAGGACCTCAAGACGTACCTCATGAACATGCCTGATAGGACGCAGAAACAAACGCTCTATGTCATGCCAAAGCTGGACTACAAGCTGAAGGACCTCGAGGAGATGGCGGACTGTGAGTTCTACATCATCAATGGCCAGCACAGCGTCGCTGCGTCAAAATCGATGATCGCAGGCAATGTCCCCGAGGCAATTCGGAAAGATTTCCGCACGTGGAATTGCTTTGTCGTCTGGACGGAAGACGTTGACAAGTTGCGCAAGATTTCCGCCTTCTACAACAGGGTCAATCACTTGACCCCATTCAAACCAACGTGGGCAACGAACATCCTAGCAGCCCGCGCGGTTTGGGAGAAGTACGGGAAGCCATTGCCAAAGCATTCCGCTGCAGGCGTGACCGACGTGAGAACATTTGCACGTCGACCCCCAGGGAACGACAAGCAATTTGAGGTAATACAACAATGCCTGTCTCACCCCAGTTTAGCTCGATTCGAGCTAAATTGAAGTACTACCTCTGAGCTTGCTTGAGCTCTCTAGCGTTAGTAGACTTCTTCCAGTAGAACTTTACCTCGAGTCGAGCTAAAGCGCCCTTGTTTTGCAATTTGCTAGACGGTGTAAGTGTCGTTCACTAACACCTCATATTGTTCTTTCTTGCAGAAATTCATGGATGCAATTCGGGTGAGGTTCTCCATGATCGATGTCGCCAAGCATCAGCTGGAGCTTCGGAAGGGTGAAAAAAATAAATTACTCACCCTTACCAACGAGGTGAAGATCATCACATCCTCCGATGAAACCTTCAAGCTGTGGCAAGAGGTCATCTCGTGTGCGGCGCGAGGAGATCTCATTGATGTCGATTCAAAGGAGTTAACGAAGTTCAAGGACCACAAGAACTTCGAGCCGGAGAAGGGTGGAGTTCTTCAAATTCCTCGGAAATCTATTTGAGGCTGACCATGCGAAGCTTTGCAGGCACATCCTCAATCGGTCAGGTCCATCTCGGAAACTCCCGCACCCGAAGGTTGTCGTGAAGCAGCCAACGACTGTCGTCGAGGACTGCTACTCGGTGAAGGAGTGGATTGAGCGCCGGAAGAAGAAGGCGACGGCGTGCTTTCAACTCCACCTCATTAGACCAGAACTTGGTCTGTACACCGACGGCAACAAGCAGTTTGTCCAAACTGCATGGAAGAACTTCAAAAAGCAGTTTTCCATCAGTAAGGCATCCATGCGCGTGCTTCTCGACTGGGGTCCCACTGATTTGTACTACACAAATCAGAGGCAGACCCAGCACCACAACACCCCTTCTGAAGATCTGTCACCATATGCGAAGTAGTTCTTCACCGTCTTCCTCGAGCAACGTGAACAATTCACCCCGCCGGATGGCGAGTTCTACTTCAGCGCGTTCAAGTCGAATTCGTTGACGTTTTCCTCGTTCGTGTCCGATTCGTGGAGTACCATGGGACGACATAGCAAGCTCGAGGTAATTGACTTCTGCTGCATTCCGGGGGTGCACGGTCGATCTACGGCTTCAGTGGACATGCCGTATTTCGAAGCATTCATGAAGCTGATGTCCAAGTATGGAAAGCCCACGGTCACAGATCTCCCGGCATGGCTGTTCATATGCGGGGATGATGACGCCTACTTGCAGGTTGAGGCCTGTTCGCAGATCCCATTAGTGGTTGAGAAGTTCAACCTCTACCCCTCCGAGTACATTCCGGCTCCATTTGAGCGACTCGGAGGCTATAATGCGAAGAGCAAGCTTGCGACGAGTAATGTGCGTCTCCTCTTTCTCATCAACAATGAGATGGAGCATCCTCCAGCTGTGAAGAAGCAGTACCAAGCTCCGCAGCACGTTGTGTACGAGAAGCCTCGGAAGTACAACGAGCTGGAGTATTCGATGTACCCGATCGAACTTTGGATGGAGTTCTACATCAGAATACTGGATCTGTTCTGCGAGCGGGGTGATTCCGTGTTTGAGCTCTTTGCTGGGACAAAGCTCATGGTAGCTAGCATGGTAAGCGTCGCCTTGGCCTTTAGCTCGACTCGAGCTAAACCCTTTGTTCATGCTGTCTTATTGTGTCGATTGGTTTAGCTCGACTCGAGCTAAACCCTTTGTTCATTTAGTGTTAGTGTGTTTTGGTGGTTTAGCTCGACTCGAGCTAAACACTTTGTACATGCAGTCTGAGTGTGTCAGTTAGTTTAGCTCGACCCGAGCTAAACCTCTGTGTGACTAGCACTGTAGTTTTTTTTGTTTCTCTATTCTATATGCTCAGCAAAGTTTACCTCGGGTCGACCTAACCTTATTTGGTATGGCTTTGTCATGTGCAGATATCATCACTGAAGTCCTTTGTAATTTCAGACGAAGAGGACGAAGAAACTTTTGACGGGGTCTCCGATCTTGCTCTAACGCTTGATCGTGGAGATTTCTCTGTTGACGGTTATCCCGTCGACAGTAAGAAGTACCCTCTCATCGGGAAGGCCCTCCTTAGAGGGAAGGGGAAGGCGGCACTAGTTGAAGAGGAGGAGGAGGACACTGAGGATATTGGAGCTGTGGGTGGTACTCCAAGCTCGAGCACTACAAACTTGGAGTCCGACGATTCGCTCGATGACGCTGTTCCTCTTGGACAGGCTAGCGCCAGCCACTCTGTGAGCGGCGACTTCTCTCGGCCTAACCGGAATGTTGACGTTTCAGACTTCGACCATTTGAACATTTCTGAAAGGCCATCCTCAGCGCCAGCCGGCTCGGGCGGGTCTTCTTCGAAGAGAAGAAGGGTAGCCAGCACCAATGCCCGCTCTCTGCTAGGTAGACCAGCAGTCGATGATGACGATCGGCTCCGCCGTCTTGAGGAGAAGATCGAAGAGCAGGATCGCCGTCGGGTCGAGATGGAGAGGCGACTGGCGGCCCGTGAGGACGAGCTCAAGGCTCTTCAAGAGAAGCGCGATGCAGAGGCAAGAGAGCGGGACGATGCTCAGGCGAGAATGCACCAAGAGATAATGAAGCTTCTCACTGCACAGATATCGGCCAGAAATGATAGTGCGGTGGCGCCCATCGTAGTTTCTACGTCGATTGCTCAGACACATTCCGTCGCCACTGTAGCGCCAGAGGTTACGCCTTCTGTAGAAGTTCAGCGGGATGTGGATTTGCCCATGCGCGATGTCACTGAGAGTCCCCCGCGTCCGCCCTCTGATTCTCCGCCACCCCTTCCCAGATTGCCTTCTCGCTCAGCGTCTCAGGGGGTTTCCTCTGAGTCATCCTCAGGTTCCGCCCCTACTTAGATTTTTTGATTTAGTGTGTAAAGAAGTAGTTGAGGTGTACATACCGGCACAACAAATTTTGTAGAATGTGAATTTTGTACCAAACATTTTTTTGTAATTAATACAAACTGCTCCAACCCTGAAGCTTTAGCTCGGGTCGAGCTAAACGGATTCGGATTTCGTACATCTCTTTTGCACTCCTCGCTGGTGTTGTTCTTGAAGTTCTCCTGTATTGTCCAGATTTAAAAGTCGGTGATGATGGCATGGAACCCCTTGTCATGGAAGATGTCGTGCCAGCTCCCATCACTGTGACTATGGTCCCTCATGAGCCATCCGTAGTTTTCTCAGAGCCCCCCTTAGTTGTGCCCGATTCGATCTTTGATTTTGCCGAGGAGACTATGGGGGAGCATGATGACATTGCGCAGTCACTGGGATCAATGGGGGTCCGTGATGAAACTGAAAAATCCATTGACGATCGCATTCAGGTTATTCCTCTATGCACCTTACACACCACTCCGTCTTTGGGCAATGCTTTGTACGTTTGTTTGAACGAACCATTCACGTAGAATCGGTAGTAATGTGGTTCGTTTTCCTAGCATTTTGAAACCAGGTCTGCGAGGCAACGATAAGTGGTGTCAATAATATAGAAGAGATAGGTCAAGTCTCATCAGATTCCTCCAGCCGATGGTTGAATGTTGTGCTCGACCTGAATGGAATTCTGTGCGCATGTGAGCCTGCTTGGAAAGCAAGGGGGTTCAGAAACACTGACTTCCATGTACACTCCGCTACGATGCCAACGGAAGTGGGCAAGAAGTTTGTGTGGGTGCGGCCGAGATGTTCCGACTTTCTATCAGAGTTGTCGACGTTTGCCACCATCACGGTCTGGAGTTCGATGTTGAAGTCGACAACTAGGGATATTTGCAGTTATCTTTTTGGTCAATCCCTTGTTAATCCGCTTAGGATCCTAGGACAGGAAGACTGTGATAGAGTTCCGCTACGTAAGGTCGGGAATAGAATGTTCTACATGAAGGAAGTCGGCACTCAAAAAGATATCTTCCTAAAGACCTTGTCGAACCATCTCTTCAATAGTTTTGACGGGCGTTATACTCCGGCTAATACTCTTGTCATCGATGATAGCCCAATTAAGCATATGCTTAATCTATCGGAGAACGTTGTTTTGCTTCCCACTTGGTCATACGGAGGTGATGGTGCTATTACGGACTCAGTTCTAATGGAGGAGTTGCTTCCATATCTCTTGAATCTTCACCGGTCTCAGGAAGGTCTTGCAGAGTTCCGGTCTTCTCATCCACTTGGTCGGACGATGTTCTATAACGATCGCCAAACATGTAATCTGTACTCAAGGATCATGAAAGCAATTGAAGATTGGGAGAGTTCATCCCATTAATTCCGTATGGATTGCTTTAGAAGTATCTCATTGCACTACTTAGTAATAGTTGCAGTACAATAGAAAGGGTCATTTTGTATATAATTTTCATGAATATATGATGATTTGTATGTGATGTCGTTCTCGCTTAGCATTCACAATGTGTAGCACTCTTCTTATGATCTCATGTTGCGCATATCTGTTTGTGAGGATTTGTAGGCGCCCCATGGTTGTCGGGCATCGCTGGATTCCTTGATGCATGTTGAGGATTACGGTCCTTCGCTTCGAAGTGGAGGGGTGTTATTGCACTCTGTTGCGACAGCTCAATCAACAAAGGATTATTCTGTTATGGCTGTGGACGAGGGTGTTGTTGATAGCCCTATCACTCGAACGCCTATTCTTGAAAGGTTGAATTCCCCCTCGCCTGTGTGGCCTCGATCACTTCCACATTCTCCTCCTCTGAATCGGGAAGGCTACACTTCTACCAAGCGCGTCCTATATGGTGCCAGTATGGAGAATGTTGAATATGGTGTCCCACTCAAGGTTTGGCTTCTATCTCCATCTTCCAAAGAAAGATTCTTATGTCTTCATTGAATATTAAGGAAACCTAATATGCAACTATGCGGAGGCTCTTCTAATTTAGCTCTATTCGAGGTATGTTATAGTTCTCTACTTCATGGCATGCTTTATAGAAGTACCATATACGTTTTAGCTCCAATCAACCTAAAAGTTCAATTCTTTGGGTGTTCACAAAAATTTCTAAAGAAGACAGTTGTTCATTGCTACAGTTTTATTGTTGCAATTACCTCCATTCGACCTAAACTTTTAATTCCTTCATGTATTTCTGCAGGAACCCACTGGGACATCTCTACAACCTCGCAATCTCCCAAGGAAGGCAAGTGGAAATCATTTGTTTGGTTTGGGTTCTATGTCAACCGTTGACAAGGAGTGTAGGGAAAGATTGCAGCATCTTCTTGACAATCCAATGATGCAACAAAATGATTCATCATGGACACGTCAACGCCAACGGGCTTACATCAAGTCTCGCATTGAGGCTTTAGGAGGGGCCTTATAGGTTATCGTATTAGTAATAGTACTAGGTTTCTCTATGATGTAGAGGTAGGAGAATGATGTGTAATTCTCTTTCTATGTATAGTGAATAAATATTGAAATAAAAGATGATTCTTTTATTTCTTTGAAATGGATTATTCTACTGTTTCTATATTTTAGTTCTTCCTTGCAATGGAAGATGCATTCCCTCCATGCTTTTTTTCTACAATTCTTTGTTTTTCATGATATATCTAAACCTGCTTATCTTCCAAAATCCTAGATATCTCCCAAAATAACGAATACTGTGTTCCTATAGCCTAACACCTATATACTAACGCTGAATTGTACATTTCATTATGAAACACATATAGATTTTTTGTTGTTCTACCTCTTCCCACTATGAATTTAGTAAATCCACATGTCTCTATACGAATCCAAAACCAACCAGAAAATGTGTCTAGGCGTAAGGACTCCCTTCTTGTTAGATAGGATCACATGTCTACCTCTAAGCCCAAAAATTAAAAATTAATTTCAACCACGGTCATAGGGTCCACGGTCATAGGTCACAAAATTTACTATAAATAGTAAGTTTTTGGATGAAAAAAATGGATGAAAAAAATTTCCAAAAATATCCTCTTTGTGCTCACCGCTCCCAAACTTCACGCTCGCAGCTCACAAGCTCCCCACTCCCCGCTCGCCTGCTAGCATCGTTGGGGTGGGGATGGAACAATTTTGTAAGAGAGATAAGTCCACAAAAAATGAAAAAATAGTGTGTCAAAATGATTTGAACTAACACCCTCCAAAAATTACCATTCAATTCGGATAGAGTTGGGATACCACAAAATATAAATGGAATTCACTTGGGATGCAACGATGCTAGCAAGCGAGCTTGGAGCGGGGAGCTTGCGAGCCGCGAGTGAGAAGTTTGTGAGCGGGGAGCACCAAAAGTATATTTATGGAAAATTTTTTCGTCAAATTTTTTTTCATCCAAAAACTTACTATTTATAGTAATTTTTGTGACCTATGACCGTGGATCCTATAACCGTGGTCTACATTTAACTTATAATTTAAGGGTTGGGTTTCTTATTTTCTGACTTTTCAAACTTCTAAAATTATGTATACATTTTAAACTCTTATTCATCCTACTGCACAAAAGTAAGGATATAATACTTGTTATAAAATAGACCGTAATGGGTTTGGAAGAACTCTACAGTGTTGTTTGAAGGGGATAAATTGAGAATGGAGAACTAGGGCTTCTAAATATCCCATGATGATTGCTATTTCTAACAAGTGCTAATATATGAGGATTCGTATACAAGGGGTAGCCAAGCTAAAGGTCAGGTTTTGCTACCTACCGCAAACCAATGCGGTAGATTTTTATTTTTTATCCTTAAGTGTTTTACTTCGTGTATTTTAAATTTCTAATTTTTTTTCTTTCGACTTCACTATGACTAGGATTATAGAAAAGATGTGGCAAAGCAAAAAATGTAAATTAGGTTCATCTTCGTAAATGTAGGATAGCACGAGAGTAGAGGATTAGGGTTCAACCCATGCATTGGAATTTCATTTCACACGATTTAGTAATGACACTTCTGAAACATACTCCCACACTTTGCAAATGCAACAACATTTTGATTGGTACATGTTTTAAATAATTTCTATTGCCTGATACATAAACAAATACTGTATGCATGAATTCATCAGAAATGGCCACTAAGCCTACTCAGGGATAATGATGAGCCCCGCTCGAAATAGAAGTAGCTTCAACTCATTGAAGCTATAACTAGGTGCATGAATGAACTTGTCATCATGGATATCCATCTTGCAAAAATACCTATACAAATAATATAGATGTTTACAGTTCACATACTGCTGCCTTCCTCCAATTGCCGAGATAGCCATATTCACAAAATCCGGGCAAGTGCACGAGGGGAACATACCCACCGTAATTCGATATACATTTTTGGTAGGGTTAGATCCCGTCTCCAATTCCACTATTGCGCCAAGGCCTGGAAAAGGGAGTAGGGTCACTCCTAGAATTTGTCCTTTTATGTTCCCAGCACTCTCCCACTTGTTCCGTTGTTCTGTACTTGGAGGATTTGCAATTCTTTTGATGGTTCGGTTGTTCCTGATTGTTGGATAAGCATCCGGGTTCTTGGGTGGTGGTTGGTCATACAAAGCACTTTCAAAAATCTTGGACATGGTGAACAATCAGCGAGGCGACAGGGTGGGTCGTTCTTGGAGGTGGAAGCCCGCATGCTGCAGTAATAAAGTTTCGTCTTGATTGAGATTTGTCCCAATCAATACAGGCCAAACCTCCAGCACCTCAGGCCAATCAATGACCCATTTCCGCTTTGAGCCTTTCACGCACCTTTCGATGTCGTCCCAACAGAACCAGAAGTCCGAGACCACCTCGCGCCTACTCCCATATTCTTCTTTCCGCCCACGATAAGTGGGAGTTGAGGTTCCCTTCTTCCCTTTTGCAATTTTTGCGTTACACTTGATGTTTGATGTCCGTTGTTGAGCTTGACATCTGGCATTTGACTTGTGGCTGATCCTTGCAATGTGCCACTTCGATGTGTCACAATCACTTTCAAATGCAACGGTCACATACTGCAAAGGGTGACCCTCAATTGTATTGCCTTTGCTGTCCATCAATTCTTCTGAAGCCTTCGTAGACCTAGTCTGGACACGTGGTTGAAAGAAATTGATCTTATCTGGTCTATGGGAGTCTCCGGCATCACCAATAGGTACATCCAACTTCCTCTTTGTGCTTCCAAATATTTCCTCCCCTTCCAAATGTGGTATACGACTTCCCAGACCATGTGCTTTAGGTAATGTGTTCAACGCCTCGGCAATTTTCTTTGGGCACCCACTACGTCTTGCAGCTCTTAGCTTCAGTTCCCCCTTGGATGGGCCAGATCCGCTTGCATGACCTCTGAGATAGGCGCGATACTTTGTCATTTGCATCCAAGCATGAATACTGTCATCACAAGTGGCATCAAATAAATTGTTTCCTCTCTTTCCGGACATTTGAAGCCACTTATTGTGCACTGTTTCAGACAGGTTACATGAAGGCAAGTCTGCCATCTCCTCCAAACTCAAGCCCTGCAAATTCACACATGACAATAGATGAAGGACTTCCCATTTCATATTAGAAAGATCCAACACTTTCCTAACCTCCGGGGAGTCCATTAAGCCATGATATGAAGTACATGCCGAAGTCAATTTCCTTCATGCAAAGGAATAGTTCACAACTTCTATTCCCCACAAGTAAAGCATATACGAATGAGCTACCTTTGATGGTTTAGGGTAGGTCATTTTCTGGAGCAAGGCCAACTAGTCTTTCATCTCCTGTAGATGTTAAACAACCTCCTCTTTTCATTTCGAAAAGAAATATGCATTTCTTCATACAAGGTACTTAAAATAGTATTGGAAGGGAACACTTGGGCATCCGTCGGATCCGACGGATGCCTAAGTGCTCTCTGGTGGTACTTCCGATATCTAGACTTGAACTTCACGACAACAAAAAGAAAAGACTACCTTCCATTACTTTTAGAGAAAACTTTGCATTGGAAATGAAAGCAACGATGCTAGCAGGCGAGCTTGGAGCGGGGAGCTTGCGAGCCGCGAGCGTGAAGTTTGTGAGCAGTGAGCACCAAAAGTATATTTTTGGAAATTTTTTTCATCCAATTTTTTTTCATCCAAAAACTTACTATTTATAGTAAATTTTGTGACCTATGACCGTGGCTCCTATTACCGTGGTCTACATTTAATTTATAATTTCAAGCTTGGGTTTCTTATTTGCTGACTTCTCGGACTTATAAAATTATGTATATATTTGAAACTCTTATTCATCCTACTACACAAAAGTAGGGGTATAACACTTTTTATAAAATAGACCATCATGAGTTTCGGAGAACACTACAGTGTTGTTTGAAGGGGATAAATTGAGCACGGAGAACTAGGGCTTCTAACTATCCCATAATGATTGCTATTTCTAGCAAGTGCTAGTATAAGAGGAATGGTATAGAAGAGTTAGCCAAGCTAAAGGTCAAGGTTTGTTGACTACTACAAACAAATGTGGTAGGTTTCTAATTTTGACCGTAAAGTGATTTACTTCATGTATTTTAAATTTCTAATTTTTTTCCTTCCAACTTGACAGGAACTAAGATTGTAGGGAAGAGGTTGCAAAGCAAAAAATCTATATGAGTTTAGTCTTCGTATGTGTAGGGTAGTACGAGAGTATACGATTAGGGTTCTAGCCATGCATTGGTATTTCATTTCACACAATTTAGTAATGACACTTCTGAAACATACTCCCATACTTTGCAAATGAAGGAACATTTTGATTGGTACATGCTTGAAATCATTTCTATTGCTAGATACACTAACGAATACAATATGCATGAATTTATCAAAAATTGCAATTGTGCCTACTCAGGGATAGTGATGAGTCCCGCTCGAAGTAGAAGTAGCTTCAACTCGTTGAAGCTATAACTAGGTGCATGAATGAACTTGTCATCATGGATATCCATCTTGCAAAAATACCTATACAAATAATATAGATGTTTACAATTCACATATTGCTGCCTTCCTCCAATTGCCGAGACGGCCATATTCACAAAATCCAGGCAAGTGTACGAGGGGAACATACCCACCGTAATTCGATATACGTTTTTGGTAGGGTTAGATCCTGTCTCCAATTCCACTATTGTGCCAAGGCCTGGAAAAGGGAGTAGGGTCACTCCTAGAATTTGTCCTTTAATGTTCCCAGCACTCTCCCACTTGTTCTGTTGTTCCGTACTTGGAGCATTTGCAATTCTTTTGATGGTTCGGTTGTTCCTGATTGTTGGATAAGCATCCGGATTCTTGGGCGATGGTTGGTCATACAAAACACTTTCAAAAATCTTGGACATGGTGAACAATCGACGAGGCGACAGGGTGGGTCGTTCTTGGAGATGGAAGCCCGCATGTTGTAGCAATAAAGTTTCGTCTCGATTGAGATTTGTCCCAATCAATACGGGCCAAACCTCCGGCACCTCAGGCCAATCAATGACCCATTTCCGCTTTGAGCCTTTCACGCACCTTTCAATGTCGTCCCAACAGAACCAGAAGTCTGAGACCACCTCGCGCCTACTCCCATATTCTTCTTTCCTCCCACGATAAGTGGGAGCTGGGGTTCCCTTCCTCCCCTTCGCAATTTTTGCGTTACACTTGATGTTTGACGTCCGTTGTTGAGCTTGACATCTAGCATTTGACTTGTGGCTAATCCTTGCAATGTGCCACTTTGATGTGTTACAGTCACTTTCAAATGCAACGGTCACATACTGCAAGGGGCGACCCTCAATTGTATTGTCCTTGCCATCCATCAATTCTTCTGAAGCCTTCGTTGACCTAGTCCGGACACGTGGTTGAGAGAAATTGATCTTATCTGGTCTATGGGAGTCTCCAGCATCACCAATAGGTACGTCCAACTTCCTCTTTGTGCTTCCAAATACTTCTTCTCCTTCCAAATGTGGTACACGACTTCCCACACCATGTGCTTCAGGTAATGTGTTCAAGGCTTCGGCAATTTTCTTTGGGCAACCACTACGTCTTGCAGCTCTCAGCTTCAGTTCCCCCTTAGATGGGCCGGACCCACTTGCATGACCTCTGAGGTAGGCGCGATACTTTGTCATTTGCATCCAAGCACGAATACTGTCATCACAAGTGGTGTCAAATAAATTGTTCCCTCTATTTCCGAACATTTGAAGCCACTTATTGTGCACTGTTTCAGACAAGTTACACGAAGGTAAGTCTGCCATCTCCTCCAAACTCAAGCCCTGCAAATGCACCCATTACAATACTTCAGTCTCCAATTATGGATTTGTACCTTTGACCAAAATTTACATATTCTCATGCAAGGTATCCAAAATAGTAGCATTTGAAGTGAGCACTCCAACTTCCGTCGAATCCGACGGATGTCCAAATGTTCTCTATTGGTACTCCCTTTTGTAGTCCCTGAACGTTACAGGGAAAAAAATGAAAGGACTACCTTCCACTAGTTCCAATGAATTTTGGAAATTGGAAATGAAAGATACATTCTGGGAGGTCAGTAGAGAGTTTCCTTGGAAGAAAGCACTTATATGAGAAGGGTAAAGAAATTGACTTACAACAAAATATTAAATGGATTAAAAAAATGGAGTGTTTAGAAGACCAGTGAACTACCCAAGAAATACTCTGCTGAAAAAAGCTCTATATTCAAAAGAATATTACATTGACAAAAAATTAGGAGTGAACAAATTACTAGCACACTACCAAAAAATACTAAGCTAAGAACATTCGTCCAAAACAAAAAAACTAGACTACCAATAAAAGGAATAAAGGAAATCAAGCCAAAAAAAAACACTATCCTAAAAAGAAGTCTAGACTAACAAAATACTATTCAAATAAGAGAAAAAAAAAAAATCTAGGCTGGAACCAATAATTCACTACAAAAAAGTAGTGCATTAAAACATAATTGTGCCCTAAGAATACGTGGATTTAAAAAAACTACTTGAATAAAAAAAATTCTACACTACTAAAAAAACCCATATACACGTATGTTCATATACATGTAGACGTTTAGGTGTTTGCATATGTGTATGTCATGAAGCCTCCCCATGCATATAGATAGAGAGATGACACGGTCACTTACCATTGCCATGAAGCCTCCCCACTGCAGGTATCGAAAGTGCCAAAATGCAAGCCAATGATCTAAATGATGAAGTGCTTCTTCATTCGCGGCTCCAAATGACAACCACCATGACCGGATTGCTAGGTATCGAAGCTCAGCTTCATCCATGGTCTTCGATTCCTTGTATTGCTTGCATAGCGTAATATGTTGGTGTTGAAAGTTCTGTTTGATGTATTTCTGTGTGTGCTTATGAAGGGAAGTGCTCCAATGTAGTAAATACGTTCTCTCCCGGTTCTCCATGACCTCGTTCGCAGAACCACTCCCATATACTATACGGACCGCATTCCAATTAGCCATCGCACTATCTGCCATGAATCCTTTGAAGTTCGGGTCAGGCGCGCCATGTCGTGCCATAACAACATTCAAACTCCTCCAAAATTGTACTTGGACCTGGGTATCTTCAGACTGCATATCGCATACTGCGATGGTCATCACCTTCTTGTACTGAGAGTCGTACACGTGGCAGGCCATGGTGGTCCAATCTTTCACGCGCTTCACGTGGTCGAACATCATCCACGCGTTTTCAAGGTCCTTTCCTGGTTGCATACGCTTCACCATATCCACTCCGCTTCCTGGTCCTTCAGTTAGCATTTTAAAAACGTATACTTTCTCTTTGCCCTGTCCTGGGAAGACGCTATCGTGTATGAATTCGAACTTCGACTCTCTCTTCATAGTCATAATGTTGTCAATAACCCCTCCTCGGTTATTTGAGCGGAAGGAGGAAATTACGTTGCGTATACTAGGACTACTTAGATATTGGAATCGATCCATCACCTCATCCACTTCCTCTCCCTTCAACATTCTCTTCTCTCCCTCTCCATGGTGAAATAAGTAGTTCGACAGGAAATCTTTGCTAACGGACAATGCTATAGCAGAGTTAGTGGCTGTCGGTGTTTTCGCAACCTGCTCCGCTAGGAGTTCATTAATTTCTTTTCTAGAATCTCTATACATGCCCTTTCCTATTGGATGAGTATGGGCTCCAAAGTGAATAGACGCCCTTGTCATATTTGGATTGTCGCTATAACAATAGTAGATCCTAGCATCGCATGTGTGAAGGCAAGTGGGTGTCACTTTGCAGACTTTACACACTAGGGTACAGTCTTTGGGTGGACCATCCCTTACTGCAAACGGGAAGACTGTGGATCCATTCCACTCTGTCTCATTCCTTTTTCCAGCCCTCTTCAAGTACTCGCACTCATGGTTCTTACAAGCAAGGTGACCGGCACAGAAAGACTTACGGAACTTTAGGTTGTCGACGTTGTGGATGTTTGTAGTTACGAGTTTGCACCATGTATGTCCATCATAGCGCTTGTCCATTCCCTCCAAGTTCTTCGCTGCGGATGATGAAGAGGACGAGCGACATGGAGGTAACTCAAATAGCACATCTCCATTGTAGGAAGGGGGAAGGTACTGCACCCGATGGTGCTTTATAACATCAAAGTTTGTTGTGGACAATTCACTTCTAGAGCGACGAATACTGGACAATCTCTTCAAGCAATCCATAATACTCACTTGGGTACCAAGATTTGCTGTCAGTGGAAGGCATGGAAGCACAGGGGACTGTAAACTATTGGATGGGGTGGTTGATATGACTTTTGTATCTGATATACTGTGGACCGCAAGCGTGGCGTTTTGAAGTGCAACTTGAGGGGACTCTCCCTCAGATTCACTAGACAACTCTACAATGGTATCCATTTTCTCCCTCTTCACCTTTGTAAAAATCGTATTGTTCGGGAGTATAGGAAAGCAGTCACTTGGTAGACTAGCTGGAAGTCTTGGAGACATGTAAGGCATGTCCACTGTAGAATTGTCTGATTGCCGACTACCTAGCTCAGTGGTTGCCCCAAGAAGACTAAGAGGAAGCCCAAAAGCTCTATAGTTTCCTGCCCGCAGATACCAACAATGGCCTTCTTCTTCTACACTCTTTTCCACTGGAATGGAATGCTCTAATTCCCCTGATTCCGACTTTCTCTCTTCTTCGACATAGATTGAAGACTCTAGGAACTTGAATCTGACATGCAAAAGGTGATTGAGTACTCTAGCATGTCCTTCGTGATTCACTGGAAACACCAAAGGTATTTCATGACCGTCTACTCTAATACAAGCCATAGTGTAAGTAGGATGACTGCAGGAATTTTTGATGAGAGAACTGGCTTTTAAGAAGGATGTTGAGGATTTTATACTTTGTTGAGGAGTTCCTTGCAATCATTGTGATCATCACTTTTCACGAAGACAGCGAGGTCCAGGTTAGTACAAATTTCTATTGCCACTCAATTAAGTTACTTTCCGTATTGCCGCCAGTAAAGGTTAGAATTTTGAAATTAAGAGTAGTTTAATAACCTTAGCCGTCAAGCAATGATACCGATTTTTTGCAATGATGTATTAGGTATCCAAACTCATTGCCAATACATGCACGCCTTGCAGGAGCTCTGTCATTGTTAGGAGTACCCAACTCCGCCATCATTTTCAAAAATTAATTACTGGAGGCGGAGGAAATATTGTGCCGACATTGGAGGATTTGGAGCGTGGCAAACTCAACTGACAGCATGACAGTTTTGTCAAAACGAGACGGACTTCAAAGTCATTAGGGCTGCCAGTACTTCAAGAGCATAGTATGCCGATTTCAAAGCAAAATAAATGCATGGCGCTTTCATGGAGCCGCCAATACTCACGTGTCAATTGATCTTAGGAGATTAATTACAGCTTGGCCAGTTAGGAGAATGCAGTAATTTCGAGCATGCGAACCTCGTTCAAGAGCAACTATAAGCTGTACCTTGGACCTGCTCAAAGCCTTTTCATTTTGCAACTCCAATTGTGGTAGTAGCATTGCATCTTAGTAATCACGTAGTATTTGCTGTCTCATGCTTGTAGGCAATCCAAACTCTGCCATCTTAGCTCCGTTACATCGTACAAAAAGGAAGAGACGTAGAGCTTTCTTCTTTTCGACAGCAAAGGCTTTGAGGGTATTCAGGATGACGAGAGCGAAGAAAACAGTTTCAAAGACGAGGCAGGGTGTAGAGAGAGAGGTACCAAGAGCCATCCAGTTCCAAGAAAGTGATGCGCCTCTAGTAGATGAAGTGGGTCTCCCGTTGCACATTGTGCATGACGGGATCAGAGAAAGTGTAGGACTTAGCAAATTTGGAGGCGTCGACACGGTGAATGTGAGTTTAGATTTGAACTCCTCTCATATACTGCAGTCATGGCGTCAACCTAGATTATAGTGACAGAGGACCTTAGCTTGGTTATGGTACCTAATTGTAGTGGATTGTGCACTACATTGCTTAGAGACTGACCATTATCATATCGAAGACTTACCCTGAATACACACCTCTGCATGGCACAGATGTGCTTTCAGTAGGCCATTTTAAGAGTATGTGAAATCATATAAGAGTGATAAGTACTCTCATATGGAGTGAAGGCCTTGAAGGCTCTGGTGCTGCTCCAAAGAGACAAGTAGAACATCCCTTATTTTAGAAGTTCTTTTATGTAATTTGGAAAGGGTGTTAAGGTCAAGGCCAGACATTTGTATTAACAAGAACAATTTGTTTGCAGTGTTCACATGAAGCTTGCAAACATTCATAGGCTTTGAAGGCGCATAGACATTCTAATGTCACTAAGAAAGAAAATGAATTTTTTTAAAGTTCTATAATGCCAAAGCAATTGAATCACCAGCAGGGGTGCTTCGGAGTTTTCAAAATAAAAGAGTGCTCAGAAGTTAGTCGTCCTCTGAAGTAGCAATCCAGAATCTAGTCTTGGGAGTCCTTAGTCTCCAACTGTGAGTCTGAAACTGGAAATCGGGGAAGATGAATAAGGCCTTCGAATCGGTCGATCGCCCTGAGCCACAATTCGGTGTCTCCCGCACCGCTTGCTCCAGGAAGTTGGTTCCGGATTTCCAAGCGTCCAAAATGACTCCGAAAAGGTAGTTCTGTTCCAAGTTCACGGATGCCGCCTAAGTGAATCCGGGATGCCGCCCAGGTGAGTCCGGGATGCCGACGGTGTTCACGGATGTCGCCCAGGTGAGTTCGGGATGCCGCCGAAGTGAGTCGACTTCGAGATAGACTCGCGGATATCTCTCTGCGCCATCCAATGAACGAGCTTCTAGGGATTCCTCCTGTGGACGTAGGCGGGAAACATTCAAACTCTCTCATCGCTCACGATACGCGCTTGACGGTGGAGGACCTTGCATTGAGAAGCTGGTGCTCAACGACATCACATGCAATCAAACGGCCGCGTGTGCTGGAATGAAAACTTGTGGGATTTTGATTTTGTGAATCGATTATTAACAGCTTGGCACTCCTTGATCTGCAGGACGAGGCTGCAATGGCCCGCAGTACTCGCAGTCGTTCCAAGATGGCAGATGCCGAGACGGACTCAGCGATTCAGGTCAGTGTCTACATTTTGGTCGATCGTGAAAGTCCAAAGCGCTGAGGAGTACAAGCTTCAGCAGCGCCACTCGCGCCACGCGCGGTGCGCGGCAGTCGCGTCGCTGGCGTCATGCTTGTGATGCTCGATTTGTCCCCTTCAGTTTCAGTTAGAACCTGTAATGCTCCATCGAGTGCATTTGTGGCCACTGCTGAGTTTCCAAGGAATCCGACTTCAGCAGCGCCACTCGCGCCACGCGCGGCGCGCGGCAGTCGCGTCACGGGCGTCACGCCTGTGATGCTCGATTTGTCCCCTTCAGTTTCAGTCAGAACCTGTAATTCTCCATCGAGTGCATTCGCGGCCACTGCTGAGTTTCCAAGGAATCCGACTTCAGCAGCGCCACTCGCGCCACGCGCGGCGCGCGGCAGTCACGTCACGGGCGTCACGCTTGTGATGCTCGATTTGTCCCCTTCAGTTTCAGTTAGAACCTGTAATGCTCCATCGAGTGCATTCGCGGCCACTGCTGAGTTTCCAAGGAATCCGACTTCAGCAGCGCCACTCGCGCTACGCGCGTCACGCTTGTGATGCACGTTTTGTCTCCCACAGATTCAGTTAGAACTTGTAATGCTCCATCGAGTGCTTTCGCTTCCACTGATGAGTTTCCAATCTGAGCTTAAGGAAGGGGCGGCAACATCAGAAGTCTGAGACTGAAATCCTCAATCCTGCGGTTTGGTTGACAACCACCACATTAGCATTGACTGCGAAATTTTGGGCTTACGCAAGCTCTCACGGGGGGGTACACAGTGGCAGATCCAGCTTGGATAATTATGAGGGAGCTCTCATGTCGGCCTCCCGAAAACATGATCAGCCCGGGGGTGCTGCTTGAACACCGTCGGATCCGACGGTGTTCAAGCAGCACCCCCGGGCTGATCATGTTTTCGGGAGGCCGACGACTCCAACGACCACCCTGACCCGGTACTGAGTGAAAGTCTTATCTTCCTTGAGCTCCGCACTGGGGGAGATGTGATAATCTAAGATGAAGTTGATCTTGAGAAAGGCTGGCGCGATTTACCTTTCGAATTTTGTTTAGCTACTGAAATTTGTCACCGCAGCACGTAGTATCCTCAGTCCCGGTAAGGCGTTCTAGATTCAGTATAAACACAAGAATGAGAAATGTTGAATCTGGCTCGTGCACTTCCCTTAATCGAATAACCTTCACTCGTTCACTTGCCTTCATCGAATAACCTGTAAGATCACTTGCCTTGATCGAATAACACGTGTGGACCGGCCTGGATCTCATTTTGAGAGAAATCGGATTTTGGGAGAGAACTTGGGCACGTGATAAATGCCATCAGGTTGGGGTGTCACAGTGAACACCGTCGGATCCGACGGTGTTCACGGTGACATCCCAGCCTGATGGCATTTATCACATGCCCAAATCTCCCGCGTGGACTAGCGTGGATCTAATTGGAATGTGGATGTGGGCTGGCCTTTATCTGGTAGGAATTTTATGTCACCTTGGACAGCTCATATCTCATTAGAATGATGCTGGAAGAATTAGATATTTGGGCATGTGAATAATTCCATCAAGCTTGGATGTCACCGTGAACACCATCGGATCCGACGGTGTTCACGGTGACATCCAAGCTTGATGGAATTATTCACATGCCCAAGTTGTTTTTACTCAATTTGTGCTCCAAAACTGCTGTATGGGTCCATCTTCAATCTTGACGTGTGCATTTGCTTTCTTCAGACATGTGATCGTCATGGGGAGTTGTTCGATGGCACACAATCAATCTCTGATGAGGTATTAGTATCTGTCTTTTTTTGTTTATATTTAAGTAATGAAATAGAAGGAATTCGGATTTGGGATTTAGGCTAAGTGCTCTCAATGTCGTTAGGAACTCGTCCCCTAGCTCTGTTTGTCTTAGGGAACTCGTTCTCAAGTTCCCAATTTTTTTTGCTTACATTGTTCGTTAGGACTTGTCCTTCAGTTCTCTATGTCTTTGGAAAATCTTACTAATGTACTCATAGCCTTTGGCGTGGATTTTGAATTGCTATTGCACTGTGTTCTTTGCAAATGCATGTTTTGTTGTTATAAAAGAGTTATAACATATTGTTAGAGAGAATTACCTTGCCAAGACATATGCGTCTTGATTTTACACTTCAATGTAGGTATAGAATTCATGTAGGGGAATGAAGCCTACATGTACAGGAAGTTTGGTTAAAAAGACCTTCGGTATTTATAGTACATGTTGAGATTTGTAAATTGAATTTTCCTTGCTTACAGTTGCATTCAATGTCTCTTAGACATTGTCTTCAACCTCAACTCTAATTTCATTGTATTCATTCCTCTAGGCTAGCCAACGCAAAGGCAAGCGCCCAAGGGTGACATCTAAAGAGAAGCAGGCCCCAATTGACCAGACCTTGACATCGTTGCAGATAGGAGGGCCTTCTCAACCACAGAAGGGGCCTCAAACACGCCAAGTGCTTTCAAGTGACTCTAGTGATGATGAAGAGAACTTGGTGAGTTTTGCAGACATCATGGACGCTGCAGAGCGTGCTGTAAATGACTTCGAGGGAGATAGGCTTACTTGGAACCAAGGGCCTGGGCCATGGTTCTCCCCTGAGAGCTCGGAGACGGAGTATTCCTCCGCCATTGAGCTCTCAAATGCTAGCTCTAGCCCCTCGTTTGAGGAAGTGAGTGAGAGTATTGGGATTGGTAGAGTTTACACATATGAAGTCATCATCCTTAGCTCAAACTCAGATGAGGATGATGACGTGGACATCATCCAATAGGGTTTCATGACCCCAATTACATACCTTCTGTGGTTTTAGACATGCAAGCCATGTGCAGGCTATTTTTCTTTCATATATTTACCACTCTTCCATTCTATAAGTGTAATTTTTTTTATTGAAGTAAAGAATTTTCAACTGCGTCTCAATATAAATTCTTCACACGGACTTGGCCTCTTTTTTAATTTGCGAGTGCAATCTTCTCTGACTGGACCTGTACATGCAGATGGATGTTTCACCCACTGGAATAACTCAAGAAGAGACCATCTTAGAGACTCCTGGAATAGATGAAACGACACAGCCGCATATTGGGGACGAAGAAGAGGATGAAGAAGAGGACGAAGAAGGAGGACAAGATCCCATGCAAATAGATGACCTAGAAGACAAAGATCAAGGACTCATGGAGGATGAATTGCGGCGCATACAAAAAGGCGACTCAGTAGATATCCTCTCCACTCTGCGAATGAAGCCCGAAGAACTCTTCTGGCTACACATCCCGCTTTGCAGACTTGTCGTTATGCCCATGGTGAGGCCCACACTCGCTTGTGACATTACGAAGTTGGAGCAAGAATTCGCAGGTGGATACTGTGATGGAGCGGCAGTGTTCTATGTCTCTACCACTAATGAAGAAGGAGAAAGCCAAGAGTTTGCCGAGGACGAGATGAACAAGTGGGATCCAATCTGGAGAGAGAAAAATGAAGTGTTTACACGCTACCTGAACTTCAGTTCCTCAAGAACTTGAAGTTCTTCATTTGCGACGGCAACCATCGCCGCATTGCATGGATGAACCTCATTGACAGGTGCTACACATTGCTCCCAAAATGGCACTGTGTCGTAGACTGCATTGTACTGGAAACCAAAGGGAAGACCGAGCTTGTCATGCAAGTGATGCATGACATCAACAAGTGAGTTCTTCCTTCTTGAGCTGCTTTTCCGGTCTTTGGTTTTTATGTGCCGTAGTTGTAAAATCATGGTGGCTTATTGGATTTCCTAAAATAGTCATGTACTTCCAGATCAGTGGAGGATTCACACGTGAAGACAAACTTGGTACACACTTTGTACCAGGTGCAGAAGTATGGTCTTCTCCCAATCAACCGATTTGCTGATCTCCTCAAGCCCGGGTTGAAGAAAAGGTGTTTGCAATTCAAGGTTTTAAGGAAATGGTATAGCATACCTGTGGAGGTCTTTACATCGTTCATTTTCAGGGTAAGACACTATGTGTTATACAAATTTGGAATCCTTCAGTTTGCTGCAGCCTGCTCCCAAAACTCTTCACATGCCTAACTTCTAATTCAATGTTATCGTCTGAATGTACAGCAAGAGATTTCCCAAGCTGCGGATGCTGCAGTGAGAAAGTATACCGATGCTACACCAGAAGAGGAGAGGACCCCTGAAGAAGTCGCTCTTGCCATGAGGGCGGGAGCAAAGGAGAAAACCAAAACTCTGATGGTGAAAATGGGGAAGTTGTTGGCAGTGGCTCAACCATCTAACGGGCTAGGCTTCTTACAGGAGGTCAGTCTAATTCTGAAACCTTGTACAACTACGAATTTACTTCTTTTGTTTTCAAACGCCAAGAGTTATTGAATGTGTTGCTATCATAGGTGGAGAGGCACTGGAGCACTAATGAAGTGCCTGAAATAACATTAGAGAAGTTGCAAATGGTGGCCACATGCAACATGGTGCCTGCACACAAGATCAAGATCTTGAAGTGGTGGAACTCCTCTGCGCCATCTTGCGAAGCAAGGAAGTTCCCACCAAAGCCCGTCTCTGAAAATCTCCTGCCCCATTTCCTTGCCAAATGCGTCTGGTATGCTGGGGTAAGGGAATTGTTTCCTGTAGTCAAGTAACTATACCAAGCGATACTTGGTTTTCAAATTGTAACTCACAAGTTCAGAATGGGACCATGGACGTCTTCAATTGTACATTTTTAGCATGCATTGTACTCTGCAGATCGAAGATGCAGCAGTGGAGTACTTCGACTCGGTGGTGAAGCAGGACAACATCACTGTGAACTACAGCATTCCAACACAACCACAGTACTTGGTAGAGTACATAGAAGGGTGGAGGCGCACAGTTTGGGAGCACGGGTTTCAGACATATTTCAAAGGGCACAATTACTTCAAAAAGGGGGACTCGTTCATGGCTCACGAAGCGTCAGCCGCTGTTGTGCGTAGAGTTTTGTACCGGTGAGTTCCACTATCTCAATACTGGAATATGTCTAATAACTTGGTGGACAGCAAGTTATTGTAAAAATTACTATACTATTTGAAGTCCATTATAATGAGATTTCAAATGTTGACTTCAACTCTAACTCCTTATTTTAGAACCTTTCGCTCTACAATTGTATGATAATTCTCTTCTGCAACGTCTCCATTAGGCCCTTATACTGGAAATGCATTCATTTTTCACAAGTTCGTTGGTCTTACCATCCAGAATTGGTCACAGATGTATGTTGTAGAGATTCCATGATCATCATTTACATTCTCCTGAATGCAAAATCATGCTTGTGCTGTAGATATTTCAAATTTGAGCTCGAAGGAAAAGGAGCCATCGATCGCTCAGACCTTCCCCCCTTTCTATCATCATATCTGGATCACACATCCAATTCTTGTATGTTCACCGCACACCAGCTCCGCACCTACACCACAGCTCATCTCAGCGGTGGAGGATGGTACCTAGATTGTCTCCTCGAGTTCACTCCTCCTTCCGAGGTTGAATTCAGGAGATCTTTGGACGGGAAAGGGGTCCTGGACTTAGAGATCAATGAGTTTACAGGCCTGGATGACAAAGCGAGAAAGAAGGCCATTGCAAGGAGGGATTTTTTGGACCGGAAGAAAGAGGCACGGGTCCAAGTCCACCTTGAAGCGAAGGAGATGAAGGCATCCGAGCTCGCTGACAAAAAGGTGGCAAAAGAAAAGGAAGAGAAGGGTAAAGGCAAGGGAAAGGGAAAGAAGAAGGAGGAAGCGGAAGGCGAGGTGGTACCATCTTCCACCGCAAATGAAGATTCACAGGCGCAAAGTGCAGTACAGAAGAAGGCTACTCTCCTACAGCTCACCGAGGAAGTTATCACTCGTATGACACAAGCCATGGTCATTACAGAAGGTGATGTTTCTAAGACGGAGGATTTGATCCTCAACATCTCCATCGAAGTCCTGGCAAAAGACATGGTCGAGGAGAAGCCCACGTGGTACAACGAGGTGCTGCATTTCTTGAAAAAGGTATGCATATGCATCTTTGTACTCAAAAGCGCATTTTGTGCTTTCATGTCTCATGAATGTTTTCTGTGCTTATTTTTAACTTCACCATATTCTACATGTTTGTAGATGTCAGCCAGAAAGACTCGCATGTTCGAGGAAGTGCCAAATGCTCGACTGGGGGTGGATGTCATATTCATTGACATCCCGGAGAACTTACCCGTGCCTGGGCTCTCTACACCGGCCCATGAGGTGCCAATGTGGAATGCAGATGCTGATGATGAGGCTCTCCAGTTGGCATGTAGCTTTGCCGCAGAGCATCTACAAGATGATGGATGCATCATTCTATTTCACTCCTACAGCATCAAATCCAAAGAGAACATTGCTGGGGTATGTGAGACATATGACTTGCTGATGAAGAAGGACTGGATGGGGATGAACTGTATGCACATCACCTCGGCTATAGACAACACAAAGACGGTAATTTTCATAGAATTTTGTCTCCTTTTATGAACAAGTTGCAATGCACTCCATTCAATGCATTCTTATGTACATTTGCTATGGACGTTGCAGACACAGAAGTTTGGAATCACCCTCCTCGTGAAGGACCTCGGCTCCAAAGGGAAATCCAAATTTTCCTTCAAAAAGACTAACACCACAATGAAGGCTGGTGTGGACTTGGCTATCGATGACATGCTGATCAATTACACCCATGCAGATGACGTGGCTATGAATGGAAACAAACCTTGGCGAGGCGAACGCGAAAAAGATCCAAGGTTCTTCACTATCCTCCTGGAGGCAACAAGCGTTCTAGGAGACTTAATTCTGGATTGTACCGCATCTACAGGTAATGATTCCATTCAGAAGTTACTCCTCCAAATGTGTTCTTCCAATTATTTCATGGAACTAACTCATTTTGATTTCAATACCTCCAGGTGCATGCATTACGGCTTGCCGTGGCACCGGCCACCACATTGTGGCTTTGGAAGGGAATAAAGACATTTATGATGCCATTCTGAAACCCATGAGGAAGTCACCAACACCCGTAGTGGCAACACCAACTGTGCCACCAATAGTTCACCTTTCACAAGATCTGGAGGATATGCCAGTGGTGCCTCGCAAATTCGTTCGCAAGGGAAAATCCAGTAAGTAAGTTGGCATTTTCTTTCATCTTTGCTTGGATGAAGACTTTCATATTCTACAATATTGACAACATGTCTTCTTCCGTTGCAGAGATGGGAGATTGATGCCAACAAATGCCACCCTACCCCAACTAAGTCTTCTCATCAGTTCGGAGAAGTCTTTTGAGCTCCCAATCTATGCCGAGCAAATGGCGAGTGCCTTCGCGGAGTTTGGTTGCTCCAAACCCAAATGCCGTAAAGACACTTACGCTCTAAATGTCTTACAGTATATAGATGTTTCAGCATCCGAAGGTAGAGAGTCCTCGGAGTCATCTCCGAGTTCTGATTCTTTGATAGAGTCCTAAACAACTTAGATTCATGAGATTGCCAAATCTCTTTAATGGGTCAAACTATTATGTGTTGATTTTCATTGTAGTTGGATTTGTGTGTTTATGGATACTTCTTCCATGTGTTCAATTTTCTTGCATGTTTTCTACTTGCTTCATTTTCTTCAATTGATAGTATTTTGTCTTTACCTATAACAAAGATTGAAAAATAAAAACTAAACCCTAAACTGACTTTCAAAAAAAGATCTCACATTAACCACTCTGTACACGGCACAATACCTATGGTCATAGGTCAAATCTACAAGATTCTAAATTTTTTCAATTCATTTTTTTCACACTCACAAGCTCGCAGGCTCATAGGCTCAGGCTCATAGGCTCGCCAAATAGCAACCCTGGAAATGAAAGATACATTCTCTAAGGCTAGTAGAGAGTATCCTTGGATGTCCAAACATCACAAGATAATAAAAATAGAGTACCACAATCATTTTAGGATAGAAACAAACATACTATCTAGACTACACAATAGACTAGTACACTGCAAAAAGAATAGTAGACAAAAAAAATTGATAAAAAAACATTGGATTTAAAAAACTAATACTGGATAATAAAAAATACATTTAGACATATATTGTCACACGCGCAGATATAAGTATGTCTGGTTTCATGTACATACAAGTATTTGGATTCAAGAGGAGACCAGAAGGGCACTTACCATTGTCATAAAGCCTCCCCATTGTAAGTATCGAAAATGCCAAAGTGCAAGCCAGTGGTCTAGATGATGAAGTGCTTCTTCAGTCGCGGCTCCAGATGACAACCACCACGAACGGATTGCAAGGTACCGAAGCTCAGCTTCATCCATGGTCTTCGACTCTTTGTACTGCTTGCATATTGTAATGTGTTGGTGTTGGAGTGCTTGCTTGATGTGTTTTTGCGTGTGCTTGTGAAGGGAAGTACTCCAATGTAGCAAACATGTCCTCTCCCGATTCTCCATAATCTCATTCGCAGAGCCACTTCCGTACACTATGCGAACCCCATTCCAATTAGCCATAGCACTATCTGCCATGAACCCTTTAAAGTTTGGGTCACGCACTCCATGTCGTGCCATGACAGCATTCAAACTCCTCCAGAACTGTACTTGGACCTCGGTATCTTCAGACTGCATGTCGCAGACAGCAATTGTCATCACTTTTTTGTACTAAGAATCGTACATGTGGCAGCCCATCGTAGTCCAATCCTTCACGCGCTTCACGTGGTCGAACATCATCCACGCATTTTCTAGATCGCCTCCAGCTTGCATACGCCTGACCAAATCCACTCCACTTCCGGGTCCTTCTGTCAGCATTTTGAAAACGTATACTTTCTCTTTCCCTTGGCCAGGGAAGACGCTATCATGTATGAACTCGAACTTCGACTCTTTCTTCATAGTCATGATGTTGTCAATGACCCCCCCTCGGCTACTTGAGCGAAAAGACGAGATGACATTGCGTATGCTAGGGCTGCTTAGATATTGGAAACGATCCATCACTTCGTCCATTTCCTCTCCCTTCAACATCACCTTCTCCCCTTCTCCATGGTGAAATAGATAGGTCGATAGGAAATCTTTGCTGACGGACAAAGCTATGGCAGAGTTTGTGGCTGTAGGTGTTTTAGCCACTTGCTCTGCGATGAGTTCACTGATTTCATTCCTAGAATCTCTATACATACCCTTCCCTACTGGGTGAGTATGGTCTCCAAAGTGAATACAAGCCCTTGTCATATTTGGTTTATCGCTGTAGCAATAGTAGATCCTAGTATTGCAAGTGTAGAGGCAGGTGGGTGTGACTTTGTAGACCTTACAATGTAGGCTACAGTCTATTGGTGGAACGTTTCCTACTGCAAATGGAAACCTACTGGAACCGCTCCACTCTGTTTCGTTTCTTTTCATGGCCCTCTTTAGGTACTTGCACTTTGGATTATTACAAACAAGGTGACCAGCACAAAAAGACTTACGGAACTTCAGATTGTCGACATTGTGGATGTTTGTGGTCACGAGCTTGCACCATGGATGTCCATCATAGCGGTTGTCCATTCCCTCCAAGTTCTTTGCAGCCGATGATGAAGAGGAAGAGCGACATGGAGGTAACTCGAAGACAACATCTCCATTATACAGAGGTGGGAGATACTGCACGCGATGGTGCTTCACAGCATCAAAGTCTAAAGTGGACAGCTCACTCCGAGATCGAAGAACCGTGGACAATCTCTTCAAGCAATCTATAATACTCAGTTGGCTATTAGGACTCGCCAACATAGGAGGACGTGAAAACGAAAGGTACTGCGAACTACTGGGTGGGGTGGTAAAAGTAAGTTTAGAACTTTTCATCACATGCGCTCCGGAGGTGGCCTTCTGTGAAGTGGTTTGCGGGGCCTCTCCTTCGGATTCACTAGACAACTCTACAACAGTATCCAATTTCTCGACCTTCACCTTTGCAAGCATTGTATTGTTTGGGAGCATGAAAGGGCGGTCTATTAGAGGACTAGGTGTACGTGCTGGAGATGTATAAGGCATGTCTACCATAGAATTATTTAACTATCGGCTACCTAGCTCAGTGGCCGCCCCTAGTAGACTTAGGGGAAGCCCGAAACCTCTATAATTTCCTGCTCCTAGGTACCAGTAGTGGCCTTTGTCATCTACACACTTCTCTATAGGGATGGATTGTTGTAATTTACCTGAATCGGACTTCCTCTCTTCCTCAACATAGATTGAATTCTCTACAAACTTGAATCTCACATGAAGGAGGTGACTCGGGACTCTAGCCAGTCCTTCATCATTCACTGGGAACAGTAATGGTGTGTCATAACCATCTACTCGAACGTAAGCCATAATGCTAACACGGACAGTAAATGAGATGGAAATGAAAGAATGGTATTCGAGAAACGGTAGGTGCATTCTTATACATGATGAAGGGCATTTGTGCAATCATTGCGGTGATTAATTTTCAAGGACAGCATGAGGACAAGGTCAGTATAAATTATTCCTCATAGATGTTGATATTTCATTCTCTTATGCCTCCATTTATAAAAAGCCTTCTTCATTAAGAAATAATTGTAGGACAGAAGCCCCCATCATTTATTACCATGCTGTAAATGAGATGATGTAGTACGTTCAAGATACCTAGGATGCGTATACATTTATAATTAGAGAGTTGCACATTCATTTTTTCATATTATGTTTTGCGTGTAGGATCGGAGTTTCCCTGATATTTTCAAGATCTAAGCATTTTGGGATTACTGCTATCAAGAACACGCACATGGGAAGAGGAGCCGTAGCCGCCATTGGAGGTAAATCAAATCTGGCACGAACCAAGCTTTGAAGGCACACTTCAATCGAGAAGGACAGATCTTCTTCAATACTTCAAGGCATGAAGAGGGCACTTGATGTTGGTCTTCATTAAGTGTTGTCATTGGCTCTATCATTCAAACGAACGGCGCATTAAAGTAGCCGTCGCAAGTCGTACGATGTCACTAAGAAGACGGTTGTACTATATAGGATGTCATTAAAAAGACTACTTCCAAGGTTTATTGGCACGCTTTGAGCCTTCCAAGGTCTCTCCACTGTGACAATAAGTTGGACCTTAGCACTTCTCAATTCCTTTCTTATTATGTTCAGAAGTTCTAGTATTGGTGCTCCTATGTAGTGTTGATGCTCTTGTAGGTATGTCATGCTTTTAGAGAACGACGTCTTTCTCTCTACTATTCCATTGAAGAGGAGGAGAAAGAAACACCGCTTATTCTTTTTCTCGTCACCTAGAGCTTTGAAGAGGGCAAGGATGACACGGGCGAAGAAAGTGATGTCAAAGACCAAGCACAGTGGATCCAGCGACCTCCAAAGGTCACTGCAATATGAAGGAGGCGATTTTGGTGCGGCGGATGAAGCGGGCCATGTCGAAATGTCAGCGTTACTAGGTGTTCAAGCGAGCTCCGCCACTACTACTGGTGCTAAGGGTGGACCTAAACATGTAAGTTCCATCCATGTCACTAGCCCTATTACTCATTCTCAATTGTAAACCATCTTGTATCGTCAGCCTTCTCCCATTCTAGGATATAAGGGGTAGATGAATATGGTATGTACAGTGCAAAGAGAAACCAAGGTTTGCACAGAAGATCAGTTGGAACGATTAACACAGCATTCTGTGTTATACAAGTTTGTGGAGGTTGTAACGAGGGTATAGTGAAGGGTTCGTACATGTTGGTAGTGCTTTGAAGACAGCAGTATAGCACCCATTCTTTTAGAAGGTCTGTTCCTCAAATTGGGAGAGAAGTTTACGGTCTACGATATTCACCCATGTTAACAACAACTACGAGTTTGCAAGATTCACCTTCAACTTCCAATCATTCTTAGGCATTCCAAGCAGATAGACATTTGATATTATGAAGAAAGGAAATTCTTGTAGAGGCTTCAAGAATTCTTATGTGCAAGAAAACTTTACTGTATATGATTGCTCCTTTAGTGGTCTCAAATTGGAGTACTGCAAACAAGCAAGTGCTCTTGTCCAGTACCAAATGTCAATTTGTTTTTAGGGACCAAGGTTCAACGTGTATGCATATTTTTGAATTTGAGATGTTTGGAGTGTTTTGGGTATTTGAGATATTTCAAAGAGTTGGGTATTTTGAGTAGTCTCGGTAATTTTAGGTATTGACGTAGCACCCTTTGTTGGGAATTTTGGGGTATTAGCGTATAGGCGTATCTACGGTACTTGGATATTTGCGTTTTGTGGGACAAAAATAGATGGATATTTTAAATGGGTGGGGTACTGGATTGTTGTGGTACCTTGGATAGTACGAGGACTAGCTGTCTTCCAGCAACTCGTATTCACTTACCCCGCGCCAGCCGCTAAATCAGTGAATCAGAAGAGGCTTTCTAGTTAAATTTGAACCGTGAATGTAGCTGCATGGGTCAGGTCCTCCCGCATTCCGGAATTTGGGAATGTGTATAAGGAGGCGAATCGAGGATAAAACCCCGGATTTCCGTCGCAGACGTCCAACCCAGGAAAGTCCCGAAATACCCGAATCTGAACGCCCGCTGCGTTGATTCCAGCTAGTTCACCGCTATGTCCACATCCAAGAAGAAACGAACTCACCGGCAGTCCGTGCATTTCCTGTCGGTCTTGCTTGTAGTTTGTAGAGTTCAGTGCATGCTCCATCGCATTCGCAGGCAAAGCATCCTCTTGCACTGAGGTACTCAAATTTGTCGCTCTAGCTGGGTCGAAGCCGCAAGGAAGCTCTGATTTTCTCTTCTCGTGATTTCAGTCGACGTTGTCTCCGGGCACTGAACCTCCAGTGCAAGATGAATTTGATTTCCATGTGCTTGAAGCCCAGCGACGTCAACAACATTGCTAATTCGTGGATTCCCTTTGAACAACAGAATGATCCAGTCATGGCGCGGAGCACCCGCAGTCGCTCAAGGAACGTTGTCCTGGACACGGAGGTTACCCTCGAGGTTCGTGGATGTTCACTCCTCGCGATGCATTGTCTCCGGGCACTATACCTCCATTGCCCATGCTTTCAGTCTCTGCCTCCAGCGCCGCTTCAGTCAGGCGCGATGAGTTATGCGCATCACACGCGCCACGCCTGGCTCATGACGGATGCGGCAGCAGAGGCAGCGACTGAAGGCATCCAACATCATTTTTCTGGAAAAAGGCAAGTAGGACCCGTCCAGCGTCCAAGAATATGGATCAGGTGGAGGTGTCCGGGAAAACACTGTCGGATCCGACGATGTTTTCCCGGACACCTCCACCTGATCCATATTCTTGGACGCTGGACATCTGGTGGGCTGTTATTGCCATGAAGCATGCGTTGTATGAATCCCCCATTGGTAGCCAATGTGACGCGTAGCGCCCGTGTCGCGTAGCGCGCGTGAGTGAAGCGTAGCGCCCGTGAGTGAAGCGTAGCGCCCGTGAGTGAAGCGTAGCGCCCTCGAATGAAGCGTAATGCCCGTAAGTGAAGTGTAGTGCCCGTGTCGTGAAGCGTAGCGCCCGTGAGTGAAGCGTAGCGCCACGCCTGGCTCGTGACGGATGCGGCAGTAGAGGCTACGACTGAAGGCATCCAACATCATTTTTCTGGAAAAAGGCAAGTAGGACCCGTCCAGCGTCCAAGAATATGGATCAGGTGGAGGTGTCCGGGAAAACACCGTCGGATCCGACGGTGTTTTCCCGGACACCTCCACCTGATCCATATTCTTGGACGCTGGACATCTGGTGGGCTGTTATTGCCATGAAGCATTCGTTGTATGAATCCCCCATTGGTAGCCGATGTAACGCGTAGCGCCCGTGTCGCGTAGCGCCCGTGAGTGAAGCGTAGCGCCCGTGTTGTGAAGCGTAGCGCCCGTAAGTGAAGCGTAGAGCCCGTAAGTGAAGCGTAGCACCCATGTTGGTGGATCAGGTGGAGGTGTCCGGGAAAACTTTCTCGCTTGCTGAGCGTCTCACTTTTAGAAATAAAATGAAATTGCCTTTGTAGTCTCTGTCAAGTACCAGCCAGGCAGGACTCGCGCCACATTCGTGACACGCCGCGCCACGTCCGTCACGCGCCATCCGGTCACGCGCCACGGTCACGCGCCACGGTCACCGGGTGACCAAGAATTCGTAACGGATTCGTGACGAATGTGGCGTGCGTAACGGATTCGTGACGAATGTGGCACTTGACCAAGAATGTGAAGGCAAACGTTTTATTTTTCCCGAAAGGGAAACTCTCAGGAAGCCAAAAAATTGATCAGGTGGAGGTGTCCAGGAAAACACCGTCGGATCCGACGTTGTTTTCCTGGATACCTCCACCTGATCAATTTTTTGGCTTCCTGAGAGGTACTCACAGCAGGTACTTTGGCTTGTTGAGAGGTACTCACGGCAGGTACTTGGCTTGCTGAGAGGTACTCACGGCAGGTTTCTCTTATCGTCGTTCAGTTGTACGTCGATGGTAATGGGCTGAGAACATATACATGTACGATTTTTAGATTTTAGGGCAATGCGACGTTGGTCATGGTGTTCATGAGGAGAGATGAGAGCAAACTGTTCACGTACCTTGGAAAGGCCGCCTATGTCCTGGCAGCGACACTTTCCTTAAAATTGATCTCTATGTTTGAAACTGTATCGTCGTCCACGAAGAGTACTGTACTTTTGGCCCTCGCTCTGTTGATTGATAAGGAGGTGACTGTCTTTCAATTGGAATGAATTCAGCAGCGCGACTTTGGCAGTCCTTGGCGTCACGCCTGAACATTGCTTTCCTCAAATTGGATCCTTGGAACATCATCCTTGGACGTCAGTGACGCTAATTCATAATAGTGATTGGTTCATTGGGCCAGGGTGACCAACGCAAAGGCAAGCACCCAAGGGTGACATCCAAAGAGAAGCACACTTCCATTGACCAGTCCTTCCCAGCACTTCAAATTGGAGGGTCATCACAGCCAAAGAAGTGGCCTCAACCTGGCCAAAAGCTCTCTAGTGACTCCTGCGATGACGAAGAGAACTTGGTGAGTTTTGCAGACATCATGGATGCTGCAGAGCGAGCAGCAAATGACTTTGAGGGAGATAGGCTTAGTTGGAACCGGGGGCCTGGGCCATGGTTCTCACCTGAGAGCTCGGAGACGGAGTATTCCTCCGCTATTGAGCTCTCAAATGCTAGCTCTAGTCCCCCATTTGAGGAAGTGTATGAGAGCATTGACACTGGTAGAGTTTACACAAATGGGGTCATCATCTTGAGCTCAAACTCGGATGAAGATGATGACGTGGACATCATCCATTAGGCTCTCTGGACTTCATTATATATCTTACTGGTAGAAAACATGGAAGTAATTTTCATTTTTGAAGTAAAGCATTTTCATTTGGGCTTCAACATACATTCTTTATACTTACTTGACCTCTTTTGTAATTTGCGAATGAAAGATTCTCTGACTAAAATTCTACATGCAGATGGATGTCTCACCCATTGGAGTAACTCAAGAAGAGACCATCTTGGAGACTCCGGGAACAGATGAAACAACGCAACCACATATTGGGGATGAAGAAGAAGACGATGAAGAAGAAGACAAAGAAGGAGGAGGACAAGATCCCATGCAAATAGAGGATCTTGAGGACGAAGAAAAAAGACTCATGGAGGATGAACTGCAACGCATACAAAAAGGGGACTCAGTAGATATCCTCGCCAGTCTGCGTATGAAGCCCGAAGAACTCTTCCGGCTTCACATCCCGCTCTGCAGACTAGTCGTCATGCCCATGGTTAGGCCCACACTTTCTTGTGACATTACAAAGTTGGAGCAAGAATTCGCAGGAGGGTACCGTGATGGAGCGGCAGTGTTCTATGTCTCCACCACAAATGAGGAAGGAGAAAGCCAAGAATTCACAGAGGACGAGATGAACAAGTGGGATCCAATCTGGAGAGAGAAAAATGAAGTGTTCACACGCTACCTCGACTCTAGACCTGAACTCAAGTTCCTCAAAAACTTGAAGTTTTTCATTTGCGATGGCAACCATCGCCGCCTTGCATGGATGAATCTCATTGACAGGTGCTACCCATTGCTCCCAAAATGGCACTATGTCGTAGACTGCATTCTACTGGAAACCAAAGGGAAGACCGAGCTTGTCATGCAAGTGATGCATGACATCAACAAGTGAGTTCTACCTTTTTGAATTGCTTCTCCTTACTTTGCTTTTCGTGTGCCCTAATTGTGAATTCATGTAGGGTTGTCGGATTTGCTAAAACAGTGTTGTACTTCCATGTCAGTGGAGGACTCACACGTGAAGACAAACTTAGTGCACACTCTGTACCAAGTGCAGAAGTATGGTCTTCTCCCAATCAACCGATTTGCTGATCTCCTCAAGCCAGGGGAGAAGAAAAGGTGTTTGCAATTCAAGGTTTCAAAGAAATGGTATAGCATACCTGTGGAGGTCTTGACATCGTTCATTTTCAGGGTAAGACACTATGTGTTATAGAAAATTGGAATCCTTTAGTTTGCTGCAGCCTGCTACCAAAACTCTCGACATGACTAACTTCTAATTCAAGGTGATTGTCTTCTTATGTAGCAAGAGATTTCTCAAGCTGCGGATGCTGCAGTGAGAAAGTATACCGACGCTACACCAGAAGAGGAGAGGACCCCAGAAGAAGTCGCGCAGGCCATGAGGGCTGGAGCAAAGGAGAAAACCAAAACTCTGATGGTCAAAATGGGGAAGCTGCTGGCAGTGGCTCAACCATCTAATGGGTCAGGCTTCTTACAGGAGGTCAGTCGAATTCTAAAACTTGGTACCACTACGGTTTCCCTCATATTGTATTCAAACAGTAAGAGTAATTGAATGTATTGTTCTTATAGGTGGAGAGGCATTGGAGCACTAATGAAGTGCCCGAAATGACATTGGAAAAGCTACAAATGGTGGCCATATGCAATATGGCGCCCGCACACAAGATCAAGATCTTGAAGTGGTGGAACTCTTCTGCTCCATCTCGCGAAGCAAGGAAGTTCCCACCCAAGCTTGTCTCCGAAAATCTCCTGCCCGATTTTCTTGCCAAATGCGTCTGGTATGCCAGGGTAAGGGAACTGTTTCCTAGAGTCAAGTAACTATACTTAGCGATACTTGGTTTTCAAATTGCAATTCACAATTTCAGAATGGGACCATGAACATCTTCTATTGTACATGTTTAACGTGTATTGTTCTTTGCAGCTCGAAGATGCAGTAGTGGAGTACTTCGACTCGGTGGTGAAGCAGGACAACATCATTGTCAACTACAGCATCCCAACGCAACCACAGTACTTGGTAGAGTACATTGAAGAGTGGAGGCGCACAATTTGGGAGCACGGGTTTCAGAATTATTTCAGGGGGCACAATTACTTCAAGAAAGGAGACTCATTCATAGTTCACGAAGCCTCTGCCGCTACTGTGCGTAGAGTTCTGTACCGGTGAGTTCTACTATCTCAATATTGGGATATGTCTCATAACTTGGAGGACAACAAGTTAGCGTACAAATGAGTATACTATTTGAAGTCAATTACAATATGGGTTCAGATTGTCACTTCAACTCTAACTCCTAATTTTAGAAGCCTTCGGAATTGAATTGTATGGTGATCCTCTTCTGTTGTTTCTACTATAGGCTCTGATATTAGCTATGCATTTATTTGTCACAAATTTGTTGGTCTAACCATCCGAGATTGCTCACAAAAGTATGTTGTACAACTTCCATGCTCATCATATACATTCTACTGAATGCAAAATTGTGCTTGTGTTGTAGATATTTCAAATTTGAGCTCGAAGGAAAAGGAGCCATCGATCGCTCAGACCTCCCCCCCTTCCTATCATCATATCTAGATCGCATATCCAAAGCTTGTATGTTCACCGCACACCAGCTCCGTACCTATACCACAGCTCATCTCACTGGTGGAGGATGGTACTTGGATTGTATCTTTGAGTTCACTCCTCCTTCCGAGGTTGAATTCAGGAGATCTTTGGACGGAAAGGGGGTCCTAGACTTAGACATCGACGAGTTTGCAGGCCTCGATGACAAAGCGAGGAACAAGGCCATTGCAAGGAGGGATTTTCTTGACCGGAAGAAAGAGGCGCGGGTCCAAGTCCATCTTGAAACGAAGGAGATGAAGGCGTCCGAGTTTGCTGAAAAAAAGGTGGCAAAAGAGAAGGAAGACAAGGGTAAAGGCAAGGGCAAGGGAAAGAAGAAGGAAGAAGCGGGAGGCAAAGTGGTACCATATTCCACCACAAATGAAGGTTCACAAGCACAAAGTGTAGTACAGAATAAGGCTACTCTCTTGCAGCTCACCGAGGAAGTTATCACTTGCATGACACAAGCCATGGTCATTACAGAAGGTAATGCCGCCAAGACGGAGGATTTGATCCTGAACATCTCCATCGAAGTCCTAGCAAAAGACATGGTCGAGGAGAAGCCGACATGGTACAATGAAGTGCTGCATTTCTTGAAAAAGGTATCCATTTTCATCTTCGTACTCAAAAGCGCATTTTGTGCTTTCATGTCTCATGAATGTTGTCTGTGCTTATTTTCAACTTCACCATGGTCTACATGTTTACAGATGTCGGCCGGAAAGACTCGCATGTTCGAGGAAGTGCCAAATGCTCGACCGGGGGTGGATGTCATATTCATTGATTGTCCGGAGAACTTACCTATGCCAGGGCTCTCTAAACCAGTTCATGAGGTGCCTAAATGGAATGCGGATGCAGATGATGAGGCTCTGCAGTTGCCATGTAGCTTTGCCGTAGAACATCTACAAGATGATGGGTGCATCATTCTATTTCACTCCTACAGCATCAAATCCAAAGAGAACATTGCTGGGGTATGTGAGGCGTATGACTTGCTGATGAAGAAGGACTGGATGGGGATGAACCGCATGCACATCACCTCGGCTATAGACAACACAAAGACGGTAATTTCATAGAATTTTTTTGATTTTTATGAACAAGTCGCAATGCACTCCATTCAATGCATTCTTACGTACATTTGCTATGGACGTTGCAGACACAGAAGTTTGGAATCACCCTCCTCGTGAAGGACCTCAGATCCAAAGGAAAATCCAAATTTTCCTTCAAAAAGACTAACACCATGATGAAGGCTGGTGTGGACTTGGCTATCGATGACATGCTGATCAATTACACCCATGCAGATGACGTGGCTATGAATGGAAACAAACCTTGGCAAGGCGGACGCGAAAAAGATCCAAGGTTCTTCACTATCCTCTTGGAAGCGACAAGCGTCCCCGGAGACTTGATTTTGGATTGTACCGCATCTACAGGTAACGACTCAATTCCAAAATTTACTCCTTCAAATGTGTTCTTCCAATTCTTTCATGGAACTAACTCATTTTGATTTCAATACCTCCAGGTGCATGCATTACGGCTTGCCGCGGCACCGGCCGCCACGTTGTGGCTTTGGAAGGGAATCAAGACATTTATGATGTCATTCTGAAACCCATGAGGAAGTCACCAACACCCGTAGTGGCAACACCAACTGTGCCACCAATAGTTCACCTTTCACAAGATCCGGAGGATATGCCAGTGGTGCCTCGCAAATTCATTCGCAAGGGAAAATCCAGTAAGTAAGTTGGCATTTTCTTTAATCTTTGCTTGGGTGAGGACGTTCATGTTCTACAATATTGACAACATGTCTTCTTCCGTTGCAGAGATGGGAGATTGATGCCAACAAATGCCACCCTACCCCAACTAAGTCTTCTCATCAGTCCGGAGAAGCCTTTTGAACTTCCAATCTATGCCGAGCAGATGGCGAGTGCCTTCGCAGAGCTTGGTTGCTCCAAACCCAAACGCCGCAAAGACACTTATGCTCTAAATGTCTTACAGTATTTAGATGTTTCTGCATCCGAAGGTAGAGAGTCCTCTGGGTCATCTAGAAGTTCTGATTCTCTGACAGAGTCCTACACGACTTAGATTCATGAGATTGACAAATCTCTTCAATGGGTCAAACTATTTTGTGTTCATTTCTATTGTGGTAGGATTTGTGTGTTTCATGGCTAATTCTTCAATGTGTTCGGTTTTCTTGCATGTTATTTACTTGCTTCACTTTCCTTAATTGATAGTATTTTGTCTCTGCTAAGAAGAAAGATTGAAAAACATTTGCAGACCTCATTGCCTAAACCCAAAACTAGATCTCACATTATCCGCTCTATACACGACACAATATACACAGTCATAGGTCACCTCTACAAGATTATAACTTTTTTCAATTTTTTTTTTTACGCTCACAAGCTCACAGGCTCACAGGCTCACAGGCTCGCCAAATAGCAACCCTGACTTGGGATGAAAGAGTTTTGCTAATGAAGCAAATAATGAAATGAATGGGAATGATCAACGAAAAATAAATGGCCTCGGGTTGGGATGGAACAATTTTGCTAATCACAAAAAATAAAATAGGAAAAAAAAGTCCTTCCATCCTACACAAGTGGCATTGAATTAAAATAAAAGACTTTTGGTAATAATGCCAAAAAATAGGAAAGGGAATGATTCCACCAAAAAAATAATGGCAGTGCCTTGGAATGGATTAGTGGAAGTGTGCTTTAAAAATGAATGTCCAAAAGGGGAGATGGAGTGATTCAAGCTTTTGAAAAGCATACCAATTTGTTTTAGAGTGGCCAATTATTTTTAAGTAGCTATATAATCTAACATTAAAAGAAATATGAATGGTGGAGTGCTTTTGAATATGGAAATGGTCTGGGTGTTAGTGTGATATGATGTAACACCTAAAAAATTTATAGAATGGTGGAGTGATTTGGACATGGAAGTGGTTTAGGTGTTACAATGATGTAATTTAACACCCCAAAAAACATGGAATGGTAGATTGATTTGGATATGGAAATGATTTGGATGTTAGAGTGTTAGGGTGATATGATCTAACATTAAAAAAAATATGGAGTGTTGGAGTGACTTGGAATATGGAATATGAAATATGAAATGGAAATATGTAGAAGCATATTAATTTAGCATATGTAAATCCTGTCCACGCCCTGACCATGGCGTCCGCACCCTGACCATGGCGTCCGCGCCCTGCATGTTCCAAAATCCACGTGGCATCCACGTGGCATCCACGTGGCCTATTTTTTAGTTTTCATAAAGTTAACTTTGTGTTGACTGTATCGGATAGGCGAGACCTCTAACGGACGGGCGAACCGGACGTCCGTCCACTATGACAACCATGAAACCAACGAGCGAGAGAGTGAAAGACTGAGTGAGCGAGCAACCGAATGAACGAGTTTAAGAGACAATAAAGACAGACCGACACTGTCAAGAACTTTTGTTTGAGCGAGAAATTAAAAAGTATATTCTTTAGTGGCGCAATCCTTCTGGACCAGTTTCAGGGATGTGGATCAAATACCTAAATCTTGCTGTGCGATACCTGTCACCTTAGCTCCAGTTTATGATTAGTTAAAAGAAAAATCTTTGCCTGAATTTTGAAAAAAATCTTTCGTTTGATTGAATTCTCCAGTAAAAAAGGATTGCACCACTAAAGAATATAGTTTTTAATTGTGCGATACCTAAATCTTGCTGCAGGGTCCTGGGCTGCAGTGACACTAGTGAGGGTGATGTTGACGGGAGAGAGCCTCGAAAAGTGATGTGAAGGCAAACATATCACCTACATGAATAATGGAATGTAATGCAAGTCCTAGAATTTTTGGAGTATGATTTACATGATAGGGAGTTTGGGACCACGGTGACAAAACTCGGTTAAGGTCATATTCATTAAAATGAGACAAAATCACAATTTTGAGACTTGGAAAATAGAGGGGAATGCTTTCAAGAATCAATTATTATTCCCTTGAATAGTACTTGAAGCCATTCTCATCTACGCCAACGATGACAACTACCACAATTCCACCCCTCACTTCTCTCTACACTTTCACTCCTTCACACCCTACACCTCTTCATTGTCCATCACATCATTCACCTATGCTTCTCTTTCATTTCTTGTAGAATGGATAATTTTGACAATGTTTAAAATTGTTTTTTCGCTAGTTCTTACAGTTAGTAATTGGGATGGTTTTAGTTACTTAGATTGTATAGGCCATAGGAAATAAACGCCAAGTTAGTTGTAGCAGTTCGAACTTGAATGATGGTATATTAGGCATTTCAGGAAGTACTATTGTTGCCAGACATTGAAAGAGTTTGAGCCGATGTAAGCTTGGAGCTACCTCTTTGTTCTCTTTTGATTTTGATTTCGTTGCATGTAGTGAATTGTGGATTTATATATTTTGTGTTTGTTTACTGTGAATGTGAAGTTGAATTGTAATTGTTCTTAGTGATTAAGTTTAAGTGATTCAGTTTTGGATATCAGAGTTTGCAGTGCAGATTAATTTTCAGATGAAGTGTATGTGCTCACTCTGAATCCGTAGAATTCGTTGTGTGAATCAGTTCAAGTTAGGAATATTGGAATCCTATACGTAGAGTACTTGTGTGTGTAATTGTGAATTGTAATTGCTCAATTGAAGTGTGGAATATTGAAGTTGGATGTTCATTTCTATTGACTATGAAGAAATTGACTGTGTGAATTGAACGAAATTTCAGATTGTCAGTTATTGACGAATTTGAGATGTACAAATCAATTTGTTGTCATTGTGTTCGCTGGAAATGATTGAAGTTTGATTTGCGATTGCAGTTGTTATTAATGCATTACATTGTATATTCAGTGATCATTGAGAAGAGAGTTAATTGTTACCAGTTCGCAGTTATGTTACTCTTACAAAGAGGTCAAATTATCATAAGAGTGCTGAGAGGATTGGTACTTCTTGAAGATTGATCACATTTCTGTGTGATGGAGATCCCGGTTCTTCTGTTTACAGTCTCAATTCTGATTGACTGATTGATTGTGACATTAGCAACAATTTCATATGACCGTGCTCTCTCTTCAGTTCGATCTCATATGCTATCGATGTCTCTTCACAGATTGGCAATTGGAAATTAGGCATTCACATTACTACACATTCCACATTTCCGATACCATTTCTGCAATCTTTATCACTCCCATGCCATACCAATTTTACATCACCAACAGTTTTACCACCGATGACACTCCGCAATCCAATCAATTCAATTTTCTCATTTCATCCAATGTCTCCCTATTACAATATATTATACACTTGTTCCTCCTTCCCTTTCATTTCTTCTCTACCGCTTCTACAATACACTCATCAATCCTTCCAATCTCTTCCATTTTATCACTCCATCAATGTTCTCTATCTTCCTTCCATCCTCGACTAACTCTTTCTCCTCCCTCTCTCTACTCCCATACCAACAATTCGTACTCTATGAACCCCTACCTATTATATGCATCCCACATCACTTCTCCTTCTTCCTACCTTCCCTACACTCAATTTTCCTATACCCTCCATCCAATCTTCCCTTCTGTAACCACTATATTTCCTTCAACCACATCCACCATCCCCTACTCTATGCTCCTCTTCCCTACCACGCATATGTCTCTCACACTCTCTCTACTGTCTCCCGCACTCCACCACCACAACTCTAGGATCACGCCCACGCCGCTCCTTCATTGTACTCTCGCTGATATTATGTTCCTCCCTCTATCCTAAACATGTCTGTCTCTGCCATGCTCTGCTTCGCTACCTTCTTCATCCGTGGCACTATTCCTTCACTTGAACATACCCGCTTCAAACGTCCTGGAGAATTACTCCTTTCCTTCCTTCCCCCTCCACCCCTTGCTTGGTTCACCACCCCTTCTTCCACATCGCCCTTCCTATAGTCCATTGCAGTTGATGATGCATCTTCTGCTGACCAAAACATGTATGCAGCCGACACTTCCGCCCCGCTCCCTCTTGTTGTCCCATTCCCTGACCCCATCGATAGCGACGCCTCCGATCCTGACTGCAAACTCCTCGTCAACTTCATCCCTGCCTCAACAGTTTCCTCTCCACCGCCACCACCCTGCAATAAATACGCATGATACACAAACTCCCCACATTCCTTCATAACACACACCCCATACATACAAACACCTTTACCAAACACCTTCATCGCAAATAATTTTCAAATTCATTATCCTCTCCTGTCATCACTGAGTTCATACAACCTCCACCTCTCTACCCATACATACTATGTCCACACTTGTGACCATTGACATGACAAACTCCACTTCCTACGTTGAGTGTATGCACTCTATCTCCTACAAGGGCGGCGCTCTACTACGACATTGAGCCACAGAATCTCATATCGAGCACCCCTTTCTCTAGCAGCCTCCCTCATGAGCACCATCATCTCCTGCACCAAGTAGTCATCCCTTGTGGGTGGCCCTAATCCAATGCGATTTGCATTCACATACTACCGCAGCTGCCCCGGTGGACAGCCGTTGTGCAAGCTCTCTAACCATGGCAGTAGTCGTCCTAGAAGGACATTGTCATTCTCGTCTTCGTGTGTCCATGGCTTCAGAAAGATAGTGTTCCCCTGCTCATTGCAAACGCTCTTCTCCCGTGAGTCATCTATCAGGAGTGTGTTCTCCTTTCTGAAAGGTGAACTCTCGTGAAACAGTTGCTCTGAGAGCACCTTCATGAAGATCGCGGTTTGGCCAGGCCGACTAAGTCTCCCACGGGGAAACAGTATCATCTTGCACTGATCCTGAGCAAGGATGCGGTATGGTTTTGAGTTCCCCGTGAATAAGTACGATGCCACGAGGTCCGCATTTGATCTCACCATCGACGTCCATACCACTATCCTCATTGCAATATTCGACAGCTGCCTAAGAAACTCTCTCAGGTTTTGCCGAGCATACACCGCCTTTCCCCCAACGATTGTTGGAGTCTCATGGCTGAATATGTTGTCCCTCATCTCATGCACCCTACACACTCTTCCTAATTCAAACTTCGGAATGCATTGACCTAGTACACCATTCACGTCAAGGACAACATTCAGCCACTTCCTTCGTTGTCGAGGCACTACGGAGAGTTCATTTGTGGGAACGATGTCCTCGCCCTCTGAAACAACCTGATCATACACAAAAATAGAAAATTGGAGTTACCTGCTCAAATGGAAGACTTTTACAGGCAGAACCTGATGTCAACCTCTGGAATGCATGCATCCCCCGCTCATTCCCACAAAGCAAGTGTCCCATTTCCAACGAACGGTGTCCGCTCGAATGGAGTTTCAACTAGGCAAATAACAAAGGAAGTACATCACTATTAGGCATGACTCGTATGAATGTGAAATCGTATCAATTTTATTCACTATTGAAAAAGAATGTTACATTTTGTCTTTGAAAAAATGCTTGGATGTCGTCGCTATGCTACACTCATCTCTATGCTACACTATAGTACACTCATGCTTGCTTATGACCCAATGGCCGTCGACGAGGGCCACCCGTGGAATATCATGCGCCATCCTATTGATCACAGGATTCCAAATGAGATTCCACTTGTAAAACATTCTCGCAAATCACATCACTTCCATGCTTCCTAAACATGCAGTCCCAAAAACATGAAGCAAATCACAAGCGTTGTAAATATACCTTGAAGTCCTCGATCTCTGGAATGACGACCTCATCCATGGCTGTCGTTGACTGTCCCTCCTGAGGACGCCCCTCCTCCGCTTCAGTAGGGCTCAACTGCTCGCCCTCTCCGTAGTCGAGAGGCTCCTCCTCTGATGCCGGAGACTGGTGCTGCAGATCTCTGCTCTGGAAGGTATCGTCACCTCGACAATGCCCTGCCGCCCCGGACGTGATGGACACTGGAGGTTCTTGAGTGGACGCCACTATGTCAACATCCATCCCAGTTGCTGCCTCCCTGCGATCGTCGCCTCGACGATCTTTTGCTACCGACTCTGTTTGTTGGGCAGCATGCAGGGGCACAGCGGTACGAAGTGCTGAAGTCGACGTGGGAGTGACGGTTGCGGGTACAGCAGACGAAGATGCTTCGGAACTTATGGCCTGCGGATTCATCCTTGCCATCAACTCCACCATCTGGAGTTTCAAGGCCTGTTGCTTTCTGTCTGTCTCCACTTGCCTTTTCCTCATGTCCGCCACTTCTGCCTGCCTGGCGGCAATGGCGTCCGTCATCTCCTTTTCCTTGGCTTCACGAATGACTCTTCTGGCGATCCGTCTCACTCGCTTCTCCTCCTCCAGCCGCCAATGGTCCTTCTCGACCTTGATGACGACCCCTAATGGCATCTTGAGGAGCTTTGTCTCCGTCTGTTCAAACGGGCCACTCTCCTCCAAGTCATCGTCATCAGACTCATGCGGCTTCTCTATCTCGTCGTCACTACTGAGTTCCACAATGTGAACTATAGGCTGTGACGGGGCAGAGCTTACAATCTCCACATCTGGGTGGCTTTCGCACCTAGATGCACCAGTTGGAGAGTAATGGGTCTCCTGGAATCCCTCCTCCTCATCAGGATTCGCCGGCTCCGGTCGATTCCGCAGCTGATTCTCCCAGTCCGTCTCGGTCTCCACATCCTCCCAAGTTGGATTGCCTTCTGGACGTGTGAGGTCAATGGGAGAGAGGTGCCAGCGCTCCAGCACGACAACGTTTGTCCCAAACGGGTTCAAACCAGCACCAGCTGCGTCGCCTTCACTCTGTGGCGACGTCCCAGGCTGAGGAGGGGATCCGGCATGTTGGGCCTCACCAGGTCCTTCTGGGATTAGCGTGGGTGCAGCTTCTACGCGCTCACAGGAATGCCATTGAGGGCTACTCCTCTGCACTCTGCTACTGACAGAGGACCCGGCAGAGTCGATGGCGTACGGGGACCGCGAGAACTTGAAGTCATTCGCGTCCATTCTGTCCGCAATTTGTGCTACTCGACTGAGGCGGTTCACACTGTTCTTCTCGCAGAAGCCAATAACGTGCGCCCCCAACATTTGCCACACACACAGAAGTCATTTCCAACGAGTATTAGTAAATTTAGTTCCTACTCATTTTAGGTCAGGTATCGTCGACTCGACGATACCTTATGTTGGAACCATTTGCAAAGTGGACGACAGTAAGAATCCCTTTCTAATCCTCAAACACTCCTACAGTCAATTACAAGTCTGAAGTATGACATGTAATGGTCAAGAATTTTTACCTTTGCAGCAAGCATGAACTTGCGGCCCGTGAACATAGCAAGGACGTTCTCGGATGTGGCCATGAAGTCTTGGAGGATGTTCAGGTAAAACTCCATCCTCAGCTCCGTCGGTCGTAGCCTCCACTTGCCTTCATTGTTTTTCGGAGGGTCCGTGTAGTAAGCACACGTTACTGGAGTTGTGTAGTTGCCCTTCATCCTTCGGCGAGCTTCATCAGCGTACGTGTTGCCGCGCTTGAACAAAAATAAGAGTGGCACGTTTGGAGCCGTGCCATGCGTTGAGATGTTGTTTAACATCTCAGCCTTCGACGGTATGTACGCCGAGTGCATTATATCGAACTCTGGCATTCTTGTCTCTGCAAATTTCATTGCAGCAGTCCTGTTGTCATCGTCCTCGACAATGAATAGCTAGAGATTCGGGGTTGTTATTGGTGGTTTGAGCTTTTCCCCCATACAGCGGAGGAACGGGTTGATTGCTGTAGTAGTCTCTGATGCCTTCACCCTAGGCATAGATCTACAGTCCAACACGGAGAAGTTCAACACCCTCTCCGTCTATACGAAGCTTGTGCTCCTCTCCAGGGAGCAGTTCACGATGTCGACCCCTCGAACCTGGACTCCACCCTGCGGTCTGAAGGTCCTATACTTCAGCTTCAAGAACTGCGTGAGCATGGAGTGCACCTCTGGAAACTGAGCTTGCATGTCCGTGATGCGTTTACTCTATGCTTCATTCTGAAGCCGTCGTCGGAAGTAGTCGGCCTTCGGAGCTGATAGCAAGAAGTCCCATGATGTTGTCGTGAACCGATGCCTCAGCTTCCACTGCCTCCAGACATCGTCTAATACGTCCCCGCCCTCGTCAGTGAAATGCAGGTCTGGGTTGAGAGCCATGAAATCTTGCAGGATGACTTTCTTCCTCTTTCTTCTCTCAACCCAGTTCGCGTGCGAATGGTTGCTGGGTGCTAGGTATCTTGTGCGGGCCATGGATACCTTGGGGTATAGTATTGTCCGCCCTGGAGTTGCGCCAATCAGATGCTACGCAAGTACTCCAAAGTCGCGGTCGGTGAAGTGCCCGCAGTGCTTGAAGAACTCTCTCTTGAGCGTCTACTGCTTAAGCTTGAACTTCCTGTCTTCCTTGAACATCTTGTCCGTATCAGGGTCGATTAGCTCGCCCTCTGTGTGCTTGTTCAGAAAGGCCTTCCAGGACGTCCACAGCTCGGTTGGTAGAGTGATTATTTGGATCTCATTCTTCAAGTCCCACGGACCTTTAATGTGCACACCGTCCGAGTCCGGGTTGATGTTCTGAAACCGTTGGACGACGGCCGCAATGAATTTCTGTGAGAAGTACAAAGAGCCAGGCGTTAGAATCAGACCTTCAGACAAGCGGCAAATGATAGTTCTACAGGTACCACAAAGCAATCACAAAAACCAGATCTTCAAACAACTTAGTGAACCAGGTATCGTCGAGGCGACGATACCTGCTTGGATGCTGCATCTTACCTTATGCATGGCAACGTTGAAGTTTGCTCCGTTGCCTCGGACGACACCCTCGTTCTCCTTCTCCGTGGGACGGCCGCATATCTTCCAGATTTTTCTGCAGCTTATCATCTGATTACCCCATGTTGGCTTGATATGGTTCAGATGGTTCGTGCAATTGTAGAAGCTGGAGATGTTTCTCAACTTGGCGTCATCCAACGTCCACACGATGTACGCGTCCCACATTTGAAGCTCCGACCGCCTTGGTTCGCCACACCCGCCTGCTTGGAGCTCCTACGAGGCAGTGATGCTATGCTGGCCGTTAATTATCATAAACTTGCCCGCCTTGATAGCATCCCACGAGGTTGGCGGCTCCTTTAGGAGCGCATTGTTCTCGTCCACTGGCGTCAGGCACACCTTCTGCAGCTGCTTCACGTCGCCTATTTGGACGAGAGTATTCTTCATATATTCAACCAATGACCTCTGCAGCGTTCGAATGATAAAGTCGTCTCGCGCTACGATGCATTAGTTGATGTTCACTCTTGTAGCTTCCGTCTCGAACAGGAAGCACGCCTTGTGGTTGAGCCAGAATTCCCTCTGAATGTAGGCGAATTTTTCGAAGTCCTCTACGGGTGGGAGGGACCTGGAGGTCCCAGTCTGCGCGGTGGTCACACCAGAGGCTGCTCCTTCCCCTTCCGCCGTCCTCTCTAGGCCACTTGGCTTGCTTATCTTCCGAGTGCCCTCTCCGCTGTCCCTTGATTGAGCAGGGTTTCTCTTTTGGGCCTCTGCTCTTGAGGAGCCCGGACGAGATCCTCCTCTTCCTCTCTTAGGCGTTGTCTCCCCGCGTTCAGCGCCTGCGGGCTGCCGTTTTATGCCCTTCTTTGCGGAGGCAGCCTTCGCCGCAGTTACGATTGTATATCTGTCCAGCGTTTGCCAGACTCCACGCAATCTCTTCACGACAGAGCGAGCAGTTCCCTCCTGCCACGGGAGAAGCTGCTTGTTGATGAAGTCCTCGTTTAGGCTCTCCATGTCCGTCCCCTGCAGTGTAGCCATCAGGGTTACGACATCGAACTTCCCATGTTGTTGCCTAACATCAATGACGATGGAGTGGCTGTGGCTCGTGGCATTGCCGCTGTCGTCAACCGCTCGGAGGACGATCACTATGAAGTGCTCCCTGTGGTCCTCAATGCTCTCCACTTTCTCCTTGATGTTCCATGTGTAGAACTGTGGGATATCGTCTATTTTGTACCTGAGGAAGACGTAGCCCTTCTGCTTCGCTATTCCAAACGTATATTGTGTTATATACAGCTTGAACTGCCACAGGTCACCATAGCTGTCGCCGTCCTCTTCCAGGAAGGCCGTGTTTGGATCAGCATATTGGAATGGCTCGATGTGATGCTCTGTCAGGGAGTAGTCATAGCTCTGTGTTCCAGCCATTTTATGATACCTACAAAGCGAACAACAGGAGTATTGTGTCAGGCGGGGAGCGGTTTCCTACAATGTACATACAGACTTTTCTGCCATCACAGTAGAACTACAATACACAGAAAGAGAAGTTCTTTAAGGTGAGCCTTGGAGTAGTTTTGTCCTAGAAGCAGGATTTGTAGTACTACGCTTGCGATGCTGAATTGTGCTCGCTAGCACTGTCAAGGTTTACCAGGTATCGTTGAGGCGACGATACCTTCAGAGCCCTCTTCAGTAAACTTTGGGTGGTCCACTCACAGTGTGGTATGAATATTACATTCTACTTAATCCATTTCCACTTACTTGCTACTGTTGGTATTGGCTTTTCTGAGAGGAATCTGCATGATCAGGAACTGCTAGTGTTACTTGTATCACTCTATGTGTAGGGTTGTTTCGATTCTCCCTAGGTATCGTCGCCTCGACGATATCTGCATGACCACTTCTCTCAGGTTTTATATTTTAGTCATTCTCTCGGCTGCTCATGTATTGTCGAGGCGACGATACCAATGCAATGTCTGGTGCCCGACTGTGTGCAGTCACCATAGTAGAGAGTATCATCGCCTCGACGATACCTGCATGCCCTGCACGTTCTTGGAACCATGCTTATTGATCGTTTAGAGTCCCCGGCATCGTCGACGCGATGATACCAGAGTTCATGTGCGACGTTGGGGCGGCTACCAAGATCGGGCAGAGGTAGGTATCGTCGAGGTGACGATACCTCTGTTTGTCATGTACTGACCTCAGCAACTCACAGAGGTATCGTCGCCTCGACGATACTTGGGTAGCGGACTCACTTCTGGACAACCGTACAACCCTAAGCGATCCCAGGAGGCTGCAGAATTTTTGTGTAGCAAGTCAGAGTGGATTGCAGAGTCAGTCCGTACCGTCTTTTTCAGCGCACTCTTGTAAGCAAATCCTGTGTGTGTGGTGCCGATCGTGTACTGTCATAGTGCACCACCAAATACAGGCGAACACCTTCCTGACCTCGAAGCTTACAGCCCGTGCAGAATATTGTAATCCTGTGAACAAAGGACGCCCAAATAGCAATCTCCTAAACCCTAAGCCGACTACCAGTCACTGCAACTATACATGAACGTGAGAGAGAAGTGGAGGTGTAGTGCGACGACAAATGCACTTGCAAGAACTAGAACCAAAAGCAACACAAGCACAGTAGAGACAGCAGAAGTAGAAGGAGCGAGAAGAGAGTGTCGCGGCCGCGCGGCGAGAGAAAGCGCACACACAGACAAAGAGCGGGAGCGCGCGTGCGAGAGGAAAGCAAAAAAGGGTTTTCAAAGTGAAGTGCTGGGACTACATGCTGCCCCTTCCCAACCCTAAGAGGAGCGCCCGTTCGGCGCGTCCGTCCGCCCTCCCGACCCTGCCCTGTCCCTCTGCCCGTGGGCCACGTGTGGGCTGTAGGGCCACCTCGCACCCGTACATGAGGGTTGTAACCGCGCCTGTTCACAAGCGTTCCCACAGCAGGAGCGGCCGTTCCCATCCTGCCAAATACCTAAACTGACCGTATTCTCTACGATTCATTCTGCCAAATTCTAGAAATCCTGGATTTCACTTCTACCATTCCTGAATTATGATTTTGCCTTCCACTTGTTTCTTTCATTTTCTACTTTCATAGGTTTCAGTCGTTTTCCATTCCAAGTAACTTCTTTTGTCCACCTCCCCAAAATATCACATGTACTAGAAAGTATTATTTTGGGGGAATTGTTTCATTTGAAATTCATGGTTTTAAATGATAGTTGATGAAAAACCATTGGTGATGAATTTTTTTAATGTGATTGAGTAGATATGTAGGAAACATCCATATGCACATCTTTCATATCAAAATACATCCTATTAAGTAACAACAATATAATTGAAGACAAATTCAATCAGACATTTTATAGGACCCAATCTTGTAAAATAGATCTACCTCTATTGTAGGGTTTAGGGTTTAGGGGGTAGGGCAAAATTTTGGACAAAAAGTAATTCAATTGTTAGCGCCTGTAGCCTAAGCGGCGCACCGGGAATAGGCTCGGTGCAGGGGCAATGGGGTTTCGTCCGGATAAAGGGATGAGGTTGGTGGCCCGCACTGGCATCATAGGACTGCACCAAAACCCCGCCACCGTACTCTCATAATCCTTCTTCTCTGTCGCTGTAGAACCAGGCGGTGCTTTGCTTCCCTTATTCGTACTCGGCGGAACCTGGACTCGAGTAATCGCAAGGGAACGTTGACGTCGGAGCTTTTGCAGCTCACACTGTTTCCGCACATCCCTGCAGCTCCACAAAATCATGGATGCCCTCCACTGCTGCGCCTGGTTGTCGTGAACTCTTCTCATCTGCAGCACCACTGAGGACCCGTGCAATGTACATTGAAGAGAAGTAAAAGTAACGTCCGTGATCCGGTTTCAAGTGTGTTCTACCTGTGATTGTTGTGGTGATTGTACCCTCTGGTTTCCGTGACCGAATGTAGTGTACAAGTTTGCACTTCGTCATTGCGCATCCCATGTGTCCGCCGACTTTGCATTCAGCAGTCATGATTCCGCACGTAGGCTTCTCTGGAAGGTGGCCAATTGGCCTGTCGTCCTCCTCTGTAGAATTGGGGAAGAGGGAGTTGGAGCCTGGTCACAGTTTTCAAGAAGGAGTTCGTGCTCCTATTTCTGCTCGGTATTCCGCGCTGTGGACAGGGGTATCGTCGAGACGACGATACATGGGGAGAAGAGAAAGAGAGGACAACGATCGGGATAGTCACCCATACAGAGGGAGGATGAGAAGGGCGAAGGCAGGTATCGTCGGGTCGACGATACCGCCGTCATGGATTGCTGGACTGACGAAGTGGTACTTCCAAATTAAGGTGTAGGGACAGTCGGTAGCAGGGGGTGCAGGAAATGTGATCAGAGTATCGTCGAGACGACGATAGAGAGAAGATGGCTACAGGGGACGGTGCTGCAATGTATGGACAACAGAGTATGTCGGGCAGTAGGAAATTGGATGGAGAATGGGGGAGGCTGATTTTCATATTTCTAGGCATTGAGATTATTACCATCACTTGTGGTATTCGAAGTAGAGGAGGGAAAATACAGGACGAGACGCTAGTGGACTGTATTTTGAAATGAATCAGAAGTATGAACCGTAGTGGATATCTTGTGGACTGGATGAGAAGGGAATGGTGAATGGAGCCTGCAAAATATGGATGACTATAATCCCGTGGGCAGCACGGATGCAGGAATTGAGAATGTAGTAGTGGTGTTTATATAGTGCCCTATTGAGCATTGTAGTCCGAAATATATGCGTAGTATATTGTAGACAACACACTTGTGTATAATGAAATCTAGGAAGTCATATTTTTCTTGTGCACTTCATGGTCGTTGTGAAGTTGACAAGTAAAATGAAAGGGACGTCTACAAATTCTAACAGTGGTTGTAAATATGTGGGAACTTGTACTACTGCAGAGAATGGACAGTGGAGAACCAAGTAGCAGTAGGGGACAGAGGCCAACACTTCCAGAGGGCGTGAGAGCATGTGAAGGGATTCCAAGAGAATCATGGAACACTAGAGTTGTTATCCTCACCAATGAAGCTGGAGAGGACGTTGCAAGAGCAATCTGCCGGAGTGTGGATGCTAGTGTAGTGGTTGATACCAATGGAAGACCCATAGGTGATGACCACGTTGCAGTACAGATTGCAGAAACATTGAAAGAGGAGGAAGTACCATCGGGATGGATGTGGTCGATGCACTCATAGCCAATAAAAAGAGTGTTTTTGAATGGGGCGAGCCTGCACGACCATGACCAAACAAATATGTACCGAAAGGCTGTGAATGCCCAAAATCAAAGACCTCGAAAAGGAATTCGTTCATATAAAACAATCCGTGAGAGAAGGAATGTTGACATTCCAGGAAAGAAAGAAAGAGTACTCACAACCGAAGCAATACATGAAGTGTCTACAAAATCATGTTGTGAGAGGAATTGTGTACAACCATTTCCTCGGTCAGAAATCGAAGCAATTTGATCAGAACTGCATGTCAATGGAGGGGTGTACAATCGAAAGAGTGTTCTATTGGAGGTTCATAGACAGGTTCATAAGGACAGTAATGGGAAGGACTGGATCACTTTAAAGGGAAGAGAGGTGTGTCCGAGTGCATGGCAAACCATCCATGCCATATCTCAGGCTACTTACTATAGATACAAGGAAATGGCAACGCTCGGAAAGCAAGCGGAGGGTCATGGGAACTTGGAATCCAAGAAGCCCCGGATGCATACTATGCAAGCTACAGCAACACTGAGGGTGATGATTGGGGACGATGCTGATAGAATGCCAAACAAAACAAGAACACTGAATTCGGGAGAGAGAGTTCCAGCAATGGTACTGCCATCAGCGTTTCGATGGAAAGACCAACTACCAAAGATAAATGATGCAAATGCAGCACTGAATTTGAAGCCCATATCAGTAAGCAATTTAAGCAGAATTCGGAAAGAGTCGTTTGCAGAGTATGCTCCGAAGGGACGTGGAGATAGCTTTGCTCGTTGTGGAACGTGTGATGAGTACAAGCAACTACGTAGTGCTTGCACGCCAATGTTTGTACAACGGGAGAAGTGGGAAAAAGTATTGGAGAACCACTTGGCTGGACAGAAGGCCCATAGAGAACTGTATTATGCACATCGATACATTTCAGAGGAGTATCCAGAGAAGATGGTGACAATCATTCATGATAAGATGGACCATTCAAAAATAGCGTCACCACACTTCTCTTTCAAGAGCAAAGCGACGGAGTCATTTATGAAATTGCCAGTTGCCATCACGGGGATGATAGCGCATGGACATGGAGATGTAAGGTATGCCCACTATGGATTGGACATATATCCTATGAATCCAAATCATACGATAGGATCAATAGCGAAATTGTTGAGAGATTTGGAGGGGGTGCAAAGAAGTGCGTCAAGATGTATGTTTATAGAGGAGGGGGAGCAATCGACATTGACGAAGGCATTGTTGAAAGGAGCGGAGATATGCAGGGAGTCGTTGTTGCCTACAGTGGAAGAGCCGGAAGGTGCGAAACAGTTACCACCAATTCTGACATTACAGTTGGACAATGCGTGTGCGGACAATAAGAATCGGTGGGTATTTGCATTTTGTAGTATGCTAGTGTATAAGCGCATATTCCGGGAGGTGTACATCAATTTTCTAATTGTAGGGCACATGCATGAGGACATAGATGCGCTATTTGGTCGATGGAGCACAAGGTTGAAGACAAGGGACTATCCAACAGTACCGCTATTGATGAAATCATTTATGGATTGTGAGACAGAGCCAGTAATTCCACATTTGATAGAGGAGGTACCAGATTTCAAGTCATTTGTGGAAGGGTACTTGGGAAGAGGAGGGCAGAATTTGGAAGGTCATTCAAAAGTGCAGCAGTTCAAGTTTCACATGGATCCAAGTGGATGGCCAGTGATGGAGTACAAACATATGTGTACAGACAAGAAGTGGTTGCCAGAGGATGGGAAAGGAATTCGATTATGGGCAGAAACGGAAGAGAATGGGCCAAGAATACCGACAGGGAGTCTGAGGCCAGTACGTCCACAAGAGATGCGATCAACAGAGGAGATAAAGAAGGGATTGGATGGATACATAGAGTATTGGAGGAAGATGGCAGATAGTGATGAATCAGGGGAGTTTCGAAGGAAGAATGATCCAGTGAAGGAGTATTGGAAAGGAGTGAGAGAGGCATTGGATGAACCGATGCAGGAGAGAGAGAGATTAAAGGAGGGGTTTTGGCCAGCATCAAGGGTAGAAGAGGAAGAAGCGGATCACATGGACGGGAATGGAAGAGTAGGGGAAGAATATGAGGAGGATGCGCCACTTGTGGGGCGAAGGTGCGACCGACCAAGGCCATCATTTAGGGTGATGCGAGATACGTATGGGGGGTATTTTGTGGTGGTGCGGCCGGCGGAGGGTGATATGAAGCCGTTTTGGCTAGGGAGAGCAATGACAAATCCAAGTCCAGATCCGAATCATGTGCATATGATAAAGATCCAATATTGGAGGCCAATACGAGGGCAACACATAAATGAGGAGACGTATGAGGGATGGGATACGAGAGAGGGGAATGGGTGGCAAGAGGATAGGGCAATATTACCAACGTGGGCAAACACGGATTGCATAATGATAGCGTGGAAGCCACGGTGTGCAAAAAGAACAGATGTACAAATGCTAACAATAGGAAGGGCGAAAATACCGAAAATGCAGATAAGCATAATAAAGGAATCAATAGGAGCATTCAGGGGAGGAGATTGAGATAGTGATGCAGAGAAGAGAGAAATGTGGAAAGGAAGTGGGGAGAGTTGTAGGGGAAGGGGAGAAGATGAGGAGAGTGGAGAGGAGTGTTAGTGGGAGGAGTGAAAGTAGTAGTGGAGAGATGGAGGAAGAAGGGGAAGGAGGTTAGTGGTGGTAGAGATGAAAGTGTGGAATGAAGGAAGTATGTATATATATATGGATAATGGAAGAAAGATATTGGAATTGGATGGAAAGTGTGAAATGTGGTACAATATGATGATGGAAATGGTGGAAAAGGAAGGAAAAGAATGGATGTGGTGATGCTTGGAGAGTGGAGAGTGAAGGAAGTGGAATGGAAGAGAGTGTTGTGAGAATGAAAAGTGGAGTATGTGGAAGTGCAATGATGGAAAGTGTATGGTACAGAGTACCAAAGTATGTGAATGAATGAGTAGGAGGATTTAGAAAGCAATCGGGAAAAGAAACAAAGAGAATCGGTTGTTACGGAAAGTCTCAATTTATTTGAATGTCTTACTATAATAGATAGCATTCCATTCTAAATTTTGGAATCTTCAAAAACAGGACTTCAGTTTGTCTCATTTTAATGAATATGACCTTGGTTGACAGTGACGGAGTTCTGTTCCACGGCGGCAACAAAGTCCTAAAGAAGTTTTTTTGGGCTGCCCAATTGAGCTCCACACCTAATTCCAAACGTAAATATGTGTCCACTTTGTAGGTTTGGGAGGTGGGTCAGTTCATTCTAGTCCACGTCCAAGAGGGGTGTTTCCATGGCCATACCTACGTAATAACTAAAATTCTTCATAACTTTCAGTTCATAATGAAAAATGGAATGACTCACAACTTTCCAATCTTATATAAACTTGCAGAACTAATTTAAAATTTTTATTTTTGAAAAAAGTTATTTTTAAAGAAGTTTTTTGAACTACCCAGGCAACCTGCTATGGCATCAAAACTACATATTATGTAATAACTTTTGAACCATAAAGTCAAAAGTTATGGAAATTATTGGACCTTAAAAGTACTCCTTGGATGCATGTTGTGTAAAAATTTCAAAAAATAAAAATAAAAATCTCATATGTAGTGAGCTGCCCAAATTTGCTATGTTGCCAAAAAACGGTGTTTAGTCCTTTAGGGGTTAAGATTCAATATTTAAAATTCAAACTGAATAACTTATGTATCCAAATTCAATTCTTCTTTTGAACTTTTAAAAACTCTATTTATAAAAATTTAATTTGAAAATTTAATTAACTAAATTATATTTTGTAATGAGAATTTTTAAAATTTAAAATTTTCATTTTAAACATTGTTTTTGAAAATTTTGAAATTAAAGAATTAAAATTCAATTTTAAATTTAGTCATTTTTTAAATGAAATTTTGTTTTTGGAAATTGGAATTCAAATTTTCAAACTTCAAATTTCAATTTCAAATTTCAATTTCAAATGTTAATTAAAAAAAAATTAATTGAAAATTTTGAACTTCAAAGTGTCTAAATTAATATTTCAAAAATCTAAATTTGAAATTCATATTTATTCATTCTTCAAATCATGCATTTGAAAATTTGCAAAATTTATAGAATTTGCAAAATTAACAAAGCTTCCAAATTTTGTTGATTTTGCAGAATTAATTTTGCAAAATAATGGTAAAGATGGAAGGAAAGAAACCTAGAAAACAAAGACAACAAGTTGTGAAAGTTCAATATGTGACATCAAAAAATGTGATTAAGTTAATATATGATGAAGTCCATGGTATTGGATGCAAAAATAAAGGTCATGCTAATATGCGATTTGAAAATTTATATGTTCTTCCATGTCAAAAAACTTTAAAATGTGATTATTTCAAGACAATTTTTGATGATAAACCTTTAGATGATATTGAAGTAGAGGTAAGTTCAAAACAACAATATTTCATACATTATTGTCATAAAATTTGCCCAGATTGTATGAACAATTTATACATACAAAATTCTACTCACATTCAATGTATTGAATGCAAAGAAGAAACCATTTATGATTTTTCTTATTGTAAGGAATTAATGAATATGTGTTTATGTACATCTTCTAATATTCATGATTTCAAAAAATTTCATGATATATACAAAAGATTTGAATCTCATGTAATCCAAAAAAATGAGTTAAATTTTTTCTTAAAAAAAATCCACACCATTCATGATAGTTCAATGCAAGTTTGGGGTCAAAGGATTTGTAGAACTTGAAATATTACGAAAATTTGGTATTAAAGAAGATATGCGTGTTATGATATCTTTTTCTAATGTCCCAAATGAATCTACATATAAAAAAGGTAACAAGAGAAAAAATACATCAAAGTCCAGTGAACCATTGCCTTTTTGGGAAGATGGTCAATATTTAGTAGAATGAAAAACTATGATTCATCTGATTTAATTAAAATACAATTTGAATCTTTATTGGTAATAAGTGGCAATGACATTATAAAATATAATAAATTGTATTCCAAAGATTTGACTCTTGAAATGGTTTTATTAAATTATAATCCTAAATTGTGGGATGATTATTCATATAAATCAATTGTTAATGAAGTTAACCATTATTACTTAACATCTCCATATAAGGCCAAAATAAATCAGTCAAATCCAAGAAGGGGAAAATATCCTTCAATTTGCTATGGTTATAGTGCCCATGGAGGAGAATCATCTAAGGGATGTGTAGTTATGTATTCACAGAGTAATTTAGATGATGAAATTCAAATGAGTTACAGAGCAATGGGAGACAATATAGCATCATCAATTTGGAAGCACATATCAAAGTTTGGGACTACAGTAGAAGATTTTTTTCAAAAGCAATTTTTTCCAATAAATTGTATACTTATTGGATTGGAGGGATATGAAATACAGGTACATCAAATACATATATCTAAAAATTCTTTTATTAAACCACATATTGATCCTACAAACATGGAGGCCTCTTTCATTACATGGTTTGTTAAAGGAGCACCAAAAGGAGGATTATCTGGAGTTTTCCAACATTGTTTGAAATTTGATAATGACAATGGTGCAGGCATTTTTATAAAAAGTAAAAATATTACCCATGGTACTTTACCATTTGATAGTATTTCATTAAATGATTTCAAATTAGGTGTAGCAATGGTAAATAAGACATGGTTACACACAAGACTACAGAATCAATTAAAAGGAGGAACTTCTTTAACATTTAAAAGTAGTGAGAGGTATATAGAAGATCCAGACAATAGCAAAAACATTTGAAACCAAAGCATAACTTTCAATTTAAACAATTCTTTATTGATTTCTTCTAATGTCCAACATAATATTTAGAAGTATTGCACTTTATTATTTCTCTCTATATATATGCTTTTTGTTTTGTTTTACCCTATTTCTATACAGATAAATATTATGTATCAAATTCATGCAAGAAAAAATCAAGTTGCCAATATAAGTTGATGTTTCGATTCCTAACATGAAGATGTTGGGCCCCAAACATGACTCATTTGGGCCCAAATTCAAAAGGCTTAGGGTCAAATCCCTAGAAGTTTATGAACAAACTAGATAAGTTTAGTCCAAAATTGAAGATGTTTTGGAACCGAACTAGAGAAATTTTAGCCCAAACTTCTTATTTAATTGGCCCAAACATTTTCAATTTGGGCCCAAACCTCAGGATGTTTGGGGCCCCAATCCGAGAAGTTTGGGCCCAAACTTAAGAGGTTAGGGGCCCAAACTGAAAACGTTTGGTTCGAAACCTCGAGATGTTTGGGGCCCCGATCCGAGAAGTTTGGGCCCAATCGTTTTCAGTTTGGGCCCCTAACCTCTTTAGTTTGGGCCCAATGTTCTCGGATTGGGGCCCCAAACATCTCGAGGTTTCGAACCAAACGTTTTCAGTTTGGACCCTTGAGCTTTCAAGTTTGGGCCCAAACTTCTCGGATTGGGGCTCCAAACATCTCGAGGTTTCGATCCAAAGGTTTTCAGTTTGGATCCCTAACCCCTTAAGTTTGGGCCCAAACTTGAAAGCTCAAGGGTCCAAACTGAAAACGTTTGGTTCGAAACCTCGAGATGTTTGGGGCCCCAATCCGAGAACATTGGGCCCAAACTAAAGAGGTTAGGGGCCCAAACTGAAAACGATTGGGCCCAAACCTCGAGATGTTTGGGGCCCCAATCCGAGAAGTTTGGACCCAAACCTCGAGATGTTTAAGGCCCCAATCCGAGAAGTTTGGGCCCAAACTTAAGAGGTTAGGGGCCCAAACTGAAAACGTTTGGGCCCAGACCTCGAGATGTTTAAGGCCCCAATTTGAGAAGTTTGGGCCCAAACTTAAGAGGTTAGGGGCCCGAACTAAAAACGTTTGGGCCGAAACCTTGAGATGTTTGGGGCCTCAAGACGAGAAGTTTGGGCCCAAACTTAAGAGCTTAGGGGCTCAAACTGAAAACGTTTGGACCCAAACCTCAAGATGTTTGGGGCCCCAATCTGAGAAGTTTGGACCCAGACTTAAGAGCTTAGGGGCCCAAACTAAAAACGTTTGGGCCCAAACCTCGAGATGCTTGGGGCCCCAATCGAAGAAGTTTGGGCCCAAACTTAAGAGTTTAGGGGCCCAAACTGAAAATGTTTGGGCCCAAACCTCGAGATGTTTGGGGCCCCAGTCCAAGAAGTTTGGCCCAAACTTAAGAGCTTAGGGGTCCAAATTGAAAACGTTTGGGCCCAAACCTCGAGATGTTTAAGGGCCCAATCCGAGAAGTTTGGGCCCAAACTTAAGAGGTTAGGGGCCCAAACTGAAAACCTTTGGGCCCAAACCTCGAGATGTTTAAGGGCCCAATCCGAGAAGTTTGGGCCCAAATTAAGAGGTTAGGGGCCCAAACTGAAAACATTTGGTTCAAAACCTCGAGATGTTTGGGGCCCCAATCCGAGAAATTTTGGCCGAAACATCTCGAGGTTCGGGGCCCAAACTGAAAACGTTTGGGCCCAAACCTCGAGATGTTTGGGGCCCCAATCCGAGAAGTTTGGGCCCAAACTTAAGAGGTTAGGGGCCCAAACTGAAAACGTTTGGGCCCAGACCTCGAGATGTTTGGGGCCCCAATCCGAGAAGTTTGGGCCCAAACTTAAAAGCTTAGGGGCCCAAATTGAAAACGTTTGGGCCGAAACCTCGAGATGTTTGGGGCCCTAATCCAAGAAGTTTGGGCCCAAACTTAAGAGCTTAGGGGCCCAAATTGAAAACATTTGGGCCGAAACCTCGAGATGTTTGGGGCTCCAATCCGAGAACTTTGGGCCCAAACTTAAGAGTTTAGGGGCCCAAACTGAAAACATTTGGGCCCAAACCTCAAGATGATTTTCTGTTAAGCAACATGTTTTTTCATTTAATACGACTTGAAATAATTGGAAATCAAAAGAAGTGAATGTACAAAATGCCTTACATCAATGAGAACTCTTATTTTTGAGGGGTAAAGATTGTTGGGTAAATTGTAATGTTAGTATTTTTGGACTTATATTTTAACCCTATCGATATTATTAAATGAAATATATATTTAAGAAAAGATATTATAAATAATGAGTTCTCATGGTGTGAACTATCTTATATTTGAGAAGTGCTGGTTTTCTAAAAGGTGAACAACTTTTAGGAAAAATAGACACATGCATATTGAAGTAAAAGTGATTGAGAAGGAATTCCTTAAATCCTATACTTCAGTTGCACCAAAAGTTAATTGAAGGCAATGTTTATTGTGGCATCTTGCATTAGGTGCTTTGAAAAGATGTTCCAAAATTCTTTGGGAACTTAATTGTGTTGATTGCAAGATATCAACGCCATAAGAAACCTGCATTTAAAGTGACAAGGATTGATTTTTCTTGACCGATTTTGTTAGACATCAAATGTAACAATTCATGTTTTTGTGTCAACAAAAACGTCCAATATAACATCAATGTTGACATAAAAACATGGGTTGCTACATTTGATGTCTAACAAAATCCGTTAAAAAAAATCATCTCTTGTCACTTTAAACGCGTGTTTCTTATAGTGCAACATTTGAGCGATAAAAGTTTATTTCAAATGCGACTGACAACCTGAGCAACAACATTTTACAAGGTCACACATGTATGAAAGATTCTTCTAAATGATGGTCAGTCTTTGGATTCAAGACATAATGAATGTTGCTTACATGCTCTAAATATTTCACATGAATTGGAATTGTACAACATTAGTGAACAACATTTTAAATAGAAAAAAGATGACAATGTTTGGACATACTGAAACGTGAAAGTGTTTTCAATAAAAATTGAAAATGCTAATCACAATGGTTACAAGATAGTAGAAAATAATGTGAACCTTATATTCTATTTTTCTTTCAAGAATATTACAAATTGAATTAGAAAACAAATTATGCACTTCGATGTTGAGTATAGATTCATGAACTCTCCACAGACTATGGCAAACTGAAATTGCACTTCATTTTCTAATCATTTCTTCAAAAGGAAAGATTCAAAGTCAACCACCTAAATAAAAATCTAATAAAAAATTTTAAAATGATTATCTCTTGGGAAAACAATTTTTGAAGAAGTTCTTTTAATTTGCAGCAAGTGCTACCCATAGTTTACAAGAAAAAACATATCATGGCAGAACTTTGTGACCATGGAATCAAAAGTTACAAAATCATTAGGCCTCACAGAAACTCCTTGGTCACATGTTGAGTGAAAATTTTGAAAATTTTGAAGGGAAAAAATAAAAATTTAATTTGTAGTAAGGTGCTCAAAATCACTATGTTGCCAAGAAACGTAGTTTACGGTTCAGGAGTTCAAGAATTAGAAATTATTAAAAGAGTTTAACAATTCCCAAATCGTTGCTTACGCAATGACAATTTCAAACCATTTCGAAAGTAGTTAATGGTATAGTGTGAGTACCTCATAATTGCTGGGCTACCAATTTCACCCAAGGGAAGTGTGCAATGCAAATTCTAAATGAAAAATGAAGAAAAAGTATTATTAGGGAGGTCTAGAAAATGGCAATTATGCCAAAAATTGCACATTTTTCTTTTAACGGCTAAGTAAAAAATACAAATGAATCACTTCATAAAATAATATAGCATATAGTGGAAAACAATGAATACAATAAACTCTAGAATGTACTTGAAGATAAACGAATTCATAGACAAACAATTTGAACATAGTACAAGGTGGAGTGCATATAGTCATGAAGTCCTAAAGAACTAAAGTCCCCTTGGGAGACACTTGGGATTATCGGTACACTTGTATGACTTGAATTTTTGCTATGATTATTTTAATTTTTCCTTGAACATAGGAAATCAGATTACAATTCCAGAAATATATTGATTATTTCAATTGGTGCTTAGAAGCAGAAGTTTTGCTACTCTAAGTCTTTGAAGCAGTTAGCTAGGCATTTAAAAAAAAAAGTAGAAATTTAGTTTACTGGTTTCCAATTTTCCTCAAAGATCATATTTAGTTCTACATGTAAAGCTCTAGTTCATTTCATTTGGACTAATAATTAGGAAGTAATGGACAATCTAGTATTTCATGCGCTGTAAGTATGTTTGGAAAAAAAAAATTGAAGAACTAATTGTTGAATGCAATTCGGTCGATTTTTGGAATTTTCTTTATTGATAGGGTTTAGGATGTTTGCAAGAAAAAGTTCACTGTACGGATAATGGATTTCCAATTACATCTTAAAGTTTCTAATAGCTAAATATTTTATGTAATCTTGGACCTACTTCCACATAACAATTTTGTAAAGAATGAAAACCAAGTATTTTTTTCTTGGAATTTTTTCTCCTACTTTTCAACTCAAATGTCCAACAGAAAAATTTTGACCTCATAGTCCATAGTGCAAAAAAATCAACAAATGCCAATCTACGTCATCTAAAATTGCAAGTCTGAGTTCAAAAGAACTTAGTTTCCCAACTTAGAATGCTAATATCTTCCAATAGGTACGGTCAAACTTCATGAAATTCTTACCACATGATCTCAAACAAGCAATTTTCAAAATCCAGTGGTTCGATTCTAAGTTCATAGATAAATTTTTGTTTTTCTGGGTGGAAGTAGTGAACATGACAGTTTTTAGTGGTTTTCACACCAGAAAATGTGTTAGTCCTTTACGGGTTGAAGGACGACCACGTATCATTTCAAGGATGTCTTGACCATTTTTGCACTCGCCACTCCATCTATTGATCTTCAACATTGCTATATTGGCATAAATTTATGAGGAACTCTACATTTTCCAAAACTATTGGATCAAATTGTCAAGTAGAAGATGAAAATAGAATGACATAGATGTATTATGTGCTACAAAGATATTTTCTATCAGAAATATGTATGAATGTTTACATTTGCAAGGGCAATATGAAAAGAAAAATCGCCACTTTGACAGTTTAGAAGAACTGGAAACATGTCCTTTAGAGGTAATTCAATTATAAAATTTTCCAAAAGTGTATTGAACCGTCCATTATGCTTATTTCTAGTCCTTGCCTAAAGAGCTGCCCTTCCTGCTGATTTTTTCATATGGTCAGCGTTCTACCACTACCCACTGAAACTTACAGGATGCTTGCTCCCTATAAAACCGAAATTAACTGCCTACGTGGCACTGTCCTGTTCACTGTAATGTTTTCAGAAACACAACCATGTTCAATTGTATGTCCTCGCAAGCATACCTGTTTTTCAGAACATGTAGTCGTTGTTTGCATGACATTTTGTTGTTTTTGAAAACATTCAGATGAATTCTATTTTTTCAAACCGCATTTCTATTTTAGGCCTCTTGTTTCTAAAAACAAACCTGTTCACCACGAACGTCTACAAAAACGCGGGTTTCTTATAGTGATTGGTGATCTTATGAAGGTGGAAGACCGACCGAGAGTTATCTTGAGCACCAAAGAAGAACTGGGTATAACTGCAGGGTTGCAAGACTATGTGGCACAAGTATACGGAGGCCTTGTTTACATGGTTCGTCCTCACCAGTTCAATTGCAGTTTCGTTTGCCTATGAATGTACTATTTCAGAGTAATTGGGAATGAGATCATGACAACCCGCTAATGCTGTAGAACTTCCTTCATTCGCATTGGACTGAGCTTGAAATTGCACTTCTTGCTTAGTGAGAGCGTCATAGAACTACTGCATCAACACCACTTCTGCTTGGCCTAGGCCACATGGCATGAATAATGAAAAACACATAAAAGTTCTTTTTATTCTCCATGTAGTTCCTAGCTACAGTGGCCGAAAGAACACTTGCTATATTTTATGGCAGTGTCATCTTTCAGTTGTCAGGTAGGATGCCCGAAGCAGCCCAAATGAAAAATAGACTCGTCAATCTTTCTTGCCATTCTCGCAGTGTGGTAGCCACTCGCTCTATCACAGCAATGACATGCTTTCACTTCACTGCCTTTCCTCTAGATTTCCTCTAGTTTCCACTTGTGTGGGAATCTCTGTTGCTGGTTTAGCCGTGTTGACGTATTGTTATTGTTTACATGATATGCAGGATTTTGACAGAGATACTCTACTGAAGACTGGAAACGGCATTTATACACCTATGGATCTTCAATTAATTCCACCACTTCACCTAATCTACGCAAAAAATCCCAGTGACTCTGGCAAGGCTTGTGATTTTACTTATGTTCCATTTATGAATGATGTTTTCTCGTCAAATCTTTAGAACTGCAGATTTAGCTGAAACATCTTATTCTTCCAAGAACTAGTCGTTACAAGGTTGCATCCGACGGTGGCATTTAGCCTGTCAAGAGATTGTGCACATTTTTGTCTTGAAGTATCTCCCCGGGCATGTTGTGCTTTCTTTTACTCGCTGATTTCTTTTGTTGGATTTCACAATGCAGGTGCATAGCACAGTGAGGAAAAGGTGGCTAGATGGTGATGAGTCGGTGAGAAGCTGCATGAAAGAAGTTGCGACTCTTGCCGTGTTGGGTCGAGATGCTTTGCTTCTGCAAGACTTCTCCACCATTGCAAAGCTCATGGACCGCAACTTTGACCTGTGGAAGTAAGTTGGGGGTCTCATTAGGTGCATGCCCAGTTGTAACTGCCTACCAGTTGTATATAATTATTTGAATTTTGGCAGCCATTTAACCCGTCATTTTCATGGCAAGAAAATATTTGGCGACGCTGCTCTTGGGAAGATGAACATTGATATGGTCGAGACGGCATGCAGTGTCAGAGCAGTATGCAAATTCACAGAAAAAGGAGGTGCGGTAATTGCGTTGTGTCTCGATGGAGATAATCAAGTGAAGGCTCTTCAGGAGGCTTGTGCAAAAGATGGCTACATTGTTGAACCTATCATACTAGCCCCATCTTTGGTCCCACCTACGACATCCTAGATTTGGAACCCAAGCGAAATTTTTCATGCTAGAGATCCTGGTTATGGGTTTAGTATACTACGAGCACGTTCAAATTTTTGAGAAGTGCACGATTTTCAAGCTACGACCTTAAAGGAGAGGCATTAAACTTGTCGACATTGACAATGATTCCGCTCCGGTGCTCGGACCTTGTTGGAAGAGTATTTGCAGGAAACACTCTTACAAATTTGACAGCTCAGAAATCCTGAATTCAGCAATGGGAAAGTAGGCATTTGCTTTTGTTAGTTTTCTTCCCTATACCCGGTCCTTTCTTTTACTGTTATTCGAATAAGCGAGTGGGCAGGAGCCTTTGGAGGAGTCTATCTGCTCTCTCAATCAGTCCTTTGGTAAATAAAGTTACAAGAGTACAACATGCCAATGCGAATTCTTCAACCCATTTTTGAGTTTCTCCAGATTATTTTGGGCTTACAAATCTCATAATTTTCTTTTGTTAAGCTTGCCCTGACCATAGCTTAGAGCTACTTTCAGGCTTCAAAAATTGAGATTAGCTCTCTTAGTCGTCCAATTTGTGTCATGAATAGTCCATTGCTAGTATCTTTAATCTGTTCTGCTCATGACGACTTCGACTAGGACGAAGGCTTATTGAGATGACGACTGGAAGGTAGAACTATTGGAGTTTCTAAATTAAAAAAAATAGTAGTGCATCTGAGGGATTTGTGATGAAGACGATAGAGTCAAGTGAGAATTCTTTCTCATCATTCCTGAAAGACTGTCATTGGGCTTTCTGTCACGCTAACCTATCTTACCTTCGTCCAGCCTCCGGAGGCGGCGAGGACTATTGGAACCATAGATTCCCTTGAATCTTATGGTGAAGACCTACTAGCGCTGACATGGAAATATGTGTTTGTAGAGGACTGCCACTTGTCTTTTACTATTGCGACTGCATGGAATTCAAGGCATGGGCGCTTGTTGTGTTGTATGGACCCCGCAAGCCGACCTTTCTCCGTTGCTTTTTTACTTGCCTGAAAACGGCATGTCAACGTCTTGACTCTTCCCTGAAACCCTGAACCCATAATGACCACAAGTAAGTTTTTTCAACAATTTCGATTAAGGCATTTGGAGATTTCCTTTTCATAACATTCAGTAGCCTTCCCTGGCATTGCCTTTTCCTCTTTGAGCATCGCTGAACAAAGTTCATCCTTAGTCATCCCTGATAGCGAACTTGCAAAGTGCTAGTTGACTCACGAAGTCAACTTATTTTCCTTTTTTCTCCTCTGCCCGTGGCTGAGGTGCCAACTAGGGGCACCAAATAAAAACTTCATGGTTTGATTGATTTTAATTCTTTGTTAGGCTTACTTAGGGTAGCTCTCTAAAATGTGAAGAAAAAATTATTGTACTTATGTTGTAAACCTTGAGAAGTTCATCAATATTTAATGACAAGAAAAGTAAATTTCATTACAAATGTAATGAAGTTTGCTTTACTTGTAACAACACAAGTTGATGAACAAATACTTTCAATTTCCTTTGAATGTCTAGAAGAATGAGAAGCTCCTTATATTCACAAGGGTGGTAGGAGATGGAGCAAACCATGTGGGATATGTAAATTAGAAGGAGTAGGAGCTTCACCACTCATAGTGAAGTGAAATGTAGAAATTGTGTTAAAACTGAAATTTCAAATCACATTTAGGCATAGTAAATCATCTTATTTCAAAAATCTTTGAATTAAGAGAAGTTGGAAAATCAATATATTTTTCATCTCCAAAAATCCGTTTGAGATTTCGAGACTCCATTCAAAAGTTATAGACGAACATTAGAGTGGGATTGGAAAATGCGAAACAACTTGGGTTACATAGAACATTCAGTAGCCATTGTGCAAGCTACCTTTGCCTCTCAGTTGGTCTCCTTGATGAAATTCATTCTGACAGTAGTGAAGCAAAGACTTGTGAGATTAGGAGGTACCTTCAATGCCCCGCTCAGTGCCCTCTTGCCGGTTCTCCCTTTGTTAGTGGTTCGGGTGGCAGGGTTGGTAGTTAGTCCTCCACTCCCCCAAGCCGTTTTGCAACTGGGTTCATTGTTGCTGCAATGACATTCCGGTTCCCGAAGAGAGCCAAGTGAACATTCAATAGGGTAGAAGGCTCAACAAGTGAGCATCTAGGGGCTGAAACTGATTTTTGGGGAGGTGAAACATCTTGAAATATTTTTCAAACTTTTTTCCTCAAAAGACAAGTGGAATTGTCATCTAACCCAAGTTGTTTCAGATTTTTTGAAGATTTCAAGAATTAGCTATGAAATTCTGAAGTAGAAAGGGTATGGGGCTCTAAAATGGTGCCCTAGCTAAAATGTACATGGTTTTTACACTGCTAAAGGCTATGCAAAAGCAATATCTACAAATGCAACACATTTAATGTAGGGCACCATTATAGAGCCTACTCGCATTTTGAGCCTTCTACTATAAGACCGAAGAGTTCACTTCAGGTTTTTGGTTTTGTAGTTTTTATACCAATGGAATGGAATTTTATCTCAAGGTTTCAAATTTGCACTGAAATTCATCCACATGTAATTGGTGATATACCGTCTCCTTCTTTCTTGGTGGATGAAATACCAAAATTGCTACAAAATCTAGGGTTAGTATAAATGTTTGTTCTAAAACGTATTGTACTTCAAAAGTAAACATGATTCAAAGATGCATTTTGTTTTCTTCAATGCGACAATAGTGTACATTTTAGGAGGTGGTAGGTTATGATAATCATTGCATTTCTACTTCAATTTGATTGCCCACGATTCCCTTAATTATTTTTCAATTATTAGAAGAAAATAGACAAAGAAGACTACAACAAGAGTGAAGAGACTAGGATCTTGCCTTAGAAGAGATAAAAGAATTAATAGAAGAAAGAAGAGGACAAGCAAGACAAATATAAGAACAAAGAATAGGAAGACAAGGGGTAGGAAAAAGATACTAGAAGTAAATAAGAAGATGAATAGAAGAATGTTGGTTTTTGTGGAGTCATTGTAAATTGAATTTTTTTAAAATTGAGATAAGTCAAATATCTCAATTTTAAAATACCTATGTTAGATTGTAAAGTCCAACAAATTTTAAACATCATATCAAGATTCCAAGACCATGTAATTCTATACAAGTATGAAATTTCCAAGTGTTTAAGAAAAACACAATCAGAATAATTTAATGTAATGAAAAAATGAAATTGAAAAACACATACAAATATTATTTTTATTTTTATTTTTATTTTAGAGAAAATAGACATGGAATGTTGTGCCAAAAAACTAATAAATTTAAGTATCTTTTCAAAATGTTATTCCTTTTGTTTACAAGTTTTTTTAAACATTTGTACTTTTTTCAATAAACAAATATGCTTGGCAATGCTTGAAAATAGTGAAAATGCAATATGTTTTTTTTAAAAGCCTACTTGTCATTTTTTTATTTGATTGAAATATAATTAAAACAAAAATCTCAAATGGGTACACTAGTCCTTTACTTTTTAAATCATACAAACTTCAAAAAATTTATTCAAAAAATTTACATCTTACAAGTGTTTAAAAAATCCCATAGTTGATGGGGTACAGTAGGGATGGGGCTACCTACCACTTTTCAGCAAATAGTCACAGTGTTTCTTAAAAAAAAACCTTCAATAATTTTATTCAAATAACATGCTACAAGTGTTTTATAGTCAGGGTACTAGGCATGGTTGCCTTCCACTTTTCTACTTGTAGTCCATGGCATACACTTGTTTTGTTAAAAAAGATTTCTAACCAAAACTTGGATCCTTTCCAAAATTCACAACAGGACACAAAGTATTCAAGTGTCAGAGGAGCTCATTTGGGTAGCTAGTATAATATTGTTTAGCCTTTGAAAGCCGTTTTATTTATAAGAATTGTAATAAGATGAAAGTGCTTGACATGAATTTACAAGAGATTGGAATGTTCATCTATTCCACCGCAATCCAAACCATCACCACCCTTACAAATTGAGATACAAATTTCCATAGAGAGGAAACCGCAAATTGAAAAAAACTCTATGTTACTATCCCAATTCACCTCCAAACAAAGCCACATCACACACATAGTAATGCAAATTGATGAAATTGATGCAAATAACTAAAATAAGTGTGGAACTTGAGTCCTAAGCACCTAAGTAGTTTGGGTCATCCTTCGAGGTGGTTGAAGATCACTAGTTGCAATTTTTGGGGGGTAGTGCAAGATTGACAACAAAGTAGGGGATCCTCAATTTTTTTTTACCCTCATTGAGACTGCAAGTTCAATAGCAACTACACTCTTTGTCTCAAAATAAATTTATGAAATTCTTACAGTTCCCCATTAGAAATCATGGATTTATTTTGAGACAAAGGGAGTAATTTTTTGAAAAAATTTAAATCAACAACATCAAAAAAGGGGTTCATTTATTTCTATTCTAACTGACAGTTGGAATTTTCTTTTGAGTTGGGGCTAGGAATAGGGTTACTGGCCACTTTTTTTGCCTCATTGAGCAACAACATGGTCGCAAGTTGTGAAGAAGATATGAGAAGCAAACCATTTTTTTTCCTAACCTTGAATGTTTGTTTGTTTTGTGCAAGCCACCTAGTTTGGAAAACTTTGTGGGTTCAATTCCACACTATGCGTCTTTTGTTTTTGTCCAATAAGTAATTGATATTAATGAAAGTAAGCTTTCAAGTACAAATGTGTGTCTTGGCGTTTGATTGAAAAATCCACATGCATCCATCTCATTGCATTACAATTGTCTTTGTTTTGTTCCCTTGGAGTTTAGATTTCACTACCCAAAGTACTAGTTAAGTATTTTCACTCTTTTGTTTGTCAAGTTCAGATGCCAATTAAACTCTCAAGTTCCTGTGCTGTTCCTTTTCTTGAATTGGATCTGATCTAATGGTAAATTAGTGACTGTGGTGGAGACCCATAATTTAAATTTCTCAAAATTTCTTTAGTTGATTTGGAATTAGTCATTTTTTAGTTTCTGTCAATGCATGCTCACAAGTCCAATCAATGTTTGTAATAAAATTCAAAGCTCTCTAGGCCGGTATCTGTGCAGAAAACGAGTTTCAAAGAATCGATTGTACAAACGCAGATATGATAGCATTTGTCTGAATAAATCAACAAAAGAGGATAGCATGCATGGCGGTGACTTTGGATGCGAGGATCCGAGAACGCATGTACAATAAGAATTCGGAGATTCTGTTACCACGCAACTGACACTCTGTATTTGTTGTGCCGCAAATTTTTACTTATACTACATGTTTGAATGAAAATGGTATTGTAGTGTTTCTAATCCATGTTTAGTTTTCCTTCGGTCTATGGTCAAAATTGCAATCCATGTCTAGATTGTCTGTAGGTGAACTTCCTGAACTCGCCGTATCTTTGTATCATTCATCACTGTACTGTACATAATTAACAACGTCGTTCAAAACCTTGGCTGTGCAAAGAAATCGCAAATCCTAACTTGCACAAGTAAGAAACCATATTAACAAAATTGCGGTACAAATCGGACTCAATCCCAAGCTACCGATCATGCCAGAAGACAGATCGATCCATTCGCAAAACTCATTGCAGATGCCAAAGCACCTACTCCAGTCGTAGATTCTCCCCCACCACCACCACTTTGTTTTCCCATTGGTCAGCCATGCTACGCATTCATTGTATCACATATTCATCCAATGCCTCCACAACTCGATGCTCACAGTTATTGCAACAACGCTACGCCACATAAAGCTTCACTATACAATACTATACATTCAACTACTTCCCATGGGTATTGGTGTTCTACAATGCAAACAGGGTACCCAAACCTGTTGTGAGGAAATTCGTGGTTGCGCCACCATGGATCTTCCTGTCGAAGGAAGATTTGCTCGTTGTAAGGGACCAAGTGGCCGCCATAGCCAGGATCTACTGGGTGTTGGTCACGAAAATCTCGATGGTAGCAAACGTCGTTGTAGAAGGGCAGCTCTCGAAAAAAAACAAGAGATCGAGGATCCGGGAAGGAAACGTACAAAGACTCACCGTGATTGTAATGCGCCATTGTATTCGAACTCTACAAAACTGGAGCAATCTAGCTGTTGATTGAATGCGAGCTAGGATTCCGAGTTTAATGCGACGACGAAGTGAAATTTACAGATGGGAAGTATGATTCTGACTTTGAACACAATGTGAAATTTACAGAATGGACAATATGCCTCAAACTCTAAACTCTATGTGAAATTTACAAGAAAGTATGACTCAGGCTTGAACTCGACGAGAAATTAACAGAATGGAAAGTATGACTCACGCTCTGCACACGATTGAGCCAATGTTGATCTGAAGTGGGCGATGGAATTGTCTCAAGAGTTGAAAAAAATGAATGATGTGGTGGTCTGGGGATTCTAGTAATGCATCAAGAGCCTTAGCTGTGATTCTAGTAATGCATCAAATTCAATAGTGAAGGGCCTATCCTGTTGGATGCAATGACTCAGAGCCAGTCCCTCACATTGTGCTTCATCAAGTACTTCTTGGTCAAACAATCAAAGTACCTGCCCATTCCACAAAATCAGCATCAGAAACATGATACATCCATGCATCAATACTGCTCTCCTCAATAAAGAGATAACTCACTCCACATTTTCAAAGCATAGATCTCCTAGGACAAACAGATTTCACAATGTAAAAGTTTAATACCTAAAGCACCCCAGTTCATTTTAGATATTGCTTTTTCATTTCATACATTGTAATAAGGAGTATCGTTTATTCTAGGGAGGATTAATCAGGTCTTCCTAAAATAAATTTTGCTAATTTATCACGCATTGGATCTCTTCAAGGATTAGCGCACAAACAAAATAAAGGATAAGCACACACATCAAAAAAAGCAATCTACTAGGAATAAAACCCGAATTTGAGACCCCGTGGAATGTCGCCATTAAGAAGAACAAGCTGGAACGAATAATTGCCAGTTGCGGTTGTTCTTCGTGACCTCCAAAGACGTGTTTGGAACTTAACGTCGGTTCCTTCGCCATTCCCACAAAACCCTACCTCCGTCATGACCTGGCGAACCCTAAAGCCACGGGAGGAGAAAAAGACATGGGCACTGTACCTCTTAGAGGAGGTGCTCTCGGAGGTGACGCTCTCGTAAGAGGCCCCAACCAGTCTATTACAGCTTGTAACTCGTGAAGCTCCTTGCGGCGATCCTCCTCAGTGGCGATGGCACGAGAAAAGCCAAAGTCGATGAAGCGAACACCTTGCCCTGAACACGGAACCATGATATTCTGTCGCCGGATGTCACCATGAAGCACGCCGAGACCATGAATGGCTTGAAGGGCCTCAAAGGATGCTCTCACCACTTGTGGAGTCAAAACTCCTACAACCCACGCACACAATGTCAGAAGCTGGACACTATCAGCCTTTGCTGTACTGCACTGTACTTGCTCAGTACTTCGTAGCACATCTGTACTCGACAGCAGGGCATCACGCAACAACACAAAGCTCTCACTTGCAATGATTCCCGTAGTCTTGTTGATGCCAAAAGCCAAATAAATGGAAAGTCTAAAAAATTAAAGAGAAAAGAAAAAGAAGCTCCGAGTCTACTATTCCGTTCTTCATCTCCCCCAGAAATGGCAACTAATAATTCTCTTCCAATTTCCCACCCTTAAGAAAAATTAGCTGAAGGAAGCGACAACTGACTTCCTCTCAGTAACGTCCTTTGTCGCCAAAACGGGACCCTCCTGTGGGGGGCTTTAACCTAAGCAAATAGATCTAAAGGAGAAGATAAACCGAAACTTACGCATCTGTAGTTCCGAGCCGACAATGAGCTCTGTTGCAACATAGACCGCATAGCCAAGTGCCGTTGTTCCATAAGATATCAACGCTGGAACGTATTTTCCCCAACAATTTCGAAGCTTCAAATAAGCACTCGCCTCATGTACTAAGACCTGTGCATACAACAAATACAACATTAACACGTGAGTTGATACATTTTTCTATTGTGAAAACATAAGTTGACTTTGAGCAGAGTCTCCGACCCTGAACCTCAATTTAGACGATCGGGACGTCACAGACCAGGGTGGTAACCACAGGCTGTAAAGAGCGCAAAGCATACTCCACTGTCGGTTGATTCAGAAATGAACACAATAGATCCTTCAAAACAATCTTGGAAAAGGCTCACCTGTGCCCGGTAAGTCCCAACCACTGCAAGCTTGACAGCAATTGCGACACCCTCATATATGCCACGGACAATATTTCCGCTCCATCCAATTGCGAAAGGATGCCTCTCTAAGTGTAAGCTTTCCACAGGCATCTCCTCCAAGTGTAGGCATTCCCGAGGCATCTCCTTGGCCACCTTTTCCACGCTCCTGCACAAATATACATACATCTGTTAGGTAATTAACTGAAGTATACATGTACAAATGAGGCTACTTCTGATGAAAGTGAAGATAAAGAGGAGGGTGGGGACAAAGACTACCACGAACCAAAGAAACCAAACAAATCAAAGAATCCATCGCCAACACGGGATACGGTAAAAACACGGTAAGTGTTATTGTTCTTTTTTTTTAATTTCTAATTAGAAATGTAACACCGGTAGTTACTTGCCTCACATCGGGAGGAGGAGGAGGAGGCCCTACACATAAACATAAACATTGTCAAAAGAAACTGGATAACAAATAACAAAATACAATTCAAATCCAATAACAAATAAAAGTAGGTCATAGGCTGGCCACTTACCCTGCTTCCCCGCATACTCAGTAGTGTCATTTGCTGCCTTATTGAGAAAATAGGACAGCACCGTTACAAGGTCCGAATTCTCCCACGCTACGCCTCGAGAAATATAAAGGCCATCACTCCGAGACCACACAAAATATGACACATCCACAGAAGAAATTATGCCATAACTGACTCTGCGCTCATGCATGTACGTGAACAACTGGTCAACGACCTGTGCAAGAACAGGATATCTGTCCTCACTTACAACGACGTCGTCTCTGTGCCTGTAAGCCAACACCAAATCCACAATACTTTCTGTAGGCAGGCCTCTAGTCCTGAAAAAGGCAGACGACTTCATCTCCACTATCACGATGTTTTGATATCCAAGCATCAGTACTATGTCAAGCCTGATAGCTGAATTGTACATTGGATCTAAAGCAGCGCCGCTACCACCAGCGCCGCTCGCCATGGCCGGTAATCCTCCGATATAAGGAGATGGTGAAGTGCGTGAACTGCGGCGTTCTACGATAGCCCTGAAAGACCGACCCACTATGACCCTACCCACACGGACTAAAAGCTGTGAGTATAAAGTACAGCCGTTCGCTTCATTAACCAGCTCTAATGAACTCACAGTGTCTTCAATGGCAATGGGCATGTGGTAAGAAGTCTCAGCACGTGCATCAGTATTGCTGCACAGCTGGATCAATATCCCAAGTGGCAACAGAGTCCGGATTTATATACTCATTCCGTCGCAGCGAATGGCTGGGGGGGTACTGCCAAAGGTAAGGGGTGGCAACCGCTGCAGTAACCACGCTACCTTACTGAGCCTATCTACAAAACACATACATCACAAACAATCATGTTTTACTGATATCGATGAATTAAACAAGCCCTGACCAGAACAGACATACACAATTCGATATGAAGCACCCACATATTTACTGCCAAAATTACAGAAGAAGATCACACACGTCGCTCACAAAATTCAACCATGACTAAAAAAAAGAGAATCACACTAAATAGGTGCTGGGAGGCCAGGAAGATGGACACGGCGCTGTTCAAGCAAGAAGCAAGAAAGAGAAAATCCTAGTTTGCCCTTGATAGTCTATCAGTCGTGCGTGGAATGAAGCATCCAACAAGCCATCGCACGAAACCCTAATTGTTCGACTGAGATAAACATCAGGAAAACCAATTCTAACGATCACCCACCCATAACTACAGCCACAAACATGAGCGTCAACACTAAAGAAAGCCTGCAGGGAGGAGTCCAAAAATCCAAAATCCTCCACGAGAACAAGGCCCGCTGCTCTATCAGTCGGGCATGGAATGAACAGCCACGCACCCAACAATCCAGAATTCGGCCAAATGAAGATAAGGAAACAATGACCAAAAGAAAAGACCTCGTCAATTTCATCAGAGCAAAGTTAGAAAACATACCGCCAGCAGCGGGTTCGATGAGGGCAACAAGAGATAATCGCAACAAAGAAAGTAGGCTAAGAAGATAGACACAACGCTGTTTAAGCAAGAAGCAAGAAAGAGAAAATTATGAAAGATTGCGAGAACACCTCAAAAGTAATACCAGTGTCACGTTTAAGAGTTCACTCCAGAAAAATTGAAATTCCCGCCGCAATTTCAAACAGTCAGCGACGGCAACCGTAATTGAACAGATATCAAGCTCCCTACACTAATTCCCATGCGATTCGTCATTGACGAATGTCTGTGAAGCCCTCCTTGCGACAACAATTGGTAAACCGCACAAACCAATGAAACAGTCGGACTCAATTCACTTGCATCAAACAATCTTGGTCAACGTTGAGCTTAGAGTTCGAGTCTGCCTTGAGCTCAATTGCGCGTCCATATTTTTTTTCAATGAAGTCGATTGGAATCTCCAGGACGGCTTGCAAGATAGAACTTGGGTCTGCACGCTTTCTCTTGGAGACAAAACGTTGATCATTTTTGTAACCAGCCTTAAAGTGGGTAGGTGTAGTACAGAAAACTAGCACAGGAGCTTTTAACTCCGTCCTCGGGGGATCACAAACGCTCTTAACAAAGTCCAAGGCCTCAGGCGTATCCCGGCCTTCTTCTTCCATCACCTTCAGGAATTCGTTGAGCTTTGTGTCGATAGTATGTTCCGCTCCTGAAGCCATCTGGAAGAGTAGGAAGGGGCTATTCATGGCATCAAATGCTGCCTGGATCCGTGACAACGGTACACAATAGACGGAGAGGTCGTTTTGACATTTCCCAGCAGCTTCTTCATAGCTCTTGTAACTAATGGTCGTTGCCATGGGTAGCTTTAGTTTAAATTCCTCCCCAGTATCCAGCCATCTACATGCAAATACGCCACCACTAGAAATAATCATGTGGGAAACCGCCTCAAACCAATACCCTCTGAGGGCTGCTGTCTCCACCTCCCCAGTGGTGGACAAAATGAAAGAAACGACCTTCAAGACATTATGCAGTCGTAGCCTGTGGTAGATAATACCGGCTACCCAATCCGATGCAAAACAAACAATCTTCCTCTTGAAGCGCCTCAACGCTTGCTTTTCTGGACTCGAGCTATTAGCATTAAGACAACTCTCCTCTACACGCCAATGAAAAAGTTTATCGCTACCGGGAGAAAAAGTATCCGCTTGCAAACCTGCCACCATCCTCTCAACGCGATCTACATCTAAGTCTTTAGTGGTAGTCACAACCCGCTCCATCCAAGCCTGTAAAGATGTCCCCTCACTGGCTAATTTTAGCACCGTTCTTGCCACACCACCTGCCACCCTAAACCACTCTCCCACGGATGCATCACTGATTTCCTTAAAAGCAGATACAGCCTTCTTGCATTTGCACATTTCTTCTAGGTCAAAGAGTGGAGTGTGCAAATACAACCACGGCCAAGCTTTCGTCCTCCCCTGGTAGAGCGAACTTGACGGGCTTGCAAAGATTTGACATTCCAGTGGTGGATTTGGAACAGATGGCGGGCCACCATCCACTATGTAAATAGCAGTTGCCGTGTCTTCCACAAGGTCTAAAACATCAAGAGACTCCAACTTTTGGACACCTCCCTCCAATTCCAACTTGAAGAACTTTTTAGTGTTAAGATTGCAACTTTCAAAGTACACAGTCATACCTGCTATGAGCTTCCGGGCAATGACAAGTGCACACAAATGGGATTTCCCAATCCCCGGGGTCCCTGTGAATACAACTGAACTGAGTTTCTTATTTAATTCAAAGTACTTCTCTTTAGCCTCAAGCAGCTCTTGGTAGCATGATCTCACATATAACTCGTTGGTGAAAGTAGTAGACTTGTCCCCCAGCCACACGACTTCCTCTGGTAGCTTAATCAAGGACCCAGTCTCGGCACTGTTTATGATCTTTTGCAGTCCTTGGTCCCTTAAACAGGCCACAAACTTTGACAAGCCATGGCCAGCACTGAGCAGCTCTCCACTTTTCACACCTGCAGACACAAAAGCAATGAATGAACTCTAATAGTAACAAATCGAGCAGCATGTGCTCCCTCTGCATACACACCGGTCACATATTTGTCATTCAAAACACCACCAAAATTATCTAAAGCTTGCAGTTCCGTTTGATACTACAAGAAAACCTTACTGGTGGGTCTTAAAGAAATCAGTCACGGATTGATCAACTTCTAACTATCAAGGCACGAAGTGTGAACACACGAGTGTAGTAACCGATTGCACGAGAACAAGGCCCGCTGCTCTATCAGTCGGGCATGGAATGAAGCATCGAACAAGCCATCAGACGAAACCCTAACTGTTGAAAACCCTAACGTAAGGCGAGCGCCCCGATTCTAACGATCACACACGAAAGTGTCAACGACCAAGATCACGCGACCATAATTACAGCCCCGAAGATGAGCATCATCACAGGAAACCCTTGACTGGGAAACATACCTGCAGGTTGCACGAATGCCTTCAAAAGTAACCCCACCACACCAGGTCGCCCAGGAAGAACACCGACCAAGTCGGCCTTAGTGGCTTCTGCAAGTCTACGTGCTGTAGTATATCCCGCATCCACAAGTTTCTTGATGTCATCATCTCTGAAAGACTCATCTGGACATCTCTCCTTCAAGAGTTGTCGAAGGAGATTGCGCTCCTGAACCTCGTCCATCACAAAATGCTGCCCTAAATAGAAGGGGCTGCCAGAACAATAACGGCGTCAACACGAAGGCCCAGAGAAGAAGACGAGCGAAACCAGCAGCCCTAAGCAAAGTGAACGGGAGAGGGCCAAAACGTCGAAGTGAAGTCAAGAAAAGAAGTAAACTCCTAGCGCGCCTGCTGGGAGAGACGAATCTATGCTTTACAATCCGTTTGTGCACTCACGTCTGTACGAAGCTTATGTTGAAATCCTAATTGCACGGGGATAAGGGAAAGCAAGAAAAACGAAGAGTAACTAAAGGAAGATTCCTTCCTTCTGGAGAAGCTGGACAAATTTGTACCAAGCGTGACAGAAACCCTGACGTAAACCCTGGCAAAGGAAAGTTACCGCAGAAAACATGCTTTACAATCCGTTTGTGCTGTCAGGTCAAGAAAGAGTAGCCAATTCTACCAAGTGCACCAAATCGTGCAAAAGCGAACGCGACAAACGGGGGGCGTACCACGAAAACCATAAAACCAGCACACATGCAAGAAAAAAGAAAGGGAAAGAAACTTACCGGTCGATGCAGAGCAGGCAGCGAGCGGCGCCAAGTGCAGAAGCGAGCGGAGCACGCAAGCCAGGAAACACCAAGCTGAAAGCAGAGGGAGCGCAAAAAAACTAAAGTGCCTGGAGTGCGAGCTCCAAACCCCAATTCGAGAGGCGGGCTACGTTACCGCGCCCTCCCTAAGCCCGTGCCCATGCTCATGCCATCCCTAAACCTTCTGAAAACTTGATCTCCAGAGAATATTCACTTAAATCCTTTTTTAAAAGTGTTTATATTTTATGAAGTGTGGTATGGGAGGAGGTCCTGAAAGCATCCATCTAAGAACTGAAACTGAATTTTGGAAAGGTGAAACTTCTTGAAATATTTTTCAGTGAATTTTCCTTGAAAGACCAGAGGAATTGGCATCGAACCCAAGTCATTTCATATTTTTTTGGAGCTTTGTGCAATTAGTTGTGAATTTCTGAAGTCGAAATGGCAAAGGGCTCTAAAAGCGCCCCCCCCCTGAAATGTACACTATTGGTACATATTGAAAAATTGAAGAAAGCCGAATGTACCTCTAAGGGATGTTCGGTTCAAAATGCCTGTACTTTTTTCGAGCCCTCTCCCATACCACAGTGTTATTGTCATGTACACTTAGTTTCTAATTATAAGTATAGTGTAGTTTCCATTGCAAAGGGTGTTTGCACCTAGGTATTGTTCTATTATTCTATGTTGTATTGCCATGTACAAAATTTGTTTTATTTTGTTTAACCCCGAATCATCTAGACGTTCATTTCTTAGATGATTTACATACTTCATCCACATTTTCAACCACCTAATCAACCAAGCAAATTGCACCCCTACATTGGGCGAGTTAGCCAATTCCAGCCTTACAATAGATGACTCCAAAATATTGTGCCTCACATGGGGGCTAAAGGAATAGATTCCAATCTACCTTCAAATTCTAAACTGCTGATATAAAAAACCTCTCATGGAATGTATAAGCTTATACATTTCAAGTGAGAATTGAGCTCACAGTTACTCATTTTTAGTGGGGTTCCGCAACGCTACTCGGTACAAGTCTGAGCTTAGCTTCGAAAACACATACATTAGTTCTCTTTCTACATTTCAGCTTTGATTTTTGACTTAGATGTTGCAGCTTAGATTTGTAAGCTCTATATTCTACCACGTATGTTTTTTATACCAAAGAATTTCTTTTGGGGCACTGTCCTTCTCTTACTCCCTATTCTATGCCTCTCTTATTCCATATTCTAAGTGTACAATGCTTCATTAGTATCTCCGAACCTAGACTTTAAACCTGGCACGACAAGAAAGGGAGAGATAGGAAGCAGAAATTAGACAAGGAAGAAGGACTTACATGTCTCTTACTAATGCCCCCAATGTATTCAGCTTAGAAGCAAGCATGTGACCCAAACCCAGGAAAATACAATGCAACGTCATGTGCATGATCGATTTTATTCCGTCATAGGTTGACCATTCAAACACATCAAGCTCATCGAGCAGATCGAATCATTTACTACATAGAATATCAACCAACACCATGAGAATAAGATCAAGCTTGTGTCCTTTAGCTTTTTTCAAAACTGACTTAGCCTCCCAAAAATAAGTTGATTAGGTTGTGATCACTCAGCTATTTCCTTAATTGAAATACAAAACTCTAAGTATCCACCAACTTCAATAGCATAAAAACACAAGCGCAGCGGAGGTTTAAAAAATAATTGCAAAACACAGTTGCAAAGGTGATGATGTACTTAATTAATAATCGTAATCATTGTTAGACCGCAGTGCTAGAGACGTAATAACAAAAAACTACATGCGCTCCTTTGTTGTCTAGAAAACTAATCTAAAGAACAACTTTGAGAAGAACCAGAGCAGCTAAACAATGAACAAGAGGAATGAATACAACAACAACAAAGCGTGAACAAGAAGAATGAACAGAAATTCCAAAGCAAAATGACAATGGTTCAGAGCAACAGAAAGACATGCGTGACAAAATAGCGGAAGGAAATTTTAAAATGAAAACCCTAAACTACGTGTGGTCGAGGTAAGGAGGATCAACGGAGTTGGAGTTCGAGGGAGCAACATTGAAGACAGCCTAGCCCCCTCGAATGCAGGCAATGACGTGCTAGGTATGTGTTTCTACCCTTTTAAAAAAAAATTATTAATCATTTATGTATTTAACTCCTAAACATCCTCACCATTTCCAGTTTTGGCAGTTATATAAACATGCATTATAAAATGCAATTAAAATGGATATTTTAAACATGTTGTATGAATGAAAGTTGTACAATATGAATTTTAGATTCTATCCATCTGGTTCAATTTGCAATGGTTGTCATCAATAAATTTTGAAACTTAAAATTCCAAATTACTTCATAATTTGATTACAAATAAGATATTGAAAATTTGTGAAAGAAATTTGTTGTGTTTAGTTGAAATATAAAACTCTAAGCATAGTCATTTTGGAGATTTTTTGGTTGATTAATTTTATGTGTTGGTTTTTTCAAAAGCACATTTAGACTATAAGATTCTAAATTTGTGGTGAAACAATGTGGGATGAAATGAAACATAATATTTTCACAAATTAACCCCCTTGGACACACCGATCAACAAAAGTACCACATGGAATAAACTCATATACCCATCCATCGACATATTTATAAACACAAATATCCCCCCACTACCAAACTACGAGACAATTAATCCATTAAAATTTTCACCACAACATATCTACTACACTAATGGATCCTTTCAACCATCCAAATTGCACGAAGATGGACAATGGACACAAGAAAAAACTAGACAGTAGACACGAGAAAGAGCTAGATATGGAATTTACAACCCAACAAAACTTGAGACACAAATACAAAAAGACTATCTGGTATACAAATCTCATTTAGAGTTGAACTCATGGCTATACACAAAACACTCAAGCTAATTACTACTTAATACAAAAATGAACCAACAAACATATTTACAGACTCCCTCAACTGCCTATACGTACTCAAAACACAACTTAAACATCCAACCCTACACACCAACCACCCCAATATAACTATGCTAATGGAAACCTAAACCCCTATGTAGTAGCCAAGGACTACCCTCAACCTTCAACTCTAAAAGATGCTATTTTTAGACATACAAGATTTTTTTGGAACCTCTACGAAGAAACTAATCTCTGCGAGCATACACTTGGCACGAGGATCAAAATCACAATCGCTGGTGTACATACGGTCCGAGAAGCCTACCGCATTTGTCTCGACCTTGACCTACTAAATATACAGGGCATCGAGAGAATATTGGGAGGGCCCTTCCAAGTTCGAAGCCTTCCGATCCGAGAGTTTCTGACAAATGCTGAGGCGAAGGTTCGTGCATTTGAAGGAGAGGTGCACAACGCCAATGAGAGCAGGCCGAACATTAGGATGCGGACTACTCTCACTGAGGCACGGCAAACGCTTGGGTGGAGTGGCAAGAACATGCCACGCCATCTCCAGGAGGCTCAACACTGGGTACTCACCATCATCGTCGATGAAGGTGGAAGATGACTCCCTTGATTCAATTATGATGGTTGGGAGCATGACATGGAAGATTTACATCCAGTCGTTCAAGACTTCCTCCTAAAAGCGCATTCGCAAGCTCATGGCGCTTGTTATCTTATATGTATACAAGGCATGCACATGTATACATCAATTTCGAGTATTTTGAAACTTTTGTAAACCCAAATCTACGTCGATCGTGTTGGTGCCGCTCGTCATTTCGTCGGCAAACATGGCAGGAATTGGAGGAGGTTCATCAAAGCTAGGCCGAGGGGAGAAGATGTGCCTCTTGTGTAGTACTCGGGGGGTGCAGTCCTTGAAAAAAATAAGGGTACATGTGCGAACACAAGGTAATTTTAGAGGGGGTATTAGTTTTTGTCAATCAATTATTTTGCACTCTATCATTATGTAATTTTCAAATTTGACTCATTAAAAAAGGGGCATTCATTAATTGAAATTTTCAATTTTCATGAATATATCATATGCTATTTTAGTAAGTTTTTTTATTCTATTATTTTTTCTTCCACTCAAATTCTCTTAGTCTTCCTATTTTTTTGGGCTATTGGCATCTTTATAGACATCATTTTCTTTTATTGGCATTTTTATAGAATTTCAAATTTTTTTTCTTAAAGGCATTTTTTTAGACTTCCTATTTTTTTTTCTGAGGCATTTTGTTACACTCCCTATTTTTTTTATCCTTTTGGTTTAGGATTAAAGGTTTTTAAACATGGTGGTTTAGAAGCATACATGGACTCAAACAAATTCCTATACTTAACATACATTGCATGCAAACATAAAATGCAACTAGAAGTATGCATGCCAATTCACTCAAAACAAACAGTAAATGAAAAGCATATGCATTACCAACAATGCAAAGTTTACAATAGAATGCCAAAACATGTGTTTAAGAACACAATGAAAAACAGAAGTTCAAATACAATTGGGAGTTCTCTGCAAGTTAGGTTGACAACAAAAATTGGGGAAGTTCTATGACTGTAAAGCCAAATGGGCACAACAGTAACTTGCACAGAACTTGAATCATCCCAAAAATCAAAATGGGTTTAGAGTATCATGGCATGTTTTCTATACAAAGTCTTCTAAATGGTGCTAGAAATTCCACCACCTGCATTGCACAAAAGGAAGACTAGCGTTATTCAAAAGGGGCATGAAAATAGTAACACCAGCAGATATGTATTATTCAGTAAGGTTTGCAGCAAGACCAACATGAACACAAGCCATAGAATATAGGGTAAAAAAATCACAGTGTAAGGAGAAGTTCTTGAAATTAAAATGAAGAGCATGTTTGTTTTACCTTGAAACCAGATCAGTGTAGCATCAAATGGATTGATGGAAGGGTGTGATCCAGAGTTGGCTATGTGGCTTCAGTTTTGCCCTCACAACATATTTGAACTCATCAAGCACTTTCCTATCATTCTCTTCTAAAGTATAAACGTTACTTCTAGCATTGAAAGACAATACTATAGTGCAAATCATGGTATCTATGTCTATCCATTGCGTGTCAGTAACATCATACTTGAATTTGTTCCTACCTGGTGCTATTTTGAGGTACCCACATCTCCTACTAGTACAAACGAAGGATCATTTAAAGAAATAGAGTCATTTACACTTTGAAGAATGTTGACACCTTCGTCTACAAGACGTCGATGGTCAGCTGCAGTGTAGATTAGCAGTTTACTAGGGTTTCCTTTTTTCTTTGGATGATCACTATACATGATTTGTTTTCTCTTACACCATTGTTTGATGTGCAAAGTGGAGTGCAAATGAGACTTCTTGAAATTTGCAAACAAGTTCTGTATAATTGATTGACTGTGCTCACCGGCTGTGCCATCGATTTCCTTGTTGCACTCCCCGCAATGGATCTTCACAATGGCCACACCATGTTGATCATACGTTTTGAGCTTCCACAGATGATCTGCAAAATCCATGGACGCTAGATCCCTCGTCAACTTCTCAACACCGTGCTTGTAAAGTGCCATGATGTCATCAGAAAGAAGCTTCAATTGCAACAAACTGTCTTCTTCTTCAAGCACTTCAATTTGCCGTGTTTAACCCTAAGCACACTTCGTCATCCTGCATCGTTGGGGTGACATTGGCTTCCAAGTCATCAACGTCAACACTGGAAAAATCCAATTCGGATGGGGCTACAAAATCATTACTTCCAGTTTTGTCAACATTTAGAAAGAAACTGCGGTTTTGAAGTCACCCAGCGCCCAACTCCACCTCCGGAATTACATAAACGCGTTCACTAATTGGATTCATCGCTTCAAATGTATTCTGAATGCAACAAAATTGAAACGGACACTCCACGCACCCACCTTTCTCCAAGTGCACCCGCAACTCCGCATAAATGTCCCTAACTTGACAAAAAAAAGGGTTCAAAAGCTTTGGCAGCGCGTTCTCATTTCTAATGCTATACAACTTAATTTTGAAGTTCAACGCCATCTTGCATACCCAGAAATCAAAGCGTGAACCCTAAGGCAAACCTCCTAAGACCAGCTATTGTGCGGTACATGAACCCTAATTTTAGAATGCGCGAGGAAATCAACAACAACACTAGCAGCAAACGTAAGTGGGAAATCAGAACTTGCAAAAGAGACGATCGATGGCAAACCCTAATCTAGACCTCAGATCACCGGCCAATGTTGTGTTCAATCCGACGGCCAAAGATAGTCCAACTTGAACAGGCTATTAACATTTAGAATTGATGATCTGACCAACATGCCGGTTCAGAACTTTAGAAGGCAGTAGCACTAATTAAGGATTGTGGCCCAATAAATGAATATAAAGGGGGGTATCCTAAGTCTAATTTTTGAATAATTTAGCACATTATTCAACACCCTATAGTAGTTAGAAGACATCCAATGGCATTTTATATACGCTACAGTAGATAAAATTGAATTATAATTTTTAAATCCATTGTTTACTTGGCACTCTATATTTGTTTGCACGTATCTTTCTACTCTATATGCTTACTGCACCCCCCGAGGCGTAGTGCGTACTTGCTCAAGCCCTTCGGATTTCTACTTTCATGAATAAATAATGTTCCTTCATTTTTCAAAAATAACTGCATGGTCTAAAGGGATTTCTTTTATGGATGCTTTGAATGTAGATACCAACAAGGAATGCATTGAATGATTGTAGCAATGAAATCAAAATGTCCGGATCTCTGTTGGAGTTGGAAGATGTACATTTTTCTCAAACACTACCGCTACGATTTGGTTCCAAGTTCATGATCCAGCACTACAATAGAAAGCAGTGATTGCAACAATTTTTGCAATGGTTTTGCAAATTGCAACGCACACAATTTTGGTTTCAATAAGTTTGCACTTTGTTTTAGTTAGAGTGAAGCACTGTATTTGCAATGGTTTTTTGCAATGTCTGCAATTGTAGCAAGGTTGCTAGCGTGCGAGCCTAAAAGTGTGAGCTTGTGAGCGGGAAAAAAATAATTTGAAAATTTTGGTGAGGAACCTATGACCGTGGGTGTACCTATGACGATAGTTGTAGTCCTTTGTTTGTTCATTGTTTTTTCCTTTTTTGTTTGTTCATGTTTTTTTTTTAAAATTTGGAGTTCACTCTAAAAACTTTTCATCCTAAATTTTGGTATACTTTGAAAGATAACAGATATTGACATTCCACACCCCATTTTTTTCATGGAGACATTCCATGTCTTGGTTAGAGACTCTCATTCCTTAGAGACCATTTGGACATTCCACACCCCATTTTTTTTCATGGAGACATTCCATGTCTTGGTTAGAGACTCTCATTCCTTAGAGACCATTCGGACATTCCACACCCCATTTTTTTTCATGGAGACATTCCATGTCTTGGTTAGAGACTCTCATTCCTTAGAGACCATTCGGACATTCCACACCCCATTTTTTTTTCATGGAGACATTCCATTTCTTGGTTAGAGACTGTCATTTCTTAGAGACAATTCAGCCATTTGTTGAGATTTATGTTTTGCAAAACTATTTAAGGAAGTAAGATGTTTTGTTTGATGTCATTTCATTTCTCATTTTCCCATTTTTGTCATTATTAACCAAATTTGATCGGTGTGACTGTAATTATTTCTGAAATCCAGAATTTTCCCATTTTGGTCATTATCAACCAAATTTGATTGGTGTGATTATAATTTATTCTGAAACCCCTATTCTGCAGGTAAGGCACTTTGCTTGTAGGGGATTTTTTGTTTTACCCATTTATTTTAGTTTTTACGCTTCGTTTACTATGAAAATAATTTCATTGTTCAATATATTATTTTTTGGAAGGACATAGTAGTTATTGATGTAGAAGTTTAGGGTTGGAATAAGGGGATAATTTGTTTAGGATAGTAATTGACTTCAAACGTCACTTCAGTTACATTAAATTCTGTCTAATTGTGAAATACTAATTTTTGAAGTAAGATAAAATTTTGGATTTAGGATGATCTCTATCTTTGTCCTTTTACTTCTGGCTATTTCCACTATAAGAACCCCGTGTTTTTCTCTGCGTTACGCTGTGACATCACCGTTACTTTTGACGTCACTACGTTTTTGGACGAATGCGCAGTTCAGGGACAATTTTTTGTGATGTCATCTGAAACATCATAATAGACATCAGGAAATATAGGGATGTCACTTTGAACGGACGTGTTTATCACTACGTCCAAAAAAATAAAGGACGTTTCAGATGACGTCCAAAAAAATAAAGGACGTTTCAGATGACGTCCAAAAAAACACGAATCGGCCACGTCAGCTACTGGTGCGTCTTTCACTGCGGGCAGGTGCACTGCTGGCACTGAGAGGGCAGGGGGGGTGCTGCCCTACAGGGAAAACACCTTATCAGTATAGGAAAGAGCTCCAGGGTGTAAAATTTCAGGCTTTCTGGGAGGATGTGAAGTCATGGGTACAAGGTAGGATGAAAGTGACATAGACACATGTAATGACTCAAGAAATGTGTTTTGGTGTTACAAGTCTAGGGTATGCCAAAATAAATAGGATGTATAGAATTAAATATTTTAGGTCCTAAAACATGAAAGATGGGAAATAAAAATGGAGACTCATTGGGATAACCTTCTCATAGAGGTGAAGTTACGCAATATTATTTAGAGACGGGTTTTGAGAACAAAAAATGGGGATTACTTGGAAGTGTTGGGATCAATGTGTCATTATTCCATTGGCTTTGAAATTGCAAATTAGGCCCCATAAAATGGAGAGTGACTTGCAGTCCCCATAGTGAATTCCTTCCAATGTTTTTTGGATTTACGGAGTTGGGATAAAATTAAATGGGGAGAATATAGGGGTGTCCAGTTCAAATTCATTCCATTGGGATGGGGCTTGGGGGTCCCCCCAATATGGGGGTGAATGGTAGTACGGGAAGTGCGAAGAAGTGCTTTCCATTGGGGGTTCGTGGATGGCCCAAACAATTTGGGAGTAATTTGAAGTCCCCACAATGAATTCTTCCCAGTGCTTTTTGGATTTAGAGAGTTGGGAAAAAATTTAAATGGGGAGAACATGGGGGGGTTATGGCCAAGTTCATTCCATTGGGTTGAGGCTCAGGGATTCCCCCCCCAAAATTGGGGTGAATGGTCGTGTGGGGAGTGCCAGGAAGTGCTTTCCCACCTGGGTTTAGGGATGGCCCAAATAATTTGGGAGTGACTTGCAGTCTCCATAGGGTGAAAGCACATTACGCCCCCCTACAAAGTACGTGAGAAAAGTACTTTTTGAGGATGTATTTATATAACGTACTTTTTTTTAGATAAAATAAACATTATTTTCACTTTTCAATTGATCCAATTGGTAGGTACTTATGTAGAGAAGGTATTCTACCACATTCTAATCCAATTTAGTGTTTCATCCATCCTCTACAAAGTACTTTACCAACAACAAAAGCGTGTTAGATTTGCAAAATAATTACAAATGACTTTGTACAGGCCAAATGAATGATCAAAAAAGCACAATAGTTTGTACAAAGATAGAATATATATACTATGCAAGGGCTTCTTGGTGATAGTAGAACTATAATTACAATATCTATTGGAATGTGGAAGTCGGATGGGCATTATCTTTTGCGGAGGGAAAAAGACACAAAAAATAATATTTATGTTCATTTTTTGATGAGTAAAGCACTACATTCACATACTGTAGCATGACTACTGCTTAAATCTCCAAAATTTTGAATATTTGTTTGACTTTTTTCCTTGCTTCTGTTCGTGAAGAATTACTTATGGTTTAGGGTAGTTTTAAACTTTCAACTTCATCTCCACTCTTCGTTTTCAAATTTTAAAACACAAGTTCTTCAACACGGAGAAAGATTTATGAAGGCAAGGGAGGGGCATTTCAAGGTTGTTTAATTTCCCTTTGCTGCCTACGAATTTTGAATTAGCCACTGCTGTCAAATAATTTTAATTACTTTCTTAGCGAATGAAATGCCATCCAAAGAAAAAACAATTCTATGGATAGTGCAAGTAGGCAAGGTTTGATTGGTTGGAGCAAATAGTTGAAGGGCTTGATTAGGATGAATTCTAGTTTTCCTAATGTACATCTATTGATTAAAAGGTTTTGTATGTAATTTTCCATTCTTCCATAATTTGTAAAAATTGGCATGCATGTCTTCAACTATTCATTATTGTATTTGGTTAGAATTATAGGCAAAACTTTACATTTTTGAAAATTTTGAGGTAAGCCCCTCCCTAAGTCATTTTATCCAAGAATCTTTTTAAAAATTGAGCTTTAATTGCAAATATCTCAAAATCTAAAATGTCAAATTGTTTGAAAGTTAGAATATAATTAGCTAATTTGATAGTAATGAATAAGATCTAGGTCAAATCTTTGAAAAAGTGACTCAAATTTTTTTTGTTGATATTTAGAAATGATAGTTTAAAGGTGATTTTGAAGGGAAGACCTCCTTCAGTCTTTTGGGATTAAAATATCTTATTTAAAAAAATTAGTTGGCCAAAATATAATTATTTGAAATCCATTTTCACTATAAATGCATACTTGATCATATAAGCTATATGCGTACCAAATTTTAGAAGACGTTATTTAATTAGATTTTAAGATGTGAGATTTACTCCACAAGGGATAATACAAATATAGTTTCCATTCAACAACAAGTCAATTCATTTATTCATAGGTTGGAACTTCCAATATCTATAAAATTATGTTTCATCTTCCACATTCCTCTCTTGAAATCACATAAAGAGTCAAGTGCATCAAGCTTAACACAACCACCAATGCCATTCATTGAAGTTGACAACTGTAGAAAATATAACATAGAGATTGTGCTAGATTCACAATACAAATGGGGCAAGTTGGTCACTTTATAAATTGGCATGTATACAACATCAATGAATGTATACGAAAACTAGAAAGGATTAAGATCGATATACCTTAAAAGGTACAAGAATTTCATTGATTCTATCATGACAAATGAAAGCCTATCCAATGATGATTTCTAATAAAAGCTTTTGTTCATTTAATCCTTAGTTTGCCTATGATAGTTACTTATTCAAACCTCTAAACTCTTTTGGAACTTTTCATTAGAGAAGGAGTTGGTATCACAAATATATTCTTTAGAACCTTTTAAATATAGTAGCAATATTAAAAATAGTAGTTTTTAAAAAATACTAGTTTTTTAAAAAAAGACCTATAAGTAAAAGATAGATTGGACCATTCAAATCACCAATATCATACATGTTAATTTTGAGATGGGTGAAGACATCAAGGAAATAAAATGGAATCATGAAAATATGTAGCCTTTTTCTTCTATAAAATTATTAAATACACTAAAATCCTCTATATTTTGTGACTACCCTACTTTGCCTCACCCTTTGCATGATGGCTTGGCCCCCCTTGCTCCCTCCCACCCCTATAGCCCACTTCTTGCATTGAATTTACGATCCCACTCAACAAAAAAAAACTAAATACAATGTAAAGGTAGTCAACCTTGGGCCTCATTGCAAATTTCACTTTGTACAAAAAGCTATGAAAAAACAACCACATTTGGTGTGCCTAATGGGTGAAACTTTGTTGGCCATGCCATAGTCTGTGGGGTGATTGGACTTCTGGGCTTGACCACAGTGTCCTAACCACAGTGGCCAAAGCCATGATGGCGATGCTTTAACATCACATCAATTCAACTCTCTAAATGACTCACTAAATTATCTTACTACCTTTTTCTTGGTGTAAAATTAGAACTTATGATTACCATCATGGAAGAGCCTATTGTAAGAAAAATCCTTTAAACAGACACAATAAAATTTGGATTTGAAAATTAGACAACTATAGTAGAATCCATTGAAAGCAAGCTAACAAACAAAAAATTTAATGTGTCATGGCAAATCATACTTAAAAAACCCACAAGGGGCACTTCCAAAATTTTCACTCCTTAGAGAATCTTCTTTAGGTGCCCCCCCCGACTCAAAAAATATTCAAATGCAACGGCTTTTCAAGTGCCCCATTGATGATGCTCCCACTGCACGTTGACGGTTCCCCCAAAGTAAGGTAAAAGGCCTGCCATCCGCTGAGGTAAGCCCCACGCAATCCCAGTCACGGCGAATCCGAAGTCCAGCACAGTCATGACGGCCAGCAGGACCCGTAGCAAGCACCACTGTAAACCCAGGAATCTACCAGTGCAGGGGAGAGTATCTACGGAGTCTCACTCAGATGTGCGCCTTTGCAACATTTGGGCATTTGCGTCGATGCCTTCCTTCCTCCCTTCCTTCGTACTTCGTCTAGGGTGTCGCAGGCAACAGATCTGGCTGCCTTTGCGGAGTTGGCCATGTGGGCGTCTGCTGCAATCGTTCTTACACAGATTCAACATTTTGCGTACACTCCTGGAGCGTTTTCCATTCTTTGGTTGTAGGTGCTTTTGGTGGGATCGGACTTCGGGATCCGTTTTGCGTTGGATTCATGGATTCCGGTGGGTGGGTGGCACTCGCTGGGTTTTTGGGTTGCTGTTGGTTTGAGGTTTCTCGTTGCGCAGATCATGGCGTTCTGCGTGATTAGGTTGGTGGAGGTAGCGCCCATGCTCGCCTAGGTTTAGAGCCAAAATGAACGATCTGCTGTTGTAGACGTTCTCGGTGCGGAAGGGCGGCCGTGGGCCTTACGACGATGGACCGGGGGATTTGGAGAGCAGGGATGGGCCGAGCATCTAGATGGCCGAGTTGGGCGGTGGCAACCGGCGCTTGGAGCACTTCTTCGCAGAGGTGGAGAAGATCAAGGGCGACATGGACCGGATCAAGCAACTCTTGGTGAAGCTGCAGGAGGCCAATGAGGAGAGCAAGGGCGTGCACCGAGCACCTGCCATGAAGGCTTTGCGCGGTCGCATGGATGCAGACATCGCGCAGGTGAGCAAGCTGGCGCGGGGCATCAAGGCGAAGTTGGAGGAGCTGGACCGGGGCAACCTAGAGAGCCGTCGGACGAAGGGGTGTGAGGAGGGCACTCTGATGGATAGGACTCGCATGAGCATCACCAACAATCAACGCAAGAAGCTCAAGGACCTGATGGGAGAATTCCAGGCTCTTCGGAAGAGAATGATGAACGAGTACCGAGAGACCATCGAGCGCAGGTACGCCACCGTTGTCGTGCTTTGATTTCTTTTGGTTGTCCCCCTAGTTGCACAGGTTTCTCACGAATGGTTGTATTAGGGTTCGAGTGAAAAGAATTGAATTGGGCATGGAACGTCTTTGGGGTGGCCGTGGAATTGTGAGTCCGCCGTCGAAATTGCGACGTTGGGATGCCAAATACACCACTCCTTTCTGGGGGCCTCGACTGGGAAATGTAGGTGTCGGCCAGCCCAAGGGCCTATTTTGGTTGTGGGGACAACTTTTATTGGAGTGTTTTGATAGTGAACGCTCAGAATTCCGGCTTGCGCGGTACTTATATGTGAATGACCACCCGCATTCATTCGTTTGTTCAATTAATTATCCAGGATTGACTTCGTCATCGTCTAGATGCGCCATTTTGAAATTGCGAATCCGACTTTCTATCTTGAAATTGCGCATTCGACGTTGTCGGTAGTGTGCCCGAAACTCTGGAAAGGATATTTTGAAACCCTAATATGTTGGGAAAGCAGCAAAGTGGGATAGAATGCAGCGGTGTTGTGCATTATGAGCACTGGTAGAGAATTTAGAGGAAGAATGGACCTACCTTTCGTGGGGGAATGTACTGCAGAAGCAAGTAGCAATTGATGGTTGTTCAGAAGACTGTAAATGTAGTGGAAGGTAGCTCATTGGCCATGAGGCGGGGTAGTGGATGTCACCTGTAATGTCCACAGTGACGTCGAATACAATGTCACGACTAACGTCAGTGCAGGATCCTCTACAGTGAGGGGTGATCCCTATGGTCGTCCGCACCACAAGAACGTGCAGTGTGTATCCCCTAGTGTTTTCTAGAGACATAGGGGTGTCCATGTAAATTCTCTTGTTATTCTTTGGCACATCAATGTCGTACACAATGCAGAGGTAGCTATACTAAGTCCTCTGGCTTGCAGATTGGCGTATAGAGGGAGAGTCCGAGCGAGTGTCGAAGAAGTGGATGCAGCCGTTCATCACGAAAGCGCTCATTCATGTTCGTTGGAAGCTCAATTGATTGATTGATGGCGGAAAACCCAAGACGATCGGAATGGATGACGATGTGTGGGAGGCATTGAAGGAGGCTCGTGCTACCGATGCTTCCTAAGAGAAATCAGCCCATATGTCTGCCATTTCTAAGGGGAAGGCATCCAGCATAGCCCAACATAAGGCCATAGAGAGAGAAGTCATCTTGAGGCTGGTAAGTATGTAGTAACTGACGTCCACCTACTTGCCTATGTTGACACCACTTTCATCACACATGTTGCGTTTGTTGTTCCAAAAAATGTCCAAAATGATGGTAGATGTGTAGGACTGGGCCTTCTTCTTCGCACGTGGAAGGACCTTTGTGGAGTGGCATTGAAGCATGTAATCGTTGCATCTGAACTCTAAGTGCATATTTTTCTTCCCCTTGTCGGGTGGCATTCAAGCATGTAATCATTGCATGTGGACTCTAAGTGCATATTCTTCTTCCCCTTGTACGGTGCCATTGAAGCATGTAAGCTTTGCATGTGAACTTTAAGTGCATATTCTTCTTCCCCTTGTAGACTTTGTTGCGGAACAGAGCACCGTTTGAAGCAGAGGTGGACGCAGAAATGGCCAAGGAGTTGCAACGTCTGGAAGAAGAGAAGCGCAGAGGTCGAAGTCCCCATGGCAAAGAGCTGCAAGAGATACGCAGTTGGCTGGATGAGCTTGAGCTTAGTGTAAGTCACCTTACTGAGACCGTGAGCACGTCCCACAAAAGCATGGAGGAAATGCTACGTAAGATCCTCGCAAGTCAGTGTAAAGCAAGTGCTAGGGGGACCCTGAATGTCACGGAGCCATCCTCGCCAATGGAGGCAAGGAATACACCACTTCTCACGTCACCTAGGGCAGAGGCATCGAAAATGGCACAGAAGGACAGTCCTGTGCCCATGTTGCAGCCTACAGCTCCTGTAGATGTCGTTGAGCCAATCCCCATAGCTATCCAAAGCAATGTCAAAGACGATGTTCTTGTTGACATTAACTCCAACAAGCGGGTTGTTGAAGACGATGTTGTTCACGACGTTGTAGCTAACACTGAGGAGGAGCAGGTATAAGGCACCGGTGAAGTTGCCATCCCTGAAACTGCTGAAGGTCAGCAAGGAGTGGAAGATGTGTACGCCATAGTGAAAGACTCCGGGGTGCAGGCAACATCTGAGAGGTGAGAAAACACGATGGAGACCTCCACGGAGCAACAGGTGATGCGACGTCTCTCTTTCTATTTTAAGTGCCAAGTGATTGACGTGAAGCACTCCCTTTGTTAGGCTAGTGACGTTATTTCCATGAATTGCCTTGTATGAGGATGGTGTCATAGCGTAGTAGCGGATGCCTTGCAATGCTTCAATTTTTTTTTACAAGTGCGTATCAAATTGGACATCGAAGTGAACGTCACTAGTGGCAGACGCTGATGCACTCTAGGGCTCAGCTTGTTCTTTTCAAATCGAGTACATCAAAATACTATGTAAGCAGAAGTCGAAGTTTCCTTTCAGTCCCCCATTCCATTGAATGCGCAGGAATGTTTTACAATAACTATGTGCATCTTACAGGAAAGCAAGTGCCTCAATGGTGCTCAGGTAAGGCTAAGAAGTGTAGGTGATTAGAGGATGTCAGAAGTGAATAATAATTGTGTGATGGTGTTGCAGGAAGACATTACAGTCCTTGGTGAGTCCTCAAGCCGGCCTCGGCGTGCTGTGAGGACCACGCAAGCTGCGAAGAGCACGAAGGCTACACCGAAGGCAGCAATTCCCAAAGCGGTGGGTCTTCCTAAACCTACCCAACCCACTAAAAAGGTTAGGAAGTCTGCATTCCATTCACCCATACTTTCATTTGTTTCTGTATGCAACTTAAAAGAATAATGCAAGTGTAGCATTCCTTGACATCTGTTGTGGCTGTATAAGAGTCCTAGAAATAAATATGCATGAGTAGGTACTGCTGGTTTTGACTTGGTGTGGTACGATGCAGGCTGCTGTTGTCAAGAAATCAAATGCACCTCGGAAGAAGTGAGTCTCTATTTGCCACAGCGTGTCCAACTTCACATCGCATATGATGGTCAAGCATGTTATTCAGAACATTGAGTAGAACGCACCATATTTTCATCGAAAGTGCTGTAGTTAATGTTGTTGTGGATTTCTTCGTAGTACTAGACTATGGCATTTTTGTGCAGAAGTTGGCAAGTGGCCTTATAATCCCAATGCCATTGAAAACACAGGCTTCTATGCTTGGACATCTCTTACAAAGACACATAATTCATCTTCTAATGGCATATCTCAATCTTCCATTCACTCATGTATATGGGCTGTAGAGTACATCGTCTTTGATGTTGAGGTTTATGATTCACGTTGTTCATTTCGTTCGAGAAAACATCCTTCCTCTCGCATTGTATGTCTTCTGTAATGCTCAAGAAAACACTGTAGATGTCACTATGCATGTCGAACGGAACACTGAGCGCAATGCAATGCATACCCCAGTACACGGGTTGCTCTACTTAATGTCACAATAGACGTGTATGTGGACGATGTCTGCGATTTCAGCAACGAATAAATTCTACAATATTGTCCACCCAGGTCGTTTCCTGAAGCACACATTCTTGTTGACTTTGATGTCATTTAAAACATCCTCCTGTCAAATGTGACGTCCCAGAGAACATCACACAGAACACCGACATGTACCGCAGAAGAGTGCCACGTCAGCTGCCACGTAGGCTGCGTGCACCAGAAATTATTTTCCACGTCGGATATTTAGGGGTCCACGTCATTGGACACGTCACAACGTCGTTGGATGAAAAAGTTGTCCAACGTGTCCCTGCCCATCGTTAAAAATCCTACGTGGATGCCAAAACCCCTCCACATGGCACTCTCAGAAACTCTTGGGTGACCCTGTTGTTTTCGATGTCACAAAAAATTTAAGCACGTTTCAGCACATAACATGGCCCGTTTTTGGCCCGTTTTTTTAAACGGATTTTTTTAGACGTCACTACAGGCATCGTCCTTGTTAAATTAGACATCACGGCACGTTTTTTCCCTTGTTAAAAAAAACACTGATTTCTTATAGTGTTCACTATAGAGGCTGCGAATTTCAGGGTTTAGGGTTTAGGGTTACAAGGGTGTTCCCAAAAAAATGGCATGTTTTTTTTGGGCTGGGATTTTGGCTACCCCCCCCCCCCCCCCCCATTTTCAACTATTGCGCTTCCAATGGTGAAATAAAAAGCCCTAATAGTTTCACCGTTTGGGAGATATAACAACTTTGACTTTGAGAGGGTGAGTTGACTTTGCTTAGTTTAGGGTATTTTTGAGTTTTGAGTTGACCTCCCCCCCTATTTAAGGGTATTGTGAATCCAATGGTGGTATTCAATTTTTGAAAAAAGTTGAAGGGTTAGGAGTTATAAGCATTTCAAAAGTTGCAAATAGGGTTGGTATCTTCTTAGGGTTTATGAATTTTGAAGAGTGGAAGGTACCTACCCCCCCATTTTCAAGTGTTGTGAACACAATGGAGTAATAAAAAGCCTAAACATAGGGCCTATAGGTCGCAGCCACAGAAATGCAGTGCATTTATGGGTACACCGTTACACTTTTCCTCAAAGGAGTTACACCGGTGTAACCTTCCCCGTGTAAATGCGTGTAGTTTTGGTGTAGTCCTTTGTAAATGCACGTTCTTGGTTGCTACAGGTGTTACCCGAAAACCCGCTTACCTACCACTATATCTTGACAGGACTTCAAGAAACCATTTATGACTTCTACTAGAGGACCTGCAACAACTTGAACTAAAGGCCAACAAATTTACATATATTTTTTTATGAATTGTTCTACAGTATTGAAAAATATCAATAGTTTGGATATAATATTAAACAATCTACATCCTATAACTCTGGTTTTTTTCAAAAATACTAAAAATGGAATTGAATAAACAATTTCAAAATTTATTCTTATACTAGCGGTTGGTGCTTGCTATGCTATGCATTCATCATTAGAATTTTATTAGACTTTTTATGTATTAGATAGAATGCAAAACAAAAAATCCAATAAATCTCCAAATAGAAATTACTAAAATCTTTGTTTAATTTTTTTATAAATAAGCATACATTGAAATGTACAATAGAGTTTTATTGAATGATGATGAAACATATGCAATGGTGAATATTGTAAAAGATACACATATGTTAGAATGCATTAGAAATTTGACTCAATTGTTACAAACAATAACAACCCAAATTGAAGAATTGAAAAGAAAACCTTGTAAATCTCAAAAACTTCGTGAATAATTTAATAGTTGTGAAATCCGAAATTGGTTCAATTGAATAAATTTCTCAAATCATTTGATAGCAGCAATAGAAAATTGAAATCATAAAAGCTCAAAGCTCACAAAAGCACAAAACTATAGAAGTGCAAAGAAGTGTACTGCCAAGAGAAGCAATGGAATTGCTACCTCTATAATATCATCCTATGGATTCTCTTTAATATCACCTCAATTGCAATGATTACATTATTTTTATAATATCATCCTTTGTGAAAAGTGATATTACATAGGTGATTGCAAATTACTACTGTGTTTCTATAATATTACATTTTGTGAAAATATGATTTCTATGTATGCATGATTGAAAATATTTTTACAAAATATTCAAAATAATTATTTTAGAGACTTATCAGAATCATTATCATGCATTCTATTCAAGTATGTCAAAATTTTACCAATATGTGATACAATGAATGCATAACATAGCATGCACAAGCCCCTAGAATCAATGGTAGTGTGATATTATAGAGGGAGTTATGATTTTAGTAGTATGATAGAAAATGCACAACTACCTCAAAACAAGAACTTTGCATAACTTTTTGCTCATTATCAAAATGAAATAGGCTTTCCTTGTGTACATAAATCTTAGAAGATGGTTTTAAGGGTTTTCGTTTCTTAAAAAAAAATGATTTTTGGTTACCTATTCTTATGGAGTTCACTCTATAAATTTATACAAACCACATACAAACAAGATTTTAGGCCCCCTATTTACTTTTTGAAGTTTAATCAAAAGAAAACAAAAAAAACATAGAATAGTTTCGGAGTACTTCATGAGTTTATATCATAAATTAATGGTATTTTTCTCGTTTGAGCTTAATTAGTTACAAATTTATAAAGCTAAAAAATACACTGTAGAGCTGAAAATAACTTTCACACCTTTCTATTATATAAAATAAATTGTCTAAAAAATGAGCACAAAATTGCTAAAATTAAATCCCTATTGAAAGTTCATTTTTCTAGAATATTGATGCAATGGTCATCAAAATAAGATCTATATGAATAGTTCATTTGAAAAACATGCCATTCCAGCTCATTTTTTGAATCTATCCTACAAATCATTTTAAAAGATATTTGAGGGTTTGGGGTTTTAGGGTAAATAAAAATCTACAATCATTAACAATCAAAGTTCAAAACTCGGGGGGTAAACTCCCCTTTGCAATTTAAAACCACGTGTGATAATGGGGTATTTAATAGGGGGGTATTTCTGGTTTCTTTCAAGTATTTTTTCACCCCCTCTTTTAGAAAAAAAACTATTAAAGGATATTTTACAACACCTTATTTTAGAAATAAAACCCTAAATTGAATATTATCAATGCTATGGTAGATATAAAAGAAATATAATTTTTTCCTCCACTAAATTAAATTGACCCTATTTTTTATCTCACGCCATTTTCTACTGCATTGAGAGTTTACCCCCCAAGGTTCAAAATGAAAAGGTAAAATTATAGTTTATTAAAAAATAAATAGGGGGTCAAGAAACCTCTTGTTCATAAGTGATATACAAAATCCCCACAAAGGGGGTTTAGGAAGTATCTACCCTAACTATTTGATTGTAGGTTTAAATAATTTATTATACAATCACTTTTTATCCATCTACTCCAAAGTTTAAAAAAATCTAGTTCCCATACTATGTGAAACTTTTAACTCCATTCATAATGATCTACCAAATTTGTAGAATTGAGGCAAGAAACAAAATTAGGCATTTAGCCATAGAAATGGGTTAGGACAAAAAAATCGCCTTAGGCCTTTAGAAGATAATTATTTTCTTAACTTAGAGATAACAATCTACTTTAAGAATTGATTGGCATTACAAATGGATATAATTTCATCTAAGATATTCATTTTTTATTATCAATGTTCGTATGAATGCTCAATCAAAAAAACCATATAACAATATAAAACCATTTGCATTCAAAACTATCTACCATTTCTATTGCAAAGAATAAAAAAATTTGAATCTTTTATTCCTTTTTGCACATCTATTCTTAGGGTATTTCATCTAGTAGTATGGACTATGAAAGTAGAGGGAACAAATTTCAAAAACTTTGACCTCATTGATTGCAAAATATCTACAATTAAAGGATAGAAACCAAGTTTTTTTTTAAAATACATTGTACAACTGGATTATTTCACTTTGAACCTTTTTTGCTTGAATTTTTGCTCTACAAAGTTTGGAGGTTTCAAGCTTTAAGGTGGAGAAGTCAATTGATATTCAAAGGTAATAAAAGTAGAAATCAAACCTAATTTTAATTCCTTCAAAAAAAATTATGTACAAGTGTGTACAATGTAGGAGGAAAATATAAATTCTTCATATACTTCACCTAGGGCATTGTATAGGGCAATGGATCAAATATTTAAAACCCTATGGAGCACAACAAGTAGAGTTTAGACTTGTAGCAAAGCAGTGTTAGACTATTAAGTATCCAACTAGATTCCTCCATAGGGCAAACACTAGTAGAAAGCGTAGGAATTTTGACAGAATTCTGTTGATTTGGTCATGTTGTCCCAATCACTGTTCTGTTGATTTTTATAGAAATTTGTTAATTTTGAACTTTTTTTTGTGAAAATCAACAAAACAATGATCGAGACAACGCGACCAAATCAACAAAATTCTGTCAAAATTCCTGCGTTTTCTACTAGTGAAATATAAAAGGCTTAGGAATTGATTGCCCAAGTTCTCTTGGTTTTATTTTCACAAAAAATGTTCAAATATTTCCCCTTATATGCAAGATTTACTTCATCTATTGTATTGGATAGGACAATGGATGAAGTTTTATAAATCCTACAAAGTGGAGTGAATAGGATTTAGGCCTAGAGTGGAACGTTGTAAGGCGCATAGCTCTAGTCCTCCATAGGGTAAATATGGAGGATTTAGGGGTTAATTGTCTATTGTAGGTTCTTAGGGTTGTATATTTGAAAAAATTTATGAATATTGGGTGGGTGCACAAAATCAGCACATGTGATGTGGCCCAAATTAAGAGAAGTGTTTTTGTATTCACAGTAGGCCTAACATTTTGCAAAAAATCACAAACAAATATTAATATTAAATTTAGAACCACATGTTTACATAGAGAAAACTAGAGACTAGACATCAATAGTAGCAATGGTTGTAGCTATAGGAATGCACTACACTGATGGGTACACCATCACACTTATCCTTATAGGAGTTATACCAGTGTAATGGCTCCTATGTACGTAAATGTGTGTAGTTTTGGTGTAATTCTTTGTAAATGCATATTCTACGTTGCTATAGTTGCTATCTACTTACCTACTACTAGATCTTGACAATACTTAAACAACTCATTAATAGCAACAATTAGAAGTGTTGCAGTGACTTCAACTAAAGGGTTTATATTTAATATACTAAACCAAAATTGGATGTTGGCGCCTTTGGCCGTTGGATGTATTTGGAGTGCTTTACATCTATATTAGTAAAATTCTTATCAAGGAATTAAAAAATGTCAATCCAATTGATTTAGATACAATAATAAACAATTTACATCCTATAATTCAAATTTATTTTAAAAAATGTTGGAAATGGAATTAAATAAATGACTAAAAAATTTATTTTAGAGGAAAGAATCCATAACTACCTCAAAACAAGAAGTCTTCATAACTTTTGACTCATTGATCAAAATGGAATGATGTAAAGTTTAGGATATAGACATAAATCTTGTAGACATCAATTGCTTTAGGTATGGTATGTTTATGTCACTTTGGCAATACTGAATTGAATTTTTTTCATTGATTCAAATGAACATGGAGAACCATGGCTTTTGAATATCCCATATTGATTACGATTTCCAACATGTGCCAACATAAGAGGATCCATGAAGGATGAATGGACAATTTATGATTTAGGGTGAGATGTCTATCAAAAATCATTGTGAAAGAAATCTTATTCTAATTTAGAAGAATTTTGCTAAATATAGGGTTTTAGTGTAAAAATGGATTTTTGGATTATTGTAATTTAGGTCCATTGTAATCCGCAGTTCATTTTCTAACAATTCAAGTGCCCATTTCATAGCCCCTACTAGACAATTGGAAATGCCCGCTCAATTTTAGAGCCCTTTGCTATAAGTTTGGATACCAATACCTTAAACATCCTAAATAATACCTTTTGAATATAAGTATTTGAATTTCAAATCTTCATAAACATTCGCTTTTGTTATGTTATAGACTTTTGTCCCTAAATTTTGAAGAATAATTATTGTATCTAATCAATTGTATCACATTCATTTTTATTTGTAGATTTGTATAGAATACGTATTTTAAAGAACTCTTGAAATGGTTTAAATTTCTTTACGTCAAACTTCATATAAGATGGAGGGTTTGATTTATGTTGTTTGTAGCGTCTTAAGGGGTCTATAGATTGGCCAACATAAATTTGTAATGTTGTTGTGCAAGTGGTCTTATAAACAAAAATATCTCTAGGTGGGTCATTGTAAAAAACACCGGTCCTATTTCCCATTACAATGTGGATCACTTTTTTGTTGTCCACTATAACTTTTGGAGCTTAAGTTCAATGAATGTGACCTTTTATTGAACATACCTATAGGTCGCAGGTAATTAGATACGTTATTTTATTTATTTATGGAAATCATTTTATATTTAAAAATCATTTTTGTTAAGCTGTCACAAGGTGTAGTTTACAAATATCACTACGTTATGAGTGCCCAAATTTAATGATTTGTAGACAAAACTTTCATGGTCTATTTGTATAGGTGTAAAACATATAATTTCCAAATGAAATCTAAAAATATGTTACTTTATTTCACTAGAAGAAAGCTGCGTTAGAAATGACCAAAACGCGTGGGCTGAAATTTGTTGAGTTCCACGTTTCCAACGCAAAAATCTGCGTTGGAATGCATTCCAACGCAGATTTTTGCGTTGGAAACGTGGAACTCAACAAATTTCAGCCCACGCGTTTTGGTCATTTCTAACGCAGCTTTCTTCTAGTGTTTCCTCCACATGAATACAGCCTATATCTTGTTGCACACGATTTTTGAACATTGAAGATGATCCTAAGATTATTCTTTTGGTGAAATTTCATCAAAATCAACTCTTCTCTAATGCATAATTTTTAGTTTTAAAAAAATAATAATTTTCCTATTTTTTACAAATAAAAATGTGAAAGTACCAATTTTCATGAGATTTTGTACTTTTTTAATTCTCCTACTTAGAGATTTTTTCATGAAGTATTGAAAATGAAGAACTTGTAGGAATAAAAAATGTAGAATATAGTACAATGGGGTCTTCAAATTCATTTACAAACTTGACTATTTTTCCATTCAAATAATCTTCTAATCAATTCCTAATGTCATCAATCATGCCTTTGAATGATATATTCATGGGCATGTGTAGGACTTTGAAAGATATATTGATGCAATGTAGTAGGATATATTGATGTGCGTTATAGTTTTACTATGTGCTTAATGGAAACAGCTTGTGCATCAATCCTTCACAAAGCTTGAAATGTGACATCTTGTGGTAGGTTTTGAAGCGGAGAAGCCAGAGACAATAACATACAAAGAGTTGGGCGATAGGGTGCAAAAAAGAATCATATGCTTTTTGTTGAGCAACATGCCGATCAAATTGCCAACATTGCCAAAGTTGCCAAAGTTTGGCAAAACCAACAAAAGAATGATTCTTTGAAGAGTAATCAGAAAAGCAAAGTTCTTGATCTAGAAGCTAGAGAAGGCAACATTGCATGAATCTCAACTGAGTGACCTAAGCTTGAGTCCAAAGAAATAAGGGTCTCCTTGATGTATTTTCTATATCTAGGTTGGTATATAGTATATTCCAGTTTCATTCAACCCATGGGTATGTGGTGCCCTTTTTTGAACTAAAGATCTCCTACCATTTTTGAACATTTCCTATTGATGTGCAATGATTGAGTTGTGCAATACAATTTTCTTGCTCTTATCATATTTATTAGCAAAATTTTCTAAGACTTCTTGCTTGGAGTATATTGTATCGTTCAATTAGGATGATGATACAATTGTTTGTTGAACAAGACTTGGAATTCAGTAGAATCAAGATGGGCATCAAAGCTTCTTTTGGACACCATACAAAGAGAAAAACCTATTATAAGAAACACTTCTTGCACAGGTTCTCACGTTTTTGGTTAAGATGTTTTGCAAAAAATTTACCATTAGATAAGTGCAATAGTGTTATTGAAATTATGATTATACTAGTGTATATTTATTATGGGATTTTGATATTGGAAATGTCATCACGAGCACTTTTAATTTAAGTGCTATAGCTTCTAACATTGTTCTTTGACTTTTGTAGGCAATGGCTTGGAAAATGACATGCATGATCCAGAGAAGGGACAAGTAGTAAACTGCTTTTTTTTAAAAAAATTGTCGTATTTGTTTCTATAAAATAGCTCTCTTTGGCCTAGACATATGGTTCTATAAACAATATCATGCATCTTTGTTCACTTTTTCTTCTGCAAAACTTTCCCTGAATGTTGTGGAATTATTCTGGAGGTTGCATCAAAGAATGCATGGAGTGCTGCCATGAGCAAAGCTACTGGTTAAAAGGTGATTCTTAGTGCACTAAAATGTTCAATTTTTTGAGTTGACTGTTGTATGGATAATATCAAGAGAAGTATTGATCAACGGCTAACTTGTCTATTGATCCGTGCAGGTCCTAGATAACCCAAAGCTTGTAAACACTACAAAAATTCCCTGTCCTAAATGACTGCACGAAGTGACTACAAAATGACTGGATGTCCGGAACAACTAAAGAATGAGTGCAAATTTTGTAATTGCACCAAGGCTATAATTACAGAAAAATCACTAAATATTTTTTAAAGTAAAATCAAGATTTTTTGTAGAAAAAATGGATAGGACAATTTGCTGACGTAGACTTTACTCATTTTTGTATGACTACAATGCCACTATCTATGACTATTGTGTGACTCCAAAATGACTTCAGTGTCCCTTCTAAAGCCAAATCAATATTTTTTGTAAAAAAATGGATAGGGCAATTTATTGACATGGACTATGATGACCCTAGGGTAACTACGATGTGAGTACGTATGACTACTACATGACTACAAAATGACTTAAGTATTCCAAAAAAGTGTTAAATACTAAAATGCTCTAAAAAAATGCACTAAGTTTCTTACAAGGGCCCTTTAGAATCTTCGAACACTTACACTCTAATATCCTTCTTAAGCTAATAAGTTATCTTCTTGGGTACGTAACTCCTATAGTATATGGCCCTAATTACAATCACTTATAAACAAATGCACTTTAGTCCAATCTCAAGGGATGTAATTTACATATATGAAATTAATATTCTTTGAGGACCATTAAAGTATTTAAAAACTAATTATATGAGTTTTTCTAATACATGTATCATAGAAGAAGGTATCCAAGATTTTAGATTTTTTTTAAAAATTTAATATTAACTAGATGGAATTTCTTATAGTCAAATTTTAAAAGTTATTCATAGGTGTTTCAATTCTTCATATACATTGTGAATTTTTTTTTAATATGTACACTCTCCAAAATTTTCTACATTTAATTATTTACAATTTGGTCTTTTTTGAACTTTTTGTTCTTTTTAAATTCAATATAATTTTGCAAAAGCAGTTGTTCTAACACCAATGACCTTTGCACACACACACACATATAATACAAGAGTTGCATACCTAAGGTTATCTTTTATTCTTTCTAATTTTTTATTCCTAATTTATTTCTTGAAAGGATCACTCTTAGGAGATTTTGTATATCATATGCAATAAAGTGAGTTTTTAATCCCTTACTAATTTTTTAATAAACTCATTAGGAAAAATTTCAACCCTAAAAGAAGCTAGTCAGGCTACTAAGAATTCATTTTGAGCACCTCCATGGTGCAATTAAAAAAAATAGAAAAATTAGAAAAAAAATTAAAATATTTTTAAAAATATTTATCAATTGTCAATCTCATGTAGTGTTGATATGGCACTAGTAGTACCATGTTAGATTATAAATTGAAAAAAATTGAAAAAAAATTTAGATTTTTTATTTACTTTTATAGTTGTACTATAGGTGTGCAAAACTTGCAGCCTTTTTTAGAGCTGAAATTTTTCCTAATGATAAATTCAACTTGTAATTTTGATCTTTGATTGATAATAATCTTAGATTTCTATTGTTGAAAACTTTCACCTCAAATAATATATAATATGACTTTCAGGAAGATTGAAAAATGAAGGGAAATGACTCATATTGACATGTAATTCAACTCAAATACTTATTGAAAATACATTTTGTTGACCATTGCATCAATATTTAAAAAGTAGAGGATCCAAAGTCTTTATTGTATGTGGTTTGCTAACAATATAAATACATGGAGTGCTTCCCCTAGGTTTATCTTATTCATTTATTCTTAAGCATCTTCTTCTAGAATACAAGACTTCTTTTGTTTTTTAATTTGATTGTAAAATGATGCATTGTTGGTGGTCTTTTTCTTTGTTCGTGTATACTATTTTTTTCAGTAGAGTCCACTTCTATGATTTATTTAAATTCCGATCAATATGCCACCAATACTTCTACAAATGTGTGCCATTGTTATTGCACTAGTTTTGAACACTTCATATGATTTACATTTGAAATATTAAAGAATTTCAATAAATATGCACTAAGGTATTTAGAAAAGACCCAATAGTAATTATTAAGTCCCATTTATTTACTTTGCTTCTACTACAAAATGACAACATTACCACTCTGGTTCTACTACAAAATGACTTTGTGTGACTACGAAACAACTACTCAAAAGTCTAGTGCTCTTCCTATGTCAATCCTTTTCAAATCTTTCAACAAATTTGTCTATAACTTTTGATTTAAGGCTCAAAATCTGAAACGAATTTTTGGAGGTGAAAGTGACAATGATCTTCTAACTTTCATTAGTTCAAAGTTTTTTGAAAAAAATTCATATACTATGCCTCAACAAGGTTCAAAATATTATTTGTAATGCAATTTCTGCGTTCTACATATCCCACAAGCTTTGTCTTGCCAACTACTATCCTCCTATAAAAGGCTTACCATTTCTTCCATTCATACTCATACATTAAGTTGCTTTGGAATGATGCATGGCATATGGTGTATGGTATATTGTATATGATGAATTGTATATTGTATATTGTATGTGGTGTATTGTATGTGATATATTGTGCAATACAAAAATTTTGTGTATGGTATATCATTGTAAAATTTTGAATGTATTCATATATGACTATGGTGTGACTATTGCCTATATAATTATTAATATATTTCTTTTGCACACATTGCTACAAAATAAAATTGCATTTAACATCTTTATATAGTGATCTCAACCCTAACTCGGAGTTCCTTAAAAATGACTGTAGAATGACTTCATTGCCACTAATTCTTGAATGACTACATAATCACTTCACAATGACTTCCATGTGACTCTAACGTGGATTTTCACATTAGCAACACTCAAACTACATTACAACTGCAAAATGACTAAATAATGACTTCACAATGACTCTGACACCAGCAACGTACAGATCATTCATAATACCAAAATGACTACATAATGACTTTGTAGTGACTTTCGTGTGACTCTGACGTGGATGTCCACGTCAGCAATACTCGAACTTACCAATGACTCCATGGTGACTGCAGAGTGACTCCGAAATTGCTGATGTCGTACTACTTCTCTAAAATTTTAGAGTAGAATGGGCAACTGTCTACAGTTTCTCCCCCACTTGCCCGAAAATCCCCTCTACCACGTAGACTTGGGACAACCATTTTTCATCCAAGTCCATCAACTGATGGTGATAATTAAGTGAGTTATAGCCAAATCACTACCTTGTCCACAATGACTTAGGGGCTGGTAGTCACGACGAAGTAAAAAATGTCCTAAATGACTACAAGGGAGTCATTTATTGTAATCATTTAGGACAAGGTTTTTTTGTAGTGAAAGAAGAGCATTAAGAGAAATGAAGGCTTGAGAAATAAGAGTAGGAAGAAACAGTAAGGTTTGATTGTTTTAATTGCATTGTTGCTGCAATGTAATGCCTATTTTTGTGTCCTTAGTTAAACTCATTCCTCGATGTGACAGGTAAGAAAGAAAAGAGATGGAGAAGAAAGGGCAACAAACAAAGAACCATATGTGTAAGGATCATATACAGTAGCAAACAATTAAGAAGGAACAATCCATTGCGAAGGTTAGTAGTTTAGAGTTTTGTACACCATGTCCTATACGTTTGGCAATTGTAGTTTTAGTGTACTGGCGTAAATTCAAACTTTCTGTAAATCAAGCGAAAGAGAGAAGACCAGTTGTGTGAGGCATATACAACTCTAATGACATTTAAATGAAAATGATAGCATGGAAGGCGTATACAACTTACCTGCTTCTAGCTCCTTCTACAAAGGTGCATTGGCAATAGAGTAATTAATCATGGCGTTGATAAACTTGATAGCCTTGGCTGCTCTGCTTCTCAAAGGATCTACATAATAGGGATGCAAATGTCAATAATATCCATAAATTCCTGAAAAGATACCCTTCACCCAATTTTGGTTGCCATAATTTCAAACCCATTTATTAACTCCTTATACATGTAATTGATTCCAACAACCTAACACAATGCAGTTGCTAAGCATTCAAAAGTCTCTTTGTACAGTGTGTCACCAAAGACCACCACATTGTATGGAAGGTTTGCACAAGTGGAACACATTGAGCTTCTTTTTGTTCATCAAAACCATCTATTGAACTACACAGAAAATAAACGACAAAGCTATTAAACATTGTTTAACTGCACAGTGAACAAGGAAATATAGATGGTTGCAGAGAGAAAGATTGTATCCAAGATGTGTTATCAAACGAGGTTGCCACCAGGAAGTAACTTTTTAGAGGTACAAACTTGACTTTAGAGACTAGATTATTATACACAGGAATGACGCAAAGACACTGCTTCTTCAACAAATCTCATACTTTGCATGTGTAGTCATCACTTCCCGTTGCCAAATGGTACCTATTGGATGAGAAATCAACGTCATACACCTATCCAAGAGGAACCTAGCCCCTACTAACTTTGGTACGTGAGAGGAATGATATTCATGATTAAGAGAGTGCATTTCTAAGAATGGAGTCAAGAGGACTACTCAGTCTCAAGACAAACAAACTATAGGGACAGAAAAAAATCGTAAGCTATAGAAAAACCTAGCGTGGGAAAATGAGGAAGGTATTTATGTAGATAACAAGCATCCAATATGTACAGGCCATCCTTTACTTACAGGTTTGACATGGCCTTCCAAAGCTAGTATACTCTTTCCAGTTTGCAAATCCCACACACGAGCCAATGCATCCATCCAACGACGCTAGCGTGCGAGCCTGGAGCCGTGAGCCTGTGAGCGGCGAGCGGGGAGAGTGTGAGCAGGAAGCGGGAAGCCAGAAATTTCTCATTTTTTGTTTAATAAATTTTTTTTTTGCTAAAAGAATTCAAAAAATTCAATTTTTTTGGTTGTTTATGTTGAATGTGGGACCTATATCCGTGCACCCCATGACCGTGGATGAGTAAATATTTTGGAAATTTATTATTCTGTTTAGAAAAATCCACCGCATGGTGAGAATGAAAGTCATTATTTAGGATTTTAGGAGAAAGCGTACCTCAGAAAAAAAATGGGTTTTAGTTCCTATTAAAGCTAAATTTAGGACCTATAACCACTTATCCTATGACTGTGGATTAAAAAATATATTAAGTGCTACTTGAATCCTTTGTACAAGCTTCATTTAATTTTTTAAACAAAATCACAGGAGTGTTGGGAATATAATTCTCCTCAAGATGACTGAGAAAGTCTATTCCCTAAATAGTCCTCTATAAAACCTGACTACCGGATATTACACCTTTTATATTGGTGCAATCCACAATGCTAATCGGTATGGGACATATGAATAGGAGCCGGGGAACATTGGTTTAGGCACTCCTCTCTATTTTCAGCACTCATCGATATTCTGTGCTAACAAACTACCATGAATGCTTGCATAAGTGTGGTTTACAGTTTGCAACAATGATCCAAAAAAAGTAGAGATAAAGAATCCATGCCTTCATGTTTAAGGCTCTTGGACCTCTTGCTGCATTAATCCTTTTTAATGAAGTGATCACCAATATAAAAAAATTTACTTCAATGAACACATAATATACTTCAAAAAATAATGACAAAGAAATCAAACTTCCAAATAAAAAATAATGATTGAAGTCTTGGAATCAATATTAATGAAATCCAAACTACAAGTGGAAAGAGGAAATGAACAAAATGATGAATTTCGTAAGAAAATGATAACTTCCTTAGTAGACAAAAAATATTTAGAATTCTATGAAATTTTGTCTTCTATCATACCATTGCAGTACTTTCAACTAGTGCCTACTCTTATTCTAGCACTCTTATTATCCCCGCCTTAACTAAAATAAGCTTCAACTCGTTGAAGCTATAGCTTGGTGCATGGATAAACTTGTCCTCATTTATGTCCATTTTGCAAAAGTACCGGAAAAGATAATACAAATGCTTGCAATTCACATACTGCTGTCGACCTCCTATTGCTGAAACTGCCATAGAAGTAAAGTTAGGACACGTGCACGATGGGTACATGCCCACAGTAATTCGATATACATTTGAATTTGGTTCAACCCCAGTTTGTAGTGAAACAATCGCTCCTAAACCAGGAAATGGTAACAACGTCACTCCCAATATCTGTCCTTTGATGTTGCCAGCACTCTCCCACTTGTTGCGTTGTTCAATTGTAGGTGCATTTGCAATTCGGCGAATAGTACGACTGTTTCGTACAGTTGGATATACGTGTGCGTCTTTTGGAACTGGTTTGTCATATACCACAGTCTCAAATATTTTAGACATACTGAATAGTCGTCGAGGAGATAACACAGGACGCTCTTGAAGTCGAAATCCAGCATGCTGCAACAGTAACGTCTCCTCTCGGGTAAGATTTGTTCCTGTTAAGATTGGCCATACTTCAGGAACCGCCGGCCACTCCATAACCCACCTCCGTTTGTTACCCTTGACGTAGCGTTCAATGTCATCTGCACAGAACCAAAAGTCTGCCACTATTTCTTTCTTGGTCCCGTAATCTATCTTTCTTCCACTATAGGTTGGAGCAGGGGTTCCCTTCCGACCTTTGGCAATCTTTGCCTTGCAAGTGATGTTTGAATCTCGTTGTTGAGCATAACATTTTGCATTGGACTTGTGACTAATCCTTGCAATGTGCCATTTCGATGTATTACAATCACTTTTAAACGCAACCGTAACGTGTGTCGGAGTGGTCCCTTGAGGTTGCTTACCTTTATCTCCTGAAGATTCTATTGACGCTGTCGTGGACTGTGTCCGAATACGAGGTTGGGAAAAGTTAACTTTATCAGGTCTATGCGAGTCCCCTGCATCGCCAATGGGAACGTCTAACTTCCTCTTTGTGCTCCCAAAAACCTCTTCTCCTTCTAAATGTGGAATGCGAGTTCCAACACCTTCAGAACCAGGCAATGAATTCAAAGCCTCTGCAATTTTCTTAGGATCACCGCTACGTCTTGCTGCTCTCAACTTTAGTTCTCCTTTCGACGGACCAGATCCAGAAGCGTGTCCCTTCAAGTACGCTCGGTAATTTGTCATTTGCATCCATGCACGAATACTATCATCACATGTGGCGTCAAAGAGATTGTTTCCTTTGTTCCCAGACATTTGAAGCCACTTGTTGTGCACAGTTTCTGACAAATTGCATGAAGGCATATCTGCAAGTTCCTCCAAACTCAAATCCTGAAAATGAAACCACTCAAATATTACGCTTTGGTAATTCAATATTTCATACCATCTTCAAAAACCCTCAAAGATACAAATGAATATTTATAAGTCCATAAATAAAAAGTGATGGTGTTAATAAGGACTTCAAATACCCCCGTTGGATCCGACGAGGGTCTCAGGTATTTATATTACTACCCTCGTTTTTGGTTTAGGGGGCGAAATTCAAAATTCTTCCTAAACCTGAAACAAAAATACAAATTCAAAACACCTTTACTCAATGTTTTTTTGGAGGCAAAAAATGAACCCCTTACATCTAAATTAGGGATTTTATGTCACCCCAACAATCATCACATATTTTTTTCAATTTTTGGAAATTTTTTGTCCGAATTCCTCAAACATGAACCCAAAGTAAGGGTACTTAGAAGGATCCAATATAGCCCCGTCAGATCCGAAGGGGGTATTGAAGGTCCCTCCTCTTACCTCTACTTTAGATTTGTACACTAATTTTTTGTGAAAATTTTTGGAAAAAAATGATAATTTTTTCTAAGATGCTAAAATTCATCTAATGTATACAACTCCTATTTGATGGATGTATTTATTGTCATTCTTTATACACCAACTTTGAATCAGTCCTTAACATTTCTATTTTTCTTAAAGCAATGATTTAGGAAATCGAATCGACATTCTAAGTAAATTATATAAATATGAATTATTTTTCTAAATTTTTTTGAATTAAAAAAAAAAAATTTGCAAATGGAATTTCAAAGATAGAAGGTGTCCAAGGAAATTGACTTACCATTTGCATGAATCCTCCCCATTGCCTATATTGAAAATGCCAAAAGGCAAGCCAATGTTCTAAGTGGTGAAGAGCATCTTCAGTAGTGGCTCCTGACGACAACCACCACGACCGAATTGCCAAGTATTTGTTTTGTGCTTCCTCCATGGACTTCGCATCTTTGTACTGTTTACAAAGTAAAGTGTGTTGCTGTTGAAACGCTTCTTTAATGTACTTCTGTGTGTGTTTTTGGAGTGAAGTACTCCAATGCAATAAGCATGTTCTTTCCCTGTTCTCCATTTTCTGATCTGCAAAACCACTTCCGTATACAATTCGTACGGCATTCCAGTTGGCCATAGCACTATCAGCCATAAATCCTTTAAAATTCGGGTTTTCAACTCCGTGTCGCGACATTACAACATTCAAGCACTTCCAAAAGAGAACCTGAATCTCAGTATCTTCTGATTGCATATCACAAATTCCAATGGTCATGACCCTCTTGTAATCTGGATCATACACATGGCAAGCCATTGTCGTCCACTCCTTTACACGCTTGACGTGGTCGAACATCATCCATGAATTCTGAAGATTTCCACCAACTTGCATGCGTTTCACTAGGTCTACACCACTTCTAGGTCCCTCAGTGAGCATCTTGAAAATGAACACCTTCTCCTTTCCTTGGCTAGGAAAGACGCTGTCGTGAATGAATTCAAATTTTGACTGTTTCTTCATCATCATTATGTTGTCGATGATGCCTCCATAGTTGTTTGAGCGAAATGAGGATATGACGTTTCTAATGTTGGGACTGCTTAGGTACTGGAAACGATCCATAACCACTTCTAGCTCTTCACCCTTCAACATCTCTTTCTCTCCCTCTCCGTTGTGAAACAAATATGTCGTGAGGAAATCTTTGCTTGTAGAGAGAGCAATGGCAGAGTTTGTGGCAGTAGGGGTCTTTGCCACTTGCTCTGCAATGAGTTCGCAAATCTTGTCTGCAGAATCTCTATACATGCCTTTTGCTACTGGATGAGAATGATATCCAAGATGAATTGCAGCCCTTGTCACTTTAGGAACCTCACTATAGCAATAGTATATTCTAGCCTCACATTTCTTTAGATACTTTGGAGTCTCCTTACAAAGTTTGCAAACTAACGTACAATCCTTAGAAGGATTGTCGCCTACTACAAATGGAGACACTGTATATCCACTCCACTCTGTCTCATTGCGCTTACTAGCTCTCTTCACATATTCACAATCATGATTCACACAAACAAGATGACCAACGCAGTAGGACTTCCGGAATTTCAACTTATCAGGGTTATGAATATTGGTAGTTTGTACCTTACACCACACGTGTCCATCATAACGTTTGTCCATCCCCTCAAAATTCCCAACAGCCGATGAAGATGGCCACGTGCGGCATGGAGGCAACTCGAAGATGACATCCCCATTGAAGATTGGTGGAAGAAACCCAACTTGATGGTGCTTGATGGCATTCAAATCTATTGTGGATAGTTCGTTCCTAGATCTATGCATGCTCTTCAAATTCTTCAAGCATTCCATTATGCTTTTCCTATCAAGTGTAGGCAGATACAGTGGAGGACGAAACAACGGAGACTATGCAGAAGTATTGGTTTGGGTGTCCGAAAAGGAATGGAAAATCTCACGACTATCAACATTATTTCCAATGGATGGCGTTTTCTCACAGACAGTAACGTCAGGTGACTCTCCTTCTGATTCACTTGACAAATCTATTACAGAGTCCAATTTCTCAATCTTTACAGTGCGTAGAAAAGTACTTGGACTAGGACTTGGAAATTCGCTCTCAAGAGGTCGAGGAGAGATTGCACTTGTGACATACGGCATATCTACAGTGGAGTTATCGGACTGGCGACTGACCATTTGCGTGGATGCATTTTGAATGGACAAAGGAAGACCATAAGCTCTATAGTTGCCTAAAGGAAGGAACCAACAAACTCCATCCTCATCCTCACTCTTTGTAATAGGAACAAACTCCATGTTTTCACTGCATTCAGACTTCCTCTCCTCTTCTATGTAGATTGAAGACTCAACAAACCTGAAACGTACATGTAGAAGATGACTAGATACTCTTGCTTCATTTCCACCAGCCAATGGAAACACCACTAGAATTGCATGACCGTCTACTCTAATGCAAGCCATGGTGATAAAACAGCAGTGCAAAACAAACGATTTGGAAGCAAGAGATACATTGAATTCTTGAACTATAAAGACAGAAGCTAGAAGATGTGAGGTACTATATAGTAAACACAAATTATGTTGTTTCAATTCTACCAATAACATTCCAAAAGTACAAATTGTTTGGTGAAGTGTAGTTGTCAGTAGGTGTGGAAATTATTCATATGGCAGAGCCGTCATTTAGTTCAAATATTGTTGCTTTCAATAGAATTTAGTGAAATAAATGGGATGTCACAACTCTGGAAGAAGTTTCATTCCAAAAACAAAAATTTATGAGTCTATCGTTGTAGCCGTGTTCAATAAAAGGTTCATTAAAAAAATATATTTATGAATGAAGGCACCTCTGACAAAATGCGTGAAAGAGATTGCTCATTCAAATGTGTCAGTCTTATATCCTAAAGTAAAAGATACATAATTTAATAAGGTATCAGAATTAGAAGACGGCTCATCAAATGTTAAGTGGGCTGTCCATAATATTCAAATAAAAAGGCGGTAGTTCTCCCAACCCTAATCTTCCGAGGCCGTTTGAAACTTTGAGTGAACGAACCTACTTGGTAACATTAAATAAATAGGCTCTACATCTCCTTCTTTCATGTCTTGCAATCAGCAGCGTTTAACATAGACACTATGCTTTTCATCAATTGAGACCTCTGAGGCTTATATAGTGGTATTCATGCTTACAGATTGTGATAGATTTGTAGACGTAGTTCCAGACCATAGAAACAAACGGAAGAGACGTATTTCCCTTTATTTCTCATCGCAGAAGTCACTTAGACGATCTAGAATGACTCGCCCAAAGAAAACTTCGTCCAAGATAGGCCAGTCGTCACAGACAGAACTTCAAAAACGTCTTCGTTTTGAAAGTGGAGGCAGTGGTGGAGAAATGGATCAAGAAGTCCAGGAGTTAGAATGGATGAAGACAACTGATGAGGGCATAACAAGCTTGCAAGGCATCACAGAAGGCGATCAACTTTTGCTAGTAAGATTCTATGGACCAACCCTTACCCTTTCAATGCTTTGCAATATGTTGGAATTAGATGTAAAAAATATTCCAGGCCGTCTCACCTCTCCAAAATGAAGTTTCAGCTCCTAGGTGTGCAATCTGAGAACCTACTAGCTTATGTGGTTTATTATCACTTTGTCATTCTTTTGCATCAAGTGGGAAACTCGGAATCGCAAAGATGGGTGAGTTCACAAGCCTTGGGTCCCAAAGTGTCACGGAGGACAAAAAGTGTCCTCACACAGTTTTAAGTCTACTATAACTTCTCCATCCAAGGTTCAAATGTACTAAAACTTATTGGAGAAGTGGCACTTATTCTTCTTGTTTATGTGGTTAAATTTTCAAATCAATCAAAGATGTGTTGTTTCTTTAGTAGCCAATCAAAGAGCACAGCTTTGCAAAAGTTCACAAAATTGCATTTTAGGGCTGCAACTTCAGGGACTTGTATCTTCTTCATTAATGATTTGTTTTCATTGAAATTTGTTTTGATTTGTTTTTCTGGAAGTCTAGTTATTGTGGTAAAATTTCCATGTCAATCCAAGTTGTTTGGAATGTTTGGGAGCAATTCGAAGTTCTAAACCCTGTCATTTTTGGAGTATAGTGAACTTTGGTGGCTTATATCTTCTTCGTACAAAGTCCGTTTTCAATAAAACTTATTGGGAAAGTTGTGCCTAGAAGTCTAGTTTGTGCGGCTAAAATTTCATGTGAATCCAAGAAGAATTGAGTGACTGAGAAGCATTCTAGTGGGGAGAGGTTCAGCCCTAGATGTGGTTTTTGCACTTTTTTTGACTATTTTCTGGCAGTTCGAAGCTGTTTTTTAGACACCATGACTCAATTTCATGAATGTTTTTTTCACCAATGTGTTTGTATAGTAGTTTTTAATCACTTTGTACTGTAAATTTCTTTCATTTTAGTAGGTTTAGAAATCAAATTTCACCTCCAAATGTGTTTTGGGAAAAATTTTAGCATTCATTTTCAACACTTAATCATTATGATCTCGAAATCTATGCGACCAATTGACTTCAAGTTTTGTGCACGTCATCTAAAACATGTTTCCTACGAGATTTGTATAACTTGAAGAAATTTAGGGCTGCATAGCTTCAAAAGCAAGGATGTTTTTGGACCCCGGATTTCTCATGACACTTTGGGGTTAAAGGAATCCCAGACTCTGCAACTGTACCGTCTCTCTCTCGGGACCAGCTGTCTAGTTGCAGCTTTCCAGAAGCCATGCTACATCCATTTCGGAAATAGAATTCTAGTAGCTTTTTTTGGAATTCTCCTATCTTCAACGTCTAGAGACGATTTTGCCACAAGAGTCCACCCCTCGCCACTAGTATCAAGGCTTGTAGCCCGAAGTGAAGCTCGCAGCACACCTCCGGCAAATGTGATCAGTCTGCTCTTGTTTGGAATTCAAAACGGGATTCTTTCATATTCTCAATTCATTCACAACTTGAAATTGCATAGTCGAAATTTCAAATCTTTGATGATGTCGACCTTGCAGCGCCCCAGCAAAGGTCAACCTCGTAAGAGAACTCGGAGCCGCCCAGTGGAGGAAGATTTTGAGGAAGCATTGGAACGCGAGAATGAAGATGCAAGTTTGCAGGTACGATTCTAGATAGCATGAACTTCTCATTTGTTCAATCTGAGTGGGTGTGGAGGTACCTTGGATTGCATGGCGAACTGATTCCTGTAGTCGATTGAGGTACCTGCGGACAAGCGTCGGACCCGACAGGGGTCCCGCGGTGATCTCTGGTTACCCTTGTATTTTGTCCCCGAAGGCTAATTCAGATGTGAACCCTTGCTTCAAGACCACTATTGAGAGCCTGAGAGATCATTGGTAGTTTGAGTCTGAGCATTGATCTTGGCTCACCAGCCTTGTTATAGTTTCCAGGGGGAAGGGTCCTTCGGAGCTTGCTGCTACCTTTCACGGGATCCTCATGGAGATTGCGAGCGTGGTTGTGTGATCTGCTTGGTGGCTCTGGGTCCAGACTGTGTTGCATGTCCATGTCGCGGTTGTGTGATCTGCTCGGTGGCTCTGGGTCCGGACTGTGTTGCATGTCCATGTCGCGGTTGTGTGATCTGCTCGGTGCCTCTGGGTCCGGACTGTGTTGCATGTCCATGTCGCAGTTGTGTGATCTGCTCGGTGCCTCGAGTCCCGACTGTGTTGCATGATCTAGTTGCGGTTGTGTGATGTGCTCGTGCCTCGGGTCCCGACTGTGTTGCATGATCTGGTCGCGGTTGTGTGATGTGCTCGGTGCCTCGGGTCCCGACTGTGTTGCATGATCTGGTCGCGGTTGTGTGATGTGCTCGGTGCCTCAGGTCCCGATTGTGTTGCATGATGTACTCAGTGCCTACGGGTCCCGACTTCTTTGCGATGTCGCCTAGTACTGTTGTGATCATTGGACGCGAGTGTTGGTGGTGGGCATCCGGGGGGCGTGATTCGCCCATTGCTTGGGAAACGAAAGTTTGAAACTTCGATTATTAGTGCAGTTGGAAGGTGGGTGCCGTGTCCCTGTTTGTCTTGGTTAAAGTGTGTCCGAGCGGGTCTTGCCCCCTGGGTGTCCCGCCTGTCAACGTTGTGAATTGAATTGTCCATATGAAGTCGTCTTGATCGGTGGCGGACGCGGAGGGTTGGTCTTGTACCGATACACAGTGCCCAGCTGATCTTGCGGCGACTCCCGCGGCGAAAAAAATCTTGCGGCGAGTTTCCAGCTCCGCCAGGTCGAACCCAGATTCTTCGCGAGCGTTCCCGTCAGGGTTACATGGACGTCCGGACGTTCGGACGGACATCCAGTGTCCACGTCCGCCGGTTCCCGAACGTCCGCCGACATAGGACGTTCTGACCGTCCAGCGGACGAGGCGGACGGGAGGGCGGACGGGGAGGCAAACGGGGAGGCGGACGGGGCAGATGAGGGGTCGTCCGATCTCGGGGGCCAGGGAGGATTGACCCCTCTATTGTCCCATTTTCTACCCCTGGATAAAACATTGGAATCTTTTTATTTGCCATCCATGAAAAAATTTGCAAATTTTGAATTCATATTTGCAATCAGAGACCCCAAATTAGTCTAGGGAGGTGTAGAGAAACAAATTTTACATGGTCCCAAATAGGGGGCAATTTTTACATTTACAGACGGGGCATCTGGCGGAAAATGGGGTAAACATCCGTGTAGGGATGAAACCATGGGTTCTTTTCCAATTTTTGGAGAATTGCTAAAGTGGCAATATATGACAACATAATGTTACTAAATTTTTTAGTATTGGATTATATTTTGGGTAGAATTATCTTTTCATCCATATATTTAGATGAGTTACATTTGATGTGCGCAATTTCATCCATTTTTTTTTCTTTCAAATTCAAGCAATTTGGCATTATCATCCAATTTTTCTTCAAATTTAACCTATAGATTTGGTGCAGTCTATTTTTTTTAGGCATTTGGGCCTTCAATTGGCCCAAGAAAACAACGGTTGATGGTTCAAACAAATTCAATCATCCAAATAACCATAGGATGTTGTAACCCCTACATGCCGAAGCCTTATTTTCAAATTTAAACTTCCTTTAATTTGCTCTAAATTGAACAAAGAGCCCACATTTTGGTAAGATGTATCAATTTTTTTGGAATTGTAACCATACAAATTCAAACTAGACTTGTTAGAGATTGCATAGGAAAAGAAAGCGCAACAATATCACACACTTCAAAAATCATTATCAATTAAAATATCCTCGTCAATTACAAAGGCACATAAAAGTCCAACTACATTGGCATTCATTGGTCTTAAAAAATCAAAATGGTGTACATATGCTATGCAACTTTGTAATTCGCATACATACTACTTGGCATCTATGCATACTACCAGCCTATATACTTATATGAACTATTCTTGAACTTCAATATGAACTACGGAAGTGTTCATCCGGAATAGGCCAGTTGAATGAAGTACTAAAACGGAAGATGACTTGTGCCAAAGTACTCTCTTTGTTCTGAACGCGCTTCAAGTAAGTATCAAACACCTGTGCAAATTGTGGATGGAGGTATTTGACATGTGAGCTACTTGATTCACGCTGCAACTTCTGATACGCCTCCGACATATACTGCCTACTGATCCGTTCAGCTAATTTAGCAACAGCATATTGCTCGGATTGCATGGAAAGAGAAGGGATGTTTTGCACATCCGCATCTCTTCTATGTACATAAGTAATACTGGGATCCACCCACCACCTCCTCTTTATAGCTTCGTCTTTTTCAGCTGTTGATGTGAATGTATACAACGACTTCATGGGCTCGCTCAACACTGTAGTCATCCCCCAATCACAAACTCCAATGTAAACCCGGGACTCATCTTCAGAAAAATGAAACATGATGTTGTTCGGAAAAATGTCATTGTGGAGATGTCCAGTGGTGTGCACCGCATTCATGATGTGCAATAATGCCCATGCCAGCTCCACGCGTTTGGCTCTAAATCGCTTCAGATTTTTAGCAGCAATGATTTCTTCTTCTGTTATACGCAGCTCATACAGCACTCGAAGGGCTATGTTGTCTGGATAGTCGTCATCCCGACGCATCATTTCACGCAATGTACCGCCATTCCACCAAAATGAATATCCTTCATTCTTTTTGGAATGCACTGCAAAAAAACGTATCACTCCAGCATGTGGAATCCTTACTGCCATAGTCTCAGTATTGTGTTCCATCTTTGCAAAAGCAGGTCGTTCACTTTCTTGGAGAGACATCTTTGCTGCAAACTCCCATGATGGATGAATCTCCGCACATCCTTCTATTCGCACTCTCCGAATTGTAGCATAGCCACCCCGCATGATTTTGTTATTTACAGGAATCACCATGGCCGCTTCCGAAAGGGCTATTAGAAGGCGACGTGTATTTTGTCCTTGGTCCATTCCAGGCTTGCTCGTCCACCAACCAATTGACCCTGCTCTATTCTGCCTCCTCTTAAATGGTTGGCACCTTTTGGTGAATAAATCCGCTTTCATAATGACATGCTCGAAGGCTTCATCATTTTCGCGTTTCTTCCTCCAATATTTCTCCAAAATGACTGAAGCATTCCATAATGCATCATGCACTTTGCTGTCAAGAAATTTGGAGAAATTCTTCTTCTCCATTTCAGCAATCCACTACGGTACGTGCAAAGCGTTCAACATCCTCTGCCTCATATCCACGAAGAATTTCTCGATGCAGTCCTCTTCATATCGCACATATTTAGTGTCAAGAGACACTGTAGTCTCTATCTCATAAAACTTCACAATCAATTCGATTAAGAATGCTTTGCAACTCTCCGAGGGATTCTCCCTTGTCCACTTAATAGAGGGGGCTTCTTCTTTTCCCTTCGGCACCTTGGAAGCCTTCTTCGCCCTCGGCATGTTGATAACCCGGTAGAATGATGAACATCAAAATTTTATAAAAAATTTGGCAAGAGTTACCCCAAATATTAGACTCTTACCTACCCTTAGAAAGGAGCCATTGGAGGTCAAACCACCAGCTCTCCGCTCTCTCTTGCATGCAAGGGGAAAGGCAAAAGTGAAAGCGGACGGACCGTCCGCTTGTCTTATATGAGGCGGACGGCCTCATTCCGGTCCTACAGCGGACGGAGGCCGTCCGATCGGGCGGATGGACTGGCCGTCCGCCTCTCCCTGGCCGTTCGATCGGACGCTCTAGGGTTGGCGGATGCCTCGTCCGGTCCGCACGGTCGAACCGAGGCCGTTCGATCGGACGCTCTAGGGTTGGTGGACGCCTCGTCCGGTCCGCACGGTCGAACAGAGGCCGTCCGATCGGGCGGACGGGGTGGCCGTGCGCCTCCTCTGGTCCGTCCGTCCGATCGGGCGGACGGACAGTTTGTATGATCGGACGCTGCAGAGGGGGCGATTTTTAGATCGTCCGCTTCATTTCTACCGTCTCATTTTTAGGGTGATTTTTCCCCCTTTTCATTCCAAAAGCTTCATGTAGGTCTTTTTGTTTGGGAAGAATTGGGCATTTGGGCATTTCAATGCCTAATAATTAAAAAAATTGACGAAACGCTTCTTCTCAACCTACTTCAATTTCTTGAAATTTTTACTTCTAAAGAAATGTCAATATTTTCATTACATTTATCATTTTCTTGGAATTTCGAGTTTTGAACCGTACAAATTCAAACTAGACATACTAGACATTATGGAAAAAAAGAAAGCACAACAATATCCCTTATGGAGTTAAAAATTATAATGTTTACCTATGAGGGTGTTCAAATTGCAAAAAAGAATTCAAATATTTTTTGCAAGTCAAACCTATGAACTTCGTGACACAAAAAATTGGAAGGCTTAATGTGTATAAGCCCAATTACATTAGGGCTAATCAAAATTCACAATACTATTATACAATTCTTCCAGATGAATTTGGATTCTAATTTATTCTCCAGAACTAATTGCATTTCAATCTCATTTCCATTTTCCAACTTACAAGAGCAGGTAAAAAATACAAAAAGTCAACATTGCATTCGGTAGTCGGTACCCTTGCACTAAATCTCAAAAAGAAAAAACACTGTCAAGCATTTCCAAGAAGAGATTTTTGATACTACAACTAAACATGTTCAATAGATGTGCATGTTCAAAATTTTAAATAGTGACATCATTGACCACTAATGGTCACAAAAGTGGTCACCAAAATACATTTAAACAATAATAGTAAATCCATAACTTCCGAATAAGTCAAAAGACATCTTCTACTCTACCCTTAAATAGTTAAACTACATTATACTCTATTCTGAATCCGAACTACTACCGTCATTTCGACCTTCGGGTGTGGAACCGAAGCCACCACATCGCCCATATCCGCCAGACCCTCCTCCTTGTCCGTAATCGGAGAAGTATAGACCCCCAAATGGTGGAGGTGGAGGAGGTGATGCATTTGCCTCGGACCCTCTTGTCCCTCGTTCGCTTGAGTTGGTGTAGTATGAGCTTCCACGAGGCCCATATGAGGCCGGCCCTCCCGTCCCCGGATAGAATTGCGACCCACCATATTGAGATCCACCGTAGTCCATGAACCTTGTGCTTCCATGGCTTCCTCGTATGTTTTGGAAGTCATCGTGGGGGCCAGGGCTAAAATGCAAACTTCCTCCTCCATATTGCGGGCAACGCACATCACGATCATGACGAGGTGGTGACCGTTGTTGACGCGGGCGACCTTGATCCAAAATACTATTTCTTGTTGCCTCTCGCAATTGATTTTGGAAGTCCAAGTCTTCGCGCTCTTCTCGACGTACGTGCCTTTGTGGAAGTGGAGGTGGAGGTGGTAAGTCTTCTTCGTCATCATCATCATTGTCCTCTGCATCTGGCAATGGTTCCGGAGGAAATCCAAATTGACCCCGATTAGACCACTCTGGCATGCAATCGCTTGGGCCAACCCAATTGGTGTCTATCACCGCTTTGTCACAGCTCAATTTGGTCTTCTTGTCCTTTGCAGGCACCGTACGCCAATCCACATCTTTCTGGAGTACAATCTCCGCCCAAATCATTGCCATGGTGGAATAGTTCATGATATTTGGTTTGGAAGCACCTAGACGCAAGATGCCCAAATCTCCTCGTATCTCTGCTTGAAATGTTCACTCTTGCAAGTGTTCATGGGACCTTCCCACCGTCTCACTTGTCTCTCTAATACAACCGTGTTATCTGTTGGCCACAGTTTCGCAATGTGTGACATTTTCACATACTCTCGGCACGTTGTGTAAGTCCATACTACTTTGGGCTCGTATTGCCATCCCTCTTCAGCCACACAAAAGTGGTTGAAGTAGGCGTCCCAATCCATGTCTTGTGATTTTCCCTTTGTACTCTTCTTCAGCGGATTGGGAAATCCTTTTGGAGCCATGGTAATCCTTTTTTTCAGCACCGAATGCAATGTTTGAGTGAGAAGGTGATGAAGAGATTACAAAAAATTAAGTTAATTCATTCACAGTTGTTCACGCTCCAAGTCGGAAGGGGCTCACAGATACCAATTGGCGCTAGATCTGCCCACTCCGCAAGGGAAACAACTGCGCGGAATGGGCCGTCCGCGCCCCTCTTTATACCATCCGCCGATGCTGATATCACTGCCCAAATCCGACGGGCGGACGGGCAATATGCCCCGGCGCGTCCAATCGCACGACCTCGACGGACTGCGGACGACTGCATCAGACGGAGCCCGCGGACGGACGCTCTGACCGCGCGGCGGACTGTCGAACGGATAGCGGACGGACAGCGGACGGGAGGACGGACAACGGACGACGGACGGGCGGACAGGTGGACAGCGGACGACCGGACGGCGAACGGGCCGTTCTTAGGGTATACTCTTGTACAAAATCTTGAATACCCTATGCTCGAGTCAGATTCGTTAAAAAATAAAATAAATATGGCATGTAGTGAAATTTTCAGAATTTATAACAGGACATAAGTTGAAATCTCAAAGAAATTTGATGAAAACACATTCAAATCTCATAACAAATCTTAATTAAATGAATTAAAGCTTCCTAAATACTAAATAAGAAAAAAAATTATCTATGAGAATAGAGATTCTAAGTCTAATAATACTTAACCAAGTTGCTATTCTTAGTATATATATATATATATATATATATATATATATATATATATATATATATATATATATATGAGTCTATTCTAAATCTAACTTTAGCATCAAAAATCCAATTTTCTAAATGATTGATTTTGATTTTCTTAATCAAGATTTTGTACAAGAGTTTCCATTACAAACTTGACTTTCATAGTATTGAGGGCTTTTGGAAATGAGCCTTAAATACACTAACTCTTGGAGAAAAAACCACATTAAAAATTTATTTAAAAAATTATAGAGTAGATTTTGAAATGCACGTTAGGCCCTTCATCCTCATATTTTTTTGGTGACTTGATTTCCTTCGTATTTTTTAAATCATTCTGTAATTAGTTATAGAGGGCGAATAAGTTGAAAGGCAACGGTCATTAAAAGTGACCATGTCCTAAAATGTGCTAGTACATTCACTAAAGCAAAATGTACCTCTCCGTCATGATCACTCTTAGAGTACGGATGTTCTTAGAGCAACTCCCTTATGGATTTACTTTATTTGATTTTAATGGAAAATCATCTAAGTGACTACAATAAAGTACCTATGTTTTAGCATTCAACATGTTGATTACAAATGCATATTCTATATAAGAGGAAAACCAAAATATTAAATTTTTATTTTATTTTTAAGTAATAAATAAATAAACTTCTTTTTGTATTTTAGGAATAAAATGTATAGAAACAAAATGAAAAATGAAAAAAATGAAAAAAATCTTTGTTTTTAATTAAAAAAGAAATAAAAGATAAACATGCATATTTTTATTGATGTTTTTTAATTGAGACTTGATAAAATTGAAGAGCACATGAATTGAAAATCCGGCCCAAGGAGTTTAGACTTTAGAATTTAGATTAAGTAGGGCCGGATGGAAAAAACTGGGGCCGGATTGAAGAATGGATCGAAGGCAAATCCGGCCGGACTTTCATCCGACCTTAGGCATAGTATAAACCCAGCCTTAGATAAAAGAAGAACTTATACATTATACAAATAGAAACTAAAATTTTTTTATTGCTTCACGTTGCAAATTTTCCAAGAAAAAAAAAATTAAAAAAAAAAAAAAAATATATATATATAACAAAACAAAACAAAAACCAAAAAAACACACACAAAAATATATCTTTTATAGATTAGAAGATTATAATGCTTTTCACAATGAGTAAGGATTTTACAATTCTACTAGTTTCAGAAATGTTGTGAACTCATACACTCTTTGTATATCCTTACTTTTAAAACAATCCTAATTAGAAAAGGGCATTACAAAATACAGTACAAACATGGCGTTGCAGTGTGTGACATGCATAAGTTATATACATTTTTGGTTTCTCTATAAGTCCATATGTACAAAACACCTTGAAGTCAATGGAAATTGTCAATGAGGTTCAAAACTAAAACCAAAACCAAAACCAAAACCCTTGAAGTAATTGTTGTGATTGTAGCACCATCTCAATTTGGTCAATTGGGAATTGTAACGTTTCACTTCATCACTAATATTGATCATGTTCTTGTTTCTTTCTTTCCCTTTGAAATATCCTACATGATGAAAAAATAAATAAAAAAATAATATCCTTTATATCTAGGTAAAATTTGTATGCATACAATTTCAAATGAATATTACAAATTTACAATTTGCTCAAAACAATGGCATAATTTGAAATGTAAGAGACTAAGAGTTGAGGGTTCTAGGGTTCTAGGGTTTAGGGTCTCAGTGTAAACTTCAAAGAACTCTAAATGATTATTTAAAATTTGATTATAACTTGTCTATTTCTTATTTTCTGGGTTAATGAGAATAGCATAGGATGCTGAAACTTTAATTGACCCAAAAAAACTGACAGTAAGTAAAGGCGGACGAGAAGAATCCTAGGTTTCATACCAAATTAGAAAAAAATTGGACGAGGCGGACGGGGCGGACAAGGCGACGGGCAAGGCGGATCTGGACGACCGGGTCGGCCGTCCGCTTCGGCGGCGGACGGGGCAGCTCCGTCCGCCCGTCCGCCGAGCGGACTTGGCCGGCCGGGCCGCCCGTCCGCTTCAGCAGCGGACAGGGCAGCTCTGTCCGCCCGTCCGCCGAGCGGACCTGGACGGACGGGCCGCCCGTCTGCTTCGGCGGCGGACGGGGCAGCTCTGTCCGCCCGTCCGCCGGCTCAGGCTACGTCCGCATGGTTCGGGATAGGTCCGGTCCCGGGCCTCTTTTAGGTCTGGGAGCGGACGGGTATATTGGCGGACGGCCAACACACATTTCCTCACTTTCACTCTTCCATTTGGGAATCACTGCCATGTCGGATGTGCTACTATTGCTTCACGCGCTAGTTGCTCCTATGTGGTGAAGAGTGGGGGTCATATTTTGATCATACTACATTGGATTTTTGTCCTTGGTTACTTACATACGTTTGGAGACGGTGAAGCACATTATATATTTTGAGAGAACGGGGATTATATATTGGAAACATCCATTCTAAAATTGCAAGTGAGTACTCGACACTCAAGCAGTCATGGCGGGGGCAAGTAGTGCTGCAACTGAAGGCAAGAAGAAGTCAAAGCCGAAGGGCGTTGGTCATGAGCTACGGTTTGACATTTTGGATGACGTCAACATCAAGGCTGAGACGGGTTGGGAAAAAGAGGATGTGGAGTATTGGACCTCTAAATTGTGCCGCAAATACGTGAAAATGTATCACATTGGGAAGTTGTGGCCTCGAGAGTGTCACCTTCTTCACACCCGTGAATATTGTTTTAAACTATTGAATTGCCTCAATGATCATTTTGTGCATCGTTCGATGGAGGTGTGGAAGGCCTTATTTCCGGAGAAGGCTATGAGCAAGGGCAAAATTAACTACAGCTTGGCAGGCATAGTTTACGCTGAACTCATACTGGGCCGTCAAGTGGATTGGAGTACGTATCCTACGGTAGCGACATTGCCACTTGCAATTGGCAGACATCAGAAACATATCCCTGATATGTTTGTTCCGAAGGCGCAACTTCCTGAACCAAGTGAAAAAAAGAAAGCATTACAGGATACTGTGGAATCAATTCAGATCCCTCTTGAAATCCAAGTGCGTCGTACGGAAGTGCTGAATGGAAAGAAAATGGCGGTCGAACCGGCTTGTATGGGGGACCCCACAAAAAAAAGCACTTGTCTTGTGGACGATGTGGAGGGAGAGGTGTTTTTGACTCCACCGACGGATTTGAACCCTACACAAAACGTGTTAGAAGGGGTGCCAAAAAGCAACGTTGCAATGAAGCTCCCTCGGCCAATTGAACATGGATCTACATCGATGTCACAGAAGCACCAAGAAGAGGATCCTATAAAAGACATTGAAGATAGAGAAGACTTTCAAGATGTGAAGGAGGCTCACGCTTGTATTGACCGATTTTTAGCAGACACAACACAAGACATCATATTCTATGTCCCTCCGTCTCCTAAATCAAGGAAAAAACCAAGCCTACTGTCCAGACCTGAAAATGCAATTCGGACTTCACCAAACCAAAATGAAGAGCATCCAACTCAACCGACAGATGTAAAGATGGACTCTCAAGACGAGGCTGCTGTAAACAACAACAAAGAGACCCCGATTATCCAAGATCATCCGTTGCTAGCTTTATTGGGCCCAGAGGATCTCAAGACTCTACAAAAGATGCCTCCACTAGAAGAGATGGAGAACTTGTTGCAGTGTTCCCTCCGATGGAATCAATTTGAAATTCAGAGAGAAGCAACAAATGGCGGAAATGAAGGGAGCAATAGAAATGAAGGTGGCCCTGAGCATGTAGGAGGAAATCCTAATGAAGGTGGCACTACAAATGAAGGACGCAGCTCCACTTCAGGCAATTCAACGTCAGGATTTGGCGAGATATTTAGAACGGCGTATTCTCTATCATGTACAGCTAGAGTTGTGGCTGTATTGATGCCTGCTCTTGCGCAAATAACTGATACATTTATGAAAATGACACCATCCGTTCTTCATGGTGCTTTGGCTTTCAGAAAGTTTGTAGAGTTTGCGGACAAACTACAAGACGAGAAGTTGGAAGACCTTAAGCATAAAAAAATTTTGGAACAACAGAATTTGGAGTTGAAGGAGGTGCGTTACTCCAAAGAAGATCATGATGACCTCAAGGCAAAGTATGAGATATTGGAGAGCAAATACAACACGTTGTATTGGAGGCCAACCCCAAACTTGAAGCCCTTGGGTAATGCCTATGAGACTGTCAAGAAAAATAACAAGACTTTGAAACGAACGAATTCCAATTTGAAGGCCATGAATGAGAATCTCAAGGCTATGAATGAGAATCTCAAGGCTATGAATGAGAATCTCAAGGCTATGAATGAGAATCTCAAGGCTATGAATGAGAAGTTGGTGTTGGAGTTGAAGACATGCAAAAAGACGTTAGAAGAGCATCGCAAAACATTGTGAACATTACAAAACGAGAAGGCAGGTCAACAATCGCTTGGCGGAATAGGGCTATTAGAGGCAAGTGAACCAACACAAGAGAGCGATCAACTATCTCTTCCTCTTGACGAGGGCAAAGCTGAGGATGGGACCGTAGAACTCCGACAGCGCATTCCGAGTCCAAAATCCATAGTTTTGCCTTCATTTGAAGATGCTTCCATGCAATCACAAAATCCGGAAATTGAAGAGTTAAGGCATCAATTGGACTTGGCAGTTCGAGGAAAGAATGAGGCCGAATCAACAATGAAACGAATGATGGAAGTTGGGGTACTAAGTGAAATCCTTCCAAAGGAAAATGCGGATTTACGGTGGATGATGTGGACGCGACAACTACAAGATCATTCCTCAGTATCATCCGGACTCATGAACGGGCTCTTGAGGTATGCATTGCAATCAGACACAGTATACAAGAATGTCAAGAGTTCTTATGAGCGTTTTGTGGAGAAGTTGGAGGAGGAAAGAAAGGATCCTGATTTAAACTTACGGTTTGGGGGAACATGGATAGGATGTATGAGCGGCTAAACCACGGAAAGACCTATGATACGGAGAACATTGACTGGACTTTGGAAGCGGAGGAAGGATGGGTCCCTTATGGCACGTTGTCAGCTCACTTCCAACAACATGAGAAGGAGCTTGTGCCAGGAAGTTTTCCAAATACTCCCATCTTGGAGGGTCATTGTTCTCTTTGCCAAGGTTGTTTTGGGCCCGAAGGAGCTATAGTATTGGGACAGTGTCGCCATACATTCCATGTGTTTTGCATTCAAAGATCGGCAGAATTTCAACGCCGTTGTCTCGAGTGCCGTATTCCTCTGAGTCCAAGGTTGTATGAAATGCTAGGGATTTTGTATCGTATGCCTACGGGGCACGAATACAATCGATGGAACCTTCCACTTGACCAAGAGCCATACAAATTTCAGAACTATTTGCATTGGGGGAAACCAATGAAGTGGGATGCTCGATTACAAATATATGAGTTATGCGATGGCCCATTTCCCACCAAAGATAAATTCTTTTGGATGACGTCTGACGTGGAGGTTGAGTTGCGTGCCTTCGAGATTAAGAACAGCGAGGCTCGAGAGTTGTTCTGTCGCAGCATGGGCGGACATTGGAGCACACAGCACCAAAAGTTCTTTCGAATTCCCGAGAAGGAATGGAAGAGAGAGGGTCCAAATGACCTTTTGGTCGAGGTTGAGCGTGATCCAAAAGTCATAAAGCAATTTGAGGGATACAATAGGGATTTGATAGGGCAGGCCCTCATTTTGTCGAAGTTGGAAGAAGCAGCAAGAGTTCGTTCTGTGGTGGACCTAAATGGTAAATCATCTACAGAGCATAAGATGGAAGACGTTGCAAGGGCATTTGACATGAACATGAAGGACATTATAACCAAGTGGAGGAAGTATCTAGGAGAGGGAGGCGAACAAGCTTGGATGATGAAAAGCAAAGATGAAATGATAAAACAACTAATGGATGACATAGATTGTGCTGTGAGGGCTTTGAGGGCCCACGAAGTGGAACTGTCTCCGAAGAAGAAGAATAAACGGAAGATTGAAGAGGAGGATGACCACTCTCCGGAAACCAAACGACAATTTGAGAGGGTTGACATGCAGGTACAAGCTAGCCGCGGAGGGAGCAGCCATGGAAATAGTCCGCAACCGGTGCCTCGTCGAACAAGTAGAAGACTCATGGCGAGGGAGGGGACATCTCGTGATGCCGAAGAAGATAATAGTGTGTTGAAGTAATTGTGAAATGTTTAATTTCCTATGTAGTCGTATTCTAATGACACTCAGGATATAATTATGTAGTGTGGGCTTCATTTTTTTTATGACTAGTAGTATTGTATGTGGCCCACCATGTCCATCATGACTTTTTTGTATTGCATATACATGTAGTGAAGAAAAACATGTTGCAAGTAATTATCTATTTATTTGAATATATATATTATGTTTTTATCATAAAATTCATTTTCTTGGACTAAGTTTTATGGAAAGGTGCATATTATGTCCAATTTTTAGTGAATTGTGTCCTTGATTGAGAATTTTGTTGTAGTACTTAACACTTATTTTCTACTGCTTTCGTAATCTAGTTATCCCTAGGATGGAATGCAACCAACTAAACCAAGAGCCCAAAAGTTCGAAGTAAAGAAGTAAGTAAGTAAAATTGACCACCTTAAAAGGCTAAAACCGCCCTGTCCGCACGACCGCCCGTATGACCCGTCCGCCCGTTAGCCCCGTCCGCCCCGTCCGCCCTTCCGTTCGTCCCGTCTAGCCTTCCGTTCGCCCCGTCTGGGGCGCCCGCCCGTCCGTCCGCCCCGCTCGCCCGCCCGTCTGCCCCGTCTACCCCGTCCGCCCCGTCCGCCCTCCCGTCCGCCCCGTCCACCCCGTCCGCCCCGTCCGCCGCAACCAACCATCCGTCCACCCTGTCCGCCCACCCCGTCCGTCGGGTTTTATGACCGTTGGCAACGGTTACTTCTAAGGGATAGAACATTCAACAAATTAGGAGTATAAGAGCAAGGAAGAAGGCATTTACAAGCACTTCTGAGAAACTGAACACTAAGATTTCCAAGGGCTAGGAGCTGCAAACTTTGTGTCCCTTGCTTGGTAATGCATAGTTCAGTGGACAGGGGGGCTTTGGTTTCCAAGGCTTTGCTTACAGACTATATTTGATACATGTGACATGGTCATTTGAACCTAAATATTTGGAATTGAAGACAAGATTGGAACTTGAACTTGGACTTGAACTTGAACGGAGCTTTCTACAATGAGTAAGGATTTTTCCGGTTGGTATGTTGTTCCATCAAGCGGTAAAGTGCAATGCAAGGCATGTGACTTGGTGTTTGCAAATCGGAAGTGTCGCATGTTGAGCCACCTTAGATATGAAGGCAAAGACAGTGTTCGCGACAGGGGGTAAGCATATGTCCAAAATTGACTTCGTCAATTCGAACTCTTTTTGCCGGTTGTAATGGGTTATTTCCACGAAGATCGGCCCTTGACAATGTAGATGGTAGAAATATAGGGAGGGTTGCAAGCAATGCCTCAAATGGAAGGGATTTTTCACGTTCAACACAAGCGGACTCGTGTGCAGCGCTGTCTGAAATTCATCGTGCGTCTTCAAGGGTACATCAAAGTGTGGAAACATCAAGTGAACAATGTCCAACTCCACCCTCTTCCATCAATCGGCCTCGAAGACAAAGTCGGCTAGTAGATGGATTTGAACAAGCTGATAGACGCAATTTGAATGCGCTGTGGGCCAATTTCTTCTATTCAACCAACATACCACTTGCGGTAGCTCGAAGTGAGGCCTTCAAAGAAGCAGTGAAGAAAACAACTGAGTTTGGTAAGCCATACAACCCACCATCGTACGACGCTCTACGAACCAAATTACTAGAAGAAGCGAAAGAAGATGTCAAGCTAAAGTTGCAGAAGAGGACCGAGGATAGTATCAGAAAGTTTGGAGCAACCTTGTCTATTTATGGATGGAGTTCGGTTACAAATTGGCCATTGGTGAATTGTATGCTTGTATCTTCTGCAGGGGAGCAATTTTTGGGATCGGTGGACACAAGCGGGTTCGTAAAAAATGCAGAGTACTTGGCCTCTATTTTGGACAAATTCATACAGGAGGTGGGTCCGCATAATGTGGTGCAAATAACAACGGACAATGCTCCTGTAAACCCTCGAGCATGTAGAATCATAGAAGACAAATATCCTCACATTTCTTTTCAAGATTGTGTGGTGCACGCCTTGAATTTGTTGCTAAAAGATTGGGGGAAGGAAGCATGGGTGGCGGATGTCGTGGCCAAAGGTCGTATGGTTCTTACGTTTTTTAGAAAGCGGCACATGCCGCTTGCAATATTTCGTTCATACGAAAAAGAGCACAGCTTATTGATGCCAGGCGAAACAAGATTTACTTCAAATTTCATTGCGCTTGAACGCTTGTTGAAAGTGAAGGGAGCACTTCAACAGAGTGTGACAGATCCGCGTTGGGAACAATATGTGAGGACGTTGGATGACAAGAAAAAGAAGAACCGTACAAAGTCTCGATGTACAAAGAAGATAATAAACAATGAGCATTTCTGGAGGCGTTGCACGAATTTTGTGCAGTTGATGGGCGTTGTTGTGTATGGCCTTCGTGATTTAGATGCAAAGACGCCATGTTCAGGAAAAGTTTTGCATATTATGAGGAAGATACGGTCACATGTGGGGGGGTTAGAAAATCCGCCTTTTCTATTGAGCCCTGAATTTGACAAACCATTGAAGGAGGCGTTCAACGCTAGATGGGAAATGGTAGAGACAGATCTCCAATATGCAGGAGCTCTTTTGAATCCCTATCTTTTGCACGATAAAGAACTAGCCGACGATTCAGAGGCCACCGAGGCATGTAAGCGTGTTCTCATGCGAATTTGTAAACCTACGGACTACGCGGACGTCGTCAAGGAATTCATGGCATTTCGACATAGGGAGCCTCCCTTCCACAACATGTTGGATCCAAGTGAACAAAAATTATCGGCACATGCTTGGTGGGATTTTGAAGGTGCATGTGGGAAGCTCATTGCTCCAATTGCAAGGAGAATATTGGGCCAACCGGTATCTTCATCTTCATGTGAACGGAATTGGAGTAGCTATTCTTTTGTTTACAACAAATCTCGGAATAAGTTGAGAACAAAGAGAGCTGCGGATTTGGTGTATGTGTACACTAATTCAAGAGTATTGGCTGCATCCAAGGAGAGGGATGAGAAGAAGTGGTACCTTGAAAATGTAGATTCAGAAGAATCGGAGGGACCAAACGAAGATGACGAGAGCAGCGAAGATGAAGAAGAAGGTGTTCGTGTGGACGGGAATGAAGCACATGGACAAGAAGGAAATTGGTACGACCCAATATTCAATGTCAATGAAGAAGAAGATTTTGATGGCAACACATACAATTTTGGAGGTGAACCGTTTGGAGGAGTAAATATGGATGATGATGACTTGGGCAACAATGACCGAGACGAGTACAACTTTCCAATGGACGATAATGATTGTGGAAACGACGAAGGCATACCTTCCATAGCAAGGTTTGTAGATGGAAACCGATTTCTAAGTAGTGACAAGGTCCTCAATCTAAACGAAGAGGACGCAAATGTCCAAGTCTTGGCTTCTAATGGAACCATAGCATCCAATGCTAGAACTTCCGAAATAGATGAAGTGATTGGAAGCGGTAGGTCTCCATCCGTAGTGGTGGGCCAACTAGAAAAGAATGACAACGTTGAGGACCGCGACCAAATGAATGTGGACAAGATAAGCGTGGAGTCTCTAGGAGGATTGGCAAGCAAAAGCAACGGGTAACCAAGTAGCCTAAACCATGAAGTGAGTGGGATACAAGACAATGTACGTTCGCGTTTGATAGAATGTGGAAGTCCGAACTTGCTTCACAATGGCCAAGGCACAAAGGAAAACATGACAAGTTTTGTACGTCCACCACGTAGCATTCCTCCAATAGGTGCACGCTCACTATTTAATAGTGTAAGCACTACTTTGGTGGGTTCAGGAAGTTCTCAACGTCCGACACGAGCTTCCATCATTTCGAAAGAAATAGAACGTACCGAAAATCGAAGATTGCAGATTTCTTCATTCACCGATGACGAGGAAGATGAGACGTTGGCTTCAATGTTAAAGAAGCAAGGAAACCGCTTACCAGCATCTTCAACAAGGCTAGCGGACCCGACACTGGAATCTTCAAATGCTATAGAGGCATTCACTGAAGAAGGGAGAAAGGCAGGGATGGCAATGATGATGGAAGAACCCTCTAAAGCAAAGAACAAACGAGTAATGGAGCCGTTTGCTATCTCTCCAGCGAAGAAAGTGAATGCAGGAAAACCCCCCCTTGATAAGCGTCCGTCTATTCCAGAACTTCCGTTGAGAAAAGGAAAAGCGGTTGATCGCCTCCGTGAACGTGTAGGGAAAACCTTGATGAAAGCGAAGAACGAGCAAATGATGGGCAAGCCTAAGAAAGCTCGTGTATCTTCAACAGTACAAGAGAAAAGAGGGGAAACTCAAACACTTTCATCAGACGATGAAGAGAACACCATGAGTGATGAAGATGATGGATTCCAATCAAGAGAGTACAGTAGCGGGGCAGAGGTGAAAGGAGATAGTGATTACCATCCCTAGGCATTCAAATTTAGAAAGAATTTGAATGAAGAACATTTACAGAACTTGGTGCTCAAATGCTTACGATTTAGAGAGATGAATAGCTAAGATTTATTAGTTCTCGGAGCATTTCATAGTAGTACAAGGTTGCCAAATTATCTTGAAAAAATTAATGAAACTATCATTTTGGAGGGATTTTGTCCCAAGTGATATTGAAGAAATCTTTATTGTGTTATTTTTTGTTCTCAATTTCAAGTGTGTAGCACGTAAAAAATTTTGAAGCGCCAAAACTCACAAATATGTAAGAAGAACCCTAAAACAAACTGAAAATCATGCAAAATCTCAAAATGCAAAGTTACAAACCCTCACTTTCTCAGTCGGTCACTCCAAGACTCCCTAAACCCCTTGGCCCTTGAACCGTTCGCGCGTCCGCCCGTCCGCCACACCGTCCGCTCTCTCGTCCGCCACTCCGTCCGCTCGCCCGTCCGCTGGCCCGCCTGCCCGTCCGCCAATAAAAAAAGGCTGTCCATCCGCCCGCCCGTCCGCCAGTCTGACCGGCCCATCCGCCAATCCGTCCGCCCGTCCATCCGCAGGACGGCAACCGAGGACCGTCCGTCTGCGTCCGCAGGGTCCGGACATCCGCACGTCCAGACGTCCGATTTTGGACGCAATTTTGCCGCGGACGCACATCCACGACAACCCTGGTTCCCGTTCCCTTCCGAAGCTCTCCTCCAGCGAGCCTTGAGAATCAGCGTGACGCGAGGCACGGTGGCGGCCGAAGCGGGGTCTAGTATGTGAGTCCGGAAGAACGGAAGTATGCCGCGGCCGTTTTGGGGGGTATCTTGAGCAACCTGTCAACCTCCGTCGGACCCGACAGGGTTCCCTCGCAACGCTCCAGATACCCCTACTTTCTGTCATTTGAGACATTCCTCCCTTGGTACCGATGCATGCTCTGTCTGCAACGTCAGTTCTTGAGAAGTCAAATTGTTTTGTCTTGCGTTTGGGATGCGTCCAAGATGCGTATGTGCGTTCGGATTGGATTTGGTGACTACCTTTGTTTACAAATAGGTAGGGTTCAGGCATTGTCCATTTCATAATGCGGTGAACTGCTTCCTTGAATTCTTGATTCGGTTAGTTTTGAATTTGGTGACCTTAGGTTCCTAAGTTTGTTGATGATTTGTGACCTCTTGCATTGTTGAGTACAAAAATCAGGATGTGTTAGTTGTAGTTTGGATGACTTTGGAATCAAGATATTCCCTCTTGTTGATTGTAGAAAATATACAAAAGAAAACTCCATAATGGAGATTCGAAGAATTTCATTTTTGGAGATAGCCGAATTATTTAATTTGAATCGATCTATTTTTCCAAAAGTCAGAATCTACGGGTAGTGGGAGCATCGCAGTGCACCCTCGTCGGGTCCAACTGGGGTCAAGTAAGTAGCTACAGCTACCCCTGTATTCCGTCACATGAGAGGGTCAAATAAAAAATAGAGTACAAGTACCACTTCGATGACTAATTTTGAGGGTGTCTTCAAGTTCTTCCATAACCCTTGTCGGATCCGACGGGCATTAAACGGAATCTGAAGACACCACATGAATCCGTCACATGAGGGGACCCATACTAAAATTGTATCTTTTTTTTTATTGTTTTTCTTTCAATGTTGATTTTTTTAATGATATTTTGTATTACATGTTCCTCATCATGCAAATATGTGTAATAGTTCATTATTTGAGTAGATTTCACTGAAATTACAATAATTCATATAGTAGGATACATAATTTTATGTCTCCCTGTAATTTCAGTTGTTCATAATTTATTAAAACAAACATTGAAAATGATATGAAAATTTTAAGAATGACTAATTTTATGCATGCATATTGTATATTAATTTCACATTGAATAAATTATATTAAAGTATGAAATTTTGAAATGCTTCTACAGATTTAGTTGTCTTTATTATTTTGAAAACATATTTACATAGTTTAGGGTAAATAACTAAATTGTAAATTTCTTTACTTAGATTCATTCATATATCTCATTTTTCCTCATTTTTCTTTCACTTTATGTTGGGATAAGTTCAAAGGATAAAGTATGTTATTAGATACCATCACTATAATAATCAAAGTAATTCCTTAATTATTTACTTGAATAAGAGATGAAGCAATTGAAATGCATAGGTGACACTTGGCTTCTACACTTATAGTGTTCTTTAAAAATACTTTGCCTTAGAAAAATTAGATTTTAATTTTTATTAATTTTTTTTAATTTTTTAATTTTTTAATTTTTGGTGCTTTCCAAAGCTTTTAGAGGAACATCCCTTGATTCATATTTCTTTGCATTAATTATTATGTCAAATATTAAATTGTTTGGTGGAATGCTTTGTAGATGGATATGACGGCTGTGAATCCTAGCATGGCATCATCTTCGCATGCAGAATCTGAAGTCTTGGGCTAGGAGATTGTGGAGGAGCGAGTTACACAGACGCCAAGCCCACTTCCAATGATGGAAAGCGACAATTTAGGACCTAAAGTGGATGTGGTGAGTTTTGATGATATTATGGATGCGTGTGATCGTGCTGCTGATGAGCTTGAGCAAGATAAGGGAAGCCGAATTAGTTTCCCAAAGCCTCGTGATCCTAGAAAACCTGTTTTCTCAGCGGAGAGTTTTGACACAGAGGGTTGTGACATTTCCTCATTCAGCTCTGATGCTGATTTGTCCCCGTCGATTTCTAGTCCTTGGGGTCCTGTGCGTTGTGATTGTTTAGGACGAAAACAATTGCGATATAATCGCTTGGTCATCATTCACCAGTGTTCCAACTTTCAAGATGATGTAGACATTGAATGATTTTTTTAATGAAAAGGATACATGAATTTGTGGCAATTTATTGTATGCATATATAAATTTCCATTTGTCAAGTATCTATGTATGTATGACGTACACTATTTCAATACATTTAAGATTGATTCATTGTATGGAATTAATAAATTTCGTTCATAAATAACTAGCATTTTGTTTTATCAAGTGGCCAAAAGCATAGCTAGAATTTTTGGTAATAAATTCTTATTATTATTGTATACATCATTGCACATATAATTTTATGATGAATACATTTTATTTAAGCTTCTTGTTTGACATTCTATTGACTAGGAGTGTCTTTCTACTATTTGGTGTTTTTTATTTTATAGAGAGAAGATTCGCCACTGATATTGTCCCAAAACCAGCAACACCAAGTTACACCTGCAACGGATGACTCTCAACAACCAGACATTGAAGGTGAAGTAATGTTAGGAGCGGGTCGAGATGAGATTTGGGACAAGGCATTGGAGGAGACAGAGTTTGAGGAAGAAGACAAAGATTTTCTTGAAGATGAGCTTCGTCGTTTTCACAAGGTCGACTCTGTGGCAACATTATCGATACTGAGGTTTAAGCCAGAGAGCTTATCGCGCATGAAGATCCCGCTTTGCAGGTTAGTGCCAATGCCGATGGTTAGGCCAACACTTTCTTCCGATTTACAGAAACTTGAGCAAGACTTTGCTCATGGTTATCGAGATGGAGCAGCGTCATTTTATGTTTCGACAACCAATGAGGCCGGCGAGAGAGCAGAGTTCAGTAAGGAGGAGGTTCAAAATTGGGGCCCCCTATGGCAACAAAGAAATGATGAGTTCCTAGCATTTTTAGAAACAAGACCAGAGTTGCATTTCATGAGGAATATGAAGTTCTTCATATGTGATGGCAACCATCGACAGATTGCATGGATGAGCCATATCCAAAGAAAGTATCCATTAGACATCAACTGGCATTTTTCGGTGGATTGCATCATGCTGGAAACCAAAGGAAGAGTGGAAATGACGATGCAAGTAATGCATGCAATTAACAAGTACGTGATTTGTTTTTCTTAATTTTTCCATTGTTTATTTATATTTCATCTTATTCATGTTGGTTTATGATAGATTGTGTGATTGCTATGCGAATTGAAAATTTGAGTTTAATATTTCAGGTCCACTGAAGATTCATATGTGAAGACGAATTTGGTGCACACGTTGTATCGTGTGCAAAAGTATGGGAAAATGGAGATAAAGAAGATCTACGAGATGTTGAGGCCCTCAGAAAGGAAGCAATGCGTGTATCAAATGGGTAGAAAGGCGTGGTATTCCATGCCCGTGGAAGTTTTCACATCATTTAATTTTAGGGTGAGTTCAGTTTTGCCTACTACATTCTTTTTCTTTACAGAAAAATAAGGTAGGCGCTCTAAATTCTGAGTTTCATTACTTACAAATTTCTGGTGATGAATATCATTTGCAGCATGAAATTTCTTAGGCTGCGGACGTTGCTGCTCGACGTTACCTTGATAAGACACCTGCTGAAGAAAGAACCAACCGAGGAGTTGCTGACGCCATGAGATCTGCAGCAAAAGAAAAAGTCTCAAAGTTACGTGGAAAGATGGGCAAGTTACTGGCCGTTGTAGATCCTGCTCTTGGAAAAGAATTTCTTGAAGAGGTAATTTTAAAAATTCCAATCAAATGAGTTATTTGTTTTGCTTATTTTCCGAAAAAGATGAATATTTATTAACATAATGGTATTTTGTAGGTGGAGGAGCATTGGATTAGGAATGAGGTTCCTGAAATGACATTGGAAAAGCTACAATTGCTTGCAACAAGCACAATGTCTGCAGCTCATAAGCTCAAAGTCTTAAAATGGTGGAATTCTTCTGGTGCTTCAAAAGAAGCATTGAAGTTTCCAGTGCCCCCAGTCTCAGAAGATAAATTCACAATTTTTCTTGGAAAAATTATTTGGTGGGCCGGGGTAATGTCCCTTACCATACAAAATAGTTGTTGTCAAGAATAGTTATTTTGAATGCACTTTCATGCCCTTTGTTGCATTTGAAACGAATAAGTTTTTGTTCAATGGAAGTTGCATTTCTTGGATGAGAAAGTTAATTGTTTTGTTTCATGTAGTTTGAAGACGCAGCTCAGGAGTATTTAGACGACATTGTGGCAAATGACAAGCTAGTCATCAATATGGACTTGCCCAAACCCCCAGAAACTCTAGCAGCGTATATTCAGGGGTGGAGGGTGAAGCTATGGGAATACGCGTTTGGCCCAACTTTGAAGGGAACCAACAACTTCAAAAAGCATGATTCATTCTCGAGTCGCGAAGGATCGGACCAAGCCGTCCGGAGGGTTCTATACCGGTAAGATTTCAAATATATAATTTAATGTTGAAATTGACAAGTGAAATAAGAATTAAAAAATTATTTTTCAATTTTAATAATTTTTCTTTAAATCTCTTGGGAATCCAAAAGTAGGAGTACTGGGATGGAGCCTTCCTACCCTCGTCGGATCCGAAGGGGGTACAAGGGCTCCCTGCCAGTACCCCCATTTTTTGTTTTCTAAGAGAACTTATTATTTTTTTTTAAAAATGATATGGTAGATGAATAATAAGTTTGGATCATTTCTGAATGGTTACTTATGTCAAGATGTTTATTTCTTTTTTATAAATTACTTTTAGGCAAATGAATAGAAAATAATAAAGAGACAATATTTTTTGATCCTTGAAACTAGCAATTGGAATTTACCTTGTGTTCATTTTTTCTTGTAGATGTTCATTTAAAAAAAGTTAATAAAAATTTTCTAGGGACCTTTTCCTTTGGTTCAATGTTGTATTTCTCCTTATGAATGAAAATTGTTCATTTTTCCGACTAAAAATAAAAAAAATAAAAAAATTGGAGTATCAAAAGGAACCATGAATACCTCCTTCAGATCCGACGAGGGTGTTTTGGCTCCCTTCTAGTACCCCACCTTTTGGTGAAGCATAGTTCAATGTAATCTTGGAAGGAATTCATTTCATGTTCAATTGAGTTCTTTGAACATTTATGAGTGTTGGAGTTCATAAAATACAAGACCTAATATTCTAAAAATTATATAGGCTACTATCTTTTCAAACATTGGCTTATGATTGTGCTCATGTTCTAGGTACTTCACCCTCGAGCTTGTTTCTAAAGGCGCTATTTCACAAGGCTCTCTACTTCCTTTCCTTATGTCTTGGGTGGATCGGAGTTCAAAAGAGTGCATGTTTTCACCCACTCAGCTCCGGACGTTTACAACAGCTAATTTGGTTGGTGGCGGATGGTACTTGGAGTGCCCACTGGAGTACACCCACTCTTCAGAAGTTACATTGCGCAAATCATTTGACGGACTTGAGGTGATTGATTTAGAGGTGCCCGAATTTGCGGACCTTCCTGATGCCCAAAAGAAGAAAGCTATTTTACGCAGAACAATTGCAGATGAGAAGAAGAAAAAAAAAATGACATGAAGGCTAACAAGGAGAAGAAAAGAGCAGAGCGTTTAGCAAAGTTGGCTGAGAAGGAGAAGGAGGCAGAGAAGGAAGGGAAGCATAAAGGTAAAGGGAAGAAGAAGGTGGAGGGTAGAGATCAAGTGCCTGGATCTTGTACAGTGGACCAAGGATCGCAAATGGAGTCTAGAATACGTAGTGGCGTGAAGAGGAAGGCGGTCTTGCAAGAGCTCACTGAAGAGATGGTCACACAAGGCACCCAAGTGATTGTTATTGGAGATGACGAGGAGGTGAACACGGAGGAGTTGATTCTCAACAACTCTATCATTGATGTGATGGAAAATGAAGGCAAGGGAAATGGATCATGCTATGGGGAAGTTATGGAGTTCTTGGTGAAGGTGTGTATTTTATATTTGAGTTTTTGCCATGTCACAATATCAACATATTGCATGAATTTGTTATTTTGAATTCTTGGAATCATTTATAGATATTTTGTATGCAAGTGGCTGATGGCAAGACTCGCATGTTCAATGGCGAGATGAGCAAAAAGGCTGGAGTTGATCTCATTTTGTTTGACCTTCAAGAAAACCTCCCTGTTCCAGGAGTGTCTATACCAGAAAACCATGTGCCCGAATGGAACCATGATAAAGAGTTCAAAGAGATTAAACAGGCAATTTTATTTGCAACGAAATATTTGCAAGACAATGGTTGTTTTGTCATTTTTTATTCCTGGAGTGCAAAGGCAAGGGGCGTGGTGGTTGGTTTGACTCAGGCATATCCATTCTTAAAGTTGAAAGAGTGGTTGGGAATCAATCGCATGCACTTGACTTCAGGCCTCAATCCGACAAACACGGTATGGATGTCTTGCAATTTAGTGGTTGTTTTATTTTTGTGCTTGGGATTGATTGCATTATGTATTATAAATGCTTAATTGAATTTTGGACTTGCAGACAATGAAGTTCGGAATCTCGTTGTTGGTGAAGAAGCTTGACAAGAGACGAAAGTCTCAATTCAAGTTCAAGTTGACTGAAGCAATGAAGAAGGCCAAAGTAGATCTTGAACGTGACGATACGTTGATCAACTATTCCACCATTGACAGTATGTTGATGAATGGAAGCGTACCGTGGCGGGGTCCTCGTGAGAAAGACGCAAGGCTTCTTCAATTCATCATTGAAGGAACAACAAGCGAAGGAGACATTGTCTTCGATAATACAGGAGCAACTGGTAAGGTTAAGCTCAAGTGGAATTCTTTTCATTTATAAAATTCTGAATCTCCAATTTTGCTAATGAATTGCATGTGTTTATTGTTAGGTGCATCAATTACGGCATGTCGAAGGACGGGCCGACATGTTGTAGCTTTGGAGAAGGATGAAGCCATTTTCAACGCGATCTTGCTGCCTATGAAGAGGATGATTGAGGAGGAAGAGACGACAGAAGGAACAAGACTGAAACACCCCAAAACAGGGCTCCATCTTATCACAACTTAACTTGAAGCCAAACAACTACCATGGCCATCAAAAGATCCATCACAAAGCTAATCTCCACACAGGTTGTACAAGTGCTAGTGTGAAACTAGTCTTAATAGAGCATTTCCATGAAAGAAGCGCCTTAACAACAAATATAAATAATCCTAAAACTAAGCACAAATAATGTAAAAAATTGTCCATGTGCTTGAAAAACTTGTCTCATGAAATCCACAAACTTGGGAAATCCAGATCCGAAGGCTCAGCCTCACCTGTACCCGTCCCAAACACAAAACAAACCAATGTAAAGTGAGTGAGGATGCATCAGGTGTCTACAGCTGAAGCCAATTGCTATCTATGTCACAGATCCAAAAATATCAAAGATGAGTGAAAAACAAGGGTCAAAAGATCACATTAGTGAGTAACGCAAGTGCGGTAAGTGACAAAACAACTCCAAACATACTAAAACTCCACACGACCTTTGCCATTCTTGTAGCCAAGCAACTTGTTGGAAGCTCAAGAGTTGCTCCAAAACTCCACAAAGTCTCAAAGAAAGCAAACCGTCACTCCACAAGCTCCTCTCACAAGCAAAGATGGTGAAATGTGGTGACATGAAGTAAGTAAATAGTCACAAGCTTGGAGGGAGAAACCAGAAAGTGGCATTTATGAGGTAGGTGGGGAAACAACTCCCAGTTCTGGTAATGGAGTAGTCTAATAAAGACCCATCCTTAGTGGGTGGGTGGGTGGTTTTTACCACCAAATAGACATGGTTTAAAAACTCCATGGTGGTCCATTTGAAATTTATGAATCGCCCAGGAGATAAAATAAAGTAAAGAGAGACATGACTTATTTATAAGCTCAGGGTGTAAAAAAAGCCAATAAGCCTCCTAAAATAGGTAAAAAAATTTTGGGAAAATAAATAAATATTAAAGGTCCCTTATTCTATAAAAAGGAATTGAAGTCAAAATAAAAATAAAAATAATAATAATAATAATTATTATTATTATTATTATTATTATTATTATTATTAATATAAGGAGTGTAGGAACTTATAAATTGAACATTGGAATGTCACCAAATAATCAGGTGTAAATTATCCAATAACAATTTTTAGGCAAGGTTGATAAGGCTTTGTTTTTTTAAAAAAAGGACATAAATAAATGTGATTTGTACCAAAGCCAAAGAAGAAGAAGAAGAAGAAGAAGAAGAAGAAGAGGAGGAAGAGGATGACAATATTAAAGATCCTGATGCAATGGAGGTGGAGGTCTTTAGTTTTGCTCGGAATCAAAACACTAGTAAGTAAGTTTTCAGAGGTGTGCATTCAATGTGAATATTTTGTTGCTTGTGTTCATGATTTTAACATATTTTAATTTGATTTTGCAGACAACAAAAAGTGACATTCCACGATGCAACATTGCGCAAAAGAAGACTTGTTTTGACTCCGGAAAAGTCTTTTCATTTGCCAGTGTATGCAGAGCAGATGGCCTCAACATTTATAGAGTTTGGTGGTTCTAAACCAAAGAAGCGTCAAGACACTTATGCTTTAAATGTGTTAGAGTATTTAGATGTAAGTGCATCGGAAGGTAGAGAGACTTCTAATTCTTCTACTAACAATGATTCTACAACCGAACCCTCTGTTGCCTAGATTCACAAGGTAGACATGTCTTGTGAGTTATAGTTTCTTGTATTTCTTTTTTCATATGAGTGGATTTGTGTGTTCTATGGTTACATTCATTGTACACATTGTTATTTTCAAATTTTATCTTGGAGTGAACCCTAAACCCTAAACATTCAATACCATTAAACACATGTATAGAATAAGTTACCACTACATATCCTAAACCCTAAACCCTAAACTCTAAACCCTTTACCTTTATACCCTAAACCACTTATATGTAATAATTCATGTACAATTGTTTGGGTTTATTTGGGTTGAATTATTAACCATTTTTCCTAAACAATCCAGAAAGATTTTGTCTTCAAAATTATAAAAATGAACAATCATAAGATCCACGGTCATAGGTCCTTCATCTGAATTTCCAGCAAAAAAGTTCCCGCTCTCACGCTCACAGGCTCACACGCTAGCAACCCTGTGCATCCATCCCACAAGTTGATGCTAATGAATCATTGTAGATTGGTGTTTTTTATCAATGGATGAACTATTGAAAAAACCCCTATAGTTTTGAGTTCGTTCACGGGGAGGTATGGAGCTATGAATAATTTAATCAAGTAATGGATTTAATCCATTACCCAAGGACTATGCATAATTGATAGATAGGGGAAATTATGTAGTCCTACATTTACAATAGTTATAACTTAAATTTATTACAATAAAGCCTATGGAAAAACTTATCCCATGTTGTTCCCTTCCTTCTATAGTCTTGCTTTAGCTCCCAGCCAACGACCACATCCTCAATTTTCCTTCTTCCCCAAATTCTTCTTGATGACCTTCAGAATCTTGCTCTGCTGCAAAGTTTCACGGAAAATTGATCCTTGTTCTCAAAGATCTCCTAGAACATGTCTATACATTTCTTCACCAACCGGTTGCAACAGCCATAGATCTTCTCTCCATTCACTAGTAGAAAATTCAGCGTCCAAAGTCACAGAAAAGTGTTGATTTTGGTTGTTCAAATTTTTGTTGATTTGGACACATTGATATGGGTAGTTATCAACAAAAAATTGTTAAAAAATTAACAAAAATTTGTTATCATGAACACAAGTTTGTTCATAATTGACAAAAACTTGTTAAAATTTTTATCAAAAAGTTGTTGATTGCCAACAAAAGCATGCTAATTAATTAACAAAAATTTGTTAATTTTTTCAATGATTTTCAAAAAAAATGAAAATTTCATGAAGTATGCCACCTGGGCAAACCTGCCACGTCAGCACCCGCCACATCACCCCCAAACTGCCACGTCACCAAAGCCGCTTCCACTAAGGATAGAACCTTGGACCTTGTAGTTGAAGTCCAAGGTCCTCAACCATCACACCATCCATAGTACTCCTTGATTGTATAAGAAGTAAGTTTAGTTTTATAAAGTTTCCTCTTATTTTTCCTTCACTATGTTAAAATCAGCAGACTTTGGTGGCCATTTAAACATAGAAAAATAACTTTTTCAAAAAAACTTCCAACTAATAAAAGTTGTCATATTCAACTAACTTCCATCTCCAAAAATCCGTTTGAGATTTAGAGTTTTCAATCAAAATTTGTGGGCAAAAATCAGAGAAGGTTTTTTGAAGTAGGAAATACATTGTTCATTCCAACCCTTCTCTGATTCTTGCCCATAACTTTTGATTGAAAACTCTAAATCTCAAACGAATTTTTGGAGATGAAAGTTAGTTGACTGTGACAACTTTTCTTTGTAGGAAGTTTTTTCGAAAAAGTTATTTTTCTATGTCTAAATGACCACCAAAGTCTGCTGATTTTAAAGAATACTAAATTTTTAATGATTGAGTTAGGAAAAATTAATTTGAAACTCTTCTAAACCTAAATACATTTGAACATTACATATGGTAAAAACACTAGATTATAAAATTGTATATTCTAATTTAAGCAAATTTTATTTCATATTTTCTTTAAAAAATTGAAATCTTTTCATTTGTGCATGACATTTTTAGAAAAGAACATTTCAAATTAAAAAAACACATTTTTTCTAATACAATAATACTAATATTGCACTTATCAATTATATAATAAGATAATTATAATTTCACTTTAAAATTTATTTTAGAATGCATACTCTAGGTATTTCAAGTGTATGGAAAAAATATTTTGAAAATGTACACACAATCCTCAATGCTACTTTTAGTTTTTATATAAATGTAAAGATGTTTGAAATATTTACAAATACATTTCCACATTTATTCACTAAAAATTATAATGATGATGTCTTTAAAAAAAAGTGAAATTTTTTACAATGACTTACAATTTGTAGTTTTAGGTTGAAAACACATAAAATTAGTACTTCAAGACAATTTGAAGGAAAAATATAGCTTAAAGTTCAAGTTTTGCCTATCTTTAAATGAATCTCCTAATTTAAAAATGGTTTAGAAACTTTTTCAATAGGGAACAAAAAACATTTCAAACTCTTCTAAATCAAAATAGGAAATTAATAACTAGAATCTTTTTTAATTGAATAAATGTGTTCAAATATTAAAATTAACAAAAATATTTGGTAAGCATCTATATATTAGTATTGAATTAATTAAAATTTAGAATGAATGTAGTACCTACATTCAAATAAACTTGACAATTTATTATTAAATTGAACATCATTTTCTAATAGTATGCACATATACACTTTTGTTTCACATATTCTAAAAAATTGACAAGCATTTTGTTAAGAGGTGGATGGTCATTACTATTTTTTTCAATAATTTGAGATTTAGAATCCAAAGTTTTCTTGCATTTTTGGTAATATATTACACATGTAATTTAATTCCTATTTTCCTTTGAAATTTTTACACAACATGTAGTCAAATTATATCCTATGGTCAAATTTATATAGAAAAAGATAAAAATATAAAGATATAAAAAAATATACATAAATAATTAGCTATAGATGTATATAATTTGATTGTAGTATATTTTGAATACATAATTTAATATTTAAAAATGACTATGACATGATTGTCAATATGTAATAGAATTTTAAAATTTTAGTTTTATAAATTTGAATAATAATATTCAGTAGTTCAATTTGACTTGAAACTATTCAAATTTTAGTGCTATACAATATAACATTCAAACATGATCAAGTTATTTGCATAAAATTTGATATAGATTTTGAGTTCCATTAGAATTCTAATTAAATTCAAAATTAAATTCAAAATAATATTATATTTTATATATGAAATATTTGAATAAAATTTGGATTTGATGTTCTATTTCTTAGAACTTTGTTATAATTAGTTATAATGGACTTTATGAACTTCTAATTATAAAGAATTCCACCAAATTCAAATAGATTCTAATAGATGTTTAAACTGAAGATTCTATTAGATTTTTAGAAGATGTTAAAAAGATTCCAAATCAAATTCTCAAAAGATTTTGAATCAAAATCTCAAAAGATTCTTAAAAGGTTTCTAAAGATGCCAAATCTAATTGTCAAAAGATTTTGAATCAGATTCTCAAAAGATTCATAAAAGATTCTCTAAAGATTCCAAATCAAATTCTCAAAAAATTCAAATCAAAATTTTCAAAAAGATTCTCAAAAGATTTCCTAAAAGATTCTAAATTAGATTCTTAAAGATTCTTTTAAAATATAACATTTTTTTGTTGATTTTGTCATTGCATTATTCATCAACAAAAACAATGACACATTTTTGTTAATATATACAAAATGAACAAAAACTCGTTGATGTTGTTAGTGCTAGTATCCAAATCAACAAAATTTAACAAAAAATTGTTGATATTTTGTTAATTTGGTCACTGTTTTTCTAGTAGTGATTGTTCTTCCATCTTCAATCAAACCTCCAATAACACGGTCCTTATATTTTCTCAAAGGTTCCAGTCACTATAGAAATTCTTTCCCTCACGTATTCACTCAAAATTGCTTCAATTAATAATTCTATAGTTTACCTCAAACGGCTAGAATCTCTCAATACTATAGAACTCTTAGCCATCTATTGATATGGCCATACAGGCTTCAGGACTATCGTTCTCAGTCAGTCACTACTATCAATCTCACACCATAGTTACTCACAACCAGAATTGTAGATTCTCCCAGACAGAATTCCAGCACCATGAATGCTCACAGAATGTTCCCATATTCACTATGGAATTTAATCACATATCGAGGTTTCCTCGACTGTAGCTTTTGCTCTAAGAATAGCATCTATTGATTCACTTCAAACAATCATTCACTCAAACACTCTATCGATTTTGCCATGTTATGAATCTATCGATCTTCAGCACAGACAACCTCCGACCATCTTTTCACTATAGATATTCTGACCAAATAGCATGCTCACTATAGATAAAACATTACATCCACTAATCCCATTCACTCAAAATATTCTCCATGAAACACAATTGAAATCACACACAGTTATTCCACAAATTCAGACACCAAAGTACAACTGCACATACACAAATTCCCATTCAATTGATTCTAGAATTCTCACATACTCACAAACAACAGACCCATCCTATAGATAAACTACCATTCACAGCATTCACCATAGTCCATACACAATAGATAAAACAATCATTCTCGACTCATCATGCATAGAACTGAAAACAATTAAAAACATAACACACACAACAATTGATTTTCAATTAAACCGCCGCACTGTATTAAAATCTCAATTTTCACAATTGTATCTCCAACTCAACACTCCACTCCTGATACTACTATCAAACCAACACTATTAAATTATTAATCAATTATAGAAATCACTCCGCTCAACCTAATCTCCCAACACAACTATAGATTCTCCGCACTCGCATACACACTGCTGCAGGAGTTCTAGCTTCCCCTAGACAGAGAATCTTCACCCATGTACAATTAATTTCCACCTGATTCACCCAATCAATTCGTAACCGCCACTATAGATTGTACCCCTTTCATCCATTGCCAACATCTATAGGTGAAATTCCTCGTGAACCCAAGCAAACCAGTCACTATAGAGAATTAACCCAAAAATGCCATAATACTATAGAAAATTGATAAAATTACCACTACAAAACAGATTTCCAATAAAAAGTGCTATAGTGCTAATACTATATAGCCCTCTTCCCAGCTGATTGCGTCCCCGCAACTAAGAAACCGAACTATAGCACCCGCAAGACAACACAGCATCTATAGATTCATGTACAGAGATTTTGCAATAAACCCCATGGAATAGTTAGGTGCTCAGCATAACTATTGTTCACTCCTTTTTCTTTGGCTCAACAACTGCTTTAATCTTTGCTTTAGAGGTCAATGGTGTTCCAAGCACCCGCTCCACCTAGCAAGATGTACTACTATTGTGCCACTCCAATGGCATCCTCAATAGCTCTCCTTGACCTTTGGCAAGAACTGCAGCATTGTGAAGATCCATTTGATGGTGCAGTTTCTGGTACCCCACTCGCCTTCGATCGAAATCTCCGTTCCCCTGCAATCGATGGAAGGTATCCATAGCTGCGTGATGACTGCCCTTGTATTCATCCAGGATAACGTTGTGAGCCCCCTGTAGAAAATGCATCGTACACATCAACTCAAACAATCATAATCTCCGTGAACAAAGATACTTAATCTTGGTATAGATCTGCCCATCTTGTCCTTGTCGGCCTCCAATCCGAGGATCCATGATCAATTGATACTCATGGCACCAATAGGCCAGGGCATTACAAAACACCGCTTGCCTATAGCACACGGGATCCACATGATCTCGGTGATCTCTATAGAAACGCTGAAATCCTGCCACACAATTGTCCACCGTATCCCAGGTACCCTTCATGATGCACCAATTATACCACGGGGTGTCAAGCCTATCGGTAACTCTCCAATTATAACGCCGTGGAGCATTGCACAATCGAGGATCTTGGGCTATCAATGGTGGAAGGCCCGGCTTTCGCACCCCCCTCTCATGATGAATCAGGACTTCAATCGGATGCAATAGGATCTCCGTGTGGCTCCCAAAGTCTTTCCCAATCCACAATAGTGCCTCCTCCGATAGTGAATCAGGCTGGTGATCAATCTTGACAAACAAGTTGTTGTATTTGCCCATGAATCTATTGTCCTCCACCGTTGTTTCATATCTAGGGCTCCAATCATCCAGGTCCGGTCCCACACCGTACAGTAGGGGTGGCCTCACCGCCAATTGATGTGCAGCCTTCATCTTACTATCGTTCTCCATGTTGAAGGGCAATAGAGCTTCTGGTCCCATTGCTAAGGCGATCTGCTTCAATCGGCTCTCATGGAATCTATAGGTATAAAAATAGATGGACGGGTGAACATCCACTTGGTTTGCTCTCACCGCCCGCTCTTTGCACAATCGGATCATCTCTATAGCCCACTCCTCAGTCTTAAAATGTTGCATCAATTGTCCCACTCTGCCCTTCCAAGCAACTATAGTCTCCGAGTCCCACCGTCCCTCATATTCATCAAAGCCCTGGAGAATTGGCACAGTCCAACTGCTACAAACAATCTTTCTACTCTCGACACCCATAGATTGCTCCCGTGCTCTCCTCTCACCTTGCTACTGCTCTACTTTTGCACTATAGAGAAAAGCTCAAGCTGCTGCGTCTCCCATCAATAGATAGGCCTGAAACTGATCTTCCACCATTAACTCCCTTCTCAGCAACATTTCAGCCAATAAATTCTCCATGCCATAGCTCTGGCTCTTCTTCCATAGTTTCTCAAACTTGGCCGCATCCAAGGAATCTCCATACTGCACATTCAACAACAAAAGAAGAACCTCACAATCCCATCTATAGGCCTGCTCTACTCGCTACACTGGAGGTAGATGCTCCATCAGGCTCAATAGATCTTCAGCCCGTAAGATTTTCCCCCTTCTATTGGTAGGAACGATGGCATCTATAGATACGAGTTCCAAGGGATCTTGCTCTGGGCTACTATCACCTTGAATTTGCTCACGCAATTGTTTCACTTCTCCCATCAATTGGAGTTTTGCACTCTCTAAGAGAGCTGTCTTTCTCCGCTCTTCACGAAGCTCCTTCTCCACTTCATACATCGAGTTATGCATTTCTTGCCACGATTGACCTGCCTCCCGCAGTTGCTTTTCCAATGCATGATTGAGAACCTTCCCCTCTTGCGTCCAGTTCCATTGCTCCTTCTCCTTTTGGTGACTCGCATTGACTTCCTTCAATTGTTGCTGGAACCATTGTTCTCTCTCCTGCAGCAGTTGCTGTTTGCTTCAATTGGTCTTCTAGATCGGCAATCCGGCGCTCCTCTTTGCATTGTTGCGCCATCTCCTCCTCCACTTGCTTGAGCTCCTCCTGCATCTTCAATTTCTTCGCCACTAGCTCCGCCTTGGTCGATTTTCGTCGAGGTGCTGGCGCTAAATTAGGTTCCTCTTTCACCTTCATTCTCTCCACAACTATAGAACTCCGTGCGCTGTCTCTTGTGGTCGCGTGCGATTGATCCCCCGGACTCACCATAGACGATGGAGAAACTATAGCTGGTGTGGCCTCCGCTTCAATTTTGATCTTCTTCAACTGGTTCCATTGAATCATGCCCTCCTGCTCTCCAATCATGAAACAATCGTCATCGTCGTCCCCCTCCACTAGCGCATTCACCTGCGGCGCCACATTTGGCAATTGTTCTGCCTTGCCTGCCTCCACCATCTCCTGCTCAATTGGCTCCATTGCAAACCCTATTCTCTCTCTCACGTACAATTGCTAAAATCGTCTCACAATTTCACTCACAATCTCTCCGATTGCTCTAAACTATTGCTTCAATTGCTCACACACACTCAGAACTATAGATTTCTAGCACTCGCATTCATGCACCAAGATCACAATGTTGCAATCAGTATTGTTTCCCTCGCACTGCCTCAATCCCCCCTCGGAATTCTATTGTGATAGTACTATAGTTTGCCGCCATTCCTAAGTGGTTGCAACCACTCAACTATCGTTTCCCTTGCGACGGCGCTCCTCATGATACTATAGATTTCAAATTCCCCAACCATTGGTTTATTTCTTTGGATCTAAAACAATAAGTAGTCTACAATCCCACTACATTTTTGTTCTAGAATGAACAACTGACTTAGAAATGGATGGCATTGGGTGCAAGTGTGCCATTAGGTGCCTCTCTTGTAATGATAATCCACCTCTACAACTATAGATTTAAAAAGAATTCATACTTGCATTTAATTCCACTACTATAGATTCCCCTCATAAATTGCCTTAAATGAACATTCTCCCCAATCCTATAATACCTTATCCAAAAATTATTCTCTATTGTTGTTGTTTTTATCATGTTTTTATTTTTATTTATTTATTTTTCTTTACTTTTCTTATCTCCATTTTTTAACATTTTAATTTCCCTCTTATCTTTTTTTTATCATCTTTTTTTAATTTTTTAATCATTTTTATCTCTTAAATATTATTATTATATTTTTCTTCTTTTCATTTTCTTCATACTTAATTTTAAATCTAATGACTATTATTATTTTATTTCATTTTACATTTTTTAATATTTTTTTCATTTTCATTTTCTTTTTCATTTTCCATTTTATCATGTTTTCCATTTTATTATATTTCATTTTATATTTTTTAATTTAAGAAGTCTTATTTTAATTTTAATTTATTATTATTTATTTATTTGGTTGGTTGGTTGGTTGGTTATTTATTTGTTCCATTCCAGCCAACCTACTTGATATCTATAGTGTTGCTAATTATAGTGTTGATCTATTGTGACCCCAACCCCAACTATAGCTGTTCTATTCTAATGATATGATCTATAGTTGTTGTTTCTTAGTTGCTGGACTACAGTATTGATATGATTATTTTTTGAAATTTTACTTTTTTTTTCATTTAATCATTTATATCTCTTAAATATTATTATTATTATTATTATTATATTTTTCTTCTTTTCATTTTCTTCCTACTTAATTTTAAATCTAATGACTATTATTATTTTTTTTCATTTTCAATTTTTTTTTTCATTTTCATTTTCATTTTCATGTTCAATTTCAATTTTATCATGTTTTCAATTTTAATATATTTTAATTTTTTTTTAAATTTAAGAATTCTTATTTTAATTTCAATTTATTATCATGTTTTTATTTATTTATTCATTTAATTATTTATTTATTTATTCCATTTCGACCAACCTACTCGATATCTATAGTGTCACTAACTAAGGTAGGGGGCTGTAAAAGCGACCCTTTACCAGCTGATTTGCATTTTGGGGGAAGCTAAACTCCTTTAAGCAATTTTTAGTAAATTTTCATGGTAAGAAAAATGGAATTGGCATTTAACCAAGTCGTTTCATATTTTTTGGACCTTCATGGAATTAGTTATGAATTTTTGAAGTTGAAAACACAGTGGTTTCTAAAAGCGACCCCCTCCTGAACTGGTACATGTTAATGGCAAAATCTACCAGATCGCTTAAACCCTAAACCCTAAATCCTAAACCCTTAAACCCTATTGATTATAGACTTATTTTAGTAAACATGATATTAATGAAAGTGTTTTTAATGGAAATTAGTATGCCCTTAAGTCAATGATTTGAATTTTGGTCTTCATAAATGAACGCAAACTCAAATTAATTTATCTTCTAATGGACTACCGTCCCTTCACAAGACAAATGGGATTTCAAGCATGTAGGTTTAGGAGCAAAATTTTATCCAAGATTTTAGTAATGTAATATGAAAGATTAAAAAATTCATTAGCTTCAAGAGGATATAATTTCTTATTCATTTGGTTTGTAGAAACAAAAGTTTTGTCCACATAAGCTAAAAATACAAAAATTAAGACCAACCAAGTACCAAAAAAATTCGGAAATTTGAAAAAAAGGATTTGAATTTTTTTCTTTTAGATTATATTTTGGTCTTTTTAAGGAGATTTATTCATTATTTTCATTTGGACTATTGAAGTGAAAATTTCAGACAATCTTGTTTCGGGGCAATTAAAGCATCTTCTTGAAAAAATTTATAGCAATCATTTCTAAATGTAATTTTAATAATTTAAGGGGAAAAAATTGTACATGGTTCAAATTGCTTGCTAGAACAATCTTACCATTGGGATTAGTGCATTTGTATTTCATCTTTGAGATTTAATAATTTTGATTCCTTCCATTTTGTACTTATTAATTTTATTAAGGATAAAAATTAAGTTTTTTAAGAAATGTTTTTTTCCTATAATTTCAATTCAATTTCCTTCCATAAAAATCTGAAATTCAAAACTTTATAATGCAAAAATTTTAATTAAAAATTCTTCAAAGTCAAATAATCTAACCGCGCATTGTATTGAAATCCTTGTTTTAAAAAAAATTTAAATAGAGATAGTTTACAATTTGTATTGTCAAAAAATTTGAATTTAGGTCTAAACATTTTGATATGAGTTAGGTATGGGATGATTTGGTTAGACGTGCAAAAAAAACAATTAAAATTTTTTTTACTCTCTACTATAAAAGTGGCAATTTTGAGTGTGTATTTCTTTTAAATGCCTCAATGTTTTAATAGTTAAGGATTTAGGATTCCTATCCTATGGTTTAGGGTTTATATGATTTTAGAAGATTTAGTTGTTGTAATTTACATATTAAAATCTCTATTGTGTAAAGAAATCAATTCTTCTACTTTTTGGTGTTACTTACTTTAAATTGTGGAAGTATTTCTTTAATCTAGTTTGGTATTTAAAAATAAATAATATAAATTTTCATAGAATAAAGTAATTGAAAATTTTTCCTATTCTTTTGGGTTACACATTTCAAATACTTAATTTTTTACTTTAAAAGTCTCTTTACAAACCAATGGATTATTAGTTGTTTTATATATATTGGTGGTAAAATTAAATTCAATATTCCTTTACATATCTCTACCAAAAATATAATAGTATGATAAATTTGAGCATTTTTATAAATTGAATCCCTAAATGCCCTAAGCCCCATATATTCTACATCTAAAAATTTAATCTTTTGGTGTTGTGGAAAATTAAGGCCTTCTAACTTTTAGAGTCTTATAGTTATACACTAATTATATTGAATCGTATAACATTTAATTTTTAAGAAAATGATCTTTATATAATAATACAAGTACACTAGATTATTACAAATGTACATTGGTTTTCAAATAAATTCTTGTTCTTGAGTATAAAATGATTCATTTAAAAAAATATGACATACATTTCAACATATCATTTTCCATATTGTTTTATCTCTAATGTATTGTTGATTCTTCAAATATCTTCTAAAAATTAGCACTTTTTTGTAATTTAAATGAATGTGACTTTAAGCTTAGAGAAGCAAGGTTATAAGCTACAAGTATGAAATTTGTAAGCTAGAAGTTCAAAAAAATATTATTTCTAAAAAAGTTCTAAGAAATTATTAGGTTTACGGTAAAATTTCAACAATTAAGAAAAAATGATTATTTATAGCAAATTGGGTGATCTATGAGTGTGCCTCTTATAACATTGAACTGTATAATTTTTTTTTTTTAAATTCCTAGAAGTACAATGTGCACTATAAAGCTCTACAAACTTTGGTACAAAGTTTTAGCAATTAGTTCATTAAGTCTTACTAGAAATATGCCATTGCAAAGACATTAACTTAGACCCATGTCATTGTGGCAAAATAATGCTGTACTATTGTTGTCAACTTGAATTGAATACATAGAAAGGTAAATTTTGAATAGTATTGAATAACTTACTAATAGGAATCTCCAACAACCATTATCTTAACTCCTAAAGGACCATCGTCCCTTTAGGGGACAAATGGGATTTTGGACAAGTACCTATGGGCTTAACTTTTGTCTTGTTATTTTGAAACTTTTTTTGGAGATAGAAAAATTGAATATCTTTGTAGGGATATTGTTTTTTTTCAATCAGTGCCTGGAAACAAAAGTTATGCCCAAATAAGCTCAAAATAGGGGTGGTAGGTACTTCCAACTTCCAACAGCAAAGAAAACTTTGAAATTTTTTTTCTCAAATTTTTTCCCTTATAGATTATATTTTTGCTTATGTGAAAAGATTTGATTCATTTCATTTGGATTAGTTATGGACATTCTTGTTTTTTGGACAGTTAAGCATTTTCTAGGAAAAAAATAACTTGTAGGATTCATTTCTGAATGTAATTTTTGCGATTTTTTTTCTTCATGGTATAGTTTATTTGCTAAAACAATCTCACCATTAGGATTAGTGCATTTTAATTCCATCCAAAAGATATTATATTTTAGATTTTCCTTCTATCTTGTACCTACTTGTACTTAATAATTTCTTGAAGTATGAAAATTAATTTTTTTTTGAAATCCTTTTTTTTCCTAGATTCTCAACTCAATTTTGCAGTGTCAAGATTAAAAGCCCAAAACTTTGTAGTGCAAAACTTTTAAGTTAAAAATGTTCAAAGTCCAAAAATCTAGTCCTATAATGTGCTGGAAAACTTGTTTTTTCCACTTTAAATGCAAATATCTTGCAATATGTGCGGTCAAAAATTTTGAAATATTATCTACACTTTTTTATACTAGTAAGGTGTAAGATCCTATGGTTAAATGTGGGATAAAAGCAATTTAAATGTTTTTTACTCTTTGCTATGAAAATAGCAGTTTTCATTGTTTTTTGGTAGAAAACAAGGCTTGGTCCTTTAGGGGTTAAAAAAACTTAGAAAAGATAAATATAGAACTTAAAAAATAGTGTAAGCTAACTACTAAGAATCATTGTAATAGTAATCTAACTTTGATTTCTAAGAGGTTTTGGATAGAATATAATTTGCAAATTTTAAACTTTTTGTTTCCTTTTCAATGTATTGAATGCCTACTTTAATCAACTTGGATGACCCTATTTATAAACATATTCTTCATTTATTGTATCAAATATATTTTTTAGTTTTTGGAGGGTTTAGGATCAATCATCTAGTTTCGCAAATAAAATAGGAGTACATAGTCAAACTAAAGTATAAAACTTATTTCATTCCATAGTATACTATTAGATTGCATCTAAAGGAAGGATTATACATCTATATATAGGTGGATGTTTTTACCAAATGCTAGTTTAGGATTTAGGGTTTAGGATGCATGTCTTATCTTTATACTATCAATATAAGTTTCAATGATTATAAAATTGTTTAATCCATTTTAAGTTTAATTTTTTAATTGAATGAAATCCATGAATATATTCATAATACAAGAAAAGGCATGGGAGAAGATATAAAATCTGAATTTGGGAAAATTGTTTCTCATTTTCATCAATACGTCCTTATATTCTATTTTAATTGTAATAATGCAATCAATTTCTTGTCGAAGGAGTGCCAAAAATGTTTACTTTGAAATTGTTGTATTTGACAATTTAAGATTATGAAAAGAAAAGTAAACAAAGTCAATATAATAATAGAATAGTTTATAGTGGAGAAACTTGGTGATTCACTTTTGTAAAAAAACAAAAAAACTTGAAATAATAATGATTTGTTTCTTTTAATCATATGTTTGGTGAATTTTGACTTAAAATAAGCTTCAGTCTTAAGTTAACTTCCATTGATAGTAACCATTTAAAAACTCCTACTCACTAATAAACTTATTTTTTTGGTTATAGATGCATCATTACAACAACAATCTTAATTTGTAAATTTACTAGGATTATCTTATTTTTGGAATAAAAATCACTAGACGAAGTATAAAAATTATAGATAGCCTAAATAGTCTACTACAAATGAATAATGTATGAAAATCAATTGTTTGCCCTTAAGTTTAAAGGTCATCTACTACAAGTATTTTCTTACTAGCTATTATTGAAAACTCCAATCAATATGGGATTTTTGAAGGCTTAAGTTCTACAATCCCCTTGTACTTCATTTGTACATATAGTGTTATTTTACATATATTATAATTGATATTAATGATTTGAAGCCTATAAACTTGAAAATGTATAAAATCTAATATTGTGACATTTTGATTTCAAAACTAGTCAATACCAGTCCCTACCTATCAATGTGATGCCTACAAAACTATAGAACTTCTAAAAAAGAATGACACCTACACCTAAAATTCTATGATAGTTGACTATAGAACATAGTAAGGAATACAATCAATTATGATTGTTCATATTAGTTTAAACTATTGTGTGGAGAGATAAAATAATAGGTATGGGTTGCTGGTAGGTTTAGGAATGACAATCAAATAAATTACCTATGATTGAATTCAAATTCTATGAGATGAATTTATAAGTTCCAAATTTAAAAATGATCTAAGTTGTACCAATTGCAATATTTTCAAAAACTTATATTATTCCATCTTATCTATGAATTGTAGTATATAATCATTTACCACAAGTGTATTAGCCATAGTCTTATAGCTTTGTAGCTAGTACCAATTGAACAAAGGTCAATAAACACCAAGATTGGCTTTTCTATTATTTTAGGGTTTAGGAAAAGTATCCACATTATAATTCATCTTCAATTTCTCTATTGCAAAATGGACATTTTTATTGTCCAAATAAAGACTTTAGATTTTGCCTTAGCAATCCAATATTAAATATTTGATGGTCACATTAATTATTCTTTCTTCCTATTGGCTTAGTATAATTTTTCATTACATGCATGTTGTTTATTAATCACTATTCAAAATTGTCATGTTTATAATCCTTTGTGTTTGAATTCATTTTACTAAGTATTTCACTCTTTCTTAATTTCCCATGTATTTTACTTCTAATGTTTTTCTAATCCAGTCTAGGGTTTATATAAAATTCTTGTCAATTTACTCATTCATTTTACAACATTTACAGTTTTACACTTGGTTTGTCCAATAAACTAGATTTCTAATTCTAATAAGCTTTGCATCATAAAGTTTTCCTAGTCATTCAAAATACATCCAGTTTTAACTGAACTTCCAATCAATTTTTTTCCAGTATTCAATACATACAACATTATTGTGGTCTTCACAATGAGTTGTAGGGTTTTGTTGTAGTTGGCACTTGTGAACCTTTATGTATACAAACAACAATATTTGAAGAAATATTTTGTTGACTTTCATGACTTGTAAAGACCCTTTTTTGAAGTAAAGAAACCTTATTGTCAAGGGAACCTTATTTTACTATTTTATATATAGTATAAACTATCAATACATAATAAACCTTTTGACACCAAAGAATTGTCTAAAAGTTCAAAGTCCAAATTAATTGCTTTTCATTTTTAAGAAATAACTTGTTGTTGACTTTTTCAATGCTAATGTGGCGTCATCCCATTGGCAACCCATCACCTTGTCATTGCAACTTATAACCTTTTTTTTCACTTTCAACTTGCATCTTACCCGCTTGAGTTATGAAGATGAAAGGTTGTAATTGAGAGATGAACAACTAGATGTGTATAACAATCTATTTACTACTAGCATGGCTTCATTGCTTCTCCAATACATAATGCCATCCAAATCTAGCAACCCATCCATAAATGGAGCATCCAAGGGCTAGGATTAAATTTTGGGGAGGTAAAACCCTAAAACATCTTGAAATATGTTTTAGTAAATTTTCCTCAAAAGACAAGTGGAATGGACATCTAACCTAAGTCATTTCAAATTTTTGGAAACTTTGGTGGTTTAGTTATAAAATTTTGAAGTTGAAGTGGCATAATGCCTTAAAATGGAGCACCACCTAAATGTACACTATTTGTATACTGCTAATGGCTATTAAAAGAACACATGTATAAATAATATACAATTAAGGAGGTGCAGCTTCATTTTAGAGCCTAAGTATGTGCTTTTAGAACCTTAGTCCTCCCTTTGTTCAATCTCTCAAGGTTGAAGAAATATTCAAATGATTTGTTGAATTGCTTTTATAATTTGAGTATCTATCCTTGAGCTTTCTTTACAATCGAAGGTTATTGACTTAAAAGAAATTCCAAACTAACTTACATCATAATGTTTAGTATAAGCATTTCGAAGGTTGGATTCAAAGTTTGTAAGAAGAAGTGAGGTTAGAAACATATCTTAACTTATCATTTTTACTCTGGAAGAAATGCGGAAATTGAGAGTGAGATTCATTGGAACTGCAAGTTCTTTGAGTTAAAACCTAGATGATAAAGACGGTTTAAATAGTGGTCAATTTGGATTTTTTTATAAAGGGATCATATTTAAATTGCAATATTATTTTAGTCATTGGAATAGGTACATATATAGTATAAATTCCTCATTTAAGAAAAAAACATGCTATAATTTGTGTAATTTTATTCAAAAGACTATACAAAACTAATCTAATATGGATAAAGGCTCACCTTAATCTTTGTAAAAGTTAAAACTACTATAATGAGGATATTTTCTATCCCATTTCTTGAAAATTTACACAAGTAACTTTTGGAAAAATTTGGATGACAAAATAATTTTCACCCCATCTTACAATCCTAGATGAAGTCATCTACAAGATGTTTTGTATCTTTAATAAGATTTTAAGGGCTTCAACATAGATTTAATCCAAACCATAATTAAGACAAATCAATGACATTAAGGGTTGTTTAGATAAATTACAAGTAATTCCAACAAATGCAATTAGTTACAACTACTTTTTTAATTTTCTTAATTATTTATGAAGCACTAAAGGGGTGATACTTCATTTTATTGTGGTATTCCAAACTTTACATTCATCCATGTATTGGATAGGAAATATCATGTTAGTATATAATACATATCTATCATTCTATTTTCATCCATTATCTAATGATTTCATCCAATTTTTTTTAAAATTTGAAGTTTATTGGTGTTTTCATCCAAAAATGTACTATTTATTTTTTACAGGCTTAATGCCTAGCGAAAAAAAAATTTGTGATTTTGTACCAAATTGCTTGGAAAAAATCCACTATAATTTATAACATGCATCCTAGAAAATTTATTGGTTTTATGTAATAATTTCAAACACTGAATATCTTTTTGTAATAATTTCACTTGTAAAACAAAAATGGTTTCATTATAAGAATCTATTCACTCCAACCAAACCCAAACCATGTTATACAACATGTATTATATAACATGTTGTCCTATAGGCCATTCTAAAATGTATATGTTATGATTTAGAGGAAGTAATAAATACCTTACATCCTATGATTAGAATCTTTTAAACATGATTACCAAAATCACACCTTAATGACCAACTTTGAAAACAAACACCTAAGGGCATCCATCCATTAAAGTCCAGATATCCCAATTATCCTTAGGAATTGCTAGCAAGTATTTTAAGAAAAATATACATGCACATCTTGAATATAGACTAACAACCTCTTACTACTAGGAAGCTATTAAGTCCATAAGGACTAATGTTCTACAATTCATGTGAAAAAAATAGCATGTTAGTCTAAACAAGATGTGAATCATAAAAATAACCTCAATTGTACCTTTCTTATAAGTAGAACAAGTAGGCTATTTTGCACAATTATGCTAGAGTAAATTCATCAAGAGATATATGACATGGATAGATAGCAATATGCTTAACTTCTATGTCTAATGGATAGCACATTCAACCTTGGGATTGCTAAAGTCTTCAAAATATAGTCTATAATTTATTACTTAAATTCATAGGTATTTGATCCTTCAAGAAATGGACTTTTGTAAACTCCATCATGAAATCTTTCACCCCTAGCCCATTAATATGATCACAAGGTTAGGTATCACCTTTTCTAGTACCATCCCAAAAACAATGTAACCTCTAAAGGCCCAAAGTGCATTTTTTGGCAACATAGCAATTCTTAGCACATTCCTATGAAAGAAGTTTTTAGTTTTTTTCCTTTGAAATTTTCACACAATTTTAGTTGGGGGTATAGCTTTAAGGCCCCCAAAATATAATAACTTTATGTTAGATGGTTCAAAAGTTATTTTATAATATGTAGTTTTCATTACTTAACAAGCAATGTGAGTAGAAAAAAAAAATCTACTTTAAAAAATAGAAACACGTAATTGGTTCATTAGAATTTTATCTAGATAGAAAGCTTTGAATCATTCCATTTTGATCAATGAGTCAAAGGTTATGGGGAATTTTAGTTTGGGATAGTTGGTGGCTAGTTATAGAATCCTATACTACCAAAATAAGTTTGAAATTTTATATTTAATTCAATTTTTAATATTTTTGAAAAATATAAGAACATTGGATTTATAGTGTCAAATAAAACATTATAACCATTGGAATTGGCCTTTTTGACTCTTGCCCTTGCCCTTAACTGCAATACAAATAAACAAATGATTCAGTCACAATTTCAAAAACACATAAATGTAATCTAAAAATAATTTTTTTAGATTGTTATTGTTTTTCAAATTCATAAAAAAAGAATTGAAACTTCTCAATGTTTATTCACAATGAACATAATTTTTTTTAATCATTGATATGTAGTAGGTTTTTTGAAAAAGTTTTATTAATGAATCTTGATTAGATTATTTAGATGAAGAACAATTTATACAATATTTATCATCCAACTAGTGGATAGTTGAGTACTTCAATGGGGTTGGACATTTCATGTACCTACCAACATTTAGCAAATGGGAACATTGACCTTGCCTTGGGTTCAAGATAAGGTAATGACCAAAAAAAAATCATGTCCTATTTAAAAATGGGTCTCAATTTGGTGTGATTACATTGTAATACAAATCTTCAAGTACCTTTATTAAAACAAGTTGTAGAATCAACTATGATATAATGTAATTAGAAAAATAGTAAATTATATAGGGGGTGGTTGTGAGAAAAAAAAATATCAGTTTTGTTTCATTTTTAATAGAATTATAATTTTTTGGAAAATACTTAAAAATCAGAAAGTTAGTTTTTTTTAATTTTAAAAATAGATTAAGGTATACACATTTGGTGTAAAAGAAACCACCAAAGGAAATGGATTGAAAAACTCTCTAAATAAGAAAACTAGTATAGCATTGAATCCAAAGAAAATAGGTATTTTGATGTTTAGATTAGTTTAATCCCTAAAGAACCAAGCTATAGTTTTGGATAAGATAGAAATTTTAGTTGGATACATGTGACTAGAGATTTTAATATTTAAAAAAAAATTCCACACAACATGAAGATAAGGATTGTCTTTAAGGTCTAACAATTTTGTAGCTTTTGAATACATGGTAAAAAGTTATTGCATGATTTATTGGGTTTTTTTCAACTTCGTTAGTTTAGGCAGATTTATAATATTCACTTATTTGAATTTTTTTTAATATTATTGGAAAAAATTAAACTAATAGGAGTACGTTCCTAATCATAAAATTACAACCATTTGGATTGACATTTTTCAATATCATTAATAAATTTGCAAAAACGTAGTATTCTAAATCATTTTATACTTCTTTCTAGAAACTTAAATTTTTTTTTTCCTATATATTGTACAACTCAAAATTGTTTGAAAATTTTCAAGCACATAGCAAACTTGTCTTTAAAAAATGAATTTATAGAGTAACCACCGTTTGAGGCATTTTTTTCATACCAATGTTACCTTATAAAGTTTAGCTGCTCATTTATTAGTAGGACTAATAAAATGGATTTTAAAAATTCCAACCCTATATCTTACAATCTATATGGAAGAATTCTTTTACCTTTTTTTACACGTATTCAAAGTAGTATACTATAAGATCCTATGGTTATATGTATCAAAAGCTATTAAATTTTTCTAAGGTTTGGTATTTATACTAGAAATGGTAATTTTGAAGTTTTTATGGGAAAAAATATAGTCAAAAAACTTTAAGAGTTAAATTAGAAAAATCAAGTATAAAAACAAACTAAAAATTAGCCATTTGTAACAATTATATAGAGGTGGTCATTCACCAAAAGAACCACAAAAATAATGTTTTATAATGTAGGCAAATTGAAGCTCACTTTATAGACTTATAAACCCCATTGAATTAGTTATTCTTGGAATTTTTTTGGTTATTATCTATAAATCTATAAGAAGACCACTTAATCCACATTTCAATTCAAATTTTGTTTTATAGGTACTAAATAGTACTAAAAACCTTCAAATTGGAAAATGTTGTATAAAATTGGGGTTTATTTCTCAAAATTATCCAAAAATTAGACAAGGTGTATGATGAAAAGGAGTATTTTATTTTCAAAATCTCAAGTCATTTTGAGCCAAAATATAGAAGTTATGGCCCCAAAATAGTTTAGCACATGTTATGTGACACAACTTTGGACAAGTATTTTTTGTATTCTTTATAGACATAACATTTTTTAAAAAATCACAAACAAATGTTAATACTAAATTTTGAATCATGGGTTTATATAAAGAAAACTAGGGACCAAACATCAACATTAACAAATGTCCCTTGTGCTTTCAACAAAATCATCAAAATACTTCTATTGAAAATAAAATGATTGAAGAAAATGATTCATGTCTAGTATCTAGTCCTACAAGATGAAACTAAGTACTATACTAAAGGATTAATCAATATAATATACAATACATATGAAAATGAATGTCAATAGCTCCTAGGACTATGAAAGTATTAAACTAATGTAAAATAAATATACTTATACATGCATGTCTTCATGGTTATATCATTTAAAACATATATTTGAATAAAGTAAATGTTATACCAAAATTAAAGTTTAAAATTTCAAAATAAAAGATTATATTTTAAATTCAAAATAAAATTTCAAAATAAATAAATTCACATGAGAACCACTGAATATGATGATATAATATATATTTTTGACTCTTAGAAATTAGAATTGTAGTGATTCATTAATTTTTCCATTAAAGAAAAAATACAAAATATGATTTTAAGATACTTGATTAACTTTTTTTATTATTTAGTTTAAAATTCATAACAATTATAGATATTTCAAAACTTATGATCAAGGGTAAGCAAAGTACATCCTCTTTTTTGATGCATAGGTATAAAAGGATTAACCCCTAAAGGTTTTTGACTATGTTTTTACCAAAACTACTACTAAATTGTCATTTCTAGGACAACTACCAAATTTTTTTAAAATTGGAATAATTTAACCATAGTATTTTTTAGACAACTAGTTGAAAAAAATGTACACAGAATTTCAAAAAAATTTGCCATGTAGATTGCAAGATATTAGTGTTTGAAGTTGCAAAAGTCCTTTTTTTACCATTGCAAAAATCCAGGTAGCTACAATTCATAAGGCCTCATTTGTATGAATTTTTTTTCAAAATGGTTGTTACTCTTTGGTTTCATTTTTCAATTCAAGTTGGCTACATGCTTGAAAATTTTCAAATCATTTGGAATTGTACAACATGTACAAAAAAATAGTAAGGAGAAAGAAGTAGAGTATGATTCAAAATACTAAAATGTTAAAAATTTATTTGTTGAATTGAAAAATGCTAATTCCAATGGTTCAAATGTTGTGATAAACATTCTACACCCAATCTTTTAATTTTTTTCAAAAATGTCGAAAATTGAGTAAATTGAAGGACCACAAAGTTTTTTTTAGAGTAGAGGATCCTTAACTACCAAGAAACTAAAATTCTTTATAATTATTGACTCATTAATCCAAATGGAATGATTCAAAGCTTTCCACATATATATAAATCTATAAAACCAATTTGAAATTTTTATTTTAAAAAAAAGTGATTTTTTTAATCTATCCAAACTACCTAAGTTGAGGAACAAACAACATATCATGCAATAATTTTTAAACCATGTAGTCAAAAGTTACGAAAATTGTTGGGTTTTGAAGATACTCCTCATTTACACCTTCTATTAAAGTTTGGTTCCAAAATACAAAAATCTCTATTCACACATACCTGCCCAAAATTGCTATATTGCCAAAAAGTCCCTTTGGTCCTTTAGGTGTTAATTTATTCAAAGAAATATAATAGCACTCCAAATTATATATTAAACATCCCTATGAACTATAAGTTGAATGCATGTAAACTTTAAGATACAAGTTTTCTGGCCCTCTGAATTATTCAAAGACATTAAATTTGGTCTTTTAACATTTTTGGGAAATGAACATGCAATTATTTCCAAAAACTAATAAATTTTAGTCAATATGTTTGAAAATAGTGTACCTTCAAATACAAAAATATAAAAATAGTTTCATATTCATTTGAAAAGAATATGAAGTAGAATATTCTGTGTACCCCTAAATCCTTTAATTTTGTATTTTGGCAACATAGTGATTTTGGGCAGCTGACAATTAATGGAGTTTTTGTTTTTTTATTTTAAAATTTTCACAGAACATATGACCAAGGTTCTTTAAATCCCAACAATTTTCATAATTTTTGACTACATGGTTAAAAAGTAATGGCATGATATATTCTTTTCTTTGAACAATGGGCAATTTAGATAGAAAAAAAAACATTCTTTAGAAATTGCTTTTTGAAGAAATAAAAATTCAAAATTGATTTAATAGATTTAAATCTATAAGAAAAGCTTTGAATCATTCCATTTCAATAAATGAGTCAAAATTATAATATTTTAACCATTGAGATTGGCATTTTTCATATTTATAAATAAAATTTTCACAATATAGTATTTTAAAGCATTTTTTAGTTCTTTCTACTTACTGTTTTTTGTTTTTATATATTGTTTAGTTCCAAATGATTCAAATTTTTTTTGAGCATATAGCCAACTTGAATTGTAAAATGAATTCAAAGAGTAATCATCATTTTCAGTATTTTTTCATACAAATGTGACCTTATGAAGTGTAGCTGCTTAGGTTTTTGTAGGGAAAAAAATGATTTTTGCTATTTCAAATGTTAATATTTTGCAATCTACATGGTGAAAATTTTTGAAATTTTTTCCACGTCTTTTCAAACCATAGAAATACAAGATCCTATGGTTAAATTTGTCAAAAAATGTTTTTTTCTCAAAAAAATTGCACTTGTATTAGAAATCACACTCTTGCAGTGATTTAGGTGGAAACATAGTCAAGAACCTTTAGGGGTTAAATGAAAGAGAAAACTTATACATTAATAATCATTGGAAGAATTTTAAATTAATTGATTCCAATGATGAGAATGATATAATAAATAATTAGTACCCTTTATTTAATTTTTGGATATTTTAAAATTCAAAAGCAAACTTCATGTGTTTAGGATACATTTGTGGTTGTTGGCAAAATGAAACCCCTCATAACTTTAGTCCTACTATTTGGAATGGAAAGATCTAAGAATTTTTTGGCCTCTAAAGGACCCTAGAAAGTTTTACTATTAAAAAACATTCAAAATAGTCATTTCTATTCAATGGATTAAGGAACTTAAATTTTGTTCTATATCTAACCTTAGAGGCTTATACTAGACTTGAATATGAATGTGTGGAAGAAATTTCAAAAACTTTGACTACATAGATTTTAGGATATTTATATTCAAGGTTGATAAAGAGGTTTTCTTTGTACCTTACTTGACTTAATTGTATTTCATAAATAATTTTTTTGGATTTAAATATTTGTACTATTTATTTCATTATTTTCTTGATTGTTTATGTTGAAGGCTCACAAAAAAATCCTTCATTTCCACTCATTACAAAATCATTAAGTATAGCTTAGTTTATTATTAATTGTAAGATATTAGCATTAGAATCAACAAAAATGTTTTGTTGTTTAGAGGTATATATTATATTTTTGTCTATGGTATATGAAAATTTTTTATTCATTACATTGTTTAGATATATGATGTGAAAGTTACAGAGCTTTTTATTTTGAAGGTAATGATAGAGACTTCTTCCAAAAAAATGTACTAAATTTGTTTCTAAATTCAATTTTTAATTTTCTTAAAAACAAAAAGTTTTACAAAGTTTTTCTTGCTTACTAAGACAATGCCACTATTGGGATTAGTATTTTTAAATTCCACCTTAGTGCTTTGGATGATATAATTTTTCATTCATTGTTGAATTTATTCTTCATTAAAATCTTCTTGAAGAATGAAAATGAAATTTGTATACTAATTTTTTTTTCAAACTTCTAATTTCAATTATTTAACATAAAAAATTAGAAAATCAAAATTTATTGTGGGAAGACTATAAATTTCAAAGAAGATTTCAACTCTTACAATTTAGAAACAAAAATGACAAAAATCTTATTTTCATTATTTTAAACACAATTTTCATATAAACTATGCTCTTAAATGTTTGAAATTTCTTCCACACATTGACATGTTAGTTGGGTGTAAGATTGTATCAATAAATAAAGGGGGAAAAAAGTGAATTTTAAGGTATTTTTATTTTTGCAATGGAAATGGCATTGTTAAATATTTTTTTTAAACTTAGAAAGGCTTTAGTTCTTTTGAAGATATTAAACACCAAAATTTCATGAGAGAAATAATTAAATACAAAATGAACAACTACAAAATAAAGGATAGTTTTGTACATTTTTCCCAAGTGATTAAATAGTATGATGATTATCTTCTTATACAAAGACTATTGCCTAAATTTAAATAGATTCATTAAATTGGACTTACATGCGAGTTAGATAAATGAATCTATTAAAAATAGTTAATCTTATAAGTTATTTGATCTTATTCAAAGAGACAATATTTTTTTTGAATTATTAGTTATTCCATCTTCAATTAAATAAATTTTCATGAGAAATTAGATTATGAAATAGAGAACAAAGTAAAAGTGTTGCAACATTGTGGATTTCCTTGAATTTACAAAGAAAAATATATATTATTTGTTCATTAATTGGCAATGTACTTAAAAAAAATTTAATACTAAAAAAATACTCCCTCTAGAATCCTAAAACAATCTTCTGGATGGACAAAATATTCAAGAATCTAAATTCTAAATTTTTTTTTCATTATTTCAATCCATTAAGGAATTTTAAGTGGAGATTTATTGGAATGATTCTTTTCATCTCAAAACTTAAAGTTTTAGAATCCACTTAGAAGTGTAGCATTAACTATATTACAAAAAAAATTAAAGGATAGTAGACAATCATTTTGAGAGGAAGGAATAAATTTGTATCAAAATTTCTAATCATAGTTATTCAGATAATGTATGGTTATGTATCTTAAAATAAGAGGTCTATAAGTTTTTCATTTAAAGTCTAAACCTAAATTTTTGGAAGGTTTAACTTCTTGAATTGTTTTTCAATATATCTACTTTGAAAGGTAAGTGAAATTGATATTTAATTCAAATAATTTTATATTTTATTTTTGGAACTGATATTTAATTCAAATCATTATATATATATATATATATATATATATTTATTTAATTTTAATTTTAATTTTTTAATTTTTTTAAAGCTTTTCAAAATTAGATATGAAGTCTTAAACTTGAATTGGTGTAAGACTACAACTTTGAAGAATGGATTGGATGATCATGAAAATCATTCATTTTGATACCATGGTAATTAATAGTATTTATTAATCCAAAAGCATTCATTAGGAGTCAAACTATTGTAGAAGATGTCCACTTTTAACTCAAAATTCAAAAAATGATTAGTTGTACTATTGTCCCACTTAGAAAGATATTGTATCCTCTATTGGATACTAAATGTTTGTATTGGTGTTTATATATTAAACTGATTGCAATCCACTTCTTTAAATGTATACTATATGTACATTATCCAAAGCTAAGAAAAAGCAACATGTACAAATACTATACAATTAAATGGAGATGATTTTAGAGCCTAAGCACTTTTAAAACCTCCTACCTTCGGTGATCATTCTCGAACTAAATCCAAAGAAAACTACTAAAGCAAAAAGTGGCCCTTGAACTAAAAAGTGTATTTTCTTTTTAGGCAAATTGAAGTTTATTAGTTTAATTTGAATTTACCAAAGTACATTTGATGACTTCAATCATTGAAGAGATTTGAAGGCAATTGAAGATTACGAGTTTTTCTAACATGCCACATCACTAGTATGACATGGTTGAGAGATTGCCACATTAAAAAAAATTATTTAATTTTAATTTCTAATTAATTTTTTATTGTTTATTAGATATTTGTTAGGGAAAGATAAAATTTTCATTTTTTTTCATTTTTAAAACTCTTTTTAGAATTTTGGGAAGAAGATTTTTTTTAATATTTATTTCAAAATTCAAAAAATATAGCTAATAAGATTGATTTGGAGTATTCTAACAATACAAGGAATGAGTTGCATCCTAATCCTAAAACAAGTTTCATTTGCCTGCAAATCCCCTTTTAGATTTGTGGGCTTGTATGTCATTCATCTAAAGTTTGATTTTAGTCAAATTTAATCAATTTTGTTTTCCTTGAATTGTACTTATTGTTATAAAATTTTCATTTCAATCGAAATAATTTTTAATGTTTGGCAGCAATTCAAAGTTCAAAATCCAACAATTTTTGATTACAATCAACTTTTTCATCTTGTTTGTAAACAATAACCTAATTTTGAGGCTTTGTAAATGTCAACAGATTGAGGATCTAAAAGCTTGTGGCAGATCTTGATACAATGATTTGACATCTATCCCCCAACAAGAAATCGCAGTCATTGATGTTGCCAAGCCTTTGCCTATGCTAATTGGGCAGATTTGGTGTCCATAGGGGCAACCTCTTACACAACACCAAACATTAGGGGTAAGTAAATTTCAAAGGGAGACCATAGCTTGGCCTGGTTGCAACCTGTCAAGGAGCAAGAAGTACAGAAATCATAGTGTGTGCTCAACCTTGAGTTGTTCTCTTTGTCGAGACCTCTTAGGAGAACATCAATGTTTTCAATGTTGATAGCTATTGTGTCCTGTAGAGGGACCCTTAATAAATAGGGGTCAAAAAATGGCTTGTTCATACATGATATAGAAAATCTCCACAAAGTGGATTTGGGGAGTATTTACCCTACCTATTCAATTGTAAAGAAAAATAATTTATTACACAATGACTTTTTATCAATCTAGTCTAAAAGTCTTAACCTAGGAACACTATCGGCACCATTTTTTGCATCTAACAAACTTTCCTAGGCTGATAGATGGGCTTGATAGTAGTTTTTTCACCTATATTTTTTTGAAAGACCTTTTATGTTGAATTACAAAGAGTTTCCAATTGAGTGTGTAGTCTATCTAATGTTTGTTTTCATGTAATTTTGAAAAAATTATAGAAAACAAATAGCAAAATTTAGCCATTTTAGTGTGTTTTGAGAAATTGAGAAATTTTGAAATTTCTCTTTGAAAACAACATATTTTGAATTGAAGCTTACTAATGAAATGGAGGTCTTTTCTTCTAGTTTCTACTCCAATTGGAATTTTGGAAGAATTTGTAAAATTGAATATTTTATTGCGATTTGAATTATAGATACATTTTTAATGTTTACTATAACCTATAGATAGTTAGACACGGAAGTTGAGTTTGCACCGTGGTGTTTGTTACTACAATTTACACACATTGTGAAATTTTCAGATTTTTTGAGATATTTTTCTATTTCCTATGATTTTTTCTTCATTTTTTCTTTAAAAAATCTCATAAAAATCAATTTTCCTCAAAGAAATCTGAAATTTCTATACAACGTAGAAGACATGTACTTCCATCTTTGAAAAATAAATTAAAATTTTTTATACTTGATGGGTTCCTAAATGGTATCAAATTGAGTGACTAGCAAGGGGCTTTTAACTAGTGGTTGTAGGACATTAAATTCTATAATCGAAATTGACATGGCATAGGTAAATTGTGCCTCAAATAGGTAAAACTTGTTTTATGCAGGGTTGAAGATTTTTGGAGGGTTTATTTATTTATTTATTTTTTGGTTGTGATAAGGTCCTCCCTAACTAATTTGGGGTCTCCAAATCCAATATATATATATATATATATATATATATATATATATATATATATATATATATATATATATATATGAATTCAGAATTTGAAAAAAATAAATTTTGAAAAAAAAAAAATAGTGTTTACCTTGGGATAAATCCAGCTATGCCACATAAATTTTGATTATAGGATTTAACATCACGCCTAGTGGTCATAGGCTTGTCCTTTAAGGACTAAACAAGAGAACTATTTAAGGGTTATTTATAGTAAGGTTGACTATACCAATGGGGCTAATTTAGGATTGCCAACCCTCCTTTACTTGTAAGATGTATTTCATTTAGGGTATCAAATAGGGCAATAGATGAATTTTCCTAAATACTATTGATTAGAGTGTGTAGGGTTTAGGCCTATAGCAAAGTGCTAGTAGGTGCACAGCTACAATACTTTATAAGATAAATATAAATATGTTTAAGAATTTATTGTTCAAAATTTTTATTTATTTTTATTAAATGTTCAAATATTCCCCCTTTACATATAAGATGTATTTCATCTAGGGTATTGGATAAGGCAAGTGAATGGATAAAGCTTTCTAAATCTTATAGAGTGGAGTATGTAGGGTTTAGGCCTATAGCGGTGCAATGCTAAGTGAATAGCTGTAGTCGTCTATAGGATAAGCATAAAGGGCCTTAGGATTGATTGTCCAAGTCTTTTGGAGTTTATTTATTTTTTAAATGTTTAGATATTGGTTGGGTGGACAAGACAAGTGTCATTGATTTGTTGGATAATGAAGTGGGGTAGGATTGTAGGAAGGCATTCACCTAGCCATTCTTTTATCAATTGCAACCAAGGTCATTGTTAGTATAGGTATTTAACTATTCTAAGACTCTTAAGACTTTTAAGGATTAAAGCACTTTCTAAATGTAGGATTTTTATTTGTGGAGAATATATCAATTGGTATATGTTTTTTTATAATTGGATTTGAGGTTTACATCCTCAAAGTTTGATTTGATATCAAATACTTGACTTTCTACAAATTTATAAGGTTAGAAAAACAAATTAGAATTAAGAAATTCAATGATAAATCTCTAAATGCTTTAAGCTTATATATATATTACATCTATAAAATATAATTGAAACTCCTCCAATGTTTATTCACATTGAACATTATTTTTTATCATTGATATATAGTATATTTTTTGGGAAAGTTTTATTAATAAATCTTGAATAGTTACAAGGTACAAGAAAGTGTTTCTTCTAAAGTGTAATCCAATGATTCAATTGCATAAATTTAAAAATGTCTTCATTTCTATATGAATTGATATTTTTGTATAAGTTCTATAGTGCATTGAAAAGAGATCACCCCACCATTCTAATTTCAAGTATATTATAAAGGCTACTCCATATCTTTCAAGAACTATAAAGGCATGCTTCAATTATAATTCCACCTCCTCTTTTAGTATCAAACAATTCCAATAACTAAATTAAAATGACGACCTTTTTTATAATGCACTTTTATAATTATGCATAGATTAAAACATTTATATTTATTGTACAAAATTATAAGTGCTTTTGAATAAACTAACTAAAATTAATAAAAATGATGTCATATAAACTACATCAAAACCAAGGTTATGATATAATTTCAAATGTTAAGTCAAATGGATTGTTCACTTGAAAACTTTAGTATTTTGAACTATTAAACATTTTTTAACAAGGCAAATAGTATTACAATGTCATGTAACATAAAATGTAATGAAGGTTATATGACATAATTTCAAATGTAAAGGTATAGAAGTGCTAGATTGTTAAATTGAGTACTTTTAATTAAAATTAAAATTAAATATTTTTAAACACCTCTAATAGGAATTCTAAATTAAATGTATTACCATGCCTTCAAAATCACATAATGTACAAAAGGTTAATGCACATCAAATGAATGTAAATTAGATTTTATTTTTGAATTGCTAAAGTAGTGTATCATAATATACAATTCTTAGTATATATAAAAGGATAAAATTTAAAAGTTTCCTTTTTGATTTGAAAAACAATTTTCAAAACCCAAGCATTCAATGATTGTTTATTAAAGTAATATATTTATTATTTATTATTTAACCCTTCATTTATTAGTATGAATATTTTATGCATTGACATCAATAGTAACTTAAAGTATGAAATCAATGTTTGTATAGAATTATTTTTCTTTGAAACCATAGAATTCTCTTTTATAAGAATTGAGGTACTTAATAAGATTTTTGAAAAGGATGTAGCAATCAATGATAACATTTGACTTTGAATAGTATACTTTAGTGTTTTCATATTAAGGCTATATAGTGTTTCACAATTTTGTTACCTCTAAACATTATTATAAAATATTGGCCTTATAAAATGCTTATTTTTAAGAGTTTTTCTATATAAGTAGTCATTCATTATATCCTAGTTTCTTTTATATTGTAAATTTATGTTCAAAGTCATATCTATTTGTACCTATAAGACATAAATTTGATTTAATAGAGAATTCTTTAAAAAGATTTCCATAGTAATTTATAAAACTACCAAGGAATGACAAATGTACTTTGAAATCAAAATTGATTTCAAAATATAATCTTTTGAATTCATTCAACAATTGTTTAATTAGAGGATTTTTAAAAATCAAATGTATTAATTTCTATTCAAAGTTCTTAATATTATTAAGGTGTACATTTATTTCAACAATATTTTTGCATTCTACATCTACAATTACATTTTTAAACATTGAATGACATAGAAATTTTACAATGTATTGGCCCAATATAATAAAATCCATCATATGTACATTTTTGGTATTTAGTTGTTATTTAATTGACACAAGCATATGAACTAATGAACATGGATCTTATAATTAAAGTATTTAAATGTCTTTAGTCCTAAAGTCCTAAGGCTTTTTCTCCATCTTAAACCATTCAAAACTACCACTTCTATAGTAAGGATCGAAAAGATTTTTTAATGTTATTTTTGCATATTTAATTCTAGGATCTTGTACTAAGTAATAAAAGTCCAAGAATATGTGGAAAAAATTCCAATCACTCTAACTATATACACAACAAGATATTTATATATGAAGTAAAAGAAATAAGCTTTTTAGCAAGCTATTCAATTACATTTTCTAGCTTTCAACTTGTTCAATTTAAGAAAATTTGTTGTAATGATTTTTAATTCTAATAATCAATGATGAACAATTGAATTGAGGATTTATAATTAAAAAAACTCTAAATAGAACATTCAATTTTTAGCCATTAAAAACTTATTAAAGAGTAGGGAGTTCAAGATTAAAGAAAAAACAAAATCATTAACAATTCTAAAATGATTTTGAACACATTAATATCAATGTTGAGATTGTTTGAGCTATAGATGTTAACCTTGTAAAAACCTTTTAAAAAGGAATTCACAATATTTAGTTCAAAAAAGAATCCAACAAGTTATTTTTTCAATAAAATGCTCTCATTGTCCAAAAAATAATATTGTTCATAACTTTTGCATAACAAATCCAAATGGAATGAATCAAAGCTTTGTATGCTTAAATAAAATATAATCTATAAGAAATGAAAATTTTAAAATTTTTCATTATAGTTTATTTTAAATTTCTTTCTCTACCTGTCCAACTAAAGTATGGATTTTTTGTGCCACAACTTTTGCTTCCAACTACTAATTGAAATAAAAGTTATACTTTTGGGAAGTTAATGTATTTTCCTATCTTCTCAAAGAACTTCAAAAATTTTACACAAATATTGAATAGAAGCTTTTTCAAAATCCATTTTGGACCTACAAGAGACAAATTTTTTTTTATCAAAGATTAAGTGGAACTTTTTGGCCAATGAAACATACAATTAGAGTATCTTGTAAAAACTACTACTACTACTACTACTACTACTACTACTACTACTACTACTACTACTACTACATTATTTTTTGTTATCAATAAATAAAATGAATGCTCCATTTTGTGTCTATTTGTGCATTAATCCCTAAAGGACAATTTGTGTCTTTGGTGGACAACTTGGATCTAGGTAGGTTTCTATTGTCTCAATTTTTTGGTGAATGTTTTTGAAACTTTGTTAGGATGTGTGATTTCAAGAGAGATTTATGAATACATAATTTTTCATTTTAGTCTATTCCAAAGAGCAAAGTTTTGGTACAATAAACAAAAATGGAATTTTGTAGTCAATCCAAAAAAAACATTGAAAGTCTTAATAATTATTTTCTATATTTCTTTCAAGGTTTGTATTTCTTTCCTACATTTGAATCTTTCATTCATTCTATTTGGACTAATAATAAGAAAATTATGCACAATCTCAATTTTGGAAGCAATCTAAGCATTTTGAAAAAATAACTTAAAAAATTAATTATTGAATGCAATTTTTGGAATTTTTTTAAAGGCAATTGTTAGACAAAATTAGATTTGTTTGTTAGAACAATCTCATCTTTGGGAGTATTGTGATTCAAGGGCATCTTAAAACTATTAATAATTTATTTTTGTATTCAATTTTGAACCAACCTCTACTAAATAACTTTTTTATAAGGGAAAACTATACAATTTTGTTTATAATTTTTTTCATAGATTCTAAATTCAACTATATCATATGAATAAGTAGAAAATCAAATCAAAAAAGTAAAAATTTTAAATTAAAAGACTCAAAGCCAAGAAGTTTAGTCAAGCAAAGTGAAGAAAAAGTTATTTTCTTCACTTTAAATGCAAATATCCAACTTATGTCCTCAAAGTTTTGAAATTCCTTTACATATTTATATACCAATCAAGTATGAGATTCTATGATTGGATATAAGGAAAAAACCAAAAAATTTATATATATATATATAATTTTTTTTTCTTTTTTCTAATTGAAATGACGAATTTAAGTGGATTTAGGGTTGGGGGTCAGGGCTTTAGATTCAGGGTTGGGGTTGGGGTGTCAGGGACTTAGTGCCGAGGCTTGGCGAGGGCATCGAATTCTGCGAGAAATTTGAGTGCTCGGTGGTGAGTGAGCTTGACGTGGGCGAGGCGTGCGGAGGAAGTCTCGGTGTGCATAGTCGTAAGTGAGCTTGGCGAAGGGCATGGAGTTTTTGCGGAGGAAGTATCGAGTGGTCGCTGTTGCACAGTCGCGAGTGAAGGTGCATAGCAGGGGAGTGTAGTATGCAATCCACAGGAAGTCCAGCTGACAAGAATGCAGCCATTCTTTCGCAATGGGAGTTGCGCTGGAGGGCTTGATGAAGCTTGTGTGAAGGATCTCCGGTTTGCGTCCCTTGAGCCTGTCTTCCTTCAAGTAAAGAGTGATGTCCAGGGTGCTGTCATGCTCTATCTTTTCCCCCATGAGAGCTACAAACCTCGCAAAGCTAGTGGGTGCTCAGTAGGGTTTAGGGTTCTGTGACGATGGAAGGGGAGTTACAAATGGGTTTTGGGCGCACTTTGCAAACTTCGGGTGGTGACTTCCGCTTGCAGATTGTTCCAAACTGGATTTCTTCCAGCGCCAGCCCCTTTCACGCCTTCTCCGCGCGCCGACTGCCTGTCTGTAGTATTTACTTCGGAGATTTGTAGGGTCTGCCGGACAATAGACCCAGTTTGGTGGCCTGCTGGTATGCGCGTCTTAAAAAGCGTATAAAAAGAGCGGGTTTCTGGAGAAGAGGACCGAAATGGGAGAGGTGACTGTCAGTGATGGAGCAGCCATGGCAGAGGGGAGGGCGATTTCGGAGCAGCCTGACTTCAGCGTTGTCGTGCTCTGATACCAGCTCGCCCTTGCAAGTTGCAACATACAGTAGCCATTGCAGCTCCTGGAGAGAGGAGTAACTTAACTCCTCTTTTAATTTGGTCATGGAGGACTGTGTGTGTGTCTGTGCCAGCCATCATATCCGTATCATTGTTGTAGTAGGCTGAGGAACCACGCGTCATCTCTCTCATGATTCTTCTTCACAATCTGCTGATTCGCACCTAGAGGGAAGGCCTTTAAAGGGGCCTTTTGGCCTTTCACTGCAAGCGACAGCAAGTCAGTCTACCTGCAGCCAATTGGTAATTGCTCTCGGCACTGTCCAGTTACTGTTTTTGGAATGACTTGCTGCAAGTGAATTAAAAGAAATGGAAGGTGTACGAGGTCTGGTTTGAGTTTGGAGAAGAGGATTTAGTCAAAGTCTGGAACGAAAAGTGGAAGAGGTATGTCTTGTTTTTTCTTTCGAAACAAATGAATCGGGGTTTCATTGCCGTGGAAGAGATATTTCGTTGCAGAGTGGCGGAGAGGGTGACGCGGCCATAAATTGGTTGCAAGAGCTTTTGATTGTCGAATAGAGGACGAGGCTGCGGTAGTGAACGATGCGTGATGAATAAGTTAGAAGGTTGTGACTAGCACCTGAGGCTTCAACTGAGTTGCAATAAAAAAAGCAACGGACGATTGAGGTCTGCGTCATGTTTGATTTTGTACACGTCGCTTCTTGAGTACTATTCAAACTTTTTGATTGTTCGAGCGGTCGAAACTGTGTGGTGAGTTGAAGGTTGTCATTAGCATCTGAGACCTCAAGCTGCTTTGAACAGAGCTTGCGCACGATTGAGGATCGTGTCTTGCATGATTTCGTGTGGCTTCTTTTGAATTTCATTCGCGCTTTTCTGAATTTTCTAGAGTAATTTGCAGCACAATTCTTGAACTTCTTGATGTGTCAAGGTGGAGATCACGAGGTGATAATACTTACAACTGCAGAAGCGATAACGAGTCCATGGAACACTGGGAGTCACAAAGACAGATACTCGGCTTCAGTGCTCCTATAATCGCTTGTCTTAAATTGAGAAACTTTAAATTAGTTTGATTGAACGTTATCCATGACCTTGTCCAATTAGGAGTCTCTTGTCTCGCTGGTTTGGTCGTTTGCAGTACGTGATTGGCATTTTCGTGGTGTTTCCTGCGATGTGACTTGATTTTGTTTTGTTTTCCAGGTGAACCCTCACACCCATCAGCTGAAACTGTGCGACTTTGGAAGTGCCAAAGTTCTGGTGAGTACATGATTCTCTCGATATTTTTCCATGGTTCTGCACATGACCATGTGGAAGACGGTACATGTTTTTAGCGCTCTTGGTATTTGATTGTGGTTTCGGTTTTTTTTTTTCGCTCTTGAGAGTTGTAGAGCATGTCGATCCCAGTCCCGCCCGTCGAGCAGTTACGGTGCCTGTGCCTGCGTCGTGGTTTGTCTGAGATGTACCTGTTGTGCAGGTGAAAGGGGAGCCTAATATATCCTACATTTGTTCGCGGTATTACCGTGCTCCTGAGCTAATTTTCGGAACCACCGAGTACACCACCGCTATTGATATATGGTCGATGGGTTGTGTCATGGCCGAGCTTCTCCTTGGACAGGTTCACATGGAACCCTCTTTTTGCTGTTTGAGACGTTTCCTTCTTCTGGATGGGGGTCAATTCTTCTCTTCTTGAGCGCGCGGTTTTGTGGTGTGGTCTCTCGGACGAACACGCATTCGATAACAGGGTGGCCCCCCTTTCAATAGTTCAGATAGCTTAGATGCAATGCTGTATCATGAAGTCGGTTAATCAGTGCTGTATTGTGTAAGTTAAGTTGGTTGCCTGCCGTAAGTTATGATAGTTGGTCTCTGTTGTTGTTGATCCACCCCATGCCAAGCCAAGCCAAGCCTTGAAGTCGCCATTCCATTTCCTTTCATCAAACTTTAAAAGGCATGTAACACTGGATGCGCGCATGGACAGTTACGCTTGTAATGCATGATTTTGCAGTCGAGTTTTATAGACCATTGTTTACGAACAGGGTGTGTTCTGTTCTGATTATTAACCATGTAAAGTGTATGTTCTGTACTGTTTGATGTCAGGCACAATGGCGAACAACTCTATCTTGGTGAGAGCATACTCAACAAAATCTCACATGATGACATGATGCTTTCCACAGAAGATTAAACCATTTAGATGCACACATTGTTGATCATGACTTGGGGTTACCTCTGCCACAAATTTATGATGTTTTTTGTTCATTTCTGATGAATATCCCCCATGCGAGAAAAATTTGACGGCTAAAGTGATCTCTGCATGTACCGGTTGGCACTTGGCAGGCGCATCCATGACCAAGACTCATGCCGCACAGTAATTTGCCAACCCCTTCCTCACAAAGTTGTTGCAATTGCTACTAATCTAAGGTTTATTGAAGTCGTCGAGTTGTCTCTGTTGGTGACTTGGTGCTGTGCATGTGACGAATGCTCGATCATGCCAGGGAAGACTTTCTAATAGTTGACATAGACTTCAGGACTTATATAGAGTGTGCATGTGATCCATGTTGAGAAAATTGAATAAGTTGGTTACCTTCATTCGAGACTATACATGCTCTCTTGCCATTGTTGCCCACTTCACCTCCTAAAACATGACATTGATACTGTAGGGTGTACGATAGAGCCACTCTCTTCCTATTCGGACCTGATGCCAAAATCAACTTCAAGCCCGAAGGATATCAACAGGAATATGAGTTCGTAAGTATCAATTTCTTGGAACATGTAAGCCTTAATATACGTTCTTTTTTTACCCTAACATCAGGAGCCAGGACATTTCAGTTTAGTGACAGATGCTCATTTTGTAAAACTGTGTGAACACTGATGTTGAGCCTGCTCTATCATGTGGGTTTTTCAAAGCTTTGATCAGTTTGATGAGGTTTCAGTGCATATGCGCAGTCGTTCCTGACTGTGCCGGAGGTTTTAAATTTTAATGGCAGATGCGAAGATTGAGTTATGGGCAGATGGTGGTTTACCTTCGACGAGAGAGCCGACAAAATGGCGAGGTCAGATACCCAAGAGTCGCGAAGGTGAAATCCGATCTGTTTTCTGCATCCTATAGACCAAGGAAGGAGAAAGAGTAAGCCATTTCAATAGTTCCGGCCTTCTTTAATTTCCTATAATTTGTTGTCCTATTACTAACTATCATTAGCAGTAACTTTCTCGCGACGCTGAAGTATTCACTTTAAGTGTGTACACTTCCACATGCCATGGACTCTCTTCTTACCACATCCTTTTACAATGATGGGTACACGGCAGCTCACAAGAGCACATTGGATATTACAAGACGGAGGAAGAAGCACTCAGGTACATCATTGCTTCTGGTCCAGAGCCTCATTTTCATTGGACTTTTCATTACGCTCAGCTGCATATCAGTTCTTAGAAAGACCCGATCTTCTTAATTCTCTTCTGGAGGCCTGTCTATACATTCATTGCTTTCTTAAAATCTTGATGATGTGCATGCATATTTACATTAAAAAAAAAGAATACGCAATTGTTTGTGCATTCGTCGAAATGCATCGAACATATCCAAAGGGAGTTGAGGGTTGAACAATGTGTTCAACATGCACAAAAAGGCTGCAAGAGAGGGGCATTTTGAGAGTTTACCAGGTCACTTAAGTCACACTTCTAGGTCTAGGTCGATCTTTGATTTTCCCAGTTGTAAGTCCACAATTTTTATTGGTTGCAGGATCATCACCACAACCCGATGCAAGGCTTCTTTCTGTAATATTTGGCTTCCAATCTGCAGCTGTGCGCCATAAAGAGGTAGCGTGCCAAGAACTCCCACTCTGTGGTTTCTCTACTTAATACACTTGGTCTTAAACGATTAAAAGAAAAAGTTTACTGTGACCCTACCGAGGATGTTCATGATCGCTCTTGTGAATGATATCCTTTGTTCTGCCTTGGAGTCCTCTATTTGTTTTGCCTTCATCGGAGGAGATTTCAGCACTTGTTTCTTTCGCATGATAGCGATCACCAATAATCCAAGAGTCTTTCTTCGAAAGTCATCACTACTTAGAGAGGCTTCTGATATTACAGGAACATTTCATAAATTCACGGGCTCACAAGATTTTTAGCCATTGTTTTCTCCTATTCGGATTCTCTCTTGAAACTCTATAATAGCATGTCGTGCCCACTATGCTTTCGGGAATTTTCATGTGTTCAGAAGTCGGAAGTTCGCTTAGAGATCCCACTGGTTTGTCGGTTGGGACCTACCTTTTCTTACGCACATTTTCCTTGAGCATGATAGATTTGAAAAAGCTGTACCCTTTGTTGGTCGGTTTGGTGACGTTCTTGAACAGCTTGATCGCTTTCTTCCACTGCTTTGGGACTTGCCGTGAAAATGTATTGGCCACTTGAAATGTCGCTCTCCCTCCATCGTGCAGCTTCTGACCTGCACATGAATTCGCTGTCCTTGTCGTGCAGCAAACCAGGACATGACTTCGCTGCCGAGAATTGTAGGCGGTAGCGTTATATTTACATCGGCTCTATAGTGTGGCGAATGCTTTGGTAGGAGCTGTTTGCGTGAGGACATTTAGGTTGTGTAATTTTTTTGGAATTGGTTACGGTTAATACTCGGGTTCTTGAGGCTTCACTATGCTTGGCAAATTGTGCACCCCATAAGTTTCTTCTATCTTTCTTGGTGGTCAACAGATAACTAAATTTTGTGTTGCAACATTATGGTTCTTTGAATAAGTCTATTGATAAGCCAATTCTCCAATACCTCCGTGTTGGTCAGGGTGGCTTGTAGCTGATTCTCCAGCGCCCCTTTTTCTTCCTCCAATTGTCGGACTCCGTTCAGCTGCTCCGACCTCTGGGCCAACAGAGCCTACAAGCAAGGAGAAGAGCACATCCGGTAAGGTAAAGTAAATCACGTGAATTCGGTGCATTGTTGCATTATCTAGAAATTTAAATAAGTGTATAATCGTGCAGCTAGATAGACTAGGGGCATCCATCAAATGCATAGCCACTACTCACCTACGTATTGAAAATCGACTCCATCTCATTATTCCGTTCCTGCACCGTTTTGTTGATATCGCCATTGAACCGCTCTGTGAAGGAGGAGACCAGGTTCCGCTTATACTGTTTTTGCGGATCATCACTCCGGCTGTGAGAGAAGGAAGTAGGCATTTACTTTCAATAGCTGTGAGTTCTGATGGACGGTACCTGGCTTTAGGAGGTCTCGATCGAGCAATCCGTCTTTGGGACACTCGGACTTGGCAACATCTTCAGGTGTGATATGGTTTTTCGTTTTTTTCGAGTATATCTGTTGCGGTCTGCTGAAAGACTAAGTCCGAGCTTGCTTTTTTTGGGTGCAGTTTATTTGTTCAGACTATGTTCCGACTCATCTGTAAAATTTTAGGGCGCATCTTGGCAATGTTTGCATTGGCTTTAAATTATATGATTTTTGACCTTTTCAACTATGATAATTCATAATCGACGTTTTGATGTGGTCTTAGTAAGTAATCTGTTGGAGAAGGAGGGAGCACCTTCACGCAAGCGCCTTTCCTACCACTTTTTATGCAAGTAGGTACCATTTCCCGAATTCAGGGGTTTGAGTTTCGATCGGGATGGAGTTTCTTCTTGTTGTTGTGGAGGTTAGGTGTTGCGAGGGTGAGGGTGGATGGCAGATGACGATCTATTCTAGATTCCTTGGTAATGTTAGTTTTGTGGGTTCTTGGTTTGGGAATGTAAAGCCCTGTTAGAGAGGTGCTTGTTGGAAGCACTTCACCTGAATCGGGTACTGCCATGGCCTGGAAAGAGTTGATTGTTGGGTCTTGTGGTGGTTGCTACGTCAAGGTGGGTGCTTTGCGTGCGGAAGTCCGATAAGGGTGCTTTGTTGTCTATATTATGTTCTGCTGAGTCCGACGGAGCGTCAAATTGTGGCTAACGTGCGTATGTCAGTTTTCTAGGTGACTTTTCGAGTTTTATTAACTTAGGTGCGACTGCAGAGACACTAACTTAGCTTTGTAAACGTTGATACTCGATCGATGTAGCTTCTTGCAATTGCAAAGCTGACGACATCTTACAACACAGACTGGACCAAATCGATCTACATACGGTGATTTCGGAACTAGCTATTCAATCAGTACGTTGCTGGTCGAACCGAATCAACCACTCTTCAAATTTGCCCAAATAAATCATATTGATATCAGCCTCAAGTGATCTAGTATTGATAAGAAACAATCGATCGAAGGGAGGGTCAAAGTTTACGCAGGTCAGTTCCTCTACACAGCGATGTTGTTACATTTTGAATAATTTTTATTTTAAGCATCTCATTTTCTTTTAGTCACGGTCAACACTAGGGCTTGTGAGGTTCTAATGAGCTTGGACGAATGCTTGAGGCATAATGTACTGTGTGGAGAGTTTTGGGAGAGCGCTTGTACAACATGGCTTAGAGGTTTGGAAGTGGTTGTATAATACTAGTTTTTAATTCTTGTTTCATTAATTGAATTGTTATTGTTGAATTAGTATAATTTGTAGAATGAATTATGAAAAAAAATAAAAAAAAATAAAAAAATATTTAAATATAAAAACAAAATCATTTTAGTTGTTGGAAAGGAATCCTCCATGGCGTGGGGTGTACCAAGTACTTGTATGGAAAGTGGTTTTATAATTTTAAATTTTAAAATATAAGTTTATCAATATTAATTATTTTTTTGGTCAATTTTAATTTCAATTAACAATAGAATTGTTTTTAAATTATATAAACTTTTTATAAAAAGCTTTGTTGTATGTTTGTTTTTTAGGTTATATTTTATGGGAAATAAAGCCAGGAACGCTGATGGTTCCAAAAAAAAGCAAAAACCTATTGGAGATGGAGCAGGGGATTCTTCCAAGGTGTTTAGTATGGTTGACTTAAACATTGTCAACAATTTGCATTATTGTTTGTATTGTGATTAGTATATGGCTGTGCATCCAGATCATGTTAACAAGCATTATTCTAAAAGTTCACATCAAAACAATGTGACCGTTCACAGTCTGTTACCAGGGTTAGTAAGATATGGAGTGGATTGGTTAGAAGGTGAGAGGAAACTTTATTGTGAAGATTGTAGTGTAATATTTCCTGGGAAGGTAAAAGACGTTCTCCTCCACGTTGAGAAGCATGGGGCTTTAGCGCAGGTTGTAGTCTCCAGGGGCAAGGGAGATTTTAGCCATGTTGGCTTGTTCAAATATTTGACAAGATCTAAAGTTTGGCTAGTAGACTTCAAGTCTACAAACGATGGTCTAAATACACAAATTTTGAGTTACAAAAAAGTTGTAAGCCCTATTACACTTTGGGAAGATTCCCCAGCTAAATCCTTCTTGGCAAGTCTTAGGAGTGATGTATTCTCAAAGCAAGAACTATCTTTTCTTGCAAAGGTAGCTTCTTTTCTAGAAGTTAAAGGAAATAAGGTAACAAGAGCAGAAGAAAAACAAAGCACTAATATGAAGGCATTTGGGATGCGGTATGCAAGAGGTGATCTTGGTTGGTAAGTTTTTTTTTATTTTTAATTTTTAAAATTTTTTTTTGTCGCAGCACAGGATAACGAAATTCCCTGTTATACTTACAAAAATCACTTTAAAGCATAACAAAGTGACTTTAAAGATCGAACCCGCGAGACTTTGTGAAGTGTTAGGGCTTTCAGACACGTTGGACCAATAGTGTGAGTAAGTTTCTCCTCTTTCTGATTTTCCTCCCTTTCAACCGGAAAATCTATCCAAACATAACAGGTCTGGTTCCGTTCTTCTTTTCGGCCTGTTCACTAACGAAATTGTAACACCACAACACACCAGCAAACCTAAATCAGTAGTCCGGTTCCCTCTCCGGAATTAAGACTATCAGGTTCACACTTCCGATTTTGCTTTGCCTCTGTTGGCTCATCAGAGGGATCTGCCACTTGATTTTCAGAGTGGTAGGTGCACCACACCTTCCGGAAACTTTTAAAGTGTCGGAAGTCTCACTTAGCTATTCTTCCCTCCTATTCTACCAAGATCCGGTTTCATCCTTCACAACAATCCCAAGAGTAAACCCGGATTGCAAGTCACACAAGACCCCCCCGTACGATCTTATCACACTACAATGACCTCAGCAACCTTCTCAATCAGTACAGAATCTAGGTGGTTACAAGTGCATCTGCCCGTACTAGCACAACGTGGAATTCTTCCGTTTACTGTTAAGATAATGAGACCTCTCACGTGGTCGGACACTGAACCGGAAACCCTATCCGACCAGTTCTAGTACAACTAAGGATACCCTCCCCAACTGTCTAGCCTAACATTGGCTATCTCATTCGGACTTAATGAATTCCAAATCTACTAAGGTGCAATGACTCACTCCCAACTCTTCCAACCTGATCACCAGCACATACAACTGAAAAAAATATACTCAAGAGGAGAAACTCCTCTCAAAATCCGGTCTCCAGTACTCAGCCCTTCACTCATTCACTCGGCCAGTCTTTGGAAAAGCAAAAGCAGATGATGGACAATACAAGAGTACACAGAAAATTGCAAAGGAAAAACTCCCATTCTCAATCTTGAGACTTGATTAAATACAAAAAGAATCACATACAAAAAGTCGCCCCAAAAATCCGGCTTTGATTTGGCTGTGATTAGTGGATCTGACCCCCAGATTTCTGGGATAAGGTTTTACTAACAAAATCCTAATCCGTCTATTCTACCTAACTGCCTATTTACAAACTACGGCCCACCATTGTCTGGGGTCCTCCAGCCTTCCACGTCACTCAAGCTTCTAACCTTATCTCCTCCTTCCGGAATTCGCTCCGCGTCCGGAGGCGTTTCTGGTCCTGACTTGACCGCTGGATCACCGGGACTGGCGGTCTTGGGTGCTGACGATCCGAATACCTTGGGCGGAGGAGCGGGTGTTGCTCCCTTCTCTCCCAAGATCTGGACATCATCCAGATCGTCCGGGATAGACAGCCCGGAAAGCGAGATAGAGTGATCCATCTGAAGCTTCCGGCTGCATTCTTCGATCTTATTGGCTGCCTCCCGGAATATCCTGAGTGAGGCCTCCAACTCGCTGGCGAAGTCGGCGAGGATTCGTGCTATCCGGGTTTCGGATATCTTCTTCTCCTTGTGCACCTCCTCCTCGAACAACTTCGCTTTGGCCCTCACATCTCTGGATGCTCCCACCACTTCGACCATCCGTTCGATGGCTACCCGGGTGTCTTCCTGTATCGCCCTGGCAGCCTTGGTCTCCTCTCGGCTAACCTCCAACTGATTTTTAGTCAGTTGGAGCTCCCCCCTGAGCTGGAGCACCAGCTCGTCCATCTCCCGCAGGTTCATGGTCTGCTGCAGGTACCGCTCCTCCAACTTCCGGGTTTCTTCCGGATCGCTGATTCGACTTGCCACCATTTCCGAAAGCCGCTCCAGCGCCTTGCCTCCTACCAACTTGGCCACCTGGTTTAGGGTTTCATTTTTGACATACCAGTCGGCCTTGATGAGGCTCATGATCTACACCAGATTTCCTACTGCATTGTCGAGATTTGCCTGCGTCATGGGTGACGACCGGGCTTCCACTATAACCCTCTCCCCAAATCCGTCTTGCCGAGATCCGGATTGGAACTGCACCCTCCTAGGCGTGCCGTTCCTAGGTTCCAGAATCTTTTCATGTTCCTTCACCACCCCACTAGGGGATTCCCTCTTCCCCACAGTCTGCTTGATCCACTTCCGAATCAAGGGAGGATCTTCCTCCTCATCCTCATCGTCCCTCTTCTTCGGACCCTTGTTCTTCTCCTGAGCCAGATTGGTCGGAGCCAGTGTCTTCCTTTCGTCCTCCTTGTCCGGACTTACCAATTCCGTGTTGGAGCTCTCGTCTTCCGACTCCCCATGCCTCAGGAGCGCCATCTGGGCCCTCCACTCATTTCCTTCTTCCGCTGTCAAGAGCCCCTGCCTCTTGTATAGGTGGAAGAGATAAGGGCAAATTGGTGTCGCCCTACTCTTCCTCACATTCGCAATGAGCTGGTTCACCATGTTATAGATGAACCGGTCCCAATTCACCTTCCGCTCCTCTGACACGGATCCGAAGATCAAGTTCGCGAGGTTGACGATGATTCGGGTTGGCTTCTCTGGATGCAGGATTGGCACGAGGAACTCCAGGAGTCTCCTCTGCTTCTCGTTGATACGATCCTCCAGGTGGAATCCGTCCTTGGAGTGAGGCAGCTCCTTGAATTTTCCCTTCACAAATTCATCCTTTCAGGCCGGTTGAGCTAATCCCCCGACCGTGCATCCGTATACTGCTCTCCAGGTGTCCTCCGTCCACATTTGCGGGACCGACCGGATGGTGTTGTCGAACTCGTTGGAAGCCCCCTCTATGAGCTCTCTCACAATGGCTTCGTTCTTGAACCCCCATGGCTGGTCTATGAATCCTAGAAGCCCCATCGCTCCTAGATCATTCCTTAGATTGGCCTTCTCTCGGTCCGTAGGCGGCTCCCTGGGCGCCACCTTTCTGAGCTTTACCTCTACTCTAGGTGTACTGGCTTGCCCTCCCTTCTTCTGGCGCTTGATAAGAGGCATCCGTCCTCACTGAAAGACTACCTCTCCTCTCTCTTCTAGCCGCACGTCCCGTTCTCACAACCACTCGTCAGTCTCAACTGACCCTACACAAGACACAACCTCACACAACCCCTCACACTCAATCCTAACCGGATGCGCACTCAAGGGTAACCCTAACTCTAAGACGCACTTAAATCGCTCTCAAAAACAAGCGCACGCTCTCTCCACAAAACTCTCTAGTACAACAACTCACAGAACTCATACGGAAACACAAGGCTGAAAACGGTTTTCACACTTGAACTCTGAAAGCACTGAGAAATGCTTGGCGCGCAGAAGTGTAAAAGAGGACTACAGTCCTCTGGGCCCCTCTTCTTATACCCTTGATTCCTTTCGTTCCTGCCGAGACCCGGTCCCGTTCCTACCGAAACCCGGATCCGTCCCAACCGGTAATCCCTTTCCGGTTTCCCACCGAGGATCCGATTTCCGTATTTCTGGGACAACTGGATTATAGCCAGTTATATTCCTAAAATTTATTGATTTATGTTTTTATCCATTCCTTCTTTGATCTGGATGTAGTATTTCCAAGATTTAAGTAGGAAAAAGATAAAAACAAAAAAAATGTGGAAAGTCATGTTGTGACATTTTTATTTTAATGTTTATTTTGTTTATTTTTTATTTTTAAGGTTTTAATATTATTATGTGTTGTATCAACAGGTATAAACATGGATTCAAGAATCTCTATAAACTTTCGGAAGAATTTACAACATTTGTAGCTGAGCGATTCCAGCAACAATATCCAGGGGTTTACAAACATTTGGAGAAGATTATTGAAGTTGAGGGGTTACCAAGTGGCACAACTACCATTGGTAATTCTCCATTTACTTCTTTTGCACTCACGAGGGATTATAATTGCCGTCCTCACCAAGACAAGGACGATTATGATCTTAGCCAGGGTTGCTATTTGGCGAGCCTGTGAGCCTATGAGCTTGTGAGCGGGAAAAAAAAAATCGAAAAAAATTTGTAATTTTATGTACGTGACGTATGACCGTGGATTTTGTGCCGCTTATGATGTGGTTAATGTAGGGTCTATGTTTGAGAGGCAAGGAAGGCTATTTGTATTTTTGTGTCTTTGTTGTTGGATTTGACAAATTTTTGTCAATTAAAATGACAAGGGAGTAAATAGAAAACATGGAAGGGAATTAAATACATCCATGAAACACACAAATTCAATTATAATGAAAATCAACACACAATAGTTTGACTCAAGAGATTTGTCAATCTCTTGAATCTAGGTTGTGTATTCCGTTGCATAATCAAAACCTATAGATGACTTAGAGGACTCTCTACCTTTGAATGCAAAAACATCTAAATACTATAGGACATTTAAAGTATAAGTGTCTTTACGACATTTTGGTTTGGAGCAACCAAACTTTGCAAAGGCACTTGCCATCTCCTCAACATAGATTGGAAGTTCAAAAGGCTTCTCTGGATTGATGAAAACACTTTGTTGCGGCAAGATGGCATTTGCTGGTATCAATCTGCTATCTTTGCAGTAGAAAAAAATATGTTGTTAATATTGTAGAATGTGGAAGTCTTCACCGAAAGAAGGATTAAAGAAAATGCCAACTTACTTATTGGATTTTCCCTTGCAAATGAATTTGTGAGCTACCACGGACATCTCCTCCAGATCTTGTGAAGGCTCCACTATCGGTGCCGGCGTTGGTATGGCCACCACAAGTGCTATTGACTTCCTCATTGGTTTGAGGATGGCATCATAGATGTCTTTATTCCCTTCCAAAGCCACAATGTGGTGGCCAATGCTACGACAGGCTATAATGCATGCACTTGGAGGCAATGGAATTGGTTTAGGTTAATTTGAAAATTGAATTGCAAGAATACATTCAGGGTATTAAATTTATGAAGCAAGAAGTCACTTGTAGATGCGGTGTAATCCAAAATGAAATCTCCTTTGTTGCTTGTGGCTTCAAGGAAAATAGTAAAGAACCTTGGATCTTTTTCGCGTCTGCCTCGCACGGTTTTTCTCCATTCATAGCCATGTCATCCGGGTGGGTGTAATTCATCAACATGTCATCAGTAGCAATGTCAACACCGACCTTCATTAAGGTTGTAGTCCTCTTGAAAGCAAATTTGGATTTCCCTTTGGAGCCAACGTCCTTCACAAGGAGAGTCACTCCAAAGTTCTGCATCTGCTACATCCACAACAAATGCACATTAGAATGCATAAAATGTAGTGAATTAAATTGTTCATGGAAGCCAAAGAATTTGAAAGGAAATTATCGTCTTGGTTTTGTTAATGGCAAAGGTGAGGTGCATGCGGTTCATCCCCATCCAATCCTTCTTCTTCAGCAAATCATAAGTTTTACAAACACCAACAATGTTCTCCTTCGACTGCGTGCTATACAAATGAAACAAAATGATGCACCCATCATCCTGAAAATGTTTGCGGCAAAGTTGCATGCCAACTGCAGAGCTTCATCATCTAGATCTGCATTCCATTTTGGCACCTCTTGAGGTGGTTTTGAGAGTCCTGGCAAGGGTAAGTTTTGGGGGCAATCTAGAAATATGACATCCACCACCGGCCTAACGTTTGGCACACCTTCAAACATGCGAGTCTTCCTAGCCGACATCTACAAAGATGTAGTATAAGAAAAATTTAATTAGAATTACAAATAACACTCATGTGATGTATTAGCAATAAATGAACTTCCAACACAAAGATATAGACGACTACCTTTTTATAGACAACTATACATGTTGTGAAGACCTGATCCAAATATGATGATAACAAACTCTACACTTCTGAATAAGAATTTTAATATTAAACATCACCAACTTCCGTATCTTGATTACTGGATTTTAATCACTTACCCTCATGTACCAAATACATTTCGCAAGAAACCCAAGAAATAAATTTTCAGAGACGGGCTTTGGTGGGATTTTCCTTGCTTTGCAAAATGGGGAAGAGGAGTTCTACCACCTCAACATCTTGATCTTTTGTGCAGCCGCCATATTGCACGTGGACACCATTTGCAACTTCTCCAACATCATCTCGGGCAACTCATTATTGCTCCAATGCCTCTCCTCCCATAAACAAGAGCACATCCAACTCTTGTTAGCGTATAAATAGAAAACGAGGGAAATTAAAGTCGTGCTACGCCTGAAAATCCAACTTGCCTCTTATAAGAACTTTGGACCATTGGACGGAGATGCCACCGTAGAACATAGCCGCTCCATCACGATATCCGCTTGCTAATTCCTACTCCAATTTCGTGATGTCACAAGTGACTGTAGGTCTGACCATGGACATGGCAACAAGCCTAAATAGTGGAATGTGTAGTCAGAAGAGGTTTTCAAGCTTCATGAACAAACTAGAGAACATATCCGCGGAATCTCCTTTTTGTATGTGCCGTAGTTCATCCTCTAGGAGTCCTTTTTCATCATCCTTGAGCTCCTCTATTTGCATGGGATCTTGTCCCTCTCCTTCTTCGTCTTCTTCTTCATCATCTTCTTCTTTGTCACCTATATTCGGTTGCATCGTATCATCAGTGCTTGGAGTCTCCAAAATGGTCTCCTCTTGAATTTGTCTAAGGAGTGAGACATCCATCTACATGTAGAATTCTAGTCACATTAGATTTTATTTTCAAAATAAATGAGAAGTGAAATTGGTGCAAGGAGACTTCTTTTAGCATACTTTAAATGGCTATACTGCAAATGAGATAGGTACTCACATATGAGTAGGATGGCAAAAATGTGATACAAAATGAGCCTCCAAAGGTCTATAATATCTGAAAATGAAACCGCCATATCACTATGATTGACATCCTAGTGTATGATGTCAACATCATCATCTTCATCAAAGTTTGAACTCAAGATGATGACCTCGTTTGTGTAAACTCTACCAGTGTTGATGCTCTCACACGCTTCTTCAAATGGTGGACAAGAACTAGCATTTGAGAGCTCAATAGCGAAAGAATATTCTATCTCTAAACTCTCAGGTGAGAACCATGGCCCTGGGCCCAGTTCCTATCTCTCTCAAAGTCATTTTCTGCACACTCTGCAATATCCATAATATCTACAAAACTCACCAAATTCCTTTCATCATCAGTGGAGTTAGTAGAGAGCTCCTAGCCTAGCTGAGCCCACTTCTTTGGTTGAGAGATCCCTCCAATTTGCAGTGATGTTACGGTTTGGTCAAGCAAAGCCTACTTCTCTGCAATAGACAATCTCAAGTGCTTGCCTTTGCGTTGGCCACACTATAAGAAACCCAAGTTTTTTTTGACAAGCCCAAATTTTTTATGACGCATTTTTTTGGACATCTTTGTTGTTTTTATGTTTCTTATGATGTTCATTGGATATTTTTGTTGACAAAGATGTCCAAAAAAATGCGTCACAAAAAATTTGGGCATGTAAAAAAAAACATGGGTTTCTTCTAGTGCCACCTTGTAAAACCGAATTACTGTAAAATGAGAGGATCTCAAGAATATAAAGCCAGAACTATCCGGACACAAAATAGTGAGCATACTACAATCAATACATACGAATGACAATGTATTCTACAACCACTCACGTTTCACTTCACTAAAATCCCTTACACAAGCTTTTTTCCATAATGGGTCAATATCAAAATGATGGCAAGTGAATGAAAAAGGTCATCAACCTTGAAACCCTGTGCTAAATTTTATATTCAAATATTCTATATATGAATATGAATAATATAAAGATATTAAGCCCACACAAATCTTGAACAAGGAAATATTCCATTAGTACAGGTTAAGGATGAACATCTTCCAAAAAAATCTTAATCCAGTCCTTAGGATAGAATATGATATCTATCATGTCATTTCCGATCAGGTGCAAAATAATAGAAGAAGGTTTGAGTTAATCTACAAAATACTAAATCAAATTTTTGATTATATATGCATTTGTTTCATCATACCCGTATCCAATTCACGAAAGTAGAGATGGGTGGTCAGAATTTTAACCTCCTCTGATATGACAACTGAACCCTCGGCAAGCCCTCCAAAAGTATGAGGAATCTAGGATTCCACGAATAGAAGATGACACATAATCAGACCAAAAGCAAAAGGCAAGATGTAACAAAAACTTTTAAGATCAAGTTGAGATTCCTCTGTGAACACCGTCGGCTCCGACGGTGTTCACCAAGGAATGTCAACTTGATCTTAAAAGTTTTGCTTCATTCATTCAAAATCAAAAATTTGGTCCAAAAAATATGAACAAAGAGGATTCACTTCCAAGTTGATGACAATCTTAAGCTTCACCACGAGGTTCTAGAGGAAACCGCTATTAAATTAGGGAAGTTATGATCTATAAGTTGTCGAGGACTATATACGAAGAGCCAAAAGAAATCAATTACGTGATTTAGTCAAGTTGTCAGATCCTAAAAGCTCCCCTCTTCTAAAAATTCTTTTATTTTAGATCAAGCTGCATATTCTCCAAGGACATCGTCGGAGCCGACGGTGTTCATAGAGGAATCTCAGCTTGATCTTAAAAATATTTGTTTTTTCTTCCATTTCTAAAAAAAAATTTACCAAACGCATTACTTGCGACGCATCGATCTCGTAACGCACGTGAATGGCATCATGTAACTAATATAAGTTGTGGGCCATGTGCGTGACGGATACCTTTTGAGTGCTAGCAATGGATCTCAAAAATCATTGCGTGTTGTAGAATTTCCGATTTTGGGAGTTACAGAACCGTCCTTGTCGTAGAATTCTCAATTTTTAGAGTTACGGAACGCATAATATACCATTGGAAAGCTCTACTCAATATCTTTCCAATGACATATTACAAGCTCGATAACTCCAAAAATTGAGAATTCTACAACATGAGACGATTTTTGGGATCAAACGCTGGCACTCGCAAGGTAGCCGTCGGATCCGACGGCTACCTTACGGATGCCTGCGTTAGATCCCAAAAATCGTCGCGTGTTGTAGAATTCTCAACTTTTGGGAGTTACAGAACCGTCCTTGTCGTAGAATTCTCAATTTTTAGAGTTATGGAACGCATAATATACCATTGGAAAGCTCTACTCAATACCTTTCCAATGACATATTACAAGCTCGATAACTCCAAAAATTGAGAATTCTACGACACGAGACGATTTTTGAGATCACTTGTTGGCACCCGCAAGGTATCTATGGGATCCGACAGATACCTTACGTGTGCGAACAAGTGATTTTATAAATTGTCTTTTTTGTAGAATTATCGGTTTTTAGAATTACTAAACGTATAATATACGTGTAAGGACATACTGAAATCACATCGGAAGGTGAGAGTAGGTCGCAAGAACCTTCTCATGCCATGAAGAACAAAGTGAAGTATAGGACTACCAAGTTGTACATAAAAATGAACAAACTACTAGCAGTAGCAAAATATTGCTAATGGGTAGGCTAATGGGTCTGTTTTTCTATAAAACAGTGAATAGAAATTGTGTATATTGTATAATCAATCTACACATCTAATAGTACATGTCTAAACAAAGTAGAGTCTCCTATTAGTTTAGGTGGAAAGGCACTAGAGTACAAATGAGGTTCTTGAAATGACAATGGGAAAGTTCCAATTGGTAGCCTCATGTAGTATGATATCCTTTTACAAAATCAAGATCTTACAATGGTGGAACTCCTCTATACCATCTCACAGAACTACAAAATTCCCGAGAAAACCCATTTCGAAAAACTAGGATCTTTTCCTACCAAATGCATGTGGTATGCAGGGTTTAGTATATCTTCTCTTGCATCCACACAATTCTAGTTGGTGATGGTTCTTATGAGACATTTGATTCAAAAGTTTAGAGTGAACTTTCTCACATCAAAAATTGTGGGCTTTTAGGCGCAAGATCTGGGATCATAAATTTGGATCATACTTTGAGGGGTCAAATTATTTTAAGAAGGGAGAATTCTTCACGGCTTATGAAGGTTCAAGTGCAACTATTTGTGTAATTCTCATTCAATATATTCATTCAACTTAAAACTCAAAAATGTAGCTCTTCATAAATTAGTATGGCAATTTTTAGTTTGATTTGAAATTACGAACTCTTGATGTATCCATATAGAGTTCTATAATTTGTCAGAAACAGTTCATAATAAGTGCCTTCAATTGTCGAGCAAAAGAGCAAACAATTTGTTTGATGACACTTATGATGACAACATTTGGGCGTGAATGCAAATCACTAATTACAGGACATACCTCAGAAACTACGCATCTGGATTAGGCCCATCGAAGGGGGAATTGAAATTAAGAGCTACAAGACGTATTAGATGTCCCAAGAAAATTGCAGAGGCGTTGAATACATTGCCAAAAGTTCATAGCGTGGAAACTTGAGTACCCCATTTGGAAAGAGAGGAAATATTTGGGAGCACAAAGAGGAGGTTGGACGTTTCTATTGGTGATGCTAAATACTCCCATAGTCCAGATAAGGTGAATTTCTCTCAACCGCGTGTCTGGACAAGGTCTACTAAGGCTCTAGAAGAATTAGTGGATGAGAAGCAAAAAACAAAAAAGGTCCACCCCTCTTCGTTTGTAAACAATGCATGTGAAAGTGATTGTAACACATCAAAGTGGCACATAGCGCAGATTAGCCACAAATCAAATGCAAGATGTCAAGCTCAACAGCAAACATCTAACATCAAGTGTAATGCATAAATTGCAAAGGGAAAGAAGGGAATCCCAACGCCCACTTATTGCGAGCGTAAAGAAGAGTATGGAAGTAGGCACGAGGTCATGGTAGATTTCTGGTTCTACTGGGATGACATTGAAAGGTGTGTAAAGGGTATAAAGCAAAAATGGGTGATTGATTGGCTTGCGGTGCTAGAATTGAAGCATGTATTGAGTGGAACCAAGCTCAGTCGAGACAAAACCTTGTTGCAGCATACAAGCTTCCACCTCCAAGAGTGATCAACATTGTCGCCACGTCGACTATTCACCATATCCAAGATTTTCAAAACCATTCTATATAACTAACCGCTACCGAAGAATACAAATGCTTACCCAATAGTGAGGAATAATCGAACTATTAGGAGGATTGTAAATGCTCCAACTACTAAGCACAGAAACAACTAGGAGAATGCTAGAAACATCACAAGACAGATTTTGGGAGTGACCCTACTTCCCTTTCTGGGCCTTGGTGCAATAGTCCAGTTGAAGATAGGAATTGAGCCTAACAAAAATGGGTATCAAATTACGATGGGTATGTTTCCCTCATGTATATGCCCAGATTTTGTAAGTATGGCCTATCAACAATAGGTACAAGACATGCAGTAGTATGTGAACTGTAAACACCTATATTATTTGTACCGATACTTCTGCAAGATGGATATCCATGAAGACAAATTCATTCATGCACCTAGTTATAGCTTCAATGAATTGAAGTTACTTCTATTTAGAGTAGGGATCATCACAATCCTAGCATAGATACGGCTACATTTTTTGATGAATTCATGGAAATGATTTCACACATGTACAATTTTAAATTTTGTTGCATTCACAGAGGGTGGAAGCAGACTCTATAAACATCAGTATTGAAATGCATGGAATTCAGCCTAAATGCATGACTAAAACCCTAATCATATTTTGCAACGCTATATTGCACAAACAAATATGTTTCGCATATACAATCTCTGGTCTTCCACCTCTTTCCCAAAATCCCAATCACTACCATTTCAAAAAATAAATTTACAAATTTAAAATACATGAAGTAAAACCCCTAAGGATAAAAGTAGATGTCTATCCCATTTGTTTGTGGTAGATAGTAAACCCTGCCCTTCAGCTTGGCTGACCCTTCTATATATGTGCTTTTAGACTAGCACTTATCCTAAACGTTAATTGTTATGGGATATGTAGAAGCCATAGTTCTCTAAACTCAAGTTACCCACCTTAAACAACACAATGAAGTTCTCTCAAATCCATGAGGGTTTGCTTTATTCAAAGTTTTTCAAACCTATTTCTTTGTAGTAGGATAAGTACGTGCTTAAAATATACACATAATTTTACAAGTTTCAGGAATCAACATCTAAGGATTAGAATTTAACCACGGTTATAGGGTCCACGGTCATAGGTCACAAAAATTACTATAAATAGTAAGTTTTTGGATGGAAAAAAAAATGGATGAAATTTTTTCCCCAAAATATCCTTTTGTTGCTCACGGCTCACAAACTTCACGCTCACAGCTCATAAGCTCACCGCTCCACGCTCGCCTGCTAGCGTCGTTGTGATCTTGGCTTCATTCTATGGTTAAAAGAAGGTTAGTTTTCTTGTTTAAATATTGAATATTTGAAATTGTGTTTATCCATGTTTCTATAAGTTTATTAATTATATTTTTTTTGTTATTTTAGATGCTAAAGACATGGAGAGTGAAGACGTTATTTTTGCAATTCCAGAACTCAATTGTGCATTTACTCATAGGCATGGTGATGTTTTATGTTTTCGTCCGCGTAACTTACTACATTGTACCAGGGCTTTTAGGAAAAAAGGCTCCCTTGGAATAGCCTTTTTCCAAAAAGCATCCTTATTCCGTCAACTAAAATGACGTTTAGACTTAAAGGATGGTGAGGTTTTAACCACAGTTATACCAAAGCCAGGAAACACTCCATTGAAAGTAATCACAGAAGCCAAAGATGTTTACCTTAATAGAAAGGCTTCATATTTAGAAGCCATACATGGAGGGAGAATGTCGATTTTAGACATTTAAACATTTAGGATCTATTTTTGTTTTGGTAATCTTTTGTCCAACTTATAGGCTTAGCTATTTTGGACTTGGTCTTAGGTAATGCAATGGTTTACCATTTGGGTTTAGGGTTTAGGGTTTACGGTTTAGGGTTTAGGATTACATGAGTATCCCCGAGGATTTGGGGTGTTTTTTTTAAGTCGATTTAGGGTTTAGGGTTTAGGGTTTAGGGTTTAGGGTTTAGGGTTTAGGGTTTAGGGTTTAGGGTTTAGGGTTACAAGAGTGTCCCTAGGGGTATGGCCATTTTGGGGGTGGTTTTTATTGCACCAACCCCCCCATTAGCAACCCTTGCGAATTCAAAAATGCAAAAAGGAACCCTAATTTTTGCTCCATTTGTGAGATATAGAAACTTTGACTTTAGGGTCCACAAGTTTGACTTTGCTCTTGCACACTCAATTTGAAGAATTTTTTGAAGAGAATTATATTTTCGGGTTGGGCTTCATAAGAGCTACCCAAAAATATCTTTTACTTCTAAAAATAGTAACTTTGATTTTTAGGTTCCTTAAGGAATAGGGTGCACATAAGAGCTTCACGAAATGCATTTTATTTCATTTTTGATATGATGAATGGATACGGTTTTATGTAGGGGTGACAACATGATGTGACACGTTTTGATTGGACGCTCCATGTACAAGTTATGGACGGATGAAGTTTGGAAATCCAAACTTCATCCATCAATTGCCGCTACATTTGATGTCCGATTGGGGGGTGTAAGGTATTTTTGGAAATTACTCAAGGGCACCTACAAGGTGAAGCTTTTATCTCAATCCAAAAATAGAAAGTTACAAGGGTCAAAACGCGAGGGTGTTCAAATGCACTTTTGCATGGAGAAGGGCGATTAAAATCCAAGGGCATCGTCACTTAGGTCTTGTCAAGGGGATTCCAAAATGACGTGGCACTCTTCAATTGGATGCTCCATGTGCAAGTTATGGACGGATGAAGTTTGAAAATTCAAACTTCATCCATCATTTGGCACTACGTTCGGCGTCCGATTGGGGAGTGCAAGGTATTTTGGTTTAGGGTTTAGGGTTTAGGGTTACAAGAGTGTTCCTAGGGGTATGGCCATTTTGGAGGCGGTTTTTATTGCACCAACCCCCCCATTAGCAGCCCTTGCAAATCCAAAAATGCAAAAAGGAACCCTAATTTTTTCTCCATTTGTGAGATATAGCAACTTTGACTTTAGGGTCCACAAGTTTGACTTTGCTCTTGCACACTCAATTTGAAGAATTTTTTGAAGAGAATTATATTTTCGGGTTGGGCTTCATAAGAGCTATCCAAAAATATCTTTTACTTCTAAAAATAGGAACTTTGATTTTTACGTTGCTTAAGGAATAGGGTGCATATAAGAGCTTCACGGGAGGCATTTTATTTCATTTTTGATTTGATGAATGGATAGGGTTTTATGTAGGGGTGACAACATGACGTGGCACTTTTTGATTGGACGCTCCATGTACAAGTTATGGACGGATGAAGTTTGGAAATCCAAACTTCATCCATCATTTGCCGCTACATTTGATGTCCGATTTGGGGGTGCAAGGTATTTTTGGAAATTACTCAAGGGCATCTACAAGGTGGGGCTTTTACCTCAATCCAAAAATAGAAAGTTACGAGGGTCAAAACGAGAGGGGGTTCAAATATACTTTTGGGTGGAGAAGGGCTAATGAATTCCAAGGGCATGGCCACGTAGGTCTTGCCGACGTGATTCGGAAATGACGTGGCACTCTTCGATTGGACGCTCCATGCACAAGTTATGGACGGATGAAGTTTGGAAATCCAAACTTCATCCATCATTTGCCGCTACATTTGGTGCCCGATTGAGGAATGCAAGGTATGTTTGGAAAGTGCTTGACGGCATCTACAAGGTGGAGCTTTTACCTCAATCTAAAAATAGAAAGTTACGGGGGTCAAAACGAGAGTGGGTCCAAGTTCAATTTTGCATGGAGAAGGGCTAATGAAATCCAAGGACATGGCCACGTAGGTCTTGTTTACGGGATTCCGGAATGATGTGGCACTCTTCGATTGGACACTGCATGCACAAGTTATGAATGGATGAAGTTTCGAAATCCGAACTTCATCCATCATTTGCCGCTACATTTAGTGTCCGATTGAGGAGTGCAAGGTATTTGGGTTTAGGGTTTAGGGTTTAGGGTTTAGGGTTTAGGGTTACAAGGGTGTTCCCAAAAAAATGGCATGTTTTTTTTGGGCTAGGATTTTGGCTACCCCCCCATTATCAACTCTTGCGCTTCCAATAGAGAAATAAAAAGCCCTAATAGTTTCACCGTTTGTGAGATATAGCAACTTTGACTTTTAGGGGGTGAGTTGACTTTGCTTAGTTTAGGGTATTAGTGAGTTTTGAGTTGACCTACCCCCCTATTTAAGGGTATTGTGAATGCAATGGTGGTGTTGGATTTTTGAAGAAAGTTTAAGGGTTAGGAGTTATAAGCGTTTCAAAAGTTAGAGATAGGGTTGGTATCTTCTTAGGGTTTAGGTATTTTTAGGGTTAAGAGGTACCTACCCCCCCATTTTCAAGTGTTGTGAACACAATGGAGTAATAAAAAGCCCAAACATAGGGCCTTTTTCGAAAGTTATGGCCGATTTGACTTTGAGGACCCCCAAAGTTGACTTTTAGGGGATGGCCGATTTAGGGTTTAGGGTTTAGGGTTTGGGTTTAGGGTTTAGGGTTTAGGGTTTAGGGTTTAGGGTTTAGGGTTTAGGGTTTAGGGTTTAGGGTTTAGGGTTTTAGGGTTTAGGGTTTAGGGTTTAGGGTTTAGGGTTTAGGGTTTTAGGGTTTAGGGTTTAGGGTTTAGGTTTTAGGTTTTAGGTTTTAGGTTTTAGGGTTTAGGGTTTAGGGTTTAGGGTTTAGGGTTTAGGGTTTAGGGTTTAGGGTTTAGGGTTTAGGGTTTAGGGTTTAGGGTTTAGGGTTTAGGGTTTAGGGTTTAGGGTTTAGGGTTTAGGGTTTAGGGTTTAGGGTTTAGGGTTTAGGGTTTAGGGTTTAGGGTTTAGGGTTTAGGGTTTAGGGTTTAGGGTTTAGGGTTTAGGGTTTAGGGTTTAGGGTTTAGGGTTTAGGGTTTAGGGTTTAGGGTTTAGGGTTTAGGGTTTAGGGTTTAGGGTTTAGGGTTTAGGGTTTAGGGTTTAGGGTTTAGGGTTTAGGGTTTAGGGTTTAGGGTTTAGGGTTTAGGGTTTAGGGTTTAGGGTTTAGGGTTTAGGGTTTAGGGTTTAGGGTTTAGGGTTTAGGGTTTAGGGTTTAGGGTTTAGGGTTTAGGGTTTAGGGTTTAGGGTTTAGGGTTTAGGGTTTAGGGTTTAGGGTTTAGGGTTTAGGGTTTAGGGTTTAGGGTTTAGGGTTTAGGGTTTAGGGTTTAGGGTTTAGGGTTTAGGGTTTAGGGTTTAGGGTTTAGGGTTTAGGGTTTAGGGTTTAGGGTTTAGGGTTTAGGGTTTAGGGTTTAGGGTTTAGGGTTTAGGGTTTAGGGTTTAGGGTTTAGGGTTTAGGGTTTAGGGTTTAGGGTTTAGGGTTTAGGGTTTAGGGTTTAGGGTTTAGGGTTTAGGGTTTAGGGTTTAGGGTTTAGGGTTTAGGGTTTAGGGTTTAGGGTTTAGGGTTTAGGGTTTAGGGTTTAGGGTTTAGGGTTTAGGGTTTAGGGTTTAGGGTTTAGGGTTTAGGGTTTAGGGTTTAGGGTTTAGGGTTTAGGGTTTAGGGTTTAGGGTTTAGGGTTTAGGGTTTAGGGTTTAGGGTTTAGGGTTTAGGGTTTAGGGTTTAGGGTTTAGGGTTTAGGGTTTAGGGTTTAGGGTTTAGGGTTTAGGGTTTAGGGTTTAGGGTTTAGGGTTTAGGGTTTAGGGTTTAGGGTTTAGGGTTTAGGGTTTAGGGTTTAGGGTTTAGGGTTTAGGGTTTAGGGTTTAGGGTTTAGGGTTTAGGGTTTAGGGTTTAGGGTTTAGGGTTTAGGGTTTAGGGTTTAGGGTTTAGGGTTTAGGGTTTAGGGTTTAGGGTTTAGGGTTTAGGGTTTAGGGTTTAGGGTTTAGGGTTTAGGGTTTAGGGTTTAGGGTTTAGGGTTTAGGGTTTAGGGTTTAGGGTTTAGGGTTTAGGGTTTAGGGTTTAGGGTTTAGGGTTTAGGGTTTAGGGTTTAGGGTTTAGGGTTTAGGGTTTAGGGTTTAGGGTTTAGGGTTTAGGGTTTAGGGTTTAGGGTTTAGGGTTTAGGGTTTAGGGTTTAGGGTTTAGGGTTTAGGGTTTAGGGTTTAGGGTTTAGGGTTTAGGGTTTAGGGTTTAGGGTTTAGGGTTTAGGGTTTAGGGTTTAGGGTTTAGGGTTTAGGGTTTAGGGTTTAGGGTTTAGGGTTTAGGGTTTAGGGTTTAGGGTTTAGGGTTTAGGGTTTAGGGTTTAGGGTTTAGGGTTTAGGGTTTAGGGTTTAGGGTTTAGGGTTTAGGGTTTAGGGTTTAGGGTTTAGGGTTTAGGGTTTAGGGTTTAGGGTTTAGGGTTTAGGGTTTAGGGTTTAGGGTTTAGGGTTTAGGGTTTAGGGTTTAGGGTTTAGGGTTTAGGGTTTAGGGTTTAGGGTTTAGGGTTTAGGGTTTAGGGTTTAGGGTTTAGGGTTTAGGGTTTAGGGTTTAGGGTTTAGGGTTTAGGGTTTAGGGTTTAGGGTTTAGGGTTTAGGGTTTAGGGTTTAGGGTTTAGGGTTTAGGGTTTAGGGTTTAGGGTTTAGGGGTTTAGGGTTTAGGGTTTAGGGGTTTAGGGTTTAGGGG